>CM020221.1:41222177-41910591 GCA_009819775.1 Phoenicopterus ruber ruber | reverse complement strand
GGCTAACCCTAAGTGCAAGCCTTGTGGGTAACCCTAACCCTATCTGTTAACCCTAGTCGTAGTGAGTAACCGTAACTGGGAGCCTGTAACCCTAAGCTTCTTGATGGTTAACCCTACCTTACGGCGTCTTCCGGTTGAATGCGAGCTACTTCCGGTACGGCTGGCGGACTTCCTTACCATAGAGAGTGCATTCCGGATCGCAGACGGTTACTTCCGTCTTGTACTCTATGGTCCGGAAGTACGTCTCTATGGTCCGGAAGTCCGCCCGCCGCCGGAGACCATAGAGACGGGGCTCCGGTGCTCATCTCTATGGTCCGGAAGTCCTCCCGCCGCCGGAGACCATAGAGACGGGGTTCCGGTTCTCGTCTCTATGGTCTGGAAGTCCTCCCGCCGGCCGAGACCATAGAGAGCTGGTTCCGGTGCTCGTCTCTATGGTCCGGAAGTCCGCCTAATGCGCTGGAAGGTGGTTTTGGGGGTTTTTTTTAGGTAAATTGGGGATTTATGGAGGTCTTTTTTTCTTGTAGTGGATGTGTTTGTTTACTCTTTCTGTGCTATGTTGTTTTTAGTGTGTATAACTGATTAGTAAAATTTTAGAAGGTTTTTGGGGTGGATAGACGTTAATGTATGTGTATTATGGGGATGCTAATTTTAAAGTAAAAGAAAAAAAAAATAAAAAAAATCAATCATAAATCTGGTGCAGCAGTAGAAAATGGTTTGCACCCTGGGAGCAGTATTTGCATTTCATTTTTTTGTTTTAGGTTTTTTTTTTTAAAAGTTAATTTTAAATGAATAATTGCTCCCAGGAATATACCATTTTCTACTGCTGCTAATAAATTTTTAGCACACACAAAAAAACCCCAAGACTGTGACAGATTAAAACACCATACACAACAACAGACAGCAAAATAAAAAAAAGGGGAGGGGGAAAGCCCAACACAAAATGAAGACCAAAACACCCCCACAGGCAGGCAAATTAAAGAGCACACATCTTTATTTAGCCTTTATTTATTAAAATTTTTTTTTCACACACCTTATAAACCACTTATGGTAAAGTAGTCCCTAAGTAGCTCTCAGAGCAATTAGGGTAATTCAACACATGCATATTACTTTTCTATCTTTACTGCCTAGCTAGATATTTTTTCTTATAACACAACTCTGACATAATGCCTGCCTGCTATTGTCCCTACAAATCACTGATGTCAACAGGTTGATTACACCCAAGTAGTAGACTTAATTTCTTTAAAACTACACAGGGTCATGTCAAAGTTTTTTTCTAACTACTTTAAATCTCCTTAGGGGCCAGAAATGCATGTGCTTTCTTTTAACCTGTCAACAGCTACATATACCTTTAAGTGTTGACAACTGTCCCTCAGCTGCCTAAATCCAATTTGATTTCTATTACATTACCAATGAATAAGAAAAATTTTCCTACAGTCCTGAGTGAGAGACATCTATAAAAGCTTTTTAAACACACACACCCCCCCCCAGCTTTGTTTACAGATGGGCATTAAAAACCATCCGCTGAGCTTTGTACTGTCATTTCCTATTTCAGTTGCTACCGCCATTCTGAACAGAATACATTAAGGAAAATGAAAAAATCATAGCCTATAAAGACTTTTTTTGATCCAGTTGGTCCATTCATAACTCCAAGTAAGATTTCTAACATCACTGACAATTCAATTCCACAATGTACGTGTCCTATCATGATCACACACGCTTACTGCCTCATGGATCAAAAAATAACCTACTACTACATTTATTCACTTTACACTCATTTATATGAATACAATAACACTAAAAATTCATCATTACCTTATTAATACATCACAACCATTTATTGCCTGCAATTCTCCACCTAGTTGCTACAGTCTTTGCTACATTTCTCGCTCCCATTAGGTACTCAATCTATTGCTTCCACACAATAACTTCTCCACATCGAGGCAACGTCATCGCCACATTTCATATTCCTAGACAGAACGTGAACAATCTCTGCTCCTCTCTACAGGCTCTCGACTTCCACACCTACACGCAAAAATATTAACAATTATCATTACATCAGAAACTACAACACCCATCACACACACTTACATTCCAACTCACATAAAATACAGTTAGACCCACCTGCCTCATGACCCATTCCTCCTTGACCCTAGCCACCTAGTCCGACTCCCCACACCTTCAACTGCAAGACTCTCAACCATCTTACCGTGACCATCTGCTAAACAATATACCTCCCTGCAATGACAGGCAATTACCCCATTCCAAGGGAGCGCTCCCCAAAAAGAGCTTTCCCAGGGACCTTGGAAATCACCTTGCCTGCAAAACCCACAGCCTGAGCCCAGCCTCCACCCACACAGTGGCAATGACCACCACCTCACAGAGTGGCTCAGATGCCCCCCCCCACACACACCCCCCCCAGTTGGGAGAAAACCACACACACACCCCCCACTATAGATATTTAATTGTATGTTTAATTCTAAACATTTTAAAGAAAAAAGCCTACACAACTCCACATACAACTTGCAATACAAAAATTCATACCACACAATAATACAGGATTAGACATCCTCAAAACACACCACTCATTCAGCTACCGCACAAACCGCCCCTCACACACAGCTCATCCATTCTGCTGCCTGCCTACCACAACGGGCCATCACCCCACGTCTGCAGTGCTCCTCGGGAACCCCGCTCCCGGAGCCCTTAGACACCCTGCCTGCAAAAACCCCGGCCCGAGCCTGACCTCCGCCCAAATATTGGCGATGAACATCGCCTCGCAGAGCGGCCGGGACCGGGGAAAAAAAAACCCAGCCGGGGGAAAAAAAAAAAATCCCCCAGCTGGGGTTTTTTTTTTCTTTAAAAATAATTCTTTCCTAAATGTCTGAAAAATAAAAACACTCAACTCCAGATACAACCTGCAAGGAAAAAACACCACCACATAAAACACATCCATACAGGGTTAGACGCACACAACACACACCACTCATTCAGCTACTGCACAAACTGCCCCTCACACACAGCTCATCTATTCTGCTGCCTGCCACAACAGGCCATCGCCCTGTATCTGCAGCACTCTTCGGGAACCCTGCTCCCGGAGCCCTTAATGAACACCCTGCCTGCAAAAACCCCGGCCCGAGCCTGACCTCCGCCCAAATACTGGCGATGAACATCGCCTCGCAGAGCGGCCGGGACCGGGGAAAAAAAAAACCCAGCCGGGGGAAGAACAAAAAAAATCCCCCAGCTGGGGTTTTTTTTATTTTATTTTTAAATTTTTTTTTTTACTGTGTCAACATTGCATACAACCTGAAAAAAGATTCACACACACAATTTAGACGCATGCAGAAACTAAGACTCATTCTACAGCCACTCCTTCCATTCCTCACTCAAAACATATCCCTATCACCACCCACCTACCACAATGGCAGATTACCCCACTTCTAGAGGCATCCCTAGAACTGCCTCACCGTGTGCCTCAAAACATCACCGCTCCGCCTGCTTCCAAAGGGTCAGTCTTCATAACCAGAAGGTGAGAAAGATGCTCTGTGCCGCTCCCGCTCCTTATTTGGTACGAGTTGTACACACTGGCACAACTCGCTCGAGGATTTGCTCTGGGGATCCAAAGGGCCCTGTGGCTCCTGCAAAACACAACAGAAGGGACTCTAGAGCGTGCTTGCAAATAGCTACCGGCTTTCCCCAAAACCAGCCCATACAACCTCCACCCAAACAGGCCGTGCTAAATCGACAGATTACCACCCCCACACTCAGACTGTTCTGCCCTGACCAGAATTGCTATGCACAGGCAAAGCAGCCCCACCTCACACACACGTACACTCTACAAACATGACCTAAGGATGAAAGAATACCACGCGCTGTAGAGAAATGCCAGACAAAAAGACCCAGCCTGACAGTAAGCATGACAATGCCAAGGCTGTGTGGCACAGACACGCCGGTGGGGCCTGCCCTGCAACACCACCACGGCTCATAAAGAGATATAGAGAATGAAGCCTCGATGACCAATAGAGACAAGACTACAGGGGAAGACAAGACTACTTGCTGGGGAAGACAAGACTACAATGACACAGGGAATAAACCCCTGGAAGAACTATCAAGAAAGAGCCATGGAGATGAGACCCAACAGCAAAGCCCAAGCGAGAGCCGGGAGAAAGACTGGCCAAATGCACCTACAATGTTAGACCGGACCAGCAGCACCACGCTTCTACATCGTGCTGCAAAACGAGACTTACTCGATTGGCACTATGCCGATCGCTCGAGCCTGCAGAGATGTGACGATAGCTACCGTGATCCCGGTAGGACGCAAGTGTGCAGGCAAAGGCAGAGACAAACATCAACACATTATCTAAGGGACACATATGAACATCCACCAGATGCTGCACAACTCCAGACGCTCATCCCGACGCTCCTTTGCCAATGCGCACATCTCATTATGCGCATTTCTCCCTCTACCTGCACAAGACTGACTCCCTGCAAACCACGCTCCTGTTATGCAAGTGTTCTGACACGTGTAGTCTCTGCCGCCCACAGATTCGTGCCCTGTCGCTTGGCTTTCACGGTGCCACGGTCCATCCTTCAAAGCTGCCACATCGCTTAAATGCAAGGTTCCTTTAATCGCCTCCTGTCGCTCGGTCACCTGCAAAAACAAAACGCTAAGCGGTTTAATACACGCTTCGTCCGTTAGAGCGGCGCTCTGCAGCTCCGCAAACCTGCCGTACCCTACAGACGGACACAGAGCCATACAACGCACATGAGAATATAATGCCATACCATGCGACACGCTTAGACCACGGTCAAGACAAAACACAATATATGGCTGTATAACCTAAGACAGTCTCAGATGGCCATTGGCCCAAGTAGAGAGTGCTGCAATGCAAGACAAAACACAATGTATAGCCATACAATGCACAGCAGTCTCGACAGGCAGTCGTTACAAGTACGGAGCAATACCATGCCAGGCAAAACCCAATACAGACAAATACGATGCCAGACAGTCTCGGGGGGGCGCTCGGTACAAATAGGGAGTGCCGCAATGCCAGACAAAACACGATACGGGGCCGTATAGCACACGGCGATCTCAAATGGCAGACAATACGAGTACAGAGCGCTACAACGCGAGATGAGACGTGATACAGTGCCATACAATGCGAGGCGGTGTCAGATGACGGTCGGTACGAATAGAGCGCCGCGGTCCCAGAAAAAGCACAGTACTGGGCCGTACGATGCACGGCAGTCTCATACCACAGTCAATACGAGGAGAGCGCAATACAATGCAAGACAAGACACAGTACAGGGCCATACAATGTACAGCGGTATCAAAGGGTGGAGAATTACAACTACGGAGCAATACAATGCCGGACAAAACCCAATACAGAGCAGTATAATACAAACCAGTCTCAAATGGTGGAGAGTACAAGTGTAGAGTACCACTCAAGTACACAGTACGACTCGATACAAGGACAGAGCACTACAACGCAAGACAAAACCCAAGTACAGGGCCGTACAATGCAAGGCAGTCTCAAATGATGGAGAATTACAAGTACAGAGCAATACAATGCCAGACAAAACCCAAATTCTGAGCGATACAATGCACGGCAGCCTCAGATGGCAGACGATACAAGCCCAGAGCGGTACAGTTGCAGACAAAACGAGACAGGGCCACGTGATGCAAGACAGTCTCGGGTGGCAGTCGGTACAAGTACAGAGCGCTACAGTACACAAGAAAACACAATACGGGACCATACAAGTTGGTGGTCTTGGATAGCGGTCCATCCAAATAGAGAGCGCAACAATGCCAGACAAAACCCAAATATGGCGCCATATGATGCACAGCACGCTCAGATGGCACTCGATACGAGTACAGAGCGATACAATGCCAGACAAAACACAAGACAGGGCTATACAATGCACGGCAGTCTCAGATGGCAGAGAATTACAAGTAGAGCGATACGATGCCAGACAAAAACCAAATACAGAGCGATACAATGCCAGGTGGTCTCAGATGGCGGTCGGTAGAAAGAGAGCGCGCCGCGATGCCAGGCAAAACACAATACAGGGCCATACAACGTGAGACGGTCTCAGATGGATGTCGACACATGTACAGAGCTATACAATGCCACACAAAACAATACAGGGCCATACAAGGCATGTCAGTCTCGGATGGCAGAGATTTACAAGTACAGAGCAATACGACGATGCCAGACAAGACGTAATACGGGGCCATACGATGCACAGCCTGCTCAGACGGCAGTCGATACAAGGACAGAGCAATACAATGGAAGACAAAAACTAAATACGGGGCCATACAATGTGAGAGTCTCAGATGGCGGTCCATACACAGAGCGATACAATGCAATACAAAACCCAAACAGAGCAATACAATGCCATAAAAAAAACCAATAGAGAGCACTACAATGACAGTCTCAGATGGCAGTAGATACAAATTGAGAGTACACCAATGCCAGACAAAACACAATATAGAGCCATACAGTGCAAGGCACTCCCCAGATGGCCATCGGTACAAATAGAGTGAGATACGATGCGAGACAAAAAAGAGCCATACAATGCACGGCAGTCTCAAACAGCAGAGCATTACAAATACAGAGTGCTACGATGCAAGACAAGACAATGCACGGTGGTCTCAAACAGCAGAGCATTACAAGTACAGAGCGCTACGATGCAAGACAAGACAATGCACGGCGGTCTCAAGCAGCAGAGCGTTACAAGTACAGAGCGCTACAATACAACACAAATCACAATATGGGGGCCCCACAATGCATGGCAGTCTCAAACAGCACAGCATTACAAGTACAGAGTGCTACAAGGCAAGACAAAACAATACAGTGCGCTACAAAGCAAGACGGTCTCGGATGGCAGTCTATACATGGATGGAGCGATACAAGACAAGATGAAACCACATACAGGGCCATACTATGCACAGTAGTCTCAGATGGCAGTTGATACAAGTCCAGAGCGATACAATGCAAGACCAAAACCCAATACGGGGCCATACGATGCAAGACAAAAACCCTATACAGAGCCATACGATGCAAGGCAGTCTCAGATGGCACTCGATACAAATATGGAGCACTGCAACGCGAGGCAAAATGCAATACAGAGTGATACGATGCACAACAGTCTTGGATGGCGCTCGATACAAGGATAGAGCGATGCAATGCAAGACAAAACCTAATACGGGGCCATACAAAGCACAGCAGTCAGTACAAGTACAGAGCGATACGACGCGAGACAAAAACGTGACACGGAGTGATACGATGCAAGAGAACAAAGCGGTGCAAAGCAAAGTGGCCTCAGCTGGCAGTCAAAACCTATACACAGTGCTGCAAGGCAATACAAAAGCAGAACAATAAATGCATGAGAAGCCGTGCTTTAAGGCCTAAGCCCATAAGGAGGAAGAGGTGAAATGCTGTAGGGCATCTCTAGGGAAACAGAACTTTCATGAGCAGAGCTGTCATTCCATCCCAGATAGCCTCTGCAAAGCAGACCCTCCTGAAGCATCTGCGCTGCAAAATGCGCCGTGAGCTCCAATCACGAGATGAGAAGCGCTCGACAGGCTCCGTGCTGAAGCGGCGAGGTGTCGGAGACCCTACGGACACCGGCAGAGGTGTGTGGGGAGAGCTCGTGAGATGGAATAGAGACCTGTGGAAGGCACCATATACTGGAACAAATGTAGATGACACCAGACAACACCAGTGATGCTAGGACGCAGACACGGGCCAGAACATTCACATCCCACAGGACAAACCCTGGGCCCTCTGTCTGCCCCCAAACTTAATAGAGCCTAAAGAGCCCTCTCTGCAACCTGGACATTAAACCCCCCCACTGGCCCCACCCCACCCCCTGCTTTTGCCTCTTGACTTACCCTTCAGAGGTCAGGGTCCAGAATGCACCCTCATCAGGAGCACATCCTCTAACTGGGATGCTCCCGCATCCACCGGGTTCCTCTTCATCGCCCCTGAGACACGGCACCACTGGTCACCGACACGTTGGCCGTTGTCGACCTCTACTGCGACGACACCCTCCTCAGAAGCACCACACCCAAATGTCACACATTGCTGTCAGCATCTCCTATGGAAGCCAGAAAACCAAAGAGATAAAGCACCCGTCGTACTTGGAAGCAGTCGCCTGCACGGCAGTTCCTGCCCTGCCGCTCTTCTCCGCCCACTTGCTTCAAATCCTCAGCTGTTTGAGAGCAGCCCTCAGGGCACCTACAGAACCAAAGGGAAACGCTCAGCCGAGGTGCCGGCAATCCTCGGCGACCGCTTCGCGAGTCGCTTGCCTTTTCTCAAACTCCTTGTCGCCGTGTGGCTTCGCGTTGCTTCCCCTTTCCTGCTCCTTTACCTCAGCTGGTCAGAGTCAGATTCTTTGCTCTGCTGTGCTAAGGCTCACCCACCGCCTGTAAAACAAACAGGGTAAGCTTGTAGTTACAACAATAATACAGCACCTCAAAAAAGTGCTATTTCAGCACACCAGTCATCGCTCACCTTGCCAAAGTCTGCTCTGATATCTCACGTGAGAGAAAGCCATCATTAAAACTGAAGTGATGGATGCATGAGAAACTGGGCTTTAAGACCTAAGACCTTTACAGACATGGGAATAAAAGCCCAGAAGACAAATCTGTGCAAACGGAACTGTCAACAGCAGAGCTGCAGGGGCCACCCGACTCGCCGCCACAACAAATGACCGCTCAGAAGTGTCTACGACGCAACACATGCCAGATAGATGGATGCTTTAAGCTATAATTGCAAGACAAGAAAGGCTTGACAGCTGCTATGCCAATGACACGAGGCACTCAAGACTCATGAGGGCTACCGAGGTGCCGGCTGATTGCAAAGAGCTATGGAGACATTGAGACCTGAGGAAGATATGCTATAAGACACAGAAGACAGACTACACAAGCTACACAACACCACAGACACCTGTAAAAACACCACCTCCCCCCCACACACAAGGAATACTTATAACTTCAAGCATAATATATAGCCACCAGTCCAGTCTCCCATCCGACACCACGCACCAACTCACCTTCTTGTGGCACTCTGCTCGCCTCCTGTGCCGCTCTTTGCGGTGCATCTTGACCCTCTGCATCTGAAACAAATTATTCAACATGTCACCTGGGGGCAGAGGGATCACTGAACAATTCCAGAGGTCTTGTTTCCCTTTAGATAGGCCATCTAGAGTCCAACTACAGGCTGCCATTAAAAAAACCACCACCTTTAAGCCCCACACATGCAATCCTTAACACCTTTGAGATTCCACCTCCTTCACTACTGCTGAACAGCCCCTCCCAGGTGGCCCCAATCATCATCTCCATAAAACCTGACTAAAGTGACTGTCCACACAGTCTGCCTGTGGTTACTCGATCCAAGATGACTACGCTACCTTTGCCTAAGCAGTCTAGGCATATATCAACATATTATCCATAGACTGTTACTGCTATTCCGTCTACCCCCGACTCTACATCCCCGGGCAGAGCAGCTCCAGGCCAACCACACACATGCACAGACCAACAGTACACAGAACGCTACAAACAATTGACTCGAAGAGAGAAAACTCTCAGCAAGAACAATCTCTCCCAGATGGGAGATGCTGTCAGGCAAGATCACCCACAGGGCTGCAATGGTGAAGCAAGGAGGCTCCGTGGCACCCCAGAAAGGACTTCATCAGTATGATCTGTTATAGGAAGTTATTGTCAAAACTGAGGTGATGGATGCACAAAAAGCCTGGCTTCAAGACCTATGAACCTAAGGATGCAGGGAAGAAGTCCCAGTTCATGAAAATGGACGGCTAGAGAGCAGAGCTGCTGGCACAGCCTGGAACAATGCCACAAAAGATGACTGACCAGAGACTTCCGAGACGCAAGACCTGTCCGTGCTTTACACTTGTAAAGCAAAAAACAGCCCCCAATGGGCACTATGTTGATGAGCATGGGCATTCAAGACCCTAGAGATGGCGCCCAGATACAATGCTGTGCTCCTTGAGCACAAAGAGGAATCGCAAGACCCAAGAAAGGTCTGAGACACAGAAGGCAGAATGAACAAGCTACACAGTAACAGACACAGGCTGGAACTGCCCTGCCCAGCACACGCTACTGTCATGCTGAAAAGTAACCTGCTCCCTTTGCCTGCCCAAAGGGGACTGGTCCCGGACAGCCCTCTCCCCTACACTAACTTTAAACCCCGCACCTGCAATTCCCAACCTGGTCTCCTCCTCCCAGTCCCTCCCCAGCCCTGGGTCCCTCAACTTAGCTTTCAGAGGCCTGGGGGTCCGATTCCATCCTTGACCAAAAAACCCTCTTCAGCTAACTGGGATGTTGCTGCAGTCGCCAGGTTCCTCTTTGTCAGCTGCAAAGACGACAAACCAAACAGTGCCAGTAGTGAGCATCACATCAGTCAACACCAACCTTCTCAGAAGCACCATGCCTTTCTGCTCACCTGCTCATTCCAGAGGCAGACACTGCAGCTGTCATCGCTGGCGGTACCTGAGAAGCCAAGAGACACAAAGTTACCGTTACGCTTCTGAGAAGTCACCAGCCCCATGCTCCTCCTCCCCACCACCCCAGCTCACCTCAAAGGCTCATCCAAGTCCAAAGGCAGCCCACACGGCACCTGCAAAACCCAAGGGAAAGGCCTAAGACAGTTGCCATATAATACTTTGCTCTTAGACACCAACCCGGCCAACAATTGCCTCACCTTCTCAGAACGCTCACAGGCACGCGGCTTCGCCCCTCCGAGGCTGCGTGCAGAACCTGCAAAATCCAGAGAAAAAGGCACATGCTGACATACTGCCCGCAACTGCAGCCTGCCCGCAGCAATTCCCGTCTCCCTCTCCTATACCTTTGCTGCTCGCCACAGCCCTGCCTCTGCCGTTTACAGGTTGACAGGTTGAGGCTCGGGTACCACCTATAAAAACAAACAAGGCATGCTTAGAACTTCACCCACAATATGACATCTGAAAAGGTAATTGCTACTTCAGCCCACTAGGCACTGCTCACCTTGCCCAAGTCACCTCCGGTGCCGATACCCCGCTTCGCTCATTGCTTCGCACCTTCAAAATGAAAACAACAAAACACAAAGCACCACAAAACATAACGTGGTTAGATAGCCACCGGTCACATCTTCCCTCCGACACCACGCACCTACTCACCTTCTTGTGGCACTCTGCTCGCCTCCTGTGCCGCTCTTTGCGGTGCATCTTGTCTCGGTGCATCTGAAAAAAAATATTCAGCATATCACCTCATAGCAGAGCAATAGCTGAACAATTCCAGAGGTCTTGTTTCCCTTTAGATAGGCCGTCTGGAGTCCAGCTACAGGCTGCCGTTAATAGAGAGAGGCAAAACTAAGCCCCACACATTCACGCCTTAACACCTTTGAGATTCCACCTCCTTCACTACTGCTGAACAGCCCCTCCCAGGTGGCCCCAATCCTCACCTCCATAAAACCTGACTGAAATGATTGTCCACACAGTCTGCCTACGGTTACTCGATCCAAGATGACTACGCTACCTTTGCCTAAGCAGTCTAGGCATATATCAACATATTATCCATAGACTGTTACTGCTATTCCGTCTACCCCCGACTCTACATCCCCGGGCAGAGCAGCTCCAGGCCAACCACACACATGCACAGACCAACAGTACACAGAACGCTACAAACAATTGACTCGAAGAGAGAAAACTCTCAGCAAGAACAATCTCTCCCAGATGGGAGATGCTGTCAGGCAAGATCACCCACAGGGCTGCAATGGTGAAGCAAGGAGGCTCCGTGGCACCCCAGAAAGGACTTCATCAGTATGATCTGTTATAGGAAGTTATTGTCAAAACTGAGGTGATGGATGCACAAGAAGCCTGGCTTCAAGACCTATGAACCTAAGGATGCAGGGAAGAAGTCCCAGTTCATGAAAATGGACGGCTAGAGAGCAGAGCTGCTGGCACAGCCTGGAACAATGCCACAAAAGAGGACTGACCAGAGACTTCCGAGACGCAAGACCTGTCCGTGCTTTACACTTGTAAAGCAAAAAACAGCCCCCAATGGGCACTATGTTGATGAGCATGGGCATTCAAGACCCTAGAGATGGCGCCCAGATACAATGCTGTGCTCCTTGAGCACAAAGAGGAATCGCAAGACCCAAGAAAGGTCTGAGACACAGAAGGCAGAATGAACAAGCTACACAGTAACAGACACAGGCTGGAACTGCCCTGCCCAGCACACGCTACTGTCATGCTGAAAAGTAACCTGCTCCCTTTGCCTGCCCAAAGGGGACTGGTCCCGGACAGCCCTCTCCCCTACACTAACTTTAAACCCCGCACCTGCAATTCCCAACCTGGTCTCCTCCTCCCAGTCCCTCCCCAGCCCTGGGTCCCTCAACTTAGCTTTCAGAGGCCTGGGGGTCCGATTCCATCCTTGACAAAAGGAAAAACCCTCTTCAGCTAACTGGGATGTTCCTGCAGTCGCCAGGTTCCTCTTTGTCAGCTGCAAAGAAGAAAAACCAAACAGTGCCAGTAGTGAGCATCACATCAGTCAACACCAACCTTCTCAGAAGCACCATGCCATTCTGCTCACCTGCTCATTCCAGAGGCAGACACTGCAGCTGTCATCGCTGGCGGTACCCGAGAAGCCAAGAGACACAAAGTTACCGTTACGCTTCTGAGAAGTCACCAGCCCCATGCTCCTCCTCCCCACCACCCCAGCTCACCTCAAAGGCTCATCCAAGTCCAAAGGCAGCCCGCACAGCACCTGGAAAACCCAAGGGAAAGGCCTAAGACAGTGGCCATATAATACTTTGCTCTTAGACACCAACCCGGCCAACAATTGCCTCACCTTCTCAGAACGCTCACAGGCACGCGGCTTCGCCCCTCCGAGGCTGCGTGCAGAACCTGCAAAATCCAGAGAGAAAAGGCACATGCTGACATACTGCCCGCAACTGCAGCCTGCCCGCAGCAATTCCCGTCTCCCTCTCCTATACCTTTGCTGCTCGCCACAGCCCTGCCTCTGCCGTTTACAGGTTGACAGGTTGAGGCTCGGGTACCACCTATAAAAACAAGCAAGGCATGCTTAGAACTTCACCCACAATATGACATCTGAAAAAGTAATTGCTACTTCAGCCCACTAGGCACTGCTCACCTTGCCCAAGTCACCTCCGGTGCCGATACCCCGCTTCGCTCATTGCTTCGCACCTTCAAAATGAAAACAACACAACACAAAGCACCACAAAACATAACGTGGTTAGATAGCCACCGGTCACATCTTCCCTCCGACACCACGCACCTACTCACCTTCTTGTGGCACTCTGCTCGCCTCCTGTGCCGCTCTTTGCGGTGCATCTTGACCCTCTGCATCTGAAAAAAAATATTCACCATATCACCTCATAGCAGAGCAATAGCTGAACAATTCCAGAGGTCTTGTTTCCCTTTAGATAGGCCGTCTAGAGTCCAGCTACAGGCTGCCGTTGATAAAGAGAGGCAAAACTAAGCCCCACACATTCACGCCTTAACACCTTTGAGATTCCACCTCCTTCACTACTGCTGAACAGCCTCTCCCAGGTGGCCCCAATCGTCACCTCCATAAAACCTGACTGAAATGATTGTCCACACAGTCTGCCTGTGGTTACTCGATCCAAGATGACTACGCTACCTTTGCCTAAGCAGTCTAGGCATATATCAACATATTATCCATAGACTGTTATTGCTATTCCATCTACCCCCGACTCTACATCCCCGGGCAGAGCAGCTCCAGGCCAACCACACACATGCACAGACCAACAGTACACAGAACGCTACAAACAATTGACTCGAAGAGAGAAAACTCTCAGCAAGAACAATCTCTCCCAGATGGGAGATGCTGTCAGGCAAGATCACCCACAGGGCTGCAATGGTGAAGCAAGGAGGCTCTGTGGCACCCCAGAAAGGACTTCATCAGTATGATCTGTTATAGGAAGTTATTGTCAAAACTGAGGTGATGGATGCACAAAAAGCCTGGCTTCAAGACCTATGAACCTAAGGATGCAGGGAAGAAGTCCCAGTTCATGAAAATGGACGGCTAGAGAGCAGAGCTGCTGGCACAGCCTGGAACAATGCCACAAAAGATGACTGACCAGAGACTTCCGAGACGCAAGACCTGTCCGTGCTTTACACTTGTAAAGCAAAAAACAGCCCCCAATGGGCACTATGTTGATGAGCATGGGCATTCAAGACCCTAGAGATGGCGCCCAGATACAATGCTGTGCTCCTTGAGCACAAAGAGGAATCGCAAGACCCAAGAAAGGTCTGAGACACAGAAGGCAGAATGAACAAGCTACACAGTAACAGACACAGGCTGGAACTGCCCTGCCCAGCACACGCTAGTATCATGCTGAAAAGTAACCTGCTCCCTTTGCCTGCCCAAAGGGGACTGGTCCTGGACAGCCCTCTCCCCTACACTAACTTTAAACCCCTCCCTGCAATTCCCAACCTGGTCTCCTCCTCCCAGTCCCTCCCCAGCCCTGGGTCCCTCAACTTAGCTTTCAGAGGCCTGGGGGTCCGATTCCATCCTTGACCAAAAAAACCCTCTTCAGCTAACTGGGATGTTGCTGCAGTCGCCAGGTTCCTCTTTGTCAGCTGCAAAGACGACAAACCAAACAGTGCCAGTAGTGAGCATCACATCAGTCAACACCAACCTTCTCAGAAGCACCATGCCTTTCCGCTCACCTGCTCCTTCCACAGATGGATGCTGCGGCCATCACCACTGGCGGTACCTGAGAAGCCAAGAGACACAAAGTTACCGTTACGCTTCTGAGAAGTCACCAGCCCCGTGCTCCTCCTCCCCACCACCCCAGCTCACCTCAAAGGCTCATCCAAGTCCAAAGGCAGCCCACACGGCACCTGCAAAACCCAAGGGAAAGGCCTAAGACAGTTGCCATATAATACTTTGCTCTTAGACACCAACCCGGCCAACAATTGCCTCACCTTCTCAGAACGCTCACAGGCACGCGGCTTCGCCCCTCCGAGGCAGCGTGCAGAACCTGCAAAATCCAGAGAGAAAGGCACATGCTGACATACTGCCCGCAACTGCAGCCTGCCCGCAGCAATTCCCGTCTCCCTCTCCTATACCTTTGCTGCTCGCCACAGCCCTGCCTCTGCCGTTTACAGGTTGACAGGTTGAGGCTCGGGTACCACCTATAAAAACAAACAAGGCATGCTTAGAACTTCACCCACAATATGACATCTGAAAAGGTAATTGCTACTTCAGCCCACTAGGCACTGCTCACCTTGCCCAAGTCACCTCCGGTGCCGATACCCCGCTTCGCTCATTGCTTCGCACCTTCAAAATGAAGACGACAAACACAAAGCACCACAAAACATAATGTAGTTAGATAGCCACCGGTCACATCTTCCCTCCGACACCACGCACCTACTCACCTTCTTGTGGCACTCTGCTCGCCTCCTCTGTCGCTCTTTGCGGTGCATCTTGTCTCGGTGCATCTGAAAAAAAATATTCAGCATATCACCTCATAGCAGAGCAATAGCTGAACAATTCCAGAGGTCTTGTTTCCCTTTAGATAGGCCGTCTGGAGTCCAGCTACAGGCTGCCGTTAATAAAGAGAGGCAAAACTAAGCCCCACACATTCACGCCTTAACACCTTTGAGATTCCACCTCCTTCACTACTGCTGAACAGCCCCTCCCAGGTGGCCCCAATCATCACCTCCATAAAACCTGACTGAAATGATTGTCCACACAGTCTGCCTGTGGTTACTCGATCCAAGATGACTACGCTACCTTTGCCTAAGCAGTCTAGGCATATATCAACATATTATCCATAGACTGTTATTGCTATTCCGTCTACCCCCGACTCTACATCCCCGGGCAGAGCAGCTCCAGGCCAACCACACACATGCACAGACCAACAGTACACAGAACGCTACAAACAATTGACTCGAAGAGAGAAAACTCTCAGCAAGAACAATCTCTCCCAGATGGGAGATGCTGTCAGGCAAGATCACCCACAGGGCTGCAATGGTGAAGCAAGGAGGCTCTGTGGCACCCCAGAAAGGACTTCATCAGTATGATCTGTTATAGGAAGTTATTGTCAAAACTGAGGTGATGGATGCACAAGAAGCCTGGCTTCAAGACCTATGAACCTAAGGATGCAGGGAAGAAGTCCCAGTTCATGAAAATGGACGGCTAGAGAGCAGAGCTGCTGGCACAGCCTGGAACAATGCCGCAAAAGAGGCCTGACCAGAGACTTCCGAGACGCAAGACCTGTCCGTGCTTTACACTTGTAAAGCAAAAAACAGCCCCCAATGGGCACTGTGTCAATGAGTATGGGCATTGAGAGCCTAGGGATGGTGCCCAGATTCAACGCTGTGCTCCTTGAGCACAAAGAGGAAACGCAAGACCCAAGAAAGGTCTGAGACACAGAAGGCAGAATGAACAAGCTACACAGTAACAGACACAGGCTGGAACTGCCCTGCCCAGCACACGCTACTGTCATGCTGAAAAGTAACCTGCTCCCTTTGCCTGCCCAAAGGGGACTGGTCCCGGACAGCCCTCTCCCCTACACTAACTTTAAACCCCGCACCTGCAATTCCCAACCTGGTCTCCTCCTCCCAGTCCCTCCCCAGCCCTGGGTCCCTCAACTTAGCTTTCAGAGGCCTGGGGGTCCGATTCCATCCTTGACCAAAAAACCCTCTTCAGCTAACTGGGATGTTGCTGCAGTCGCCAGGTTCCTCTTTGTCAGCTGCAAAGACGACAAACCAAACAGTGCCAGTAGTGAGCATCACATCAGTCAACACCAACCTTCTCAGAAGCACCATGCCTTTCCGCTCACCTGCTCCTTCCACAGATGGATGCTGCGGCCATCACCACTGGCGGTACCTGAGAAGCCAAGAGACACAAAGTTACCGTTACGCTTCTGAGAAGTCACCAGCCCCGTGCTCCTCCTCCCCACCACCCCAGCTCACCTCAAAGGCTCATCCAAGTCCAAAGGCAGCCCACACGGCACCTGCAAAACCCAAGGGAAAGGCCTAAGACAGTTGCCATATAATACTTTGCTCTTAGACACCAACCCGGCCAACAATTGCCTCACCTTCTCAGAACGCTCACAGGCACGCGGCTTCGCCCCTCCGAGGCCGCGTGCAGAACCTGCAAAATCCAGAGAAAAAGGCATATGCTGAGATACTGCCCGCAACTGCAGCCTGCCCGCAGCAATTCCCGTCTCCCTCTCCTATACCTTTGCTGCTCGCCACAGCCCTGCCTCTGCCGTTTACAGGTTGACAGGTTGAGGCTCGGGTACCACCTATAAAAACAAACAAGGCATGCTTAGAACTTCACCCACAATATGACATCTGAAAAGGTAATTGCTACTTCAGCCCACTAGGCACTGCTCACCTTGCCCAAGTCACCTCCGGTGCCGATACCCCGCTTCGCTCATTGCTTCGCACCTTCAAAATGAAAACAACAAAACACAAAGCACCACAAAACATAACGTGGTTAGATAGCCACCGGTCACATCTTCCCTCCGACACCACGCACCTACTCACCTTCTTGTGGCACTCTGCTCGCCTCCTCTGTCGCTCTTTGCGGTGCATCTTGTCTCGGTGCATCTGAAAAAAAATATTCAGCATATCACCTCATAGCAGAGCAATAGCTGAACAATTCCAGAGGTCTTGTTTCCCTTTAGATAGGCCGTCTGGAGTCCAGCTACAGGCTGCCGTTAATAGAGAGAGGCAAAACTAAGCCCCACACATTCACGCCTTAACACCTTTGAGATTCCACCTCCTTCACTACTGCTGAACAGCCCCTCCCAGGTGGCCCCAATCGTCACCTCCATAAAACCTGACTGAAATGATTGTCCACACAGTCTGCCTGTGGTTACTCGATCCAAGATGACTACGCTACCTTTGCCTAAGCAGTCTAGGCATATATCAACATATTATCCATAGACTGTTATTGCTATTCCAGTCTACCCCCGACTCTACATCCCCGGGCAGAGCAGCTCCAGGCCAACCACACACATGCACAGACCAACAGTACACAGAACGCTACAAACAATTGACTCGAAGAGAGAAAACTCTCAGCAAGAACAATCTCTCCCAGATGGGAGATGCTGTCAGGCAAGATCACCCACAGGGCTGCAATGGTGAAGCAAGGAGGCTCTGTGGCACCCCAGAAAGGACTTCATCAGTATGATCTGTTATAGGAAGTTATTGTCAAAACTGAGGTGATGGATGCACAAGAAGCCTGGCTTCAAGACCTATGAACCTAAGGACGCAGGGAAGAAGTCCCAGTTCATGAAAATGGACGGCTAGAGAGCAGAGCTGCTGGCGCAGCCTGGAACAATGCCACAAAAGAGGCCTGACCAGAGACTTCCGAGACGCAAGACCTGTCCGTGCTTTACACTTGTAAAGCAAAAAACAGCCCCAATGGCACTAGTGTCAATGAGCATGGGCATTCAAGAGCCCTAGGGATGGCTGCCCAGATACAATGCTGTGCTCCTTGAGCACAAAGAGGAAACGCAAGACCCAAGAAAGGTCTGAGACACAGAAGACAGAATCGAACAAGCTACACGAACAACAGACACAGGCTGGAACTGCCCTGCCCAGCACACGCTAGTGTCATGCTGAAAAGTAACCTGCTCCTTTTGCCTGCCCAAAGGGGACTGGTCCTGGACAGCCCTCTCCCCTACACTAACTTTAAACCCCTCCCTGCAATTCCCAACCTTGGCCCCTCCTCCCAGTCCCTCCCCAGCCCTGGGTCCCTCAACTTAGCTTTCAGAGGCCTGGGGGTCCGATTCCATCCTTGACCAAAGGAAAACCCTCTTCAGCTAACTGGGATGTTCTGCAGTCGCCAGGTTCCTCTTTGTCAGCTGCAAAGAAGACAAACCAAACAGTGCCAGTAGTGAGCATCACATCAGTCAACACCAACCTTCTCAGAAGCACCATGCCTTTCTGCTCACCTGCTCATTCACAGATGGCATGACCTGCGGCCATCATCAGCTGGCGGTACCCTGAGAAGCCAAGAGACACAAAGTTACCGTTACGCTTCTGAGAAGTCACCAGCCCCCGTGCTCCTCCTCCCCACCACCCCAGCTCACCTCAAAGGCTCATCCAAGTCCAAAGGCAGCCCACACGGCACCTGCAAAACCCAAGGGAAAGGCCTAAGACAGTTGCCATATAATACTTTGCTCTTAGACACCAACCCGGCCAACAATTGCCTCGCCTTCTCAGAACGCTCACAGGCACGCGGCTTCGCCCCTCCGAGGCAGCGTGCAGAACCTGCAAAATCCAGAGAGAAAGGCACATGCTGACATACTGCCCGCTACTGCAGCCTGCCCGCAGCAATTCCCGTCTCCCTCTCCTATACCTTTGCTGCTCGCCACAGCCCTGCCTCTGCCGTTTACAGGTTGACAGGTTGAGGCTCGGGTACCACCTATAAAAACAAACAAGGCATGCTTAGAACTTCACCCACAATATGACATCTGAAAAGGTAATTGCTACTTCAGCCCACTAGGCACTGCTCACCTTGCCCAAGTCACCTCCGGTGCCGATACCCCGCTTCGCTCATTGCTTCGCACCTTCAAAATGAAAACAACAAAACACAAAGCACCACAAAACATAACGTGGTTAGATAGCCACCGGTCACATCTTCCCTCCGACACCACGCACCTACTCACCTTCTTGTGGCACTCTGCTCGCCTCCTGTGCCGCTCTTTGCGGTGCATCTTGTCTCTGTGCATCTGAAAAAAATATTCAGCATATCACCTCATAGCAGAGCAATAGCTGAACAATTCCAGAGGTCTTGTTTCCCTTTAGATAGGCCGTCTAGAGTCCAGCTACAGGCTGCCGTTAATAGAGAGAGGCAAAACTAAGCCCCACACATTCACGCCTTAACACCTTTGAGATTCCACCTCCTTCACTACTGCTGAACAGCCCCTCCCAGGTGGCCCCAATCATCACCTCCATAAAACCTGACTGAAATGATTGTCCACACAGTCTGCCTGTGGTTACTCGATCCAAGATGACTACGCTACCTTTGCCTAAGCAGTCTAGGCATATATCAACATATTATCCATAGACTGTTATTGCTATTCCATCTACCCCCGACTCTACATCCCCGGGCAGAGCAGCTCCAGGCCAACCACACACATGCACAGACCAACAGTACACAGAACGCTACAAACAATTGACTCGAAGAGAGAAAACTCTCAGCAAGAACAATCTCTCCCAGATGGGAGATGCTGTCAGGCAAGATCACCCACAGGGCTGCAATGGTGAAGCAAGGAGGCTCTGTGGCACCCCAGAAAGGACTTCATCAGTATGATCTGTTATAGGAAGTTATTGTCAAAACTGAGGTGATGGATGCACAAGAAGCCTGGCTTCAAGACCTATGAACCTAAGGATGCAGGGAAGAAGTCCCAGTTCATGAAAATGGACGGCTAGAGAGCAGAGCTGCTGGCACAGCCTGGAACAATGCCACAAAAGAGGCCTGACCAGAGACTTCCGAGACGCAAGACCTGTCCGTGCTTTACACTTGTAAAGCAAAAAACAGCCCCCAATGGGCACTGTGTCAATGAGTATGGGCATTGAGAGCCTAGGGATGGTGCCCAGATTCAACGCTGTGCTCCTTGAGCACAAAGAGGAAACGCAAGACCCAAGAAAGGTCTGAGACACAGAAGACAGACCGCACAAGCTACACGAACAACAGACACAGGCTGGAACTGCCCTGCCCAGCACACGCTAGTGTCATGCTGAAAAGTAACCTGCTCCCTTTGCCTGCCCAAAGGGGACTGGTCCCGGACAGCCCTCTCCCCTACACTAACTTTAAAACCCCTCCCTGCAATTCCCAACCTTGGCCCCTCCTCCCAGTCCCTCCCCAGCCCTGGGTCCCTCAACTTAGCTTTCAGAGGCCTGGGGGTCCGATTCCATCCTTGACAAAAGGAAAAACCCTCTTCAGCTAACTGGGATGTTGCTGCAGTCGCCAGGTTCCTCTTTGTCAGCTGCAAAGAAGAAAAACCAAACAGTGCCAGTAGTGAGCATCACATCAGTCAACACCAACCTTCTCAGAAGCACCATGCCTTTCTGCTCACCTGCTCATTCCCAGATGGCATGACACTGCAGCTGTCATCAGCTGGCGGTACCTGAGAAGCCAAGAGACACAAAGTTACCGTTACGCTTCTGAGAAGTCACCAGCCCCATGCTCCTCCTCCCCACCACCCCAGCTCACCTCAAAGGCTCATCCAAGTCCAAAGGCAGCCCACACGGCACCTGCAAAACCCAAGGGAAAGGCCTAAGACAGTTGCCATATAATACTTTGCTCTTAGACACCAACCCGGCCAACAATTGCCTCACCTTCTCAGAACGCTCACAGGCACGCGGCTTCGCCCCTCCGAGGCTGCGTGCAGAACCTGCAAAATCCAGAGAAAAAGGCACATGCTGACATACTGCCCGCAACTGCAGCCTGCCCGCAGCAATTCCCGTCTCCCTCTCCTATACCTTTGCTGCTCGCCACAGCCCTGCCTCTGCCATTTACAGGTTGACATGTTGAGGCTCGGGTACCACCTATAAAAACAAACAAGGCATGCTTAGAACTTCACCCACAATATGACATCTGAAAAAGTAATTGCTACTTCAGCCCACTAGGCACTGCTCACCTTGCCCAAGTCACCTCCGGTGCCGATACCCCGCTTCGCTCATTGCTTCGCACCTTCAAAATGAAAACAACAAAACACAAAGCACCACAAAACATAACGTGGTTAGATAGCCACCGGTCACATCTTCCCTCCGACACCACGCACCTACTCACCTTCTTGTGGCACTCTGCTCGCCTCCTGTGCCGCTCTTTGCGGTGCATCTTGACCCTGTGCATCTGAAAAAAATATTCAGCATATCACCTCATAGCAGAGCAATAGCTGAACAATTCCAGAGGTCTTGTTTCCCTTTAGATAGGCCGTCTAGAGTCCAGCTACAGGCTGCCGTTAATAAAGAGAGGCAAAACTAAGCCCCACACATTCACGCCTTAACACCTTCGAGATTCCACCTCCTTCACTGCTGCTGAACAGCCCCTCCCAGGTGGCCCCAATCATCACCTCCATAAAACCTGACTGAAATGATTGTCCACACAGTCTGCCTGTGGTTACTCGATCCAAGATGACTACGCTACCTTTGCCTAAACTGTCTAGGCATATATCAACATATTATCCATAGACTGTTATTGCTATTCCATCTACCCCCGACTCTACATCCCCGGGCAGAGCAGCTCCAGGCCAACCACACACATGCACAGACCAACAGTACACAGAACGCTACAAACAATGCACCTCAAGGATGAGAGAAAAAAAATCTCTGCAAGAACAAAGACTCCTGGACCAGAGACACCAACAGACAAGATGACCTACAAGGCCGCAACAGTGAGGCGAGGAGTCTCCATGGCAACCCCAGAAAGGAGTTGAACATTATGATCTGTTATAGGCAGTTATTGTCAAAACTGAGGTGATGGATGCACAAGAAGCCTGGCTTCAAGACCTAGAAGTGTACAGATGCAGCGAAGAAGTCCCAGTCTGAAAGTGGACAGCGAGAGCGCAGAGTTGCCCACACAGCCCGGAAGGATGCCACAAAAGGTCAACGACTAGAAACTTCCAGAAAAGACCAATCCTCACTTTAAGCTTCTAAAGCAAGAAAAGAAGCGCCCAATGGGCGCTATGTCAATGAGTACAGGCATTTGAGACCCTAGGGATGGTGCCCAAGGCATGTCTCGTGCTCCTTGAGTGCAAAGAGCAACAAGGACATCGAGACCTGAGGAAGTTCCGAGACACAGAAGACAGACCGCACAAGCTACACGAACAACAGACACAGGCTGGAACTGCCCTGCCCAGCACACGCTACTGTCATGCTGAAAAGTAACCTGCTCCCTTTGCCTGCCCAAAGGGGACTGGTCCTGGACAGCCCTCTCCCCTACACTAACTTTAAAACCCCTCCCTGCAATTCCCAACCTTGTCCCTTCCCCCCATAGCCCCCTCCCCAACACCAGTCCCTCAACTTAGCTTTCAGAGGCCTGGGGGTCTGAATCCATCCTCAACAAAAAAACACATCAGCAAGCCAGGTTATTCCTGCAGTCGCCAGGTTCCTCTTCATCATCTGCACAAGAACAGTGCCAGTAGGCATCATGTCGGTCATCACAGACCTCTCCCACAACATCCCCTTCCTCAAAAGCAATGTGGCCTATCCGCCCACCTGCTCCAGTTCCAGTGTCGGATGCTGTAGCTGTCATCGCTTGCGGCACCTAAGATACCGAAAGATGGGAAACTACCGTTGCACTTGTGAGAAGCCACCAGCCCCGTACTCCTCCTCCCTGCTACCTGGCTCACCTCAAATGCACATTCAATTCCAAAGGCAGCCTGCACGGTACCTGCAAAACCAAAGAGAAATTCTTAACGGAGCTGCCACGATTCCCTGCTCTTAGACACCATCCCAGCTGACAACTGCCTCACCTTCTCAGACCGCTCCAGAGCACGCAGCTTCACCCCTCCAAGCCTGCTTGCGGCACCTAAAAAAATGAAAGACACATGCTGAGATACCGCCCAAAACCCCAGCCTGCCTGCGCCGATTCCCATCTTCTGCTCCTTTACCTTGGCCACTCGCCCACCCTGCCTCTACCATTTACAGGTTGCCACATTGAGGCTCAGGTACCACCTGTAAAACACAAACAGCAAAGGATGCTTATAACTTCACCAACAACACTGGACCTGAAAAGTAACTGCTCCTTCAGCCCACTAGTCACAGCTTGCCTTGCCCAAGTCACCTCTGGTGCCGATATCCCACTTTGCACCTTTAAAATAAAAAACTAAACCAAAACCTATAAGCTAGTCATACAGCCGCTGGTCGCATCTTCCCTCTGACACCACACGCTCACTTACCTTCTCCTGGCGCTCCGCTCGCCTCTCCTCTGTCACCCTTTGGCACACGGCTCATCCCTCTGCATCTGCAAAACAAGTATCAAGCGAGTCACCCGGATGCAAAAAATAGCATAACAATTCCAGGGGTCTCATTTCCAGTTAAGAATACCACCTAGATTCCAAAGACAGCCTGCCATTAAAAGAACAAGAGCAAAACAACATTAACCCCTACACATGAGCCTTAACACATTTGAGATTCAATCTGTTCCGCTACCGCTCGAGCGGCCTCTCCGACATAGTTCCAGTCATCCCCTTGACATCCTCGCCTGCTGCCGAGGGCTACTTGCTCTGACATGGACCGTACGGTCTGTGACTAAATGGTCCGAGTATATCAACGTTAACTATAGACTCTTACTGTTATTCTTCCCCTGACTAAAATTACTGTGCCCCGGGGCAGAGCGGCTGCAACCAAGACGTACGCGTAGACCGACACTGCACACAAGACAAATGACTTGATCCAGAGACTTAAAGACTCTCAGCAGAAGAATTACTCCCAGAGGGAAGACCTAGGGGGCCACAAGGAAGATCTACGGCCACCCCAGAAGTCAAACGCCACGACTCGTGACAAAGAGATATGGCCGCAACTGCAACCACGGATGTGTGAGAAGCCAGGCTCTAAGACCAAAAGGATGCAGAGAAGTAGTCTCAGAAAAGGGCTCCGTGACAGACTGCTCGACAGCAGATATGCTGACGCATCCTGGATCGCTGCTGTGAGAGAAGGCTGTCTGTAAACTTGTCAGACACGGGACAGATCTGCACATGGAGCTTCTAACGCAGGGAAGGAAGCGCTCAGTTAGCATTATACTGATGAGTTGAGGCACACGAGACCCTCAGTATGGCTACCGATGTGCCCATCTAGCACAAAAAAACAACGGGAACATCAAGACCCGAGTAAGATTCGGTATAGTACACAAAACAAATGACACGCATGACATCCTCACCTATGAAGCCCCTTAGGGAATGACGGAGGAGGTCGGCCCGTGGAAAAACAGTTACAATCGTGACGCGGTGACTCAAAGATCCAAAATGGATGCCTTACGACTACAGAAACCAGTGCTAAAAATGCAATAGGTAAACAAGAACAAGAGAACGTAACTGCCGTGACCGATACTAGACCAAACCTCATTAAACATTTAATGAAAAAGGCAAAACTGGCATAATAGAAAAAGCTCGCATGCCCAGGACTGCGATAAGAGACCCCTGTCTACAGATTGTTATGAGCACAAATAATACACATCCTCTTCCCCAAGAAATTCCAGGGAAGACAGTGACACAAACCTGCACTGGAGATAAGTGCCTAGTCAATGCCTCTAAGCAACTATGACTGTGACATCCAGATAGACAGTGAAGGGACAGATGTAAAAACAACGTCAGAGAATGAAGAAAGTAAAAGGCACAGAGAAGCAAAGACCTCAGAGTTCAGGAGGATATATTTTGATGTACCTCACGCTTTACGAGATGAGACTCTTCCGATGTTCAGCCCCGCATATTGTGATGCGGAGGCCCGGATGGTTTATGCTGCAGCTCTCGTGACTTTGTCATACCTCCCGTCAGCTGCAGAGAGACTAAAACAGAACAGACCTTACTGACATCCAAGTCGAGCTGGAAAGCTAGTCTGAAAAAGGCTGATGAACCCTCCACCCTTTCCCAATCATCCCCCAGTCCCAAAACTTTAGATACACCTTCTCTTCTCCTGAACTGTCAGGGAAGGAACCCTGCTCCTTCCTGACAGCTCCTTCCCTGTATTTGCACCCCTGAACCCCCTACATTGGACCCTCCTCAGGAGCCACTCTTCCGAGTCGTGCCCTGCATTCTGTAGGCACCTCCTACCTTCTATTTTCCCCACAGACTCCGGGCTCTGCTACAGGCCCACAAAATAAGTGAAGTCCTAATGCTAATAACCTACAAGGGGCCTACCGCAAACTGTGATGGTTCTAGGAACAACGTGGTACTCTGCAGGTGATTGGGAAAGGCAATGAGCTGCCCCATATCCCAAAGAACTCTATGCCTTACATCCCTACTGCTGTCCTGAGAAGTGCTAAAACTCTACATACAGACTCATCCAAGATGCTCCCCCTAACCCCTGCTACATAATCTCACCATCAGTGCTGTTAAGAGAGCCAACATCAACAGCTTACACAGTATACAGCTAAACTGGTAAAAACAAGAGCGTTCCATCTTCAATAAAAGTCAGGACTTCTGGGAAAATGCAATGCACTTAGAACAAAAAAAAAAAAGCATACTATTAAACCATCTTGCCAGCCCTGAATGCTCAATGCAAAATTACTAATCTGAAAAGAAAAATTGTATACAAGCATACTTTCTACTATATATACCACAGAACCTTGACTGGTTCTGAATGCCTTACCTCAAACAGACATCTCTGCTTCTGTAAATGCCAAAACCACATCTGCTCAAACAGCTTAGACAGCTCAAAAGCTGCCATTGACTGAAAGAAGAGCAGAACACTAACACCAGAGAAGCCCAGGAGCAGAATGAGCTCCCTGATGAGAGGCTGTGGCTCATAAACCCCGGGCCCCGCCCACCACCCTTCCCACAATCCCTTGGGAAAGGGGAGGGGCAAACCACCAGCAGGCATAAAGGTGGCCGGAGGAGCAGAGGTGAGTTTTCTCCTGTGCTTTAAGTTTATGGCACGCAAAGTACTAAATGGAGAAAGTGACCCTTCCTGGAAATGACAATACCAGCTCTTTTATCTACAATTACAGTTACGTCTATTGCACTGGCAACATGACCAGGTAGGTAATTAAATTTAATTTTTCTGGGGCACAGATCAAAAAAGATAGATATCCTACTAAGCGATGTAGGGAATTAGTTTGTTAAATGCGATAATGACAATTTTATCACAAGTTTTGTGCTTTAATTCCCTTAAAAAGCCTCAAAATGCTACGAGGTTACACTTCATTTCTAGCAAGACCACACGTACTATCTAACTTTTACTGGAACTATGTTCTGGATAGGACCAAATGACAAAGCAGAATTAGATCTGGCAAGAATCTGGTCTCAAAAATATCTCTGGTTGCAAAGTAAATGATATACTGTAAAGTGCTGACGATTCAGAGTCTTGACGATCTCTCCGACTGACTCCCTTAACGGAACTAGGTGAGTCCCAAAGGACAGAAAGTGCCAAAAAAACATGGAAATACAAGAAATGTATCAGAAACTGCATGAAGCATCCTAATGAGCACCTAAGAAGCTAGAACAAAAATAAATTGCAAAACGCAACAAAAACCACCACAGGAGATGTGTTGATAAAAATAGATGCAGGCTATTGCCTTCTCTGAAAAACTTGATAGGAGATCTGAGCTGACGATAGACATCTTTGGGGTACCAGATACTAAATAAAAATATACTATAAGACAGAAAATAAAAACACTGCTCTCAAGCACAAAGATGGCTTTGGAAAAGGTTCTGACAGAACACAAGGTGTCGTCACAGGGATTAGGGAAGTCCCAAAGGGGGCAGAGAGGCTGAAGAAGTCTCGAGGATGCACTGAGCTCAAAAGGGAACTGAACAATGTACAGATGTCCTCAGGGGACCAGGGACCGAATGGAGGAGCATCGAATGGATGAGAAGACAGAAAGACCGACCGGGGTAACAGATGCGGACTCAGGAAGGGTTCTGAGGGGAAAAAGAGGGGCGCAAATTGCCCTGACGCGCTAAAACAGGGCTCCAAGGCGTAGGGGATGTCACGCGAGAGCTCGGCAAAGGGAGCGGAGGAGTCCCGAGGGGGCCTGAGAGACCAAAGAAGCCTCGGAGATAACCATGAGGAGCTCTGGAGGGGATTTCAACAAAGCACAGATGTTGTCAGGGGGCCGGGGGCTGAACGAAGGCATCCTAAATGGCAAAGAGTAAGATAAGAGTGCAAAAAAAATAAAATCAAAAGGGAGCTAAAGTGCTACAAGAGTGCTGTGGGGTACAAGAAAGGACTCAGAAGACATTGCTACAGAGAGTAGAGGAATTATGAGGGAGCAGAGTAAGAAAAGGCTCAGAGACGCAGCGGGGGCCTTGGAGTCTCGGGAGGGCATCCAGGCAAACTACAGGTGAACGAGCGAGAGAGGAACCGAACGGAGATACCCTCAATGGCAGAGACAAAGATAAAGGAGGGCTGCGTAGCAAAGAAAGAAGGGAGGCTCTGACGGAACAAGAGAGAGAGAAAGGGAGAAAAAGCGCTACAAGGTGCTGTGGAGATCAAGGAAGGTCTCGGGAGGCATCGTGACTGTGAGGACAGGGGTGTTGAGGGGGGCTGACGGACGAAAGAAGGCTTGGGTACGATAGGGAGGGACTCGGGTGATCGTCTGAGCAGAGCACAGATGGTCTCGAGCGGCATTTCAAAATGGGGTCAGAAAACTAGATAAAAGTAGACAGAAAATAAAAGTGACAAATAAAGACATTAAAGGAGGGGAAAAAAAATAGGGACAACAAACTAAATAAATGGAGATAGAGAAGGAAAATGGAAAAATTGAGAGTATGCAACAGACAAGAAAGAAATAAAAATAGGGACGGGAACTAGATAAAAGCAGATGTAGAAAAAAAAATTAAAGCAACAAGATTAAGGAAATAAAAGAAAAAATTAAAAACTGGGAACAGCAAACTAATTAAAGACATAGAAAAAAATTTAAAAGCGACAGGGTACAGCACAGACTAGAACGATGTAAAAAGTAAAGACGGTGAACTGGATAAAAGTAGATATGGAAAAAAATTTGAAAGCGATGTGACACGGGACAGATGGGAAATAATAAAAAATAGTTAGACCTTTCGGTAAAAGTAGACGTAGAAATAAACTTTTCCATGTGACGTGGTAGAGGATAGATAGGGAAATACTAAATAACAGACGGAAAAATACATAAAAGTGAATGTAAAACCAAAAATAGTGAAAAAACCTGAATATATGGAGACACAAAGAAAATTTTAAAGGCGTGACAGAGTAGAATGAATTAAAAAATAAAGACATCAAACTGGATGAAAATAGACAAGGAAAGAAAATTTAAAAGTGAGGGGGTACAGGACCGACAGGAAACAATTAAGAAACGGGGAGAGACATCTTCATAAAAGCAGACATAGAACAAAAACTTTAAAAGAGACAGCATACAGGGAAAAACTTAAACATAGGGACAGAAAATTAGATAAAAGTACACCTAGAAACAAAATTTCAAAATGAAAATAATTATGAGAATAAAAAATTGAAAAATAGGGAAGGTGAACTAGATAAAAGTAGACATAGAACATGTGAAAAGCAACAGGATGAAGGAAATAAAGGAAAAATTAAAAAATAGGGACAGCAAACTAAAACAGAGACGTATAAAGTAAACTTAAAAACCAACAGGGTACACGACAGATGAGAAAGAATTAAAAAGTAGAGATGGGAGCTGGATAAAAGTAGACATACAAAGAAAATTTTAGAAGCGATGGCACCAAGGAAAGAAAAACAATTTTTAAAAAAAAGAATGAATGAGATACAAGTAGACATAGAAAGGGCATTTGAAAAAAAAAGGACACGAAAATAAAGGTAAAAAATTGAAAAATAAGGACAATGCACTAAAATGCAGACACAAAAAACAATTTAAAAAGCAAAGGTGTAAAGGACAAGAGAAAAAAGCTTAATACAGACAGCGAACTGGATAAAAGGAGACTTAGAAAATATTAAAAGCGATGGGCATTAGAGAAATAAAGGAAAAAAATAAAAATGAGGACAGCAAACTAAAACAGAAACATAGAAACTAAATTTTAAAAATGATGGGGATTGAGAGGAAAAATATTTTAAAAGAGACACAAAACTAAATAAAAGTAGACGTTAAAAAATTTTAAACGTGGGATTAAGAGAGGAAAAAAATTGAAAAACAGGGACAGCAAACTAAATAAACGGAGACGTAGCGAGTACATTTTAAAAGCGCTGGGGTACGCGACAGATGGGAAAGAAATAAAGTATAGGGATAGGGAGCTTGATAACCGTAGCCGCAGAAACAAAATTTGAAAATCCGAGGGATTAAGAGAGGAAAGAATGAAAAAATAGAGTGAACTAAATAAGCGAGGGTGCTAAAGAAATGCAAGAAACAATAAAAAAATAGACATTGAATTGCATAGTAGCAGAAAATTTAAAAGTGACGTATTAAACGACAGATGGGAAGAAATTAAAAAATAAGGACAGGCCTGTTGCTAAAAGTGGTCACGGAAAGAAAATTTAAAAAGGGATGACGTACGGGACGGATGGGAAAAATCTAAAATAGGGACCCCACGGTAGATAAAAGCAGGCGTAGAAACAAAATTTTAAAAGCCGAGGGATTAAGAGATGAAAAGATTAAAAAAAATAGGAACGGCAAACTAGAAAGGAGACATAGAAATAAAATTTTTAAAAAGGCGTCGCCAAGGAAGGATGAGAAATAATTTAAAACTAAAGACATCAAACCGGATAAAAGTAGACATAGAACATTTTAAAAGCAACAAGGACTAGGAGAAGTAAAGAAAAAAATGAAACGGACAACAAACTAAATAAACGGAGACATACCAAGCAAACTTTTAAAGCAACAGGGTACGTGACAGGCGGGAAACAATTAAAAAATAGGGATAGGGAGCTTGACAAAAGTAGGCGTAGAAGGAAAATTTAAAAGCTATGAGGTACGGGACAGACAGGAAAGAACTAAAAATAGAGACGGCAAACTAGACGAAAGTAGATGCAAAAGGTATGTTTTAAAAGCCGAGGGATTAAGAGAGAAGAATTAAGCAATATAGATAGCAAATGCAATCACAGACGTAGAAAATTTTAAAAGTGAGGGCGCTAAGGAAAGACAAGACATAATGAACAAATTAAAACAGCAAATGGAATAAAGGTAAAAAGATAGATAGATTAAGGAAATAAGGAAAAAATAGTGAAGGCAAATTAGAACAGATACGTAGAAAGAAAATCTAAAAAGAAACAGCGCTAACAAAAGACATGAAATTTTTAAAAAAACGGCAAAGGGAATAAAAGTAGGCGTAGAAAGAACATTTAAAAAGCGATAGGATTAGGGAAATAAAGGAAAAAATTATGAGATGGGGACAGCAACCCAAACCAGAGATGTGGAAAGAAAATTTTTAAAATGACGGCACTAAGGAATGACAAGAAAAAAATTTTAAAAGCAGCGAAGGGAATAAAAGTAAGCATAGAAAGAACATTTTAAAAGCAAGAAGGATTAAGAAAATAAAGGGCAAAAATTAGAACATATAGACAGCGAACTAAAAGAGATGTAGAAAGAATTTAAAAAGCAAGGGCGCTAAAGTAAGACAAGAAATAATTAAACGATAAAGACGGCGAAATAAAGACAGCGAATGGCATAAAAGCGAACAGAAAATGTAAAAAGCAACAGAGATTAAGGAAATAAGGAAAAAATGAAAAAATAGCGATGGCGAACTAAAACAGACGTAGAAAGATAATTTAAAAGCGATAACACAGACAAGAAATAATTTTAAAAAGACAGACAATGGAAATAAAGTAGGTGTAGAAAGACATTTTAAAAAGACTATTTTAAAAGCGATAGGCAGTAGGGAAACTAAGAGAAAAAAATAGAACATGGGAACGGCAAAGTAAAACAGATGTAGAACGGAAATTTAAAAAGCGATGGCACTAAGGAAAGACAAATAATTAAAAGAAAGGAGCGAATTAATAATAGTGAACAGGATAAAAGAAAACTTCAAAAGCAACAGGGATTTGGGAAAAAATAGGGAAATATAATAGGGAAAAAAAAATAATAGGGAAAATAGGATTAGGGAAATAAAGGAAAAAAATACAAAAATAGAGACGGTGAATTAAGATGGAGATGTTGAAAGAAAATTTTAAAAGCGGTGTCAGTAATGAAATAAGAAAAAATTAACATATAAACACAGCGAGCGGGATAAAAGTAGATGGAAAGAACATTTAAAAAGCAACAGCGATTAGGGAAGTGAAGGAAAAAAATAAAAAATAGAGACAGTGAACTTCATAAAAATTTTAAAAGCAACGGGGTACGCGACTGACAAAGAGCAATTAAAAATAGGGATTGGCAGCTTCATAAAAATAGAGAAAGAGAATTTTAAAAGCAACGGGGTAAAGGACAGACAAGAAAAAAATTAAAAATAGAGTCAGCAAACTAAATAAATTAAGACATTGAAACAAAATTTTAAAAGCGATGAGGTAGAGGATGGGACGGGAGAAATAAAACGCACAGATGGGGAACTGGATAAATGGAGACACAGGGAAAAAAAACCACAGAAAGCAACAGGGTACTGGCTGTACAGGTAAGAAGTTAAATATCGGGAGAGGGAGACGGATAGACCGCCTCAGGGAAAGGACACGGAAAGAGCGACGGGGTGCAGAGCGGAGGGAGTCACTGAAAACAGAGATGGGTCGCTGGGTAGAGGGAGACCTAGAAATGCTGTTTTCACAAGCAACAAGGAAGAAGGCAGCCTGGGAAGAAAGAAATAATAGCGGGTGGGGAGCCGGAAAGGAAGAGGCGTTAGAAAGGAAACGTAGAAGGTGACGGGGTACGGGGCAGTGCTGGCAGAAGACGTTGTGTACCTGGACTTTAGTAAAGCCTTTGACACCGTCTCCCACAGCATTCTCTTGGAGAAGTTGGCTACCCATGGCTTGGATGGGCATACTCTGCGCTGGGTAGGAAACTGGCTGGATGGCCGGGCCCAAAGAGTTGTGGTGAATGGAGTTAAATCCGGTTGGAGGCCGGTCACAAGTGGTGTTCCCCAGGGCTCAGTACTGGGGCCAGTTCTGTTCAATATCTTTATCAATGATCTGGACGAGGGGATCGAGTGCACCCTCAGTAAGTTTGCAGATGACACCAAATTGGGAGGGAGTGTTGATCTGCTGGAGGGCAGGCAGGCGCTACAGCGGGACCTGGACAGGCTGGATCGATGGGCCAAGGCCAATTGTATGAGGTTCAACAAGGCCAAGTGCCGGGTCCTGCACTTGGGTCACAACAACCCCAGGCAGCGCTACAGGCTTGGGGGGGAGTGGCTGGAAAGCTGCCCGGCGGAAAAGGACCTGGGGGTGTTGGTTGACGGCCGGCTGAATATGAGCCAGCAGTGTGCCCAGGTGGCCAAGAAGGCCAACGGCATCCTGGCCTGTATCAGAAATAGTGTGGCCAGCAGGAGTAGGGAGGTGATTGTCCCCCTGTACTCGGCCCTGGTGAGGCCGCACCTCGAGTGCTGTGTTCAGTTTTGGGCCCCTCACTACAAGAAAGACATTGAGGTGCTGGAGCATGTCCAGAGATGGGCAACGAGGCTGGTGAAGGGTCTGGAACACAAGTCCTATGAGGAGCGGCTGAGGGAACTGGGGATGTTTAGTCTGGAGAAAAGGAGGCTGAGGGGAGACCTTATTGCTCTCTACAACTACCTGAAAGGAGGTTGTAGAGAGACGGGGGCTGGTCTCTTCTCCCTAGTAACAGACAACAAAACAAGAGGAAATGGCCTCAAGTTGCGCCAGGGGAGGTTTAGATTGGACATTCGTAAAAATTTCTTTACCGAAAGGGTTGTCAGGCATTGGAACAGGCTGCCCAGGGAGGTGGTGGAGTCCCCATCTCTGGGGGTATTCAAAAGGCGTTTAGATGAGGCCCTAAGGGATATGATTTAGTGGGGGACTTGGTAGTGATAGGTTAATGGTTGGACCCGATGATCTTGGAGGTCTCTTCCAACCAGAACAATTCTATGATTCTATGATTCTATGATTCTAAGAGCGAACAACTCTGGGGAGCCAGGCAGCCTGAAAGGGAGACAGAGACAGGGACAGGCAAGGAGGCAGGCAGAGATCTGGAGAAGCGTGGCAGGGACGGGCCCGGGCGCACACGAGGGGGACGCGTGACTCACCGCACCTCCTGGCGCTGGCAGGAGACCTTCCACACCCTGAGGCTTCTCTCTCTCCCCTCTGCCCCTTCCTCCTCCGCAGTACCTGACCCTCACCCACCTAGGAGCGGGCAGCGAGCGCCTCAACGCTCCTCTCCCACGAGGCTTCCCGGGCGCACGGCAGCTCACATGTGCAGCTGACAGATGCATCGAGCTCCCAGCGCCATGTGCTGGTGGTGCGCTCTGTTGGGGATGGCTGGGAGGGATCCTTCCTTGCCGCGGGGACCGGTTGTTCCTTGCTGGAGGTGGCTGCTTGTGGAAGCCCCTTCATTTCACTCCTCGGCCAGCTCCCACAGGCAGGGGTGCCCAGGCAGACCCCTCCCCAGCTAGAGCCCCTTGACGTAGCAGGGCCAGCCCCATCCTCACCAGCTGCACCTGGGCCACCAGCCCATCTCTGCCTGAGGCCTTTTTAAAACCTTGACCAGGTCCCATCCTCACCTCACAGGTCCCACCTGGGCTGCCCTGGCCCCAGCCCACAGCTGGAGCCCCCTGGGAACAGGAGGCCCTCACCCCAGCCCTGCAGCACATCACCACCTCCCCTGGACCCAACTGCAGCAGAGAAGTAAAAACGGAGATGGCAAACTCAAGTACCGGTACCTATAGAAACAAAATTTTAAAAGCCGAAGGATTAAGAGAGGACAAAGTTAAACGACAGAGAGGGCGATCTAAATAAACGGAGATGTACAAAGAAAATTTATGAAGTGAAGCGCAAGCTGTAGGACGGACGGGAAAGAATTAACAAACACGTTGTGTGGGATAAAATTAGACATAGAAAAACTAAAAAGCCACATCTATTAGGAAAGACAAGAAAAAAACGAAAAATAAAGACAGACTGACAGAGAGACTCGTACAAAGTAAATATAAAAGCGATGGCCTACATGGCAGCCTGAAAGCTGTTAAGAAATAACGATAGGGAGCTTGATCAACATAGACATATAAAAAAAATTTGTAAAGTGACAGGGTAGAGGACAAACGACAACAATTTAAAAAACTAGAGACAGCAGACTAGATAAAAGTAGACATAGAAACAACATTTTTAAAGCCAAGGGACTAAGAGAGGAAAGAATTAAAAAATAGCGACAGCAAGCTAAACAAATGAAGGCAGAGAGAAATTGTAAAAAGCGACCACGCTAATGAAAGACAAGAAATAATTCAAAAATAAAGACGGTGGACGGGATAAATGTAGACAGAAAATTTTAAAAGCAACGGGGTTTAGGGAAATAGAGGAAAGAATTAAAAAATGGGGACGGCGAACTAAAGTGGAGACGTAGAAAGAAAATCTAAAAAGTGAGGGCACTAAGGAAAGAGAACTACTTCAAAAAAAAGACAGAAAAGGAAAAAAATGTAGACCTAGAAAATACGTTTAAAAAGAGATGGGGATCAGGGAAATAAAGGGAAAAAGTAAAATATAGGGGCAGCAAACTAAAACAGACGTAGAAAGAAAAATTAAAAAGCGAGGGCGCCAAGGAAAGACGAGAACTAATTAAAAATAAAGACATTGAAGGGAAAAAAATAGGCCTAGGAAGGACATTTAAAAAGCGATAGGCATTAGGAAATAAAGGAAAAACTAAAAAATAGGGACAGCTAACTAAAAGAAATGGAGCAAGAAAATTGAAAAACGACGGCTCTAAGGAAAGATGAGAAATAATTTTTGAAAACAGCAAAGGGAATAGAAGTAGGCATAGAAACAACATTTTAAAAGCGATGGAGATGAGGGAAATAAGGGGCAAAACTAAAAAATAAGGACAGCGAACTAAAAGAGACGGAGAAAGAAAATTTAAAAAGCGACGGCAGTAAGGAGGACAAGAACGAACTAAATCATAAAGAGAACAAAATAAAGATGACAAACGGGATAAAAGTAGACAGATAATTTTAAAAGAAACGGGGATGAAGGAAATAAGGAAAAAATTTAAAAATTGCAACAGAGAACTAAAACAGAGACATAGAAAGAAAATGTAAAAAGCGACAGCACAGAAGGAAGAGAAGAAATAAGTAAAATAAGACGGCAAAGGGAATAAAAGCAGGCACAGAAAGAACATTTTAAAAGCGATAGGCACTAGGGAAAGCAAGGAAAAAATTATGAAATAGGGACAATGAACTAAAACGGAGACGAAGAAAGAAAATCTAAAAAGCGAGCGCGCTAAGGAAAGGGAAGAAATAATTAAAATTAAAGACCGCAAAATAAAGACAGCAAATGACATAAGAGTAGACAGAAAATTTTAAAAGCAATGGTGATTAAGGAAAGAAGGAAAAAAATAAAAAATAGCAACGGCAAACTAAAACGGAGACGTAGAAAGAAAATTTTAAAAGCGAGGGCTCTAAGAAAAAACAAGAAATAATTAAAAATAAAGACAGCGAAGGGAATAAATCTAGGCATAGAAAAAACATTTTTAAAGTGATAGGCATTAGGCAAATCAAGGGAAACATTATGAAAGGGGACAGCGGACTAAAATGGAAGAAAAATGTAGAAAGAAAATATTAAAAGCAACAGCACTGAGGCGAGACAAGAAATTATTAAAAGAAAAGACAGTGAAATAAGGACAGCGAATGGGATAAAAGTAGCCAGAAAATCTTAAAAGCGATGATGATAAAGGAAAGAAGGGGGGGGGTGTGTGGAACAGAACGATGGCAGGCTAAAACAGAGACGTAGAAAGAAAATCTACAAAGGGATGGCACAGAAGCGACAGAAGTAGTAATTTTTACAAGAGAGTAAAGGGGATAAAAGTAGGCATAGAAAGAACTTTTTTAAAGAGAGGGATATTAGGGAGATAAACAGAAAAACTGAAAAATAGGGACAGCACACTAAAGTGGAGACGTAGAAAGGAAATTTTAAAAGCGAGTATGCTAATCGCAAGAGAAGAAATAATTAAAAAATGATGACATTGAAGGGAAAGAAGGTAGGCATAGAAGGACCATTTTAAAGCGATAAGCACTAGGGAAATAAAGGAAAAAAATATGAAATAAAGACAGCAAACTAAAACAGATGTAGAAAGAACATTTAAAAAGCAATGGCACTAAGGAAAGATGAGAAAGAATTTAAAAATAAAGACAGTGAACGGGATAAAAGTGGACAGAAAATTTAAAAAGCAACGGTGATTAAGGAAATAAGGTAGAGTTAAAAAGTAGCAATGGCAAACTAAAACGGAGACGTAGAAAGAGAATCTAAAAAGCGATGGCCCTATGGAAAGAGAAGAAATAATTGAAAAGAAAGACACTGAAGGGAAAAAAAGTAGGACAGAAAATACATTTAAAAAGCGATGGGAATTAGGGAAATAAAGGGAAAAAAAATACAAAATAAAGACGGCAAACTAAAACAGATGAAGAAGAATTTAAAAATTACAGCATTAAGGAAAGACAAGAAATAATTAAAAAATAAAGGTAGGCAAATAAAGACAGCAAACGGGAAAAAAAGCAGGCAGAAAATTTTAAAAACAACTGTGAATAAGGAAATGAAGAAATAATAAAGACACTGAACATGCTACAGTAAACATAGAAAGAAAATGTAAAAAGTGACAGGGTACACGATAGCCGGGAAAGAATTAAAAAACCAGCAATACGCAGCTTCGTAAAAGTAGACGTAGAAGGGAAATTTTAAAAATGAGTGGGTGCGGGACAGGTGGGAAAAAATTTAAAAATAGTGACAGTGAACTAAAACTGAGAAACGGAAAGGAAATTTAGAAGTGACGGGACACAGCGGAAAAAATTAAAAAAGACAGACAGTGGACTGGATAAAAGTAGACACAAAGAAAATTTTAAAAGCGACAGGGTACATGACAGACAGGAAATAATGGAAAAACAGGGATAGGTAGGGAGTCAGGCACAGAGCTGGGGAAGGGCAGCAGAGATGGACCGGGATACACAGGAGAGAACGTGCGACTCACCATGGCTCCTGGCGCCAGCAGGTGACCTTCGCTGCCCCAACACTTCTCTATCTGCCTCTGCCCCTTCCTCCTTCACGGTGCTGCCTGCCCGACCCTTGCCCGCTCAGCAGCATGCAGTGGATTCCTCGACGTTCCTCACCCGCAAGGCTTCCTTGATACACGGTGGCTCATGCACATAGCCAACATAAGCACCGAGCTCCTAGCACCACGTGCTGGGATCTGCTCTGTCGGGGATGGCTCAGAGGGGTCCTTCCTCGCTACAGGGACTGGCCATTCCTTGCTGGAACCCCTTGGATTCCCTCCTCTGCTGGTTGCCCTTCATCAGCTCCCTCAGGCAGGCGTGCCCAGGCAGCCCTCTTTACAGCTAGAGCCCCTTCACACAGCAGGGCCAGCCCCAGCCTCAGTGGCCACACATGGCAGCGACAGGATACAAGCAGCATAGACAAGAATTAAAAACTAGGTATGCGGAGCTGCGTAGAGGGAGACGTAGGAAGAAATTTTGAAAAACAACTGTGTTCAAGAAACATAGGCAAGAATTAAAAAAATAGGGATGGTGAGGTAGAAAGTAAGTTTCAAAAGCAATGGGGTACAAAAAAACATAGGCAAGAATTAAAAAATAGTGACAAGGAGCCTGATAGAAGGAAACTGTGGTGGGTTGACCTTGGATGGCTGCTGGGTGCCCGCCAAGCAGCTCTATCGCTCTCCCTCCTCAACAAGACAGGGGGAGAAAATACAACAAAAAAAGCTTGTGGGTCAAGATAAAGACAAAGAGATCACTTGCCCATTACTGTCACAGACAAAACAGACTCGCCTTGGGGAAATAATTTAATTTATTGTCAGTCAAAGTCAGAGTAGGATAATGAGAAATAAGAACAAATCTAAAAAACACCTTCCCCCCAGCCCTGTCTTTTTTCCTGGGCTCATCTTCACTCCTGACTTCTCTACTTCCTCCCCCTCAGCAGCGCAGGGGCACATGGAGCAGGGGTTGCAGTCAGTTCATCACACGTTGTCTCTGCCGCTCCTTCCTCCTCACGCTCTTCTGCTGCTCCGGGGTGGGTTCCCCCCACAGGGTCACAAGCCCTGCCAGCAGACCTGCTCCAGCGTGGGCTTTCCAGGGGGTCATAGCTTCCTTCAGGCACGTTCACCTGCTCTGACATAGGGTCCTCCACGGGCTGCAGGGGGACAACCTGTGGCACCATGGTCTTCACCACAGGCTGCAGGGGAATCTCTGCTCTGATGCCTGGAGCGCCTCCTTCACTGACCTTGGTGTCTGCAGGGTTGTTTCCCACTCGTATTTCCTCTATCGCAGCTTCCGTGCAGCATTTTTTAGCCCTTCTTAAATATGTCATCACAGAGATGCTCCCAGCATTGCTGATGGGCTCAGCTTTGACCAGCAGCAGATCTGTCTTGCAGCTAGAACTGGCTGTGCCCAACATGGGGGCAACCTCCTGGTGTTTTCTCACAGAACCCACCCCTCCCATCCACCCCCACCCCTCCCCGACTAACAAAACCTTGCCACGTAAACCAAATACAATAGCAATCGGCTACAAGGCAGAGAGGGGGGATTGAAAAATACGGAAAGGGAGCCACAGCGAGAGAGGCAGAGCGGGGAAAAAAAATAGCGATGGGCTACAGGCCAGAGCAAAGGGACAGGGAACCAGCCTGAGAGAGATGGAAAAAAAACCCCAAAGAATAGTGATGAGCCACAGAGCAGAGAGGGAGGAATTAAAAAAGGGAACCGTGAAGTGGACAGAGAGAGACTGAGAAATACCAAAAAAACTTGATGAGCTAAAGGGGAGAGACAGAGGAATTAAAGAATAGGGACAAGGAGCCAGACAGAGAGAGAACGCTAAAGACAACAATGGGCTATGGGGCAGAGAGGGAAGAAATTAAAACATAGGGATGGGGACCTGGAATGACAGAATATGAGAAAGAAGTACTATATCTAGAATACAGGGCAGAGAGAGAGGAATTTACAGATAGGGACATGGAGCCGGACACAGAGAAGTGGAGGAGTGGGAATTGTGAAGGGCTAAAGAGCAGATGGGGAGGAATTAAAAAAAATCTGGATAGAAGACAGACAGATGGAGAAAGACAAAAATTGTGATGGGCTGCAGGACAGAGACAGAGGATGAAAACAAGAGGGACAGGGAACAGGACAGAAGCGCAGAGAGAAAAAGAACATGGAGACGCAGAACAACATAGAAAAATGGCAACTGGGAGAATAAGAGAGGGAGAGGTGCAGGGAAGTGAAAAAAATGACAGCAGTGAGAGAAGGGGCGGACAGGGAGAGACCAGGATGCAGAAGAGGGGTGACATGGCCCCAAGGGTCCAGGACTCACTGCAGCTCCCGCTCTTGGAGCTGCTGGAAGAATCTAACAGTTTGGACGCATCTTTCTCTCTCTCCCCGCCTCACTTCCTCTGTAGCTTTGGTCACTTGACTGTCATCCACCTAAAAGAACAGATTGGTGTCTTACAGCTCTTACAATATGAGGCTTCCCAGATACATAGCCTCACATGCGCACAAACTACGTGGCTGTACTGTGCTTTTGCTTACACATACAGACCCTGCCTTGCACGGTGGTGAACGGATCTGCTGAGGACTAAGCTAAAAGAGATTCTTCCTCACCCAGAGAGGCAGGCTGTCTCCTGTCTGCAGCTGGAGGCAGCTGCCAGCTGGATCCCTTTCATTTTATTCTTTAGCTACTTTACCTTTTTCTGGCTTCTCGAGCTTCAGCCGCGGCAGCTCCTGTCCACCGCCAGTAAGTGCCCAGATGTCCCTTTTCTTCCATGCTGCTAGGAGAACGAGGTCAAAGGCAACCCACGCAAACCTGAGCCAGATACAGTCAACAACATCCCTGGGGAGGAACCAACAACTGAGTCCTCAGTGCCGCCTCTGGGAGAGGGAAAGAACAAGCAACTGTTATCCACAGTGATTACCGTAGCTCTCCTCAGGCAGGAACCCCTCCTTCTGCAGGTGCTTCTGGAAGTGCCGCTCTTTCCCCAAACTGATGCTAATGGCACCTGCGTTTATGGAGAATAAAGCACGTTGAAGGGCCAGCTTGCTGCTGTGAGGACAGGGTTTGGGGGCAGTCTATGGCTATGAGACAGGCTTCAGGGGAGGTACTGGAGCTGGGGGCAGCTGCATAGGATGAGCAGGGCTGGAGGAGTTTTGTTGACTTGGGGAGGCACCCAGCGCCTTTTCCAGGGATGGGGGAAAAGGCCTCTGGGTACCCAGGGGGGTGGGGGCAGCCATCTCCTGCCCCTCTTCCTGCTTCCTCTCCACCAGCTCTCAGAAAATCCCTGGGAGCTGCCCTGATGAGGCCTGGCTCCAAACTCACCGTCAAACTGTTGGTCAGAAACAGCCTTGCAACTTGTCAGCACTCTCAGGCAGGCGTGCCATCCCCTGGGGCTGCAGCCCTTTTACACAGAGGGGCCATCGCCCTCAGCCTCGCTGGCCCACCCTGGGGCTCCTCCAGCCCCAGCCCGCAGCTGCAGCCAGGGCCCCTTACACCCGCTATGCAACCTGCTCCCCTGGACTCTCTGACAGCCACTCACCAAGTACAAAGGACTACAAACACAGCCATGAATGCAAAGGAGACAGCGAGTGTTTATTTGTTAATGCGTATAAGTCCCGGGAGCAAGTGTGCTCTAGGGCTCAGTGCCTGTACACTCACCCTTGCCCTGGAACAGCTTAGCAGTCATTACTGGAGCAGCAGATACAGAGAATGAAAATATAGCAAAGGGGAGCAAGACAGAGGAATAGAAAGATAAAAATAAAATGAGGGAGAAAGACTGAGGAGCAGAGAAAAAACAGGAAAGGGAAGAGGACAGTGAGATGGAGAAATCAATAAAAAAGGGATGAGGAGCCCTGCAGGGGACATGGTGGAAGAAAAACAGGGTTAGGGAGCAGGACAGAAGAAAAGAAAGAGAAAATGATGAGTGGGGAGCAGAACAGATGGATCAAGAGAGAAACTGAATGAGAGGAATAAGGAAGGAAAGAGAGAGGAAAAAAGACAGGGAAGAAGCTGGGGGGGGGGGCACAGAGAGAGACACAGATCAGGACAAAGGGATGGAGAAAGAAAAAAGAGTGATGGACTGCAGGATGAGGAAAAAGGCCAGGCAACAGGACAGAGGTCAATAAAGGGACAGCAAGCTGGGCAGGGGGATATAGTGAGAAATGATGAGACAGGCAGTAGTATGGAGATACACAGACAAAAAGTTAGGGGGAGGATGGAGGACAGAGAGCATAAGAGAAAAGGGACAGGGAGCAGGGCAGAGGTGGAGAAAGAAAAAAAAAATACATTGATGAGTAGCAGGCCAGAGGGACAAGGAAAGACAGGAGGAAAGACAGAGGGATATAGAAAACAGGTGAGGGAAGGGACACAGAAAGTGGGATACTGCAAAAGAGAGAGGAACAGGGAGCAGGACACTGGGACAGAAAGCCAATGAGACCAACAGGGAGAATGAGAGAGAGAGGGAGCAAGGGGGGGGGGGGGGGGGGGGGGGAGAGGGACAGAAAGTGGGACAGAGAAGCAGCAATAAATAATAGGGACAGGGAGCAGGACAGAGCATCAGAGAGAGTAAGAGATGAACAGAAAGGAGGACAGTGAGATACAAAATGGAAAAAACCACAGCGACAGCAAGCCAAAGGGACAGGGAGAGAAAGAGAAAAAAGGACAGAGAGAGATAGGAAGGCAAGGACATAGAGTAGCACGCATAGGTGCAAGGAAGAAAAGAATGCCAGGGAATAGGCCAGAGAAATTGTGGGGAAAAAAGAGATGGATGCAGATCAGAATAAAGAAATGGAAAAGAAAAAAACAGTGATGGGCTACAGGACACGGATGGAGAATGAAATAAAAGAGGGAAAAGGGAGTGGGCCAAAAGCTCAGAGAGAAAAAGGGAGCAGTAAAACAAGAGAGAGGAAGGGAGAGAGAAAGAGGGAGCAGGACAGAACAACACAGAAAAGAGTAGAGGTAAAGGGAAGCAAAGAAAATCACAGCAGCATGGGAAAGAGAGGTGGCCATGGGAGGTGCAGGGAAGGCCTGGGACACAGAAGAGGGGCAACAGGACCCCAAGGGCCTGGGACTCTCCGCAGCTCTCGGTGCTGCCAGGAGAATTTGCCAGTTCAGACACTTCTCTCTCCTTCTCTCCTCCCTTCCTCTCCTGCAACTCCGGTCACTCAGCTGTCCTCCACCTAAAAGGATACGCAGGCGTCTTACAGGTCTTAGGAGATGAGGCTTCCTAGACAGGTAGCCTCGCTCACGCACTTACGTGGCTGTACTGCACCATTGGCGAGGCATACAGACCCTGTGGCGCGTGTTGGTAGCTTGGCCTGCTGCAGACTACAAAGAAGGATCCTTCCTCACTGTCGTGGTTTAGCCCCAGCTGGAGCCTGAGCCATGCAGTCGCTCGCTCACACCACCCCCCCCACCCCCCCCGCGGGACGGGGAGAGAATCAGGACAAAGAAGGGCAAAACTCATGTGTTAACAACAACAACAGTTTAACTGGACAACAAAGGGAAAGAAATAACAATAACAACAGAGCGTACTTAGCAGTGCTTCCCATACAGGTCGCTCCCTGCCCAGGCCCAGAGCCTGATGCCCAGCCCGCCCTGAGCAGCGACACCCCCCGACCCCCCTGTCCGTCCGTCCCCGGCCCCCCATCCTCCCCCTCTACATAGTGACAGTCACATGGTATAGAATAGACCCTGGCCAGCTTCTAGTAAAAATTAACCCTATCCCAGCCGCAACCAGGACATTATCCACCCCTTATTCTATACCATATACATCATGCTCAGATCCTACCATCCCTTTGAAGTGTCTATTGAGTTCATTTAGTCCATGACTTTAGGCTCCATCTGTCATAATAGTCTCGGGGCAGGAGAGATGATGTGGAGTTTGCTCAGTCGGCAAAACAGGGCTCGGTCTCGGTGCGATGCGGCAGGTGACACTGGACGCAGTGGGAGGATGGTGTGTAGTGTTGGATTGTTGCATCTGGAGCTTGCAGTTGTGGTATCTGGCTGGGCTGGTGTATCATGTCCATGGTCTGTGGGCTGAAGATGTCGATCTCTTGAGGAAGTTGATGGGCACCAGTTGCTAAAGCCAGTTCTGCTTCCATTACTGCTGCACTTTGCTCCGTTTTATCAATAGTTCATTCTTTATTAATTTGGGTAATTCTTGCTATAATATCATCGATTTGGCATACAGCAACTGTGATAGAGATGACATACAGCGACAAGGTTATATAGCAATTATCATGCAGTTTCATTCATTGACTATTCCCACCCAAAACCAAATCCCCTCGAGGTACACATCGGACTTCCCCATCCTTGCGCATCACCCACCAAGTGCACCCAGGTCCTTGAGCAAAAACAATCCCACGGATGGGTTTGCCTTTGCCTGAGGCAGGAGTAACCCAGACTGTCTTCCCTAACACATTCTTCATGTGCACTACAGGAACTTTATCCCCTTCTACAGTATGTAAAGGCTTTGATTGGGCAGGGCCAGCTCGATTGGTAGATCCTCTAGTGTTAACTAACCAGGTGGCTTTTGCTAAATGTGTATCCCAGTGTTTGAAGGTCCCACCACCCATTGTTCTCAGTGTAGTTTTCAGTAGTCCATCGTATCATTCAATTTTCCCGGAGGCTGGTGCATGATAGGGGATGTGATACACCCACTCAATGCCATGCTCTTTGGCCCAGGTGTCTATGAGGTTGTTTCGGAAATGAGTCCCGTTGTCTGACTCAATTCTTTCTGGGATGCCATGTCGCCATAAGACTTGCTTTTCAAGGCCCAGGATAGTGTTCCGGGCAGTGGCATGGGGCACGGGATATGTTTCCAGCCATCCCGTGGTTGCTTCCACCATTGTAAGCACACAGCGCTTGCCTTGGCGGGCCTGTGGGAGTGTGATAGAATCAATCTGCCAGGCCTCCCCATATTTATATTTCAGCCATCGTCCTCCATACCAGAGAGGCTTTGACTGCTTGGCTTGCTTGATTGCAGCGCATGTTTCACACTCATGGATAACCTGTGCGATAGTGTCTATGGTCAAGTTCACCCCTCGATCACGAGCCCATCTATATGTCACATCTCTTCCCTGATGGCCTGAGGTGTCTTGGGCCCACTGAGCTAGGAATAACTCACCTTTATGTTGCCAGTCCAGATCCACCTGCGCCACTTCAATCCTAGCAGCCTGATCCACCTGCTGGTTGTTTTGATGTTCCTCAGTGGTCCGACTCTTAGGTATGTGGGCATCTACATGGTGTACTTTTACAACCAGCTTCTCTAGCCGGGCAGCAATATCTTGCCACAATTTGTCAGCCCAGATGGGTTTGCCTCTGCGCTGCCAGTTGCTCTGCTTCCATTGCTGTAAGCACCCCCACAGGGCATTTGCCACCATCCATGAGTCAGTATAGAGATAGAGCACTGGCCACTTCTCTCGCTCAGCAATATCTAAAGCCAGCTGGATGGCTTTCACCTCTGCAAACTGACTCGATTCACCTTGTCCTTCGGTGGCTTCTGCGACTCGTCGTGTAGGACTCCACGCAGCAGCTTTCCACCTTCGATGCTTTCCCACAATACGACAGGACCCATCAGTGAACAGGGCATATTCCTTCTCATTTTCTGGTAGTTCATTATATGGTGGGGCCTCTTCAGCACACGTCACCTCTTCCTCTGTCGACATTCCAAAATCTTTGCCTTCTGGCCAGTCCATGATCACTTCCAAGATTCCTGGGCGACTGGGGTTTCCTATTCGAGCTCGTCGTGTGATCAGTGTGACCCACTTACCTACTCCATGTGGCATCGGTGGCATGACGTGTAGAGGGGACTCTCCCTTTGAACATCCAGCCCAGCACCGGCAGTCAGGGTGCCAGGAGGAGCTGTGCTTCAGTACCAACCACCTCCGAAGCAGCTTGAACCCCTTCATATGCTGCCAAGATCTCTTTTTCTGTTGGAGTATAGCGGGCCTCAGATCCTCGGTATCTCCGGCTCCAAAACCCCAGGGGTCGACCTCGAGTCTCCCCTGGTGCTCTCTGCCAGAGGCTCCGGGTAGGGTCATTCTCCCTGGCTGCGGTGTAGAGCACATTTTCAACATCTTGCCCTGCCTGGACTGGCCCAAGGGCTACTGCATGAACTATCTCCTGTTTAATTTGTTCAAAGGCTTGTCGTTGCTCAGGGCCCCATGTGAAATCGTTCTTCTTTCGGGTCACGTGATAGAGAGGGCTTACAATGAAACTGTAGTTTGGAATATGCATTCTCCAGAAACCCACAACACCTAAGAAAGCTTGGGTTTCTTTTTTGTTAGTTGGTGGAGACATAGCTGCTATTTTGTTGATCACATCTGTCGGGATCTGACGACGTCCATCTTGCCATTTTATTCCTAGGAACTGGATCTCCTGTGCAGGTCCTTTGACCTTACCTCGTTTTATGGCAAAGCCAGCTCTCAGAAGGATTTGGATTATTTTTTTTCCCCTTTCTCAAAAACCTCTTCTGCTGTGTTGCCCCACACGATGATGTCATCAATGTATTGCAGGTGTTCTGGAGCTCCACCCTTTTCCAGTGCTGTCTGGATCAGTCCATGGCAAAGGGTGGGGCTGTGTTTCCACCCCTGGGGCAGTCGATTCCAGGTGTACTGGATGCCCCTCCAAGTGAAAGCAAACTGCGGCCGGCACTCTGCTGCCAAAGGGATTGAGAAGAATGCATTGGCAATATCAATGGTGGCATACCACTTGGCTGCCTTGGACTCCAGTTCGTACTGAAGTTCTAGCATGTCCGGCACGGCAGCACTCAGTGGTGGCATGACTTCATTCAGGCCATGATAGTCCACCGTTAATCTCCATTCCCCATTAGATTTCCTTACTGGCCATATAGGACTATTAAAAGGTGAATGAGTCTTACTGATGACTCCTTGGCTCTCCAGTTGATGAATCAGCTCATGGATGGGAGCCAGGGAGTCTCTGTTGGTGCGATATTGCCGCTGGTGCACCGTCCTGGTAGCAATTGGTACCTTCTGTTCTTCAGCTCACAGCAATCCCACATCGAAGGGATCTTCCGAGAGGTCAGGCAGGGTAAATAGCTGTTTGGTCTTCTCTGCATTCACCGTGGCTATACCAAAAGCCCATCGGTATCCCTTTGGGTCCTTGAAGTACCCTCTCCTGAGGTAGTCTATGCCAAGGATACAAAGGGCCTCTGGGCCGGTCACAATGGGGTGCTTTTCCCACTTGTCCCCTGTTAAGCTCACCTCAGCCTCCAATACCAACAATTCTTGGCATCCCCCTGTCACTCCCGAGATCCAGATGGGTTTTGTGCCCCTATGTTCTGATGGCATCAGAGTACACTGTGCACCAGTGTCTACCAAAGCCCTAGATTTCTGTGAGTCTGACGTGCCAGGCCGTCGAACCCACAGAGTCCAGTATACACGGTCATCCCTTTCCTCCTCCTGGCCAAAGGCAGGGACCCTCTATTCCTGTTCCTCGTCAGAGTATTCTCTGTCTGACCCTTGCAGCGCCAGACCAGAAGGCCCCTCCTCAGGATCAAGGGAGGTGATTTCAGTTCTTCTGTGTTTGGGAAATCGCTTGATTGCCTTCGTGTGTCTCTACAGCAACTCTGCTGACAGACTTCCTGGGTGGCCCCTTCTTAAGAGCTGTCTTCCCTCTCAGTTCACGTACATGGGCTTCCAGCTTCAAGGTGGGTTCACCATCCCACTTCCTCATGTCCTCCCCCTGGTCACACAGGAAGAACCAGAGTGCTCCACGCAGTGTGCGCCTGGGGCTCCCTTTCCCTCTGACCGAGGCAGGAGGGGACTGATTTCTTGGGGCACCCCTGATAGCCAAGGCACTGGCCCGTAGGGATGAGGAGGTACAGAGATTTTCTTCAAAGTTTTGGAGCCAAGACGACACTCTCTCCACAGTTGGTGTATCGATATCTGGGCAATACATCGCTGCCAGGCTGTTAGAATATGACGCTGGGGCACTCTGAATCACCTTCCTCCACATAGCCCGTGTGCACAGGACATCCTCTGGATCTCTGGAGACCTCATCATTGTCTAGATCCATGTAGATGACTTCCAGTACCGCTAATTCTCTCAGGTACTGGATGCCTTCATCTGCAGTGGTCCGCTTTCCTGGGGAGTTCACAAGATCTTCCTTGAATGGATATCTTGCCCTCACACTTGAGAGGAGCCGTCTCCAGAGGCTGCAAATTGCTGCCTCTTTTCCAATTCCTCTCTCAATTCCCTGGTTCCTAGCAAGGGATCCCAGCTGTTGGGCTTCCTTGCCTTCCAGTTGCTGACTGTCAGCCCCGCTATCCCAGCATCGGAGCAGCCAGGCAGCAATCTGCTCACCTGGCTGGCAGCTGTAATCTTTCCACATGTCTCGAAGTTCTGCTGAGGTCAGGGACCAAGTAGTTTCCATTTCCTGTCGGAATTCTCCCACTCCTTCCTCCAATGTCTTTATCGAAGGACCAGCTTCGTGATCAAACCTCTCCTCTTCTTCCTCCTCCCTTACTACTTGAGGATATGGACCCGTTGTTTTCCTTGTCCATTGTTTCTTTTTAACTACTGGGGCAATTACTGTAGTTGGTGGTGTTGTTTGGGTCCCTATGTCAACCATGGTGTCCTCAGGTGCAGTTTGGGTCCCTGCCTCAACCAGAGTCCTCCGAGAATGCTGAACTGCAGCTCGATAGGCACAAGCCAGGCCCCAGTACAGCACTAGAAGCTGGTGGTTCTCATTGGGATAGGCAAGGCACCCTTCCATCAGGTGGCGTGTCAGTTTGCTAGGGTTGTTTGCCTGTTCAGGTGTAAAGCCCCAGGCTATGGGAGGTGATAACCGCCCCAGGAACCTGCCCAAGTCCTTCCACACACCCTGCCACCCTGGGACCGGCTGCCTCAGGTCACGTTTCAATATTGCCTCACCCAAAAGTTGTCTTCTCTTCCACCAGGATGAGACCAGATTCCACAAACCCCGTAATATGCCAACAATATTAATAAGTAGTACTAAGCAGCTCACATAAGGTGAGCAAGGACCTCAGGAGCCTACGTAATAAACCTATCCACATCAATCCTGGGTAGGGAGAGGGAGATGATGTATTCCCTCATCCTCTCCACCAGATAGCTCCCCCAGCACAGTAAGGCTGTCAATGCCAGGACAGAGCACATACGCATTGTTCACATTAACATGTTGCCAAAAGTAAAGAGATAAACAGTGCAGCCAATGAACTTTTTGACCCGTACAGGAGCTTGTCACTTAATAACTACTACAGCTATAGCACACTTAATACAAAAGTGCTGTTGTTGTGCCCCACGTTGGGTGCCAAAAAGGACTGTCGTGGTTTAGCCCCAGCCAGCAGGCTGAGCCACGTGCTCGCTCGCTCACCTCCCCCCCCCCCCCAGTGGGACGGGGAGAGAATCGGGACAAAGAAAGGCAAAACTCATGGGTTAACAACAACAGCTTAACCGGACAACAAAGGGAAAGAAAACAAACAAACAAACAAGAAACCCCAACAATAACAACAAGAGTGTACTTAGCGGTGCTTCCTGTACAGGTCGCTCCCCGCCCAGGCCCAGAGCCCGACACCCAGCCCGCTCCGGAGCAGCAATCCCCCCCACTCCGGTCATCCCCCTCTATATAGTGAGCGTGACAGTCACATGGTATAGAATAGGCCCCGGCCAGCTTCTGGCGAAAATTAACCCTATCTCAGCTGCAACCAGGACACTCACCTGGAGAGGCAGGCTCTCTCTTGCCTGCGGCAGGAGGCAGCTGCCAGCTGGATGGCCTTCAATTTCTTCTTTACCTTTCTCTGGCCTATCCAGCTTCAGCCACAACGCACTCCGCCTGTCCCTTTTCGCCCCTGCGCTGCGAGGAGAGCAGGGCCAGGCAGAGACGACCCACACAAGCCTGAGGCAGGTGCAGTCAACAGCATCCCCACGGGACAAAGGGACAACTGCGTTCTCAGCGCAGCCTCTGGGAGAGGGAAAAAAGAAGCAGCAACCGTTACTACCTGGCTGGAGCCACTCCTTCCGCAGGGGCTTCTGGAGATGCTGCTCTTTACCCGCACTGCTGCTAACGGCACCTGCCTTAAGGGAGAATAAAGCACAGCATGAGGCGGCAGCAGCAGCAAGCACCCAGCGGGCAGCACTTGCCCAGCGGCGGCACCGGCGCTGCAGTTCTGTGTTTTGCATGCTGAGCACCCGCTGACACCATGCATATGGGGCTGCAACGGCATTTCTTCACCAAGAGGCAGCAATGAGCACAGGGGCATTGCCTTGCTGGTACCAGAGCTTCGCATTGTCATTACCAGCAGATGGCAACACGGAGCACGGCAGCGCGCCTCCGCGGTGCCCACCCACAGCACTGTGTTTCATTCACCAGACGGCAGCAGGGAGCACAGTTGAGTGCCACACTCTGCATGCACGGCACCCGAGCTGCAGTACCGACTTTTGGTTGCTGGGTGGCAGCAGCAAGAGTGAAGGCACCGCGTATGTGCGGCATGTGAGCTGCAGGACCACTCTTCGAAGGCAAAGCGGTGCGCCACTGTGCATGCGCTCTTGAGGCACAGCCGCACTGCTTTTTGGGGAGCAGCTGGAAGCCTGCAGAAAAACACATGAAACCGCCAACAAAACTACACCTCGTACTTCGCACTGTAGCGGGAGCAAGGACTACGCCGTGCCACACGCGCCCAAGAGCAATGCAGCTTATCTGACAGCCAAGTCCACCGAAACTACACCTCCCAGCATGCACTGGCAAACACAGCATGGCTGCCCAGAAGCTGAGGGCCCAAAGACTACAACTCCCAGCATGCCTCAGGAAACAACATGGCCAAACAGACGCCCCAGGACTACAGCTCCCGACATGCAGCAGGAAGCAGCCTTCCATCCTTTCTGACCCTGTGCATACACCATCCCAACCCCCAGGCCTCCCTGACGCAACCGGAAGCCCTGGCGAGCCCAGAGCACAGCCCTGCGCTCCTCAGCGCAGCTCCGTGCAGTCCCTGCTGCCCGACTCCGGGAAGCCCCACCCTCCCCCCGCATCCGTACCGCCCGCCTCCAGGGAGGCCCTGCCACCTGGCTCTGGCACAGCACCCCCTGCCCACCTCCAGGCAGCCCCTGCCGCCCGGCTCCGATACGGCGCGGCACCCTTGCCACTGCCACTGTTGCTGCACTGTAATTCCGACACAGATCCGCCTGCACCACTGCACCCCCGGAGGCACCGCCACAATCTTCGGGGCTTCCACCCGGGACCCGCCGGTCCATCGCGCGGCCACACTCACCTTTGCGCTCACAGACGCGCCGCTCCTCCCTTGACTCACACCAGCCCCTCCACACCCACCCGTGGCAGGGCAGGGCAGCCCCCGCACTGGCCTCACAGCCTGCGAGGCCTTCTCCCAAACAACCAACAACTAAACAAAACCACGACGTCCTATCTTTTTTTTATCTCGACAGAACGTGGATTGAGAACGGACACCATCCCACCCCCGGCCCCTCCCACGCACCCGGAAGCCCCGCCCCACGCTCCCCAGAGCGGCTCTGGGCAGTCCCCGCCGCCTGGCACCGAGCAGCCCGACACGGAGCGGCACCCCCCTCCCGCCCGCCCGGCTCCCACACGGCGGGGCACCCCCCGCCCGCCCGGTTCCGGGCAGTCCCCGCCGCCCGGCTCCCACACGGCGCGGCTCCCCCCACCCCCCCGGAACCCACACGGTGAGGCACCCCGCGCCCGCCCGGAACCCACATGGCGCGGCACCCCGCGCCCGCCCAGTTCCGGGCAGTCCCCGCCGCCCGGCTCGCACACGGCGCGGCACGCCCCCGCCCGCCCGGAACCCACACGGCGCGGCACCCCCCGGCCGCCCCGTTCCGGGCAGTCCCCGCCACCCGACTCCCACATGGCGCGGCACCCCCTCGCCGCCGCCGTTGCTGCTCCGTGCTTCCAACACGGATCCGCCCGTACCGCCGCACCCCCGGGGGCACTGCCACCCTCTTCGGGGCTTCCCCCCGGGACCCGGCGGTCCATCGCGCGGCCGCGCTCACCTTCAGCAAACAACATGGCCGCACGGCAGCCCCAGGACTACAGCTCCCGACATGCCGCGGGAAGCAGCCTTCCCTCCCTCCTTTCTGACCCTGCGCGGACACTGTCCCGGCCCCTCCCACGCACCCAGAAGCCCTGCCCCACGCTCCCCAGAGCGGCTCCGGACAGTCCCTGCCGCCCGGCACCGAGCAGCCCGACACGGAACGGCAGCCCCCTCCCGCCCGCCTCCGGGCAGTCCCCGCCCGCCCGGCTCCCACACAGCGGGGCACCCCGCGCCCGCCCGGTTCCGGGCAGTCCCTGCCGCCCGGCTCCCACACGGCGCGGCACCCCCCGCCGCCCAGAACCCACACGGCGTGGCACCCCCCGGCCGCCGCCATTGCTGCTCTGTGCTTCCGACACGGATCCGCCCGCACCCCCGGAGGCACCGCCACCCTCTTCGGGGCTTCCCCCCGGGACCTGCCGGTCCATCGCGCGGCCGCGCTCACGGACCGCTCCGCTCCTCCCTTGCCTCACACCGGCCCCTCCACACCCACCCGCGGCAGGGCAGGGCAGGGCAGGGCAGGGCAGGGCAGGGCAGGGCAGGGCAGGCAGCCCCCCACCGGCCCCGCAGCCTGCAAGCTACTCTGCCGACACAGCCCCTGGCCAAGGAGGGGCCGGCCCCACCAGCCTCACTGCCCGCACCTGCGGCTCCTCCAGCCCCGCCCACAGCCCTCGCCCGGCCTCCACAGGGCCTCCCCACCTCCCCGGGGCTCCCTCCCAGCCCCTGGCCCGGCCCCCAGGGAGGGCAAACGCAGCCCGGGAGGGCAAAGCAGCCGGCCGGGGCCAGTCAGTCACGCACCTCCCAAGCCCCAGAGGTGGCCCCAAACAGGCTTCTTCACCCGGGGGCAAAGAGCCGACCCACACCCAGAGTCGAGACGCCCCTTTGTGTCCCGTCTGCGCAGAGACGGGGGCTCGCTGGGAACTCCGCAGCGCCAGCACCCCTCGCCTCACACACGCTTACCGTTTGAGACGCTGCCAGCATCCCTTAGCTGGACTTTCCCCCTCATGCTGAGCCACCCCCTTTCCCATCGCTCCTCACCTGCCTCGTCTCCACCCGCAGTCACAGCAGCCGCCCTCTTTCCCGCGCTCGCTCCCAGAGGAAGGGGCTCTGTTGGGGGCAGTTTTCAGAGCAAGTTCTTTCAGCATTTAGTTGGCACAGTAGGTCGCGTCCTAACACTGGGCAGGGACGCTCTGGCAGAGAGAGGCGTTCCAGAGTTCATGGGGTATTTCCAAGAGGACGTTCCGTTGGTTTCAGACACGGCCTTAAAGGTCGCTTTCCAGTCGCCCCAACAACTGGCACTGGTCCTGTGCTTAAAGGGCCCTCACAACTAGGAATTACCCACCGGGGAGCCCCGCTACCTTTTAGGAAATCGGGAGTTTCGTTCCCCAGCTTGACTGGAACCGGAGGCTCAGCTGGGGAAACATTAACAATCCCCTCCGGTCCCCGTCACTCAAGATGGGAATCCTCGAGCATCACCAGATCACCACCCCTTCTGGAACTCCTTTCCTTTTTGGTTCCTCGACGTGGGCGTTCGCTTTTCCAGCGCCCCTCCTCCCGACAAGTCGCACGTTGGTTTGGCCCCAGTGGGGCTCGGTTTGGAGGGCCTCTTCCCGATGTCGCTCCCGCCAGTCCCCCTCTGCCTCTGCCTCTTCCTCGTCCACCTCCCCTAAACCCCTTCTCATTTAGAGCAGCAGCCAACAAGGAAGCTTGCCGTTTGAGTTTAGCTTGGGTCTCCCTCTTTTCTACACCACCACCCCCCCCCCGCCCCCGATCATTAGACGCTTTCTAGGCTATTTCTATTACTTGGGCTATCGGCATGCCGCTTGCTCCGTCCACTCTTTGCAGTTTCCTTCTAATACCTGGAGCCGACTGACCCACCACCAGCAGATTCAACAATTGCCGGTTATTTGCTTCCTCGGGATTCAGGTCAGTCTGTTTCCTGGCGATTTCACGTGCTCTCTCCTAAAAGGCTGACGGTTCCTCCTCTGGCCCTTGCCTAACCTCAGAGAATTTAGACACGGGCTTTGGTTTCTGGATCCCATGTTGAATCCCGTAGAATGTTAACTGCTGATATTGCTTCAGTCCTTCCAGTCCTCTCCCAGGGTTAGGATCCCACTCCGGGTCCTTCCTTAAAGGTCCTTTCCCTTCTCCAACAAAACAGCACCCGCTGGCCTAGAGGACTATATTTGAGAGCGCCATTTTGTGGCCACCTTTCCCCACAACCCAATTGATCCTTTGGCCACCCTTGATGACAACCTGTTTTCATCTTCTCTTTTGTCCTGGGGTCACCCCCAAATTTCTTCCCCTTTTTCAGGATGCATCCAAGAGGGGAACAAGGAGGAATCTCCCTGGAAGTAGTCGTTCCCTGTCGCGGTTGAAGCCCAGCCGGTGACCGAATCCCATGCAGCCACTCGCTCACTGCCCCCCTCCCCGGCGGGGTGGGGAGGAGAATCGGAGAGAAAGGGAAACTCGTGGCTCAAGATCAAAGCAGTTCGCCAGGACAGCAAAGGAAAAATATAAAAACAGATATTGATGATGATGATGATGACAATAATAAGAATAATAATTGTATCTATAAGGATAACAGAATCTATAAACCCAACGATGCACAATTTCTCACCACCTGATGACCGGTGCGGCCCGTCCCGAGCAGCAGGCAGGGAGCAGGGACATTCCCCCCCAGCTATCCCAGCACAGCAAGTTCCCGAGAGAGCAGGCGAGGGAACCAACAGCCGAACAAACAAACGAACAAGCCCTGGAGCCGTGGGCTGCCGGGCAGAGACGGGGGCCGCCAAGAAGGAGCAGCAGGGCGCGGGGCACTAGAAGAGAGGAGAAAAGCGGCAGCCGGCTGGACGGCGCGGGCGTAGCGAGAAAGCGGGAGGCAGGGAACGGGACAGCGAGAGGGAGAGAGGGAGCCCGACAGAGAGGGAGAAAGCAGCCGCAGAGCGAGAGGAAGAGAGGCAGCGGAAGGAGGCAGAGGGAGCAGGCCAGAGAGCGACAAAGAAGGACGGGGAGCAGGACGGAGATGCAGCAAAACCTGGCCTGGGCAGCACGACAGAGAGGGAGGAAAAAAGAAGAGGGGCGGGGAGCTGGACCGAGAGAGGTGGAGAAAGGCAAAAGGTGGCCCGGGCAACAGGGCAGAGAGGGAGGGATTGAAAAACCAGGGGCAGGGAGCCAGCCAGAGAGAGAGGCAGACGTCAAAAGAGAAAAAGCGACGGGCCACAGGGCAGAGAGGGGGGAACTGATACACCGGGACAGGGGACCAGGCAGAGCGCGACGGAGAACGGAAAAAAATAGCAGCAGGCTCCAAGGAAGAGCGAGGAATGAAAGAACAGGGACTGGGAGCCAGTCAGAGAGAATGGAGATAGATAGAAAAAAACCAACCAGGGATGGGCTACGAGACGGAGAAGGAGGAAATCAAAACTAACGGCAGGGAGCTGACCAGAGAGAGATGGAGATGGCGGGGAATAGCGGTGGGTGGGGGAAGAAGAGGGAGGAATAAATAGGGACGGGGAGGGACAGAGTGAAGGCAAAAATAGCGGTGGGGTCCAGGGCAAGGCGGAAGAATTAAAAACCGGAGGCAGTGAGACAGACCGAGAGAGATGGAGAAAAGAAAAAAGCGACAGGTTATGCGGCAGAGAGGGAGGCCTTAAAAACAGGGACGGGCAGCAAGCAAAAGTGAGCTGGAGAAGGGGGGAGGGAGGAATGAAAAGTCGGGGGCAGGGAGCTGGGAAAGGAGAGGCGGAGAAAGCACCAGAATCCCCAGGTGCTCCAGGGCCGAGAAGGAAGAAACTGACCAAGAGGGACAGGGAGGCAGAGAAAGCAAAACTACCGCTGGGCTACAGGACAGAGAGGGGGAGTGAAAAGCAGGGATCTGGAGCCGGGCAGAGAGAGATGGAGAAAGAAAAAAAACCCAGGCAGGGGCAACAGGGCAGAGAGAGGGAAGAAGGAACAAAGAGGGAAGAAGGAAAACAGAGGGACGCAGAGAGAGAGACGGCCCAAGAAACCGCTAGCGAGAGGCTCTAGGGAGGAGAGGGAGGAATGAAGAGAGAGGGCTGAGGAGCCAGCTGCAGAGCGACAGGCCCAGGCCATATAGCAACAGCTGGAGGGCAGAGAGGGAGGAATGAAACCATAGGGAGAGGGAGCCAGAGGTGGGGGGGAGACGGAGAAAGAGGTGGGGGCGGAAAGAAAGACAGGCTATGGGGAAGAGAAGGAGGACTTAAAAAATTGGGATCCAGAGCCGGACAGAGAGATGGAGAAAGAAGTCAAATCGCCCCGGGCTAAAGGGCCCAGCAGGAGGGAACTGAAAAAGAGGGAGCGGGAGCCAGCCAGAGAGAGACAGAGAAAGGGAAAAGACGCGATGGGCTCCAAGGTGCAGAGGGAGCAATTTCAAAAAAGGAAGCGATCGGGAGCCGTCCAGAGAGAGACGGAGAAAGGGAAGAGAGCGACAGGCCACAGGGCAGCGAGGGAGGAATTAAAACCCAGGGATGGGGAGCCGGACAGAGAGCGACGGACAGAGAGCAACGGAGAAAGGGAGAATAAAAAACCCAAACCGCGACTGGCCAGAGGGCAGAGAGGGAGCAACTAAAGACTCGGGATAAGGAGCGGGACAGAGAAGGGAAAAATAGCGACAGGCCACAGGGTAGAGAGGGAGGAATTCAAAAACGGGGACAGGGAGCCAGACAGAGAGATGAAGACAGACAGAGAATAGCATTGGGCTACAGGGCTGGGAGGGAGAAACTGAAAAATAGGGACCAAGAGCCGGAAAAAGGGGGGAGGGGGGGAGAGAGAGAGAACAAATGGCAAGAGGCCACAGGACAGAGAGGGAGGAATTCAAAAACCAAGACTGGGAGCAATCTACAGAGAGATGTCAGGGAAGGAAAATTTAAAGAGCAAGGCATCCAAGGCAGAGAGGGAGGAATGAAAAAGAGAGCCAGAGGCAGCAACACTACGGACGGGCTGCAGGACAGAGAGGAAGGAATGCAAAACTGGGGGCTGGGAGCTGGCCAGAGAGAGACGGAGAAGAAAAAAAAAAGAGCCACGGGCTACAGGGCAGAGAGAGGGAGGCCGGGGAGCCGCTGAGGGAGAGCTGCAGAAAGGAGGTAGAGGGGAGCAGAAAAACAACGGCAGCAGCGTGGGAAAGAGAGGGGGGCAGGGAGGGCTCGGGACGCAGAAGAGGGGCGGCAGGGCCCCGAGGGCCCGGGACTCACCGCAGCTCTCGCTCTCGGCGCTGCCGGGAGACTGTGCCCATTCAGACGCTTCTCTCTCCTTCTGTCCTCCCTTCCTCTCCTGGAACTCGGGTCGCTCGGCTGGCCTCCACCTAAGAGGATACGGGGGTGTCTGTCAGCTCTTAGGAGACAAGGCTTCCTAGACAGGTAGCCCCTCTCACGCACCGATGCGGCCGTACCGCGCTGCCGGTGACGCATACAGACCCTGCGGCGCGCGTCGGTGAGGCGCGGCGCCTCGTTTCCTCCCCTGGGCTGCCTCCCAGCCCCTCGCCCGGTGCGCAGGGAGCGCAAACGCAGCCGGGAGGGCAGAGCAGCCAGCCGGCATTTCCTCAGTCACGCCCGGAACGAGTCCCAGAGTTGTCGCTGCTCCAGGGCATCCCGTCCTCTCGTAAATCGCTCCTTCGCTTTCTCAGCCGGAAATCAGGCCTTCTTTCATCACGGTGCCAGTCTAGCCCCTCGCCCGCCCCATCTCTATGACCCCTGGGGTGCCAATCTAGCCCATTGGCTGACCCCTCTATGCTCCCCGAGGTGCCAGTCTAGCCCCTCGGCCGCCCCATCTCTATGACCCCCGCGGTGCCACTCTGGCCCCTCGGCCGCCCCCTCTCTATGACCCCTGCGGTGCCAGTCTAGCCCCTCGCACGCCCCCTCTCTATGACCCCCGCGGTGCCACTCTGGCCCCTCGGCCGGCCCCTCTCTATGACCCCCGCGGTGCCACTCTGGCCATTCGGCAGCCCCCTCACCCCTACGTGGGTGTCTTACAGCTCTCACGTGCCGATCGCCCGCCGACACTGCGCACGTGGGGCAGCAGCGGCATTTCCTTGCCGGGAGGCAGCAACGAGCGCGGCGGCACCGCCCCGCAGGCACCGCAGTATCCCGTTGCCGTTACCGTTTAGCGGCGGACGGCCGCGTGGAGCAAGGCGGCGCCACTGCGCATGCGCGGTTCGCGAGCTGCAGGACCGCATTTTGGTCGCCGGGTGATAGCACGAAGCACGGCTAAAAAGAAGCCCGTCAACGCGCATGCGCAGTTCCCGAGCTGCAGTACCGGATTGTGGCCGCACGGCGGCAGCAGTGAGCACGGCAGAAAAGCCCACCAGTGCGCATGCGCGATTCCCGAGCTGCAGTACCGGATTGTGGCCGCACGGCGGCAGCAGCGAGCACGGAAAAAATCCCAGCAGTGCGCACGCGCGGTTCCCCAGCTGCAGTACCGCATTCTGGTCGCACGGCGGCAGCAGCGAGCACGGGAAAACCCCACCAGTGCGCATGCGCGGTTTCCCAGCTGCAGTACCGCATTCTGGTCGCACGGCGGCAGCAGCGAGCGTGGGAGAAAATCCCACCAGTGCGGATGCGCGGTTTCCCAGCTGCAGTACCGCAATTTGGTCGCACGGTGACAGCAGCGAGCACGGAAAAAAAAGCCCGTCTATGCGAATGCGCGACTCCCGAGGTGCAGCACCGCATTCTGGTCGCACGGCGGCAGCAGCGAGAATGGGAAAAGTCCACGAGTGCGCATGCGCCATTCCCGAGCTGCAGTACCGGACTGTGGCCGCACGGCGGCGGCAGCGAGCGCGGAAAAAGGACCGCCAGTGCGCATGCGCGGTTTCCCAGCTGCAGTACCGCATTCTGGCCACACGGCGGCAGCAGCGAGCACGAGGGGGGAAAGTCCACGAGTGCGCATGCGCAACTCCCGGCACCCAGCTTCGCTGCCCCGGCTCAGACCCCCCCAAGACGGGCGCTACTTACCGGCGGGGCCGGGCTTACACTGCCCGCTCGCAGCCCAGGCACCAACAGGCATCGCCTCCGTCCCAAAAAGCAGCCACGCGGCTCCAGCCTCGCCCTCCTCTGCGCGTGACCGCTGGCAAAGCCTGCTGCTCGCTTCTGCCCGCGCCCCCCGCCCTCGGCAGCAGAAGCCGCCCAGGGAACAACCCTGGGGAACGGGGCTTCTCCCCGCCCGCAGGAAGCCCCGGGGACGCCTGCAGCGGCGGGCACGTGCCAGCAGGGCTGGGGGAGCCGCAGCGGCCACTCAGCAGACGCTGGACAGAGACTGACAACAAAGAAGGCCACCCCGACGCCATCCCGCGGGCAGGAGAGGGGCAGCTCCGGCGAGCAGGAAACGGCGCGGCCCAGCGGCCTGGGGGCGAGCGGCTGCTCTGCGAAGGAGCGCTACGCCGGTGACCCTCGGGCTCCGCTGTGCTGCTTGCACCTTTCCTTTGCGCCATCAGTCCTCTGCTCTCCTCGCCCTGCAGACGCACGAGGCTTCCTCTGCGGGCCTCGGCCCTGCCGGAAGGGACGCCGCGCGACATTACTCACCGCCCTGCCCCTTCCAGCGGGCAAAAGCAGGAGACGGGATGCAGGGAAAGCAGAGAGGCACGTTGCTCTACGAGACGTCCTCAGCAGATGACCGTGGAGCCCTGGAGGTGTTCCCTGAAATGGAAAATAACTCCCAAAACACACAGAGGACATTTAGAGAGGCAACGTCGTTTTATTCTGCGCAGGGGGCAAGGGGGAAGATTGCCACAACTCAAGCACGCCTCCTGGGGTTTCTCACCCGAGAGTTAGACACAAGAGTTACAAAAATCCCGCCTAACGACGGGAACGATTCCGCCTAGCTAGGACACAGTCATTGTGCGGAGCAAGCAAACTATTCTGCGTCTGCGCGGCAATTCTGCTTAGGCAAGCAAAGGCTTCCACGCCTGCGCGGGGGTCTCGGAGGCTCTCTGGTGGTCCTTTGGGAAGAACGCCCCTGCTCCTTCTGCCCCTTTCTGGTCACGCGTCCTCCGAGGACCCCAGAGTTCTTGTCCGTCTCGCCAATTTCTTGTTTCCCCGTCTCACAGAGGATGCGTGTCCTTGGGTGAGCAACTTCGGAACCACGAGACGTTCCTTTGGAACACTGGCTGCCGTTCCGATCCCTTTGAAGCATCTCAAGGACGGAGATGACAGTCCCCAATACCACACAGATCCCATTTTCATGACTTAGCAACCACCCCTTCGTCGGAGCCGCCTTCTTAACTATTAGTTTGTCTCATTCCATTTCATCTACGACATTATTTCTGTTCAAACAATTCTCTTTCCCTAGGCATAAGATGTCTACAAAGGTACGCCCGCAAGGTAACGGAGGTTCCATCTCTGCTCCGTACGGGAGCGCGGCTCCCCGCTCCCGGCCGCTCCTGCCAGCAAGCGTCGCAGTTGCGCTCGGCTGCCCGCGACACGCGAGACGCGGTAGGCCGGAGGGCTCGCTCTGCCGCTGGGTCGGGGGAGCGGCTCGGTTCCCTCGGCCGCCTGATTCGCCTCCTTAAAACAAACCCCCTTCAACACGCAGTTTCTTTAACGTAGACCCCTCTCAAGATCTCCTGGCCCGCAAGCCATTTGCGGCTAGCAACACAGCTGAAAGACAGTGCCGGGAGAGAGCGAGCCGCCCTCTGGCTCTGACGTCCAAAGCTTTTGGAACTTGGACCCCGATTGTTTTGGCATCGAGACGCCAAGGCAAGAAACAGGCCTCTGCTCGAACAAGCGAGACGCCTGCCCAAGAGCTGGGCACAGGGAGACGCGGCTGCCTGTGACCGAGCCCTTGTCCTGCTAAAACCAGAGCACGGTTCCCTCGCAAAGAGCCCCCGGCAGTGCAGAACGTACCTCAGCTTTCCCTGCGGCGGGTCCCCAGAGAACAGCGTCTTCGTCTGACTGGAGCGCGCAGCAGCCTGTTGTCGTCCCGGTCCCTTGCCCTGGAGAAAGGGGGTGCCCGTAGCAGCGGCAGGAACCGCTGCTGCCCGAAGGGGAAAGCGACGACTCGGTGGAAAGCTCTCCAGGCTGCCCGCGTCCCGTGCGGAGTCTTTTTGCGCTCTTTGTCTTTGGCAGCGTTACTTCCCAGAGGTCGGGAGACAGGTACGTTTGCACGGCCCGGGTGCCGCTGCTCACGGAGCAAAAGGCACTACAGAGCAGCAGTGAAGAACGAGGGAGGCCTGTGAAGATGGTAGGAAGAACACGGAGAGCCTAAAGCATGAGCCAGGCGGGGCTTGCAACTAACCTCGCGTCGTGGTTGAAGCCCAGGCGGGAACTAAGCGCCACACGGCTGCGCGCTCGCTTCTCCCCATCCCACCGGTGGGATGGGGGAGAGAATCAGGAGGGCAAAAGGGAGAAAACTCATGGGTTGAGATCAGAACAGTGGAATAAGTAAAAAGAAACGGCCACCGCCACTACTACTTGTAAGGAAAAGACGACCACAAAAATAACAGAGAAAAATGAAACCCAAGACAGACAAGCGACCCAAACGACAACAACCGCTCGCCACCACCCGACCCGTGCCCAGCCAGCCAGCAGGGTCGGCCCTCGGGAGGTTTTTTGCTCTTCCCTAGCAGAAAAACGGAGGTTTTTTGCTTTTCCGAAATACTCAGATTTGGGGTTTTTCAGCGCTTTTCCGCAACAAAGATTGACGACTTTTGCTTTTGGCTTTGTGCATGAACACGGGGAGGTTTTTTTGCTTTCCGGCTGCACAAATCCAGGCGGATTTGGCTTTCCCGGAAGCCCCAAATAGGGTAGTTCCCCCCCACCACCATTGCAGACCCAGGGGACGGGGGGAGCGCGCCAGAGGACGGCGCCACGTCTCTCGCTCGGGCTCTGCTCCGCGATGTGCCCGCTCCGTGCCCGCGCTGGGACGGGCTCCCCAGGGCCACGGAGGTCCCCGGTCCCCCCGCAGCAGACAGCCCGCGCTGCCGCGCCTGCGGGGCACCGCTGGGGACAGAGCCGGGAGCCTCCGGGCGCAGGGCTGGCCCCTTACCGTCAGCGTGCTTAACGACCAGCTGGCAAACCAGGCCTGGGGGGCCTCCACGGAGCAGCACCAGACGCTGGCAACGCCCCATCTGAAAAACAAAGATCCCAAAGTCCATTTCGGCCTATTCAAAACAAGAACGCAGAAGACAGTAGAGGCATTCCGTCAGAAGAAGGGAGAGGAGAGGAGTTGGGCTAAAGGAGGATTCTAGGTAAACAGGTCAGCTCGAAATACAACACAGCCTTTAAAAGCCAGAGCGAGTTGGACGCTTCAAATCAATACTAAGACTAATTGATACGATTTGGCACACCTTCTTAGCAGAAAAGGAAACGCTCTTGCCGGTGGCGGAAAATGACTCGCCCCTTCCTTACAGGGCTGCTGCGGGGAGAGAACCCCGGGCGGCTGCAGGACGAAGTCGGGCCATTCTCAGAATCTGCGCTTACAGATCCGCCGCGACAGCTACAGCCCTTACGCTGCTGCTGCTGCACATCTTGCTTAGTCAATTAAATTAGAAGAGAATTAGAAGTGTAAAACTTTAAAGAGTAAAATAAAAAATAAATAATAAATCACAGTAATTCACTTTCTACCAAAGAGGGGTGCGTATGTTTATATACATTCAATAAAAATACTCTAAAAGTATTTGATTTTCGTTTTGCATTCATTTAACTTGTATAGCTGTGAACTGATACCACTAAATGATCTCACTTATGTGGCCGTGCCGCGCTGCCGGCGACGCATAGAGACCCTGTGGCACGCGCGGGTGGCCTGGCCTGCTGCAGACTATGAAGAAGGATCCTTCCTCACCCGGAGAGGCAGGCTCTCTCTTGCCTGCAGCGGGAGGCAGCTGCCGGCCAGATGGCCTTCGAGGAGTTCTTCTTCTTTACCTTTCTCTGGCCTGCCCAGCTTCAGCCACGGCAGCTCCTGTCCACAGCCAGGACGCACTCCGCCTGTCCCTTCTCGCCCCCGTGCCGCGAGGAGAGCAAGGCCAGGCAGAGACAACCCACGCAAGCCTGAGGCGGGTGCAGCCAATGGCATCCCCACAGGAGGAAGGGACAACTGCATCCTCAGCACAGCCTCTGGGAGAGGGAAAGAAGCAGCAGTGCCTGTTACTCCCCGGCCGGAGCCTCTCCTTCCACAGGGGCTTCTGGAGACGCTGCTCTCTCCCCGCACTGCTGCTAACGGCACCTGCCTTAAGGGAGAACCAAGCACATCGACGGCCAGCTTGCCGCCTTCCTGACAGGGCTGGGGGTGGCTCGGGGCTACGGTTTCAGGAGAGGGGCTGGAGCTGGGGGCAGCTGCACGGGGCAAGCGGGGCCGGGGGAGGCTCAGGGGGAGGTCTGGCGAGTTGGGGAGGTGCCCAGTGTCTGCGCCCGGGGGAGCGCCGGCTGCTTCTCCTCCTCCCTTCTCTCAGCTCTCAGTAACGCCCTGGGGCTGCCCTGACCCGGCTCGCCTCCAGCGCACCAGGAGTCTGCCGCAGCAGGCAGCGTGAAGCTTCCCGTCCTGCCACCCCCGGGGGGCCCGTGGGCAGGAGACCCCCCTGCACCCACCCAAGGCACTCGCTCGCCTCACTCACGCTCCTGACCCTCACCTGCCCCCAGGAATTGCGCCCGCTGTGCTGCCCCACTTCAGCGGCAGCAAAGGCAGCGGCCACACTGCTGCACACCTGCACCTGCTGAAAAATACATGAAACCGTCAACAAAACTACACCTCGTGCTCCTCGGGCCGCGGCGGGAGCAAGGACCACGCCGTGCCGCACGCGCCCGAGAGCAATGCGGATGTCTCGCAGCCAAGTCCACAAAAACTACACCTCCCAGCATGCACTGGCAAACAAAGCATGGCCGCCCGGCAGCTGAGGGCCCAAAGACTACAACTCCCAGCATGCCCCAGGAAACAACACGGCCGCACGGCAGCCCCAGGACCCAGGACTACAGCTCCCGACATGCTGCGGGAAGCAGCCGTCCCTCCCTCCTTTCTGACCCTGCGCGGACACCGTCCCACCCCCCGGCTCCTCCGACGCACCCGGAAGTCCCGCCCCGCGCTCCCCAGCGCGGCTCCGGGCAGTCTCCGACGCCCGGCTCCGGGCAGCACCCCCCCTCCGGCCGCGTCCCTACCGCCTGGCTCCGACACGGCGCGGCACCGTCCCCGCCGCTGCTCCGTGCCTCTGACACGGACCCCACCGCCACCCCCTTCGGAGCTTCCCCCCGGGACCCGCCGGTCCATCGCGCGGCCGCGCTCACTTTCTCGCTTACATACCGCTCCGCTCCTCCCTTGCCTCACACCGGCCCCTCCACACCCACCCGCGGCAGGGCAGGGCAGGGCAGGGCAGGGCAGGCAGCCCCCCACCGGCCCCGCAGCCTGCAGCTACTCTGCCGACACAGCCCCTGGCCAAGGAGGGGCCGGCCCCACCAGCCTCACTGCCCGTACCTGCGGCTTCTCCAGCCCCGCCCACAGCCCTCGCCCGGCCCCCACAGGGCCTCCCCGCCTCCCCGGGGCTCCCTCCCAGCCCCTCGCCCGGTGTACAGGGAGCGCAAACACAGGCGGGAGGGCAAAGCAGCCAGCCGGCGTTTCCTCAGTCACTCCCGGAACGAGTCCCAGAGTTGTCGCTGCTCCAGGGCATCCCGTCCTTTCGTAAATCGCTCCTTTGCTTTCTTATTAGAAAATCGGGCTTTCTTTCATCACGGTGGCAGTCTAGCCCCTGAGCCGCGCCATCTCTATGACCCCCGCGGTGCCAGTCTGGCCCCTCGGCCGCTCCCTCTCTATGACCCCTGGGGGGGCGTAGACACGCGGGTCACAGCCCCGGTGCTCGGGGCGGGGCTTCAGCAGCTTGCCCCGCCTTCCTGGGGCGCGGCCTGGTGGAGCCCCGCCCAGCGGCAGTGGGCATTGATGGCCATGGCCAGGAGGATTGCCACGGTGGGTGGCGGCACCGAGGGCATCGGGGGCGGGTGCGGCCGTACCCCCATATTGGCACTGGCACCGGCGGCCGGGCTGGGGGTGCAGGGCTGTGGCGGTACAGGCGCGGGGGGGTCCTGGTGTTACCACCGAGCGGTGCCAGCACCGGGATGTGGGGTGGCCGAGGGGTGCCGATCTCGGGGTGCGGGGGTGCGGGTACTGGGGTGTGGGGGAGACAGAACTGGGGTGCCGGGGATGTTAGTGCGGGTGCTGGTGCTGGTGCGGGGGGCAGTGGTACCAGGGTAGAGGGTCTCTAGTACAGGGGTGCGGGGATGCCGGTGCCAGGGTGCGGGGGGTGCCGGTGCCGGTGTTGCCAGGCCCCCGCAAAGCGGTGCACTGCGGTTTCGTTTCCCCGGTGGCGACCGCTCCGCGATGGGGCATGGCTTGGAGATGGCCCCGCCCAGGGGCGTGCTCAAGGGGGTGGTCCCGCTCCGGGAGGGCGTGCCCTGGGAGGTAGCCCCGCCCATGAAGGGGAGTTCTGTGGTGCGGCCCCACCCATAGAGGCGTATCCCGGGATGCAACACCGCCTATGGGGGCGTGCTCCGGGATGCCGCCCCGCCCACGGGGGCGTGTCCCGGTGGCTCTGCCCATTTACCCGCCCCCTGCAGGAGCTGGAGGAGGCCCGGCGGTGGGGCGGGGCCCGCGAGCTACGGCCGCTGGACGGCGACGTGCGGCGCTGGGAGGGCCTGCTGCTGCCCGTGCGTGGGGCGGGGGCTGGGCACGGGGGGGACCTGGGCACAGGGGGTTGGGGGGGCCCTGGGGAGCAGGGGGGTCCCCTCAGCATGGGGTCTGAGGGGTTCCTGGGAAGTGGAGGGTGATCCCCTGGGCACAGGGGGCTGGTGGTCCCCTGAGAGCATGGGGGGGGGTCCCCTGGGCATGGGGGGGGCCTGTGGGCACGAGGTAGTCCCCTCAGCACGGTGTCTGGGGGGCTCCTGGGGAGTGGGGGGGGGGGGGGGGGGCTTGGGGGGAGATGGGCCCCTTAGGGTACAGGGGTCCCTTGGGAGCCTGAGGGTCTCCTGGGGGGCACTGAGTGGGTGTCCCTGTCAGGACAACATGGGAAGGGTCCCCGTGGGGACACTGTGTGGGGACCCTGGGGTCCTGGGCTGGGGACACTGGGTGGGGGTTTCCTTCCTGGGGGGTGGTCTCCATGGTGGGCACTGCATATCAAGGCTGGGACAGGGGTCCCCCAGATGGACACTGCGGCAGGGGGGTCTGAGGTGCCTCCGCCCCCCGGCAGAACAACCCCCCGTACAACACGGGCGCCTTCCGCTTCGAGCTGACCTTCTCCCCCCACCACCCGCTGGAACCCCCCTGTGCCACCCTCCGCACCAGCATCTACCACCCCTGCGTGGACACCGACGGCCATGTCTGCCAGCCCCTCACCACTGCCCAGAGCTGGCTGCCCACCACCCGCGCCACCCAGGGTAGGCACCTCAGGGATGGGAGGTAGGGCACAGGGGGACAGGGTGCCCGCCTTGACCTCCCCCATGCCCACAGTGCTGCAGGACCTGCTGCTGCTGCTGGACAGCCCAGACCCCCAGCGGGTGCTGCGGCCCGACCTGGCACGGGAGCTCCAGGAACAGCCCGAGGTTTTCCAGCGCCGGGCAGAGGAACACACCCGCCGCCATGCTGAGCCACGCCCGGACTCTCCCAGCTCCTGAGCCCCCAGCACCCAGCAGCACCCTGGCTTCAACCCTCCCTCTCTGCACCAGCCAGGGCCAGCCCTGGCACTGCCCCCGCCTTAGCGCTGGAGCCTGGGCATGGGGGCCCAGCCCAGCCCCACAGCGGGTCCTGGCACCCCCCAGGGGCCACCCCACCCTCTACATGAGTTAATAAATTTGCTCCGGCTCCTGCTTTGGCCCCGTGATGCCTCACTGGGATGGTGGGGGGCAGCAGGGAGGGGCTGCGTGCCCTGTGCCAGCCCTGGGAGATGCCGCCCTGCCTGTCTGTCCCCTCTGCGGTGGCAGTGGGGCAGCGCCAAGGCCGTGTCCCCAGGTGCCAGCTTGTGCCACTCCCCCAGACACTCACTCGGTGCCCACGTCCCCCCCATGAGAGATGAGGATGGTGCAGCCTGGCACCGCAAGCCTTTAGTGCTGGGTACAAAGTGTGTGGGGGGGGAGGTGGAGTTGGCACGGGTGGGGGCCCCTCCTCAGCGCTTCTTGGTCTTCATCAGCCCCTTGGCCACCAGGCAGCGGTACAGCTCCTGCAGGTAGGTGTAGACACACTCGGCATCCTCCACCTCCAGCAGCAGGGCACAGCCCACCTGCTCCCTGTGCGGACACTGCTGTCCCCTGGGCCCCCCCGCAGGGGCTGGGGGTGCTCTCACTCAGCGGTGGCAAAGGCCAGGGTGAAGTTGTGCTGGCAGGTGCTGGTCTCCAGGCTGCCATAGTCGAAGGCGTCGGGGAAGAAGCTATGGAGGAGGGCACAGAAGGCCAGGCCGCTGCCCCAGCTCCCCAAGAAGTTCTGCACATCCCCGTGCTGCCGCGGGTGGACAGGGGTCAGCCACCCCACAGCCACAGAATCATAGAATCATTCTGGTTGGAAGAGACCTCCAAGATCATCAAGTCCAACCGTTAACCTATCACTACCAAGGCCACCACTAAACCATGTCCCCGAGCGCCACATCTAAATGTCTTGTAAATCCCTCCAGGGATGGGGACTCCACCACCTCCCTGGGCAGCCTGTGCCAGGGCCTGACAGCCCTTTCGGGGAAGAAATGGTTCCGAATATCCAATCTAAACCTCCCCTGGTGCAACTTGAGGCCATTTCCTCTTGTCCTGTCGTCTGTTACTTGGGAGAAGAGACCGACCCCCATCTCTCTACAACCTCCTTTCAGGGAGTTGTAGAGAGCGAGAAGGTCTCACCTGGTAGCCGCAGCTCCTGGCGTGGCACCACGACCTTCACCATGGTGCCCCCTGCCCACCTCAGGTGTGGGACTGGCCCCGTGGCTGCCCTGCAGGCGATGCAGGTGCCGTGGGGCACCCCACAGCCCACACCCCACAACCCCCCCCACCCCACACATGCCCCCAGCTCCCACTGCCCCCCCTTTGCCTAACCCTCCCAGTGGTTCCCCATTGGTCACCGTCTGTCCCGAGGGGACACCCCCCCCCATTGGCCAGTCACTGCCCCCAGGGGCACCTCCATTGGTCCATCGCTGCCCCCAGCGGTCTCCCCATTGGCTCATCCTTGACCAGGTATTCCCCATTTGCCCATCTCCTTGCTGCCCCCCCTCTCTGACCCCTGCAGTGCCAGTCTGGCCCCTCAGCTGACCCCTCTCTGGCCCCCGCGGTTGCTGTCCCTCGCATGGGGTTGTTTCCCCGCTGTGCAAACACAGAGCAGAGGGATTTTAATTTAATGCCCATTTGCGCAGGGATGGGCGCTGGGTGGCGACTCCCCAGGGCTCGCACACCCCAGCTGACACACCGTTAACATTTATACACGGTGAGCGACTGCCACCAGCACTTTCACAGTTATGCTTAGTTCCCCTCTTGCCCATCGTCCGGATGCGTCTCGGCTCTCCCCAAAGGCACCACACGCAGTGATGTCACTGCGCCTGTGCTGTGGGGAAGGGGCTCCTGTGAGTAGGGGCCAACTGCAGCCGAGAGGTGCGACTCTCACTGTGGGAAGGAGCTGAGCTCACTCAGAGCTCACAGCTCTGTTTCCCTCCCGGTTCCCTTCTCTGGAGTGCTCCTGCAGCTGCAAACCCAAGGACCCAAACAAGGATGTGCCACCCTCGGGCCCCTCGATGAGGCTTCCTCATCCCGCTGGTTTGTCTCCCACACTCCCCGCTCCAGGGCGTCCCATCCACTCCTGAATCGCTCCTTCACTTTTTCATCAGTAAATCATTCCTGCTTTCATCCCGGTGCCAGTCTGGCCCCTCAGCCACCCCCTCTCTATGACCCCCGCAGCACCAGTCTAGCCCCTGGCTGCCCCCTCTCTATGACCCCCGTGGTGCCAGTCTAGCCCTTTGGCTGTCCCCCTCTCTGTGACCCCCACGGTGGCAGCCATGTTGTCCCCAAACAGGCTTCTTCACCCGGGGGCAAAGAGCTGACCCACACCCAGAGTCGAGACACTCCTTTGTGTCCCGTCTGCGCAGAGACGGGGGCTCGCTGGGAACTCCGCAGCGCCAGCACCCCTCGCCTCACACACGCTTACCCTTTGAGACGCTGCCAGCATCCCTTAGCTGGACTTTCCCCCTCACGCTGAGCCACCCCCTTTCCCATCGCTCCTCACCTGCCTCGCCTCCACCCGCAGTCACGGCAGCCGCCCTCTTTACTGTGCTCGCTCCGAGAGGAAGGGGCTTTTGTGGGCAGGGGGCTTTTTACTATGGCAATTAGGATAGTTCACTCAAAGGTCAAGTAATTTTCTCCTTATCAGCTCTGTTCTCTTGGGCATCTTTGGTATTTCTTGTTGGGCTGATTTAGGGTGTCATCTTGTTCCTCCTGCCAGTGCCATGTCTTGCTAATTATCTGCAGAGGTTGAATAATACCCTTTGTTTTAGTTCTCACTTGTCTCCAGCAAATCCCTTCTTCTTAAGGCCTTGTCTTGTGAACTGTTTTCTTGGTTTTAATCCTTAACCGTTCATCAGTTCCCCCCTTTGAGACTTAAAGTTTCACCTGAGATCCTTTCAGTCTCACTTTCATTTTTAGAATACAGCTCTTCTAGACTTTCCTCAAATTCTGCAGGGTTTTCCCACGCCAACAAATCTAGTTGGAAATCTTCTCTATCTTTTATGAGGAGCTTTTCAGATTTGAAGAGTTTCTCTCCCTTCGCCACGAGCACGCGTACCTCGGGTGACTGTGTTAGAGCTGTTTGCTTAATCATGAGCCAAAGCTTAACATACAATAGAATTCTAAGCAGTAGACATAAGCACGTCGGGATCAATAAGATCACAATGGGATGCAGCATGAGACTGAGAATGCCTGTTGCTGTGGGTGACCGTCCGAAGAGGACTTCCCACCATTTCCATTCTCCCTCTTTCTTCACCTGGTCCAAACCACGCTGTATTTCTTCTGCGTTGTGGTGAACAGTGATTAAAGTTCTTTGTCCGTCGTCTCAGGCACGCTCCAGCAACTGGCGCAGATCTTGGTGTTGCAAAAGCTTTCTCACCAGCGTGAGGTTCGTTCCAACGGGAGTGGGCAAGAGGGTTTTACCTAAAGTAGAATTGGACTGTAACAGCTGATAAGACGTAACAGGGACCGAACAGTTAAAGTCCCATCCTAGAACATCAGTAAAGTTGCAAACACAAATATTCAAGTGATTGTTAACTTCAACAGTATAATTATCCATGACTGTAAGGTTGCAGAGAGTTCTCACGCACACGCACCCCTTCCCAAGATCGAGAAGCACACTTCTGGGGGGTTCTGCCATGCGTATTTCAAAGTGACAAACACTTCGTTCCGTGTTGAGGCAAATGTCTTGAGCTGTGAGGGGATCAGTTTCACAAATCAATCCTTGCTGTTCTCGCACCGTACATGCATCAACTCCCACCGTCTGCCCTTTGCCATCTTTGCCCGCCCATCCTCTGTGTTCTCACGGACAGAGTCCAGCCCCATTGTGATTTAATCCTAGGGCAACGGTCGGGTAGATGGTTTTTACTGATGCGTCCTGCACAGTTAAGACAAAAGCCGTGGCGCCATTATCAATAGGGTTCTAAGTGAAATTAACTGGGTACCCCCACGGTTGGAATTGCCTTTCAAATTGGGTTGTGTTCTCCCAGATTACTTTTTGGATTTCAGCAGGCAACGTGCCATCTTATCCTTCTCTTACACTTGCCGCTATTGTAGATTGTATCCACAGTTGGGCCTGGCTACAGCTAAGAGCCAGAGAGAGATTAGTTTGGGCTACACCGAGGGTATCTATGATTAACGGGTGGTCCTTTTCATCTGTTCTCTCCCACTGGGGCAACACAGTGGATACGAGCCATCGTCGAGTTCCTCACTCGCGCGCTACAGGCAGGAGTAGCGCAGAGGGAAAGAGGGAGAAAATGATGAGCAGGGAGCAGAACTGATGGCTAGAGAGAGAAATTGGATGAGAGGAATGAAGAAGGTGTGAGGGAGAGAAAAAGACAGGGAACAAGCCAGAGGAATGGAGGAAAAAAAGAGAGACAGACAGATCAGGACAAAGCGATGGAGAAAGAAAAAAGAGCGGGAGACTGCAGGATGGGCAAAAAAGCCAGGGAGCGGGACAGAGGGGAAGAATGGGACAGCGAGCCGGGCGGTGGTACGGAGCTATAGGGACAAACAGTTAGGGGAAGGATGGAGGACAGACAGAACAAGAGAAAAGGGACAGGGAGCGGGGCAGAGATGGAGAAAGAAACATTCAAGACGGAGAGAGAGGGACAGGTAAGACAACAGAGAATTGGAGAAAGAAAGGAAAGAGAAGAGCACAGAGGGTCACAGAGAAAAAGAGAGGGAGAAAGAAAAAAATAAGAGGAGGGAGAAGGACTGAGGAGCAGAGAGAAAAAGGCCCAGGGAAAAGGACAGAGCTGGGGAAAACAAAGAAAGCCTGGAGGCAGAAGCAAGGGAAAGCTGGACAAGGACAGGGTGCAGGACAAAGGGACAGAGGAGGCAAAAACAGTGATGGGCAGTGAACAGGACAGAGCAAGAGAGAGAGAAAGAGCAAGAAGAGCGAGAAAAGGAGAATGACAGGAGGCTGTAGAGAGAAAGACAAGGACACCTAAAAAGGGAGGATGGGGGGACACCCATGAGCAGGGGAGAAAGACAAAGAGAGGGATGGGGAGCAAGACTGTGATAGAGAGGCGTGGAGGGAGGGAGCGAGATGCACGGACAGGGAAAAGCAGAGGTACAGGGAAGAGGAAAGAATGACAGAGAGAGAAAGAGGAGGATGGGGAGCAGGAGAGAGAGATGGAGAACAAGAAAATAGCAATGGGCAGAAGAAGAGAAATACAGAGGCTAAAAAAGTACTTCTAGGGAGCAGAACAAAGGGACAGAGCAAGAGGAAAAATTCAGGAGGGAGAAGGGTGGGTAACACACAGCAGGACACTGGGGGAGTGAGAGGGAGGGAACACAGAGCCGGAGAGAGGGATGAAGAGAGAAAAAAAATAGGGACAGGAAGAAAAGCAGAGGAACCGAGAAAGGAAAAGAAAAACCAGAAAGGGAACTGGACAGGAGATGAGCAGCAGGACAGAGATGGAGAAAGAAAAACCAGGGACGGAGGGCTAGAGAGGCAAAGAGAAGGATGGGGACCAGGAGAGTGGGATATAAGCAGAGAGGGACAGGGAGCAGGCCACACGATTGCTGAGAGGTCGGTCCAGGGAAGTGGAAAGAATGACAGAGAGAAAAAGAGTGGGGCGGGGAGCAAGTCAGAGAGGTGGAGAAAGAAAAAAATCCCACTGGGGAGCAGGACAGGAGGATAGAGCTAAAGAGATGAACGGGAAGCAGGGCAGTGGGTTGCAGGCAGCAAACAATGACAGGCAACAGGAGAGAGGGCTTGACAGAGCAGTGAGGGACAGGGAGCAGGACAGAGGAACAGAATGAAAAACACTGATGAGCAATGGGGCAAAGGGATGCAGAGAAAAAGAAAGTACAAAAAGGAAGGAGGGAGAGAGAGAAAGATGGGGATAGAGCATGGGACACGGAGAGACAAAAAGCAGGACAAGGAGCAGGACAGAGGGACTGGGGGGTGGGGGGAGGACACAGATTAAGACAAAGAGATGGAGAAGGAAAAAAACCAATGATGGGCTGCTAGACAGAGACGGAGGAAGAAAAAGTAGGGCCAGAGTAGGGAAGAGAGAAAGGGAAAAAGGGACAGCTGGCTGGACAGGGGGGTCTAACTAGAAACAATGAGACAGGTGGTGGGACAGAGGGATAAAGGCAGAATAAGCAGGGAGAGGAAGCAGGACAGACGGATAGTGAGATGCAAAAAGGGGTAGGGAGCAGGAGCGAGAGATGGAGAAAAAAGCCTTAGGGGCAGAGTGACAGAGAGAGGAAAATACAGGTTGGAGGAAGGACAGAGAGAGCCAGAGAGTGACAGAACCCAGAGAGCAGGAGAAAGAAAAAGCAGTGAGAAGCAGCAGGCCAGACGCAGGGGGACAGGGGGAAGGAAGGAGAGGAAGAAGGAGAGAGGGATACAGAAAACAAGCGAGGGACAGGGAGCAAGAAAATGGGATAGAGAGAAAAAGAATGGGACGGGGAGCAGGACACTGGGATAGAGAGCAAGAGAGAGCAGCAGGGAGAATGACAGGAAGAGGAAGCCAGAGGAAAAACAGGGACCAAAAGCAGGACAGAGAAAAGGAAAATGAGGGATGGGGAGCGGGACAGAGGGGTGGAGAGACAACGAGGGACACAAGGATAAGGACAGGGTGGGAAGCACAGAGGTATGGAGAAAGAAAGAGACGGATGGGGAGTGGGCAAAGAAATGAAGAAAGAACATGCAGTGATGGGGAGCAGGACAGAAGACTAGAAAGAGAAAAATAAGAGAAGGGAGAAGACTGAGGAGCAGAAAGAGAAAGAAAGGTCAAAAGAAAAGGTCAGAGAGGTAGAGAAATTTAAAAAAAAAACAACCCAGGGACGAGGAGCCCTGCAGAGAGAGAGAGCAAGAAAATCATAGAATCACAGAATCGTTCTGGTTGGAAGAGACCTCCAAGATCATCAAGTCCAACCGTTAACCTATCACTACCAAGGCCACCACTAAATCATATCCCCCAGCACCACATCTAAACGTCTTTTCAATACCTCCAGGGATGGTGACTCCACCACCTCCCTGGGCAGCCTGTTCCAATGCCCGACAACCCTTTCGGTGAAGAAATGTTTCCGAATATCCAATTTAAACCTCCCCTGGCACAACTTGAGGCCGTTTCCTCTTGTCCTGTCATCTGTTACTAGGGTCAGTGTCGGGTCAGTGAGCAGGACAGAGGGATAGAGAGATGGGGGGGAGGGAAAAGGAGAGGAAGAAGAAAGGAGGGTCAAAGATGGTGACAGGGTGCAGGACACACAGACTGAGAGAGAAAAAGGACAGGGAACAGGACAAAGGGATTGAGAGATAAAGAAAGGGTCAGATCTGTACAAAGAGACGACGAAGGGAAAAAAGAAACCCAAAGCCAGCAACAGGCTAGAGGACAGAGACAGAGGAAGACAGAAAAGGGCCAGGGAGCAGGACAGAGGAGGAGAGAAAGGAAAAAAGGGAGAGCCAGCTGAACAGGGAGGTGTAGCAAGAAAGGACAGGAGAGGCAGCGGGACAGAGCAATAAAGACAGAAAAAGCAAAGACAGGAAGCAGGACAGAGGGAGAGCGAGGGGAAACAAGGGACAGCGAGCAGGACAGAGGTGGAGAAAGAAGCACTGGGGCAGAAGGATGGAAAGAGAAAAAAGGCAGGCAAGAAGGCGGCTGGGGGATGATAGAGAGGGGAAAAAGAAGGAGAAGGAGCAGGACACACTGTCAGAGAAAGGCAGGGACAGGGAACAGGACAAGCGGATACAGAGAGAGAAGAAAGGGAGAGGGAAAAATAAGAGACAGGGAGTGGGACAGAGACGGAGGGAAAAAAGCCTGGGGTGGGCAGCAGGGCAAGATGCAGAAGGAAAAAACAGCACTGGGCTGCAGGAGAGAGATGGAGGGAGAAAAACCAGTGACAGGGAGCAGGACAGAGTGACAGAGAACAAAAAAGCCAAAGAGGGAACGGGATGGAGGAATGGGGGGAAAGACAAGGAGAAGGAGAGAGAAACAGAGACAGCGTGAGAGGGATAGGGAGCAGGACAGAGAGATGGAGCAAGAATGGAAAAAAGGATGGGAGCCAGAAGAAAAGGAAGGAGAGACAAGGCCGGGGAGCAGGACCAAGGGAGGGAGGAGGAAAAAAATAGTGATGGGCTGCAGGAGCGAGATGGAGGAATTAAAAAACAGAGACAGGGAGCATGACAGAACAACAGAGAGAGAAAAAAAGAGACAGAGAGCAGGACAGCATTGGAGGAAAAAAACAACTGTGATGGGCAGCGGGAGAAAGAGATGGAGAAAGAACAAAATATTGCGGATGAGAGAAAGGAAAGAAGGGACAGCTAGTGGGACATACCGTTAGAAAGGATGGGAGAGGGAATGAGATGAAGAGAGAAAGACAGAAAAGATAGTGAGAAGAAGCAGCGCAGAGGGACAGGAAGAGGAAAAAACAAGGGACAGGGATCTGGACAGAGATGGAGAAAAAAGCAGCTGGGACAGAGGAAAAGAGACAGAAAGAGCAACAGGGAGCAGAGAAAGAAAAATCAGGGCAGCAGCAGGATGGAGATGGAGAAAACAACCTGCAACAGGACAGAGAGGAATATGAATATGGGCAGGGAGCAGGACAAAGGGATATAGCAAGAAACGATGGGACAGGAAGCAAGACAGAGTGACAGACAAGAATAATGATAATGAGAGAGAGAGAAAGACAGAGACTGTGAGAAGCACAGGGGGTTGGAGAAAGAAAGAGAGGTATTAGGAGCCCTGCAGAGAAATGGAGGACAAAAAAAAAAAAGTGGCAAGGAGCAGCACAAACGGTCAGAGAGAGCAAGAGACAAACAGGAAGGACAACAGGGACAGTGAGATACAGAATGAAAGAAAACCAGTGACAGCAAGACAAAGGGATGGAGAGAGAAAGAGAAAGAAGGAAGGAGGGAGGTAGGAAGGCAGGGACACGGAGCGGCACATACAGGCACAGAGAGGAAAAGAACGTCAGGGAACAGGCTGGGCTAGAGAAGTTGTGGGGGAAAAAAAATGGATGCAGATCAGGACAAAAATATGAAAAAGAAAAAACAGTGATGGGTTGTAGGACAGAGAGAGAGGATGGAAACAAAGAGGGAGAGGGAGGGAGGACAGAGACTAGAGACAAGAGGAGAGGTAAAGGGAAGCAAAGAAAAAACACAACAGCATGGGAAAGAGAGGGGGGCAGGGAAGGGGCAGGGAGGGCTCAGGACGCAGAAGAGGGGCGACAGGGCCCCGAGGGCCCGAGACTCACCACAGCTCTTGCTCTTGGTGCTGCCGGGAGACTGTGCTAGTTCAGACGCTTCTCTCTCCTTCTCTCCTCCCTTCCTCTCCTGGAACTCGGGTCGCTCAGCTGTCCTCCACCTAAGAGGATATGGGGGTGTCTGTCAGCTCTTAAGAGACGAGGCTTCCTAGACAGGTAGCCTCGCTCATGCACGTATGCGGCCGTACCGCGCTGCCGGCGACGCATACAGACTCTGTGGCGCGTGTGGGTGGCCTGGCGTGCTGCAGACTATGAAGAAGGATCCTTCCTCACCCGGAGAGGCAGGCTCTCTCTTGCCTGCAGCGGGAGGCAGCTGCCGGCCAGATGGCCTTCGAGGAGTTCTTCTTCTTTACCTTTCTCTGGCCTGCCCAGCTTCAGCCACGGCAGCTCCTGTCCACAGCCAGGACGCACTCCGCCTGTCCCTTCTCGCCCCCGTGCCGCGAGGAGAGCAAGGCCAGGCAGAGACAACCCACGCAAGCCTGAGGCGCGTGCAGCCAACGGCATCCCCACAGGAGGAAGGGACAACTGCATCCTCAGCACAGCCTCTGGGAGAGGGAAAGAAGCAGCAGTGCCTGTTACTCCCCGGCCGGAGCCTCTCCTTCCACAGGGGCTTCTGGAGACGCTGCTCTCTCCCCGCACTGCTGCTAACGGCACCTGCCTTAAGGGAGAACCAAGCACATCGACGGCCAGCTTGCCGCCTTCCTGACAGGGCTGGGGGTGGCTCGGGGCTACGGGACAGGTTTCAGGAGAGGGGCTGGAGCTGGGGGCAGCTGCACGGGGCAAGCGGGGCCGGGGGAGGCTCAGGGGGAGGTCTGGCGAGTTGGGGAGGTGCCCGGTGTCTGCGCCCGGGGGAGCGCCGGCTGCTTCTCCTCCTCCCTTCTCTCAGCTCTCGGTAACGCCCTGGGGCTGCCCTGACCCGGCTCGCCTCCAGCGCACCGGGAGCCTGCCGCAGCAGGCAGCGTGAAGCTTCCCGTCCTGCCACCCCCGGGGGGCCCGTGGGCAGGAGACCCCCCCGCACCCACCCAAGGGCTCGCTCCCCTCACTGGTGACCCCAGCCCTCAGCCGCCGCCGCCGCCGGGACGCGTGTGCAGGGCGCCGCCATGTTGCTCTCAGGCACTGCGCATGCGCCGCCCACCGACGGCGCGCCGGAGGGGCCAGAGGAGCCGGAGCGGCCGCGCGAACGCCGGGCAGCAGCACCGCGCTTCGACCACGCGGCGGCGGCACTGAGCCCTCGGCGGGCGGCGCGTGCCCCGCGGCAGCACCCGCGCTGCAGTTCGGCGTTTTGCTGACGCGGTGCATGTGGGGCTGCAGCGGCGTTTCCTTACCGACAGGCAGCCGCGAGCGCGGCGGCGTCACTTCGCTGGTACCAGCGCGTGGCTTTGCCGTTACAGGCGGACGGCAGCAGTGAGCACGGCGGCATCCCACCGCGCATGCGCGGCGCCCGACGTCAGCAGCGAGGGCGGGCGCGCGCCCCACCGCGCGACGCGGCCGAGCCGGTTCCGCGCTGCCGGTAACCGCCGCTCCCAGCGCGTGCGTGAGGGCCGCTCCGGGGAGACTCCGCGTCCCGCACAGACCAACGCGGCCGGCGGGCGGCTCGGTGCCGAGAGACCGCCCCTCCCGGCACGGCCGGCGGCAGGCGAGGAACAGGAGGGATTTCTTGCTGGCGGGCAGAAGGAAGCTCCCTAGTGAGCAAAGGCACAGTTAATTCCCCTGGACAAGCGCTCCCGGAGCCATCCGCCTATGAAACAGGCAACAAAGCAAAGCTCCTTGCTTTGAGACGCCCCAAAAGATGCAGAGCTGAAAGAAACCTTGGATCCCTTCAGGCTAGTTGAGCAAGTATCTTTTTTTGTTTGCGATTCATGAACTTGAAAATCTTCATGCATTTCCCAAGGCAGGTGTGATTGTGCCCGCAGAGATCTGCGCTGCCGTCACTGCTGCCTGCTGTGCTCTCACAGAGTGCTCGCAGGGGGAAGTCCCCCGGGTTTCCTTTGTTTCCCATGGGATTAGTAGCTTCACACGAGGTGGTGTGACACGAGCTGTGGAATTGCATGCTGTGCGTGCCAAGATGTAATCCTTAAACATGTTCTACTCTCCTTTCACTTCCTCCCCCAGTTTACTTTTTGCCTTGCTGCTGTTGGGAGAGATGCTTCCCAGGCCTGCTCCCTTCCTAATGATCATGGCCAATTGTGCACCAATTTAAATAGGAATGACCTTCATTTTCTGAACGTGAAGGTGATCCTATTCTTAAGGAACAAAGAGGTAAGAGGGCTGGGGTCCTTTCCCGGCTCCTGGTGTTCCCAGTCCTACTGAGTGGTGGCTTCACTGTTCTGGCTGCTGGTTCATCCGCTGCAGCTTGAGCACGTGCAGAGGATGAAAGCGGCCCTACCACGCCTGAGGAGGGGGAAAGGTCAGAACCATTTCCCTGAGCCCATGGGATGGCATATCTCATCAGCCACTGCTAATGAGGGGACTAAAGGTGCCTTAAACCACCTCCTCTTGTTGGTAGGTTTGGATCCGGAAACCTTACCTTTTCCTGCAGAAGTGCCAAGTAGTTTAGTGGTTGCAAAGTGCATGGAGCGGATGTCATGTGGCAAAGGCAAAAATCACATTTGTAATTAGTGTTGCACCTGCTAGAGCAGGAGCATCTTTTGATTCCTGCTGGGAATTGTTCCTGAATGCATTTTGAGGCCATCTCATCTGTGAGCCTGAGCCAGTGGCTCCTACCATCAATGGACAATAAATCTCTCATCTTTGACCTCGGAGGGAATTCGGCAGCTATCCCTGCATGAGGTAGCAGATGGCAGCATATCCTCAGCACAGTGGCACAGCACCTCACGTAGAAAGTGGGAAGATAAGCATCAAAGCCACTTGCCCACCACTGCTGCCATTAATCATGTCCCCAGAGAAAGCAAGCAGCAGAAGGGAGGCAGATGAGTGAAACCTCCCTGCCTTTCCCTGTCCTCCTTCCTGCTGCTTTGTCTGAAAATGGCTCCTCCTCAATATCGATCACTCTGGAAATGTTAGTTCAGCACCAATTCACTTGGGCTAATGTTTAATAGGTAAAAGTCCTCTCAAAGGAAGTAAAGCCTGTTTACAAACTTCATGTGAAGTTAAAAGGCGCAAGGGGTGACAGCAAAGGACTCTAACATACACCAGGCAATCTTTGATAGTGAAAAAATGCGGTTTCCAAAGGAAACACCTTTAAAGTATCACAGAAGGCTCCGAAAACACACAAAGTTTGGCAAGAATCCTTCCTAGGGAAGGGTGGACAGGTTTTTACTCCTCTCCTTTCCAAGCCCTCCTCTGTGTAGGTTGCCCAGGACAGTTAGGCGCACAAGCTGCGTGCAGAGTGCTGTGGCCTGAGACACCACGGGCACAGCCAGTGACTGGAAAAGCCACAGGACTGATGGTAACGGTAACACGGTGAGCCAGACTCACTGGCTTTGAAGGAAGGCATATGAATTGGGCTGCCTGAAATTGCTGAGAGCAAAAGGAACGGCGTACGGTCAGTAAAGTGCACAAAGCAAAAGACACCTGATTTTTCAGGCTCCATCTTCTGTTTGTACTTGTTGGCTGTGCCCACTGGGGCTGTACCTCACAAGCTGATGAGTGCTCACATACGCGCTACCGCCTTTTCTGGAGTTAAAGCTTAGCATCAGGCAGGGCGCTGTGGTTAGAGCCTACTCCTTTGGTTTGTGATGTCTGGAAACTAATGGGCGTCCTAGTGATGAGGAATACACGTGACAGCTCAGGGATCTGACTCTCTGGGATACTGTGTGTCACAAGCTCGGCACTATAGAAAAAGCAAGCAGTATCTCAGAGAAAGGCGAGAAGTGGCTCCTGTGATGCAAGATCAGTTATCTTCACTAAGTGATTCTAGCTAACAGAGAATAAAAGTGCAATGTTGGGAAATGCACGACCTCTTTTTTTTTAATGCTAAAAGAACAAAGAAATCTCTTCATCGATGCTAACAATATGAACTGTGTGAAGCCACACTGAAATAATTGCCATGTAGGCTGAAACAGGCTTTGTAGCTTCCAGCGTGACTGAAGAAAGACGAGGGAGACACAGCCAAGGTCAGTGGGAATCAGCGGCAAATGGAAGATGTGGGCTTTGAATGCAATCAGGAAAAATACAGCCTCAGTCCAAGCAAGATCAGCTGAGCAGGGGTAGGGTGTGCAAGTGTGGCTGCCCACAGACAGGTGGGAATGGGCTCTGGAATTCTCCCCCGGAGACTCATGTGGTGACCCAGGGCAGCAACAGGGCAGGCCGGGGCAGCCCCGTCGGCTGTGCTGCATGTTTTCTGGCGTTGGGAGCCCTGACGTCCTGGGTCCTTGGACCTGGCCAGTCGGTTGACCAGGATGGTGTGAGTGTGTCCCTATGTGTGTGCCTGTTTTCCCCTGAATTCTGCACATTTCTTCCTTCTATTTCAGAGAGATATTCTCAATAAAACTAAATTGAATGGGGCTTTTATCTGACTAGTTATTCCTTTGGGCACCAAAATCACAGAAAACTCCTTCCTGCTCGCATATAGAAATTAAAGGGGAAAAGCGTGCAGCGCGCATGCTTGTGTTGAAAACAATCTGGGTGGTTCTTCATCCATCAACTGATGCTTTAGGGATCATTCCTTATAGTGTCCTCCTCATTGAGACTGGCAGTTGTATTACATTACAGAAACAACAAAGTATCTGAAAATGTGTCCAGGTGCTGAGGGAAGGCCTATTGTCAGGAGGCAGGCAAATATACTGGGGAAAGCAAACAAAAAAAAGAAGGGAGGTGAGGTAAAACAAATGAGAGAACAGAACTGTAGCAGAGGTGAGGCTGCTGAAGCGTCTCGCGTGCCTCACCAGTGGCTGTGAGAAGCAGGCAGAAAAGGAAACGGCGCTCTCGCAGCATGCTACCACACCGGTCCTGCCCCGGCGCTTGCAGTGCAGCCGACTTGCACATACGCGTGTTGGAGCCGGCCGTACGCGCCGGAGCGCAGGGTGTACTGCGGTACGGCTGTGCGAGTAACGCCACACGCCAGCTGTGCCTGGTTACGATCACGGGAGAGCTGCCCCGAGCATCTCGCTGCAGGGCGCACGCATGAAGCCACTCGCTGCGGTGCACAAAGGAAGCATTTCTTCAGAGCTTTATTCAGGAAAAGCCAATGTTGAAGTAGTATTGCTTTCGGAGGAGCGGTTGTGGAAGGTTAAGTTCATATAAAACCGAAGAAAAGATAAACCTTTGGTACAAATAAGTAACAAAATTCATGTAGTAGACAGTTGTGTTATTTATCTACAATAGTCAACAATACAAAGAAATTAGATATAAAAGGTTTCTTGGTCAAAAGCTTACTAGGCATTTGGAACATCTATCCCTTTATCACAAGAGCGATCAAATACAAAGAAAGTGTAAAGCTTTCTGGCTTTCAAGAGCTGCCAGGATCATAAGACTGAAGAAAAAAAAAAACCTATCAAGTTTGTTCTCCAGAACAGATATTTGAATAAAACAAAGACTGATGAAAAAGAATTATGCTCCACCACCAAGCATATTTACTATAGGGAGCTTTGGGATAAAAAAAAGAATGCAGCAGGTGTTCAAATCTTTCCTTATGTTACCTGTATGTTTTGAAGAAGTCTGTCTCTGGGAAAAGTGAGGTCAGTTTGCAGATACTATCTAAGGAAACAGAAAGAGGCGGGGGGGGGAGATCTCACAGATAGGATCATTTTGTATTCACTGTACTGCATAGTGACCGAGAACAATGTTCCTGAAGATGAAAAACAAACTCCTTCCCCAGAGAGCGCCCTGAAGCCTGAACATCTTTGGGAAATATTTATACCCCTGCATTTTTCCCCCTGCCCCAATGTTCTTAGTTGGTATTTCTCTGAGGGAGAGGGAGGCTCTCATGAAGATACTTCATGCTCCCATGCTCTGAGAAGTCAGAAACAACATGATTGTCCCCCCTCAGCAACCACTTCGTAGTTAAGAGTCCTTCGATTCCCACTGGTCCACGAGCATGGATACGAGAAGTACTAATTCCCACTTCAGCACCTGCAGGTAACACACAAGATAAAGGTATTTAATCCTCAGAAGATGTTCACTTCATACTAAACAGTTTTGCACCTTTAAGTGAAAACAGCTGCCTGCCTTTCAATGACCTGCCTTTCTCTGCTCCTGTCCAAATGCCAGAAGTTATGTTTACCTGTTCCCATTTAAAAGTTAGAGGAGCTTAACTATTACATTATAAATTGTAATGTTTATACTTCTGGCTGCTGCAGAGTTACTTTTGGAGAGAAAGATGCAAGAGAGAGAGGTCTCTCTTACATAGATCTTAGACTTGTTTCCTGAGGGTTTAATCTTTTTTTTTTTTTTGTTAAAAAAAAAAGAGCTAAATTAGTCAAGATTGTGATCTTATGTCCTTTTTTTATCATATTGAGGAGATATTGCAAGACCCTAACTAGAATTTTGTAATCACATGGAACACTGAATGTTCCAGCTCACACAGTAATAGCCTGCTACGGAGATTTTTGAGTTTCTGTCTCAGGAAAGAATGTTCCTCTTATCTTCTGCAATACACAGTAGGTGCACCTGTTTAAGCAACTGACATTCAGTTTGGTTCCTGCCTTTCATTCCTCAACACTCTAGGGCTGGCACACTGGACAGCAGCTCAGTCTGCCCAGCAGGAATGCAGTGTGGCATTCTTTACAGCATCATTAGAAAGATAAACAAAAGAAAAACTGTTCACCGATTTCAGATCCTGTGTTGCATTGTTCTATCATTGCATGCACGCAATATACTTTATTCTGATTGAATAGAGCTTCAAAGGATCCAAAACATCTTTGCTCCCTACTGCTAAATTAATCTACATAGTCTGTATAGCAGTATTAGCTAGTTCTGGCAGGAAAGACTATTAAACTATCTGCTGTTCTGTGTGGATGAAATACATAGGCTTCAACTTTTCCTACGGTACCTTTCCTGAAAACCTTATATTAGACAGTAAGGTCAGAGACTAATCCTATCTGCCAGGATTCAGACTGCCATACTTTTCACACAACAGCAAATCTTGCAATCACATCCCTGCAATATTTTCTCTCTTACCAAGTCCAAATCTATAGCCATCAGAGAATCGGGTACTGGCATTCCAGAAAACACAAGCACTGTCCACATGCTGGAGGAAGAACTCTGCTGTTTTCTCTGGGAAAGAGGCAGAGAGAAAAATAAAATCCAGTACATACAGCACGATCATGCACTCCAGTAAAGACAATGTAATACAGTGAACAGATCTAACAATACAACTTTCACATGCAGCCTTATCAGACAGTATTTAAACAGCCTGGGCTAAGACATGTTTATTTACAGAATCACAGGATGGTGGGGGTTGGAAGGGACCTCTGGAGGTCATCTAGTCCAACCCCCCTGCTAGAGCAGGGTCACCCAGCGCAGGCTGCACAGGGCCGCGTCCAGGTGGGTTGGAATCTCTCCAGAGAAGGAGACTCCACACTCTCCCTGGGCAGCCTGTGCCAGGGCTCGGGCACCTCACAGCGAAGAAGTTTTCCCTCATGTTCAGGCGGAACTTCCCGTGTTCCAGTTTGTGCCCGTTGCCCCTTGTCCTGTCGCTGGGCACCACTGAGAAGAGTCTGGCCCTGTCCTCTTGACACCCGCCCTTGAGATATTGATATGCATCAATAAGGTCCCCTCTCAGTCTTCTCTTCCTCAGCCTTTTCCCAGAGGAGAGATGCTCCAGCCCCCTCAGCATCTTTGTACCCTCCGCTGGACTCTCTCCAGTAGTTCCTCGTCTTTCCTGACCTGGAGAGCCCAGAACCGGACACAGGACTCCAGATGGGGCCTCACTAGGGCAGAGCAGAGGGGGAGGAGAACCTCCCTCGACCTGCTGGCCACACTCTTTTTAATGCACCCCAGGATGCCGTTGGCCTCCCTGGCCGCAAGGGCACATTGCTGGCTCATGATGAATTTGTCGTCCCCCAGGACTCCCAGGTCCTTCTCCGCAGAGCTGCTTTCCAGGAGGTCACCCCTAACCTGTCCCGGTGCATGGGGTTGTTCCTCCCCAGGGGCAGGACCCTGCACTTGCCTGCGTTGAACCTCATGAGGTTCCTCTCCACCCAACGCTCCAGCCTGTCCAGGTCTCGCTGAATGGCAGCACAGCCTTCTGGGGTATCAGCCAATCCTCCCAGTTTCATGTCATCAGCAAACTTGCTGAGGGTGCACTCTGTCCCTTCATCCAGGTCATTGATGAATAAATTGAACAAGACTGGCCCCAGTGCTGACCCCTGGGGAACACCATTAGCCACAGGCCTCCAGCTAGACTCTGTGCTGCTGATTTATACTTTCTTCCCAGTATGCTTATCAAGGAGACACAGCTGCAAATGTTACAAGAAGCTTGCAAAGATGAGAAGAAAGCAAAAAGATGTCTAATTCTAAATACATCCAGTGTAGAACCTGCAAACAGGGATAGTTGTATGACTGGGGAGAAAGGACAGCTGCCCCAAACAGCATTTTGCAAACTGAGACAGGTAAACTACAGAGTCAGCTCTCTGTTAATCTCAAACATGGGATTGTTCCAGATAATGAAAAATTCTGAACTAAATTGCTATTGCAGGTAATATTTTGGAAATACAATGCTGAAATACCACATGAAATCATCTAACTAACCCAGTTTAACACAGAACATGCAAGACCTGAGCAAGCTCAAGCAGAGTTATGCAAGTCTTAGTCCTCGGAGGACTCTGTTCTCTGTAAGGCTGTGACAGAGCAGTCACCCTTAGTGACAAGATGAACGTTAACATCAGCTCTATTTCCAGTACACTCCCTAGCAAATCACTAGTGCACCACGTCCCGTGGCAGTGGGTTACGGTATCAAATGCATGCCTTTTAGTGACGCTCATTTAAGCTTGGCAGGAGATACAGAAACAGAGGCCTGCTTGACTCTCACACAGAGCAGCTGCAGATCAACATGACCTTACTGCAGCTGATCCTCAGGAGTTCCAGGCTTGGTCTGAGAGTCAACCTTTGGCTGGGTGCAACTCTAGCTAGGTTTTGAACTGGCACAGTGTTCAAACTGCATGCAGGACAGGTGCTAGGGATGGGAGCAGCACAGAGCTGCACAAAGGAGCACAAGTTCACAACACAGAGGCAAGAAACTGCAAATTGAGATAAATGCAGCTTTTATATTATGAATGCAGAATTGGGAAGTAAAGGATGGGAGAGGTAGGGGGAAAACATTTGTGGTCCTTGTTCGCAAGACACAAAATGACATAGGAAGACAAAGTGGATGAAGTCTGATATTCCCTACAATCCCTATTCCCTCCAGCGAGGTACTATAGAAGCTCACCTCATCAATCTTAACATCTGGAATAAGGCCTACACAACATGTTTTCTCTGAGCTAAACAGGACTGTAGGCACATTTAGCTCATAGGCCTCCAATTGGTTATGCCTACTACAGACCCAAGAGAAGAACAACTACTGCAATGCAAGTAGTTTCACTAACACCAAAAATTGGCAGTCAAACCAAAACAGTAGCTTAAGGAAGCAGACTGATCACTAACCATTCTCTGTGATGATAACATCCGTGTGAGAACTTCCGTACTTGTGGATATGTTCAACAGCCTCCTGGACACTGTCCACCACCTCAATGCAGCACTCCAGGTCCCCATATTCTGTGCGGAGAGATTTCACTTCTGACGGGCTGAATGTCAAGTAAGATGCAAACTTTGGGCCAGCGTGAATCTTCACCTGCAACACCAGAAACATTTTGTGCTGCTGACCATACCAATGCCTTCCAGGTGAAAGTGTGGATTCTTGTAGTCTGTGTGGGATGGAGTTAATTTTCTTCATAGCAGTCCCCTTGGTGCTGTGTTTTGGACTTGTGACTACAACAGTGTTGAAACACCAATGTTTTGGCTGTTGCTGAACAGTGCTTGCACAGCGTCAAGGCTTTCTCTTTTTCCCCCACTCTGTCCCCCGAGCAAGAAGGTTGGGAGCATGCAGGAATCTGGGAGGGGACACAACCATGATAGCTGACCCGAACTGACCGAAGCAATATTCCATGCCATAACGCCATGTGCAGCAATACAAATTGAGGGGAGGGGGTTTTTGAAGAAGGTAGGCATTGCTCAGAGACTGCCTGGGCATTCGTCTACTTGTGGTAGATGGTGAGTAATTAGCTTTGTCTCACTTGTGTGGGTTTTTGGGGGGTTGGGTTTTTTGGTTTTGTGTTTCTCTGCCCCCCTCTGAGTTTAATCATAGCAGCCAAGACACCTAAACAATGAGAGATAATTTAGAACCAATACACCAGAGAAATCCCCATGCAAATAAAACGCAGGAAATTTTGACAAGACAAACATAAATGGGAAATAAGGCACAAGTCTGCAAAATTTGAAATTTGAAGGCTTTTAAGAAGGTATCTGTAAAACAGCATTTTCTTGTGCAACTATAAATGACTTTAATTGCATAATCCTGCCCAGTATTTGCATGTTTCTTCTTGTCAGGTCAGATTAGACAGAGGTAACATCCTCCTCGCTGTATTAGGAGTTGGGTGGGTGGTGGTGGAAATGCACTAGTCCTCACCATCCAAAATCCAGAGATCTACCCTTCAACTCTACCCTTCCCAAGAAACAACCAACAAGACATGAAAAAAAAAAATCCGTTAAGTGAGGACTTGCTCCTGACTACGTATCAGCTTCTTTTACTATGACCCTTCCAACATCATCAAAACATACAGCCTCTCTATTTTACCTGCATTAATCACTGCCTGTACACTCTATTTGCCAAATACATACTGCTGTGTGAAAATCCTTGATTTATGTGCAGACTACTTCATGGATATTTCTCTTCTGACGCAGCTCTGCTACCTTTACTGACAAAACATTACCCATGTCAAGACAACTAATTAGCCTTTCGCTGTTCCCATGACATACTAGGACAGAAAATGGTTACGGATAAAAGGCATGCAAGATGAAAGGTTTTAAAAAAATGTGGATGAAGCAGATTCAGAAAGGATAAAAACAGAAAGAGAATTGACTTGGATAAGAAGTTAAATGAATAGATTCAAGAAGAAGAGGCTTTGTGTCTGGGAGGTTAACAGCAATTAAGACAGAATTAAGAAGGGTAGAGCAAGGGTTGTGTATATGCTCTTCTAAGGCAGATGATGATTTTTGTTATATAAAAGGAAGTACTTGTATACCCAATAATGGCATGTAGCTGTCCTGAAGAAGCTGCTTTCAGATCATTTCTATGGGAAAAACTTGGAGTTGTGTGGAAAAGCAGAGAAAGTTCTCTGTAAGTTCATTTACATGTACAAAGAGACATATGGCTAAGTTAAGTGTTATACCATCATAGAACTAAACAGGGCTACACCAGCCAGACCAAATGCTTCTAAAGTGTTAGGGGGAAAAAAAAAAACAACACAAAACAAAACACAAGTATGAGTGACTAACCTGTTCTACTCTCAACATGTCTATGATCTGATCAAACAACGGGGTTCTCAGCAAGTCTCGATGAATTAAGAGAGTTTCCAGAGCATTACAGGCAGCAGGATATTCACACTTTGAGTCTCTGACTGAGGTTTAAGAGTAGATAATTGGTTACATAACATTTATGACAAAAATTTTGAACAGCATATGAATTATCAATTACCATAACCATATCGCATACTCCAAATATGAAGTTCAATTACACCCATGAGATTCAAGTCACCCTCTCCCAGCTTACTTATTCGTGTGACCTTCTCAACGCTGGCATCCGTGTCCACATACACATGACAGATCCCTTCGCTGTGTCCCATCACTGGGATTCCCTTAGCAGCTTTCTGGATATTCCTGACTAGCTGTGATGAACCACGTGGAATGATTAGATCTATCAGCTTATCCAAACGGCAGAGATCTTCTACTTCCTCTCTTGTGTTCACCTGTGGTAGTTACAATACAAACAGTCTATGGTTTGAACTCTCAAGTTCTGCCCATGCTTTTTATATGTACCATAGCAAAGAAATTGTTGATTTAAATCTAGGCACTTACTAGTTGCACTGCATCTTTGACTCCATGAATGGAGAGTGCTTCTTGTGTCAGATGATGAAGGATTTGATTGCTATGTGCTGCCTCTTTCCCTCCTTTAAGTAGTAAGCCATTTCCACTGGCTATGGCCAAAGCAGACACCTGTCAGAAAAGAATTTATTTTAAAAAAAGAAAAGTAATCTGTCTTTTCTGTCGGAATAATACCCACAAAATAGATTAAGAACAGGATTTTTAGTCCTGTTGATTTACTCAATGTTAATCTATGGTTTTCATTTTATGGCACCAAAAAATCATTACAAGTGACAGCACATTTAACTCCAGAAATGAAATTTGTTAGTATTTCAGGAACAAGCTTGAGTTTTCAGGGTACTATTGCCAGGTGGGAGACTGCAGCGGACAAGTTAAAGGAAAGCCTGGACATAGGCTCTGGTATGAATTGGGTAGCTGTGTGGGCCATCACCCCAAGGAGAATAATTTTAGGTGCAAGAACTCTTGTCCCTAACCATTCTGGCACAAAGTGGCTAATGAGCTCTTCCTATGAGCAGGAAGAACATTTTCATTGTGCTGTCTAAAACAGAAGTCATAAAAGACAACATTTGCTGTAAGTGGGGGAAAAAAACCTTCTAGACAATAGGCCCAGCATCACCTGTATCCCTTTGCTTTCATGTTTATAACCAGACGGAACTAACTGACATTGTTGCCTTTCCATTTAAGGTGCCAGATTTCACCCATTTGAGTCCAGCAACACAACTAGACCTTATTTCAAAAAAATGCTCCAAAGAAGCCACCACTTTTTGGAAGTTAGATAAAAAATTACTTCTGCTATTGAAAACAAATACCCAATTTGTTCAGTCTCCAGACACTAGTTCTTATTGGCGTTTTCCCCACTAAACTGAAAGCCTCTTTAACAGAGGGGTGGTGGTAGTTTTTTTTATTGTTTGTTTCAGTTTTCTGTTCTTTTCTACCTAGGAGTATGTCAGACATGATAAAGCTCTCTTCCCAGACTCATTTTACTTTTGTATCCCTTTTTGTCTTCCTCACCCCAATTCCATTCACAATGGCCTCACAATTTGTCCACCTATTTGAAAAGAAAAAAGCATACACTCCTTTAGAAAACAAAATCACCTCCTCTCCAGAACCTTTTAGAATGAAAAAATTAAGAATTTGAAGTTATTTTGCTGTATTACTCTCTTCTGGGAAAGATCATATGTGTCACTATCATCATCTGTATGTATCATCACCAAACCTGCACTCATTAGTATATCAATTTTATGCTGTTGAGATGTGGATGCCAGAATTAGCCGGGCTCACATCTAACAAGCAGTTAGCTTAGTGGCACCCTTTAGATGCTGATTCATACAGAAAGATGTTAAACCCATCAGATACATCTCCTCAGATCACCTCCTTTCCCCTTCTAATATCAAATGGATAATGACAATCACAATGTTTGATGTTCTATCCCATCCTGCTGTCAGCAATTTGAAAAGAATATTGAAAAATAAGAAATACTTCAGAAAAATACACTAAAGTATAATAGTCTAGGAAGCCTGCCTTACATAGATATTGTGTGTCTTTCTAACTTATAAATCTAGACACTAAAAAGCAATTTGATTGTATTTTGAAAGTATGTTGTAAGTATCTGCCTCTCCAAAGGTCAGTATCACAAGGGAAAGCTAAACAAATAAGCTTATTTAAATAAAGAATTCCACTCTGCAGGCATAAGATTAAAAGAACGGTTATGAACTGATTTGAAAAAATGAGAAGAAAAAAATATCAAGAATTAAGACACAAAAATAAAACACTTTGTAATTAAAAGGAGAACAGAAAATAAGAAGTTTCTAAACAGTTCAGTCTCTTCAAAGAACAGTAGAGCATGACTACATTTCAGAGCAACAGTTGGATTCAGTGGAATCTATAGGAAGCAGTCTGTGAAAGATGCTCGCAATTTGGCCTTGCAAGTATCAGAGGCAAACATGCTATTTGTATACGCTCATTAGAAGCTTATTAAATCTTAACTGGTAATCTGCAATTGTTTCACCTTTACTGCAATGCAAGACTGAACTCTGAGCACTGACCTAACTCTGCGTAAGCTATCTCCAGGGAGCAAATCGAGCACGCGCTCTTCCAGGGCAAAGTCAAATTTCCCCTGTAATTGCTTACCCAAATAAGCATGAGATGCAGTAGTAAACTAAGAGGAGGGAACTGCTTCCTCCTTGCACTCAGAGACCGTCCTACTATCAGCTACAGCACGGGACAGAAACAATGCAATTCAAACGCAGAGGTATCAAAGATGATATGTCCCTGCACATTACAGGGAGGTTGGACTAGATGGCCTTTAAAGGTCTTTTCCCACCCAAACCATTCTATGATCCTCTGAAGCTGCATTACAGAACCTGATGCGATATTGAAGACTGAAGGCTGGCAGGAACAAAAGCAACCACCAAGACAAGCTATTCCAAGTCTGTAAAACAAAGGGGGAAAAAAAGCCAGCAAGAATCAGTCTGGTGTAACTTTTAAGATAAGATAAAGGGGAGGAGAAAGAGGGAGACATCAGCGATGCAAGGCAAGAGATCAGGGTTGAAGTCCAGGAAGACAGACTAGAATCCAACAAGGAAACATACCGCTTATCTATGAAGAGTAGAGATAGCAGCAAGGAGCTAATAATGGTAGACAAAGGAGACTAGTGCCTTTTCACTTCACAGGAACTTTGTCTAGAGCATACCCCCTTTCAGTATGAAATGGGGACCACTCACAAAATTCAGGCATGAAGTACCAAGCCGTCCACTAGTTGAGTCTCACTTCCCTTTAAAGTGTCTGTACCCATCACTTCCTCCTCAAACATCTGCTCATATGTTAGAGAACTCCTCAATCAATCTTCCTAGACACTTAATGTTTTAAAATCTACTACAGTTGCTCAGTAAAGTAGTCAGCAGATAGAAAGTAAGATCAAGGTTGCTTCTGCAACGTTAGTTCAGTCCCCCTATTTTCATGCATTATAACAGCATTTACTCACAGCAATACTCCCACACAGTGCTGCAGATGAAGGTATTTGCCTTTAAGATGCCTGCCTTATTCCTGGCACAAGATAAATGACATTCACTTACAGAACACTATTCGAGATTTTCACCAGCCTTTCCAGCAACTTCAGTACCTAAGAACTTAGAGCACCACTCCTCCTCACACCCACCTTGCTACAACTGAGTAAAAGCTATCATTCCACCTCATTGCATATAAGCAGTATCACTACAGGATAGTCCACTCAAAGCCTGGAACTTCTGTGCTTTCTGTGCTCAGCCTTTTTTTTTTTTTTTTATCACGTATTCCTAACAGTTACAGTTAATTACTAGCATCTGTATGAAACAGTTCCTGTTTAATCCCAGCCTGCAGTTCAGTTGTATGCAGCATGGACAGATAAAACAAGTGCTCGTTGGCAGGAGCCTCCCAAGCTGTGAGTTAGGCACTGAACATATGTTTGTAAGACACGTGCAGAGGAACTGCACCATTTGAATGTAAGATAACTCCTATGTGTCAGGTTTAAAAAAAAAAACAAAAAACAAAACACGAACCACCACCAACAAACAGGCCTGAATAACTCTGAACACTGCAGAAGCAAGTCCTGAGAATGTGTCTGCAGGAAAAATAGGGATGCTAAGAAAATCAATTTTAGAAGAATCCAAGCAAGAGTCCTCTGAGACAAGACTTCTTGTAGCCTCCCAATTGCTTACCAACAGAAATACCCTTTCTTTTGTCATCAAAGAATTCCCAACAGTGTAATCTGCCCTCATTACATACCTGTGGAAGGCAGTCAGGACGGGACTCAAAGATCACGAGAAGCACGCCAATAGGCACTGTCACCTGCTCCAAATCCAGGTCTTTTGCTATTCGCGTTCGCCGAATTACACGGCCGACACTGTCCTGCGAGGATGCTGCAATCTGACGCAGACCAATAGCCAAGCTGTTCAGCTTTGATGTAGACAGACTTAGACGTTTCAACAAAGGAAGTGCCAATCTCCCTAAAAGAAAGAAAAAATTGTGCTGGAGATAGATTGGTCTGCCTAGGCTCAAGCAAAAGTGACTTAAATAAGTGGTGAACCTAAGGAAAATTCAGATATTTCTCACACCCTAGGAAGTAACCTACCTGAGATAAAAAATGCACAGCATTAAGTCCGGTAGCTACAACAAAACCACTCAAATGTGTCAATGATTTCACCCACCACCACATTTTCACTTAATGCAGTTTAAGTGATTTGTACATGAAGCAACATCAACATCCATAAAGATAAGGTTTGTCCTTTTTCAAGTACTGCTATATGTCTGAATTTCTTACAAATTTCTACCCTTGTATTATTTCTGGAAGGTTTGGGCAGTAATTTCATCTTTATATTTTACAGATAGAAATCCCAAAGCACAGATGCGTGCACAGCATTTCTGTTCAGACTGGGCAAGAACTGCCTGAATTTTCTAGTCTGAACACATTCAGACAGTGAGTTAACCCAGCAATGTCCCCTCAAGTACTCTGGTCAGTAAAAAACGGTTCCCTGGCATCTTCCACAAAGTATTACAACTCATGATGTGTCATTTTCATACATTTGCTCTCCCTATTATGTACACATCCCAATCCCAACTTCCCAATGAATGCATCAATCTAACTCAGAAGAATGGGTTTAATCCAAGCCACCTAAAGAGAACCTTCCTCAATCAGAAGGGGACACAGTTCTTTTTGGAGAACATCAATTTAAGCATAGAGATGACAGCCTTCCCCTCAGGAGCCAAACATGATCTCAACCAGCCCAGAAAATATTCACTTTATGCATGACAATAAGAGAGATGATGTTTGTTATATTCCATTTCTAAAGTGAGCTTCCTTTGGCAAAATGGAGCACTTTGTTTGTTTGTTTGTTTTAAACAATACACTGCCTGGTGTTTTGCAAGGCCTCAGTATCTTCTCCGATGAAGGCATCTGTTACGAAGGCATCTGTTTTATGTAATTAAGGAAGCTGCAGCTGTTTACGCTGACAAGCTCTCAAGGTCCTAGGTTCACTAATCTGTGACAGCCATGCTACCCAAGCCCAGGTGACAGAAGATTCTAGTTCTGCTCATTTTCTTCGAGGCCCAGAGAGGTTCAAGACAACACAATTACCATGGAAGGACTTGAAATATTACCTTTATTTTCAGCCTCTTCTAAGTCCTTTTTGTTTGCCAACAGAATTTCTTCTCTCTGGTCAGTTAGTAAGTCAGCAAGACGATAAATAATCTCTGCTCTCTGAAAGAGAAAACGGTTTCTGAACTGACTTCTTACACAAAGTCCATGCTATTTGACATCTGGTCTCCTTCAGTCCATTGATGTTGACCACATCCTCTCACTGTCTTGACTGCCCAAATATCTGGGGCCAGCTGATTTTTCCAGCCTGCATCACATTGAAAAATAAGGCTGAACACCGCTTCAGCCTTTACTTTGCTTTCTATTATCTTGCTTTCCATGCCCAGTTTTCTTCACCAAACCCACAATGTTCTTCTTTAGGACCACCTTGTCTTCTTCACAACAGATGACACATTTTACCTACCCAGCTGCAGAGCAGTAATTGATTGTCTACAGCTCCTCTTCTGCATATGCTACACACAGGTATGAACGGAGCAAGTTATTCCAGTCAATTCTTCAGCAGCTCTGATCACAATTCATTTCTGTGTGATATTCAATGCTATTAGAATTTTTATAAATCCCACGTGAGAGTATGTATTACTTCATAGCCCCAAGGCACATTATCGTTCTGCTTTTCTCATCTCTTTAAGCATGCTACGATTCAAATGATGGATCTGGCACACAAAGAACAGATTCTTGTCCCAATGGGCCCATTTGTGTTATAAATCCATGTTGTAAAACTTGCCACACATTCACAAGCTTAACAAGTGAGGCCATATTGTTCTGTTACCTGCTCAGGCTGTAGAGCTGCCAGGGTTCTGCCACCAGCTCGAGCCATTTCGCCCTGCTGCTCTACTGTAGGACCTGCAAAAAACCCCAAAATATGCCATGCAGACAAAGTAACAGCACATACAGAAGTGAACACTAGCCCTTCCATCTTCTGATTCTTTGCTCAAAGCAGGAAAGCAGGTACAGAGTCTTAGACATATTCAAGAAATCTGTTGTATGCTAAACCAGGAAAATCTGTACCTGACACAAAAATACTGCTATGGTCCCCAAACGTAAAGAGTCATCACCGAGATTCTGTAAGGTCACCATGTCAGAGACAAGTGTGCACCATCTATCAAAAAGACTTGACAAAGGGCAAAAGAACACCAGGATAGCTAAGTCTCAGGGCATGGCAGGCTACTGAAAGAAAGGAGGCAAACTTTGAAAAGTCTAAGTATCCAGCTGAGGAAAACAGAAAAGATTACAAAATAGCATGGGAATATACAAACAATAATGGAAGCCAAAACCCAATCTGAGTAAAAGCTCACAGAAAAATTGCTTTCCCTCTGTCTCTCCCCGTGTGCATTTTAGAAGGGTTCCTATAGAAGAAAGGTGGGTTTTTTTCTTTTTTTCTGGCAGGACCTCAAAGAATCTGTCTCAAACTGAAATGATATGGAACAGGTTACTTCTGTTTCTATTTCAAAACAAGTCGCCAGGTTCAGGTAGCATTTCCCCAAAGAGTTCGCATGGATAAACTAAGTTGTGATTTTTAACTCTCCTGAAATTGCCTGTAAAACAGATGACTTGAAGGTGGTAAAATATGACCCAACTTCTATTTAAGAAGGGTCCCAGGGAAATTGCCAGAGCAGGAATTCCAATGTTATGGAAAATATCAAGAAGTACAGTGGGAAGTGTAAGAAAAGAACTTGTGCACACATTATTAGACTTATTTAAGAAGTGTTAAAACAGCTTTTTAAAGTGAAGTCATACTTCACAAAGTATGGTATGTTTTAGTGTTCATTGAGAAAAGTGACATGTATGTAAGCAGACATAGTTGATTTTAAAAAGTTACTTGAATTTCCAAAGCGTGTTCTTTAGAAGACAAAGAGAGGACTGGAGTAAACACTTGCCACAATAGCGGAAGAGTGCCAGTAAAATTCCACAGGGACTTTTGCTGTTTGCTATATTTGTAAGTGACTCAGAATGGGGTCACAAGATTAAAAGCTTTACTGCTGATACAAATTTACTGTACTGGGACTAATCACGCTTATTACTAGAAAGCAGCTTTTCAGAGGAGGACCTGGGGGGTCCTGGTGGACACCAAGTTGAACACAAGCCAGCAGCATGCCCTTGTCGCAAAGGCAGCTAACAGTGTCCTGGGCTGCCTTAGGAGGAGCGTTGCCAGCAGGTCGAGGGAGGTGATCCTTCCCCTCTGCTTAGCGCTGGTGAGGCCATACCTGGAGTGCTGTGTCCAGTTCTGGGCTCCCCAGTACAAGAGAGACATGGACACTGTGAAGAGAATCCAACGAAGGGCCGCAGAGATGATGAAGGGACTGGAGCATCTCTCATGAGGAAAGGCTGGAGAGCTGGGACTGTTTAGCCTGGAGAAGAAGGCTCGGGGGGGGATATCATCAGAATGTACAAATACCTGAAGGGAGGGTTTAAAGAAGATAGAGACAGTCTCTCTTCAGTGATGCCCAGTGACAGGACAAGAGGCAATGGACACAAACTGAAACACAGGAGGTGCCTCCCATCAGGAAACACTTTTGCACTGTGAGGATGATCAAGCACTGGCAGAGGTTGCCCAGGGAGGTTGTGGAGTTTCCGTTCTTGGAGATATTCAAAAGCTGTGTGGACAGAGTCCTGGGCAACCTGCTTGAGCAGGGGGTAGGACCAGATGACCGTCTCATCTGTTATATTGTCCCTTCCAACCTCAGCCATTCGGCGATTCTGCAACTTCCTCTGCAGCCAAGTCACTAGGCCATGAAACAGCAAGTGTAATTCAAACCAGATCAACATGAAGCAATGTAGAGGGGAAAAGGAAAATCAGACCTTAGTATTGTAACAATAATACTATGAAAACGTCATCTCAGTGAACATCAACACCAAAAAGCAAATGTTTGGAATTATTAGAAAAAGCCTAGAGAACATAACAGAAGACGTCATCAATCTTACTAAAACTCAGTTAGTCCTGCCATCTCATAAATTAAAGCTTCATTTGCATCTTGAATGCTATGTGAAATTTTGATTTTTGCCCATCTCAAGAAGGCCACAATAGAATGAAAACAGTTTTGAACAAGAGAAACGGGGATGACCAAGTTTTTGGAACAGCTTTGGTACAAAATGTCTAAGACCAAACCTCTTTCACGTGGAAGAGAGATGATGTGGGGAAAGACAATGTCTCACATCTTCAAAGTCGAACAGGGGTTGATCGCCCATACAGGCAGTAGGGGCATCAAATGTAGCTATCAGGAAGAAAATTCAAAATCTTCCCTGCCCCCCGAAACTAAAATTAAAGCAAGCAGTTCTTCACATAGTTCTAGCTCCAGAGTTTACACACAGTATCTACTTAAGGCTCTTGACTACTGCAACAGAGAGCCCTGTGAATGCTAAGTCTTTACATGGGTTCAAAGGATGATTTGACAAATTCATACAAGAAATCCATTAAGGATTATTATACACAAAAAAATTTGCTTGGCTTAAAGTGCAAGTCAAAAGTATCACTCTGTACTTGTCCTATTCTGCTAAGGTCATGGATCTTTGGTCTGACTTTCTTCAGTGATTGTTACAGCGTCCTAGCAATGCAGGGGCAGGAAAACATCCTACCTACCATACCAGAAGACTGGGTTGTAAAAGGAATTTATGATAAGAAATAAAACTAAACACTATCTTAATTCAGCAGCACATTCTACATCCACATTTTCACACTGAAATCTTCAATACTAGACGATAACCCCTAAGACTAAAAACAGTAAAAATTCTACTCATTGCATTCTGCAAACGCAAGTCTGATGCAGCAGTTTATCAGCTGGAGGGAACCACAGCAAAGGATTCAACGTTTTCTATTCCTACTTTAGAAAATACCTTTCAAAATCTGTTTTTCAAGCAGAGTGTGGTTTCCCAGTTATTGTACAGGTCTAGCCAAATTTTAACTCTAACCGTTCAGGAAATCTCTACAACTCTCAATGTACACATTACTTCATACTCACCTGCAGGTTTTACCTCTGAAAAAAAAGTTCCAACTTTTTTCCCTTCCACAATATCTGTGATGACATGACCCGAGATCTTTGGGTGGGTTCCATTTGCAATCACTACAGAGGTGCCTCCTTGGAGGGCCCAAAGAGCTGCTTTCACCTACAGTGAAGGACAGAGCCAGTTCCAGGAAACACACACTTGAGCCACTGTTTAAGGCATCACAACACGATTTCTCTAAAATTTCCCCTCCTCCAACATTTCACTGGTTCATGCCAAAATACAGAAGCACAACCCCAAATCCCAGATATTACCTTACTTCTCCTTCGTTTCTTTTCCCTATCAAGGTATGGGCAGTGTTATCCCACCACTATATTTGATTACGTGTCATTTATTTTACTGCAAAAGCTTCTCTGCTTCCTCACTTCTACACTTTCCTAATATGGTCCTACAATTAGGTATTACAGTCCATATTCACTGGGAGACACCACCTGTCAGATATGCCTATCGCATCGAACTCTTGACTACCACAAGACCATCAACTGCTCCATTTTTGCTCAAGTTTCATGCTGATAATCAAGATTTGTACTTTGAGCTACTATCTGTTTACGCTATTATTGATGTTACAGTTTTACAAAATTATCACCCAATTCTCAACTGTAACATTTTTTTGTTGCAGTAGCAGCATTGAGATTTGCCTCTACATAACTCAGACTTAAAGATACCAAATATCTCTAACAGGTTATTATTTTTACAATACAAGCACTCTCTGACCTTGGCAACTCTCCCCTCAATACCTGGAACCGTATAAACTATTCCAGAAGCCAGATCAAGGGAAAGTTGTTTCTAAATAAGCTCTGTACATCCCATAGTTACAAACAGAACACTCAAGTGCCTCCTCCTTTTGCCACCTTCCAGTCCACGCTCTGATGCTGAAGTATGCCTTACCTGATTCTTCAGAAAAGGAAATAAAATGTAAGATAACTGGTGAAGACTTTCACTTTGGTCTTTCCCTGCTTAGTCAAAATCTACTTCACTTTTTACAGACAACCTTCCAAAAGTGTCCTTAGGAAACCCACACCAATTAATACTACCATAGTGCATATCCCAGCATCATGAGAGACATATGCTGAAGTCTCACACCACACCCATGTTTATGCACTCACAGCAATGAATACTGAGGGCATCCGACTGTACACAGCACTAAAAACCATTGGCCCTCCTACCTCTACTAATCTTGTACTCAAGAACTAAAGTACCTTGGTCTCCATCAATAAATCCTTCAGAAGCAAACAGCACACGTACAAACTCAGAAAGGAGACAGAGGCATCATATCAGATTCAAGTGACAGGGATTCCCAAAGTATGCCATGTCCTTCTTGTACTGTGGTGTCCAGAACCAGACACGACTCTACAGATGTGGTCTCACTAGTGCTGAGTAGAGGGAATTAATCATTTCCCTCGACCTGCTGGCTACATTCTTTCTAATGCAACCCAGGATGCTGTTGGGTTGCTTTGCTCAAAGGGCATATTGCTGGCTCATGTTCCACCTGGTGCCTACAAGGACCCCTACGTCCTTTCGAGTGAATCACAGAATCATTTAGGTTGGAAGAGACCTTTAACATCATCGAATCCAACCGTTAACCCAGCACTGCCAAGGCCACCACTAAACCATGTCCCTAAGCGGCACATCTACACGTCTTTTAAATCCCTCCAGGGATGGAGACTCCACCACCTCCCTGGGCAGCCTGTGCCAGGGCCTGACAGCCCTTTCGGGGAAGAAATGGTTCCCAAGATCCAATCTAAACCTCCCCTGGCGCAACTTGAGGCCGTTTCCCCTTGTCCTGTCGCCTGTTCCTTGGGAGAAGAGACTGACCCCCGCTGGCTCCAACCTCCTTTCAGGGAGTTGCAGAGAGCGAGAAGGTCTCCCCTCAGCCTCCTTTTCTCCAGGCCAAACCCCCCCAGGTCCCTCAGCCGCTCCTCACAGCACTTGTGCTCCAGACCCTTCCCCAGCTCCGTTGCCCATCTCTGGACACGCTCCAGCACCTCAATGTCTGTCTTGGAGTGAGGGGCGCAAAACCTCGCCAGGGCCGAGCACAGGGGGACGATCCCTGCCCTGGTCCTGCTGGCCACACTATTGCTGATACAAGCCAGGATGCTGTTGGCCTTCTTGGCCACCTGGGCCCACTGCTGGGTCATACTCAGTCTGCTGTCGACCAACCCCCCCAGGCCCTTTCCCCACAGGCACTTTCCAGCCACTCCCCCCCAAGCCTGTAGCGCTGCCTGGGGTTGGTGTGACCCAAGTGCAGGACTCGGCACTTGGCCTTGCTGGGTCCTGCACTTGGGTCACAACCTGCTTTCCAGCCAGTCAACTCCCCAGCCCACACCGGTGAATGGAGTTGTTCCTCCCTAGGGGTAGGACTTGACATTTCCCGTTACTGAACTCCATAAGGTTCCTGTCTGCCCATTTCTACAGCCTGTCAAGATCCAGCTGAACAGCACCACAATCATCTTGTCTATCTCCCTTTCCCACATCTCCCTTTCCTTCCCAATAACAAAACAAATGTTCCGTATTTCTACCTTGGCTTCCATGCCTCCCATTCCCACGCGGGATTTGGTTCCAAATGTTACAGACTGCTGGTCTCCTGGGTAGAATATGTCAATGAGCTTTGCATCATCAGATCCTGGAGGGCTGTCAAAGAGTCCTGAAATAAAAAATAAAAATCTGTTAGTGTTATATACCCTCCTCTCCAAAGCTTACTCATGAAAAAAGAAAAAAAAAAATAAAATAAAAAAAAAATCCGTGAGGCTGAAAAGCTGTATTCCACTTTACAGAATTGAAAACTTTCACTGAACCCTGCTTTTTGTGGGACTGAAAGCATGAAACACTTAGCAGGCAGACTCAAGAAGTACTGCTTTACCAAAAGCGTAACAAATTAGAAACTGAAAATCCACATGCTGAACAGCAGCGCGGAAGCTGGGAGGTAGTGACATTTGGTTGAGGTTACAGAGGCAGTTTACAGCTTTTATACGTGCAAAATCAGGGCTTACATAAACAAGCTCACAACTGAACAGGCAAAGGATAGTCCTCTCCACCAAAATCTCAGATGATATTCTTGAATGCTGGGTTGTACACTGATAAACCGGGCAATTCAGAAATATGTAAAAAGGGTAACTATCAAATTCTGCTAAGAAGGAACACAACACTACAGAGACATACTCTTATTAATTTTTTAAAAAAATCTAGTAATTTTATGTAACTATGTTTGGAGTTGAACGACGCTTTGGTTTACCTGACAAGTTAAACCTAAACTCTACCACCACACTTCCCAGAAATTCTATGTGAACAAATACTGGCATTATAAATTAGAGAGCGCAAGTGTAGACTATCTGTGTCCTTCCTTGATAGCTTGGGAAGGAGAGGACACACATCTTTCCATAAACAAGATGTCACATTGAATGAATAAGTTTGGAGGATGAAAAAGTTTTGGGTGTTAATTTTTTTTACAAGTTGTTTTGACTTGCTTTTATGAGTTTTTCTCAGACAGTCATTTCAACTAGAATCAACCACAAAATCCATCTGAATCTGATAAAAGAAACTGTGTTTACGGAAAAGCACCTCCTTCCTCCTCAGTGCCTACAATATGTGCCAAAGTCCAGGATGCAGTGAAAGAAACCCATCTGGAGAAGATGAAAAGACTATGTGACTTAGGTGATGTGGACTGCACTGATATGAAACTGCACCCACTACCCTCCTCTCTGTGGAAAGGAAATCCAATATCCATAGGTGACAGACTTATGTCACAGCAGCACAGCTCAGAAGACTAGAGCAGTGTGAGCCAAACGTCTGGGAGACAGAAAAAGCTAGCAAGTTCCAGGTACCTGGAAGGCAATGACCAGGACTTGTAACATACCTGTAATTCACCGAAAGAACCTGCTGCCAGAAGAAACAAACTATTGTAGAATAGTATTTGGCTTATACTCCTGATTCTAAACACAGCCTTTACCCTGCATACTACTACTCATGACTATATCATACAATTCTGAGAAGTTAGCAGAAGTACCATAGTACATATGGTATTCTGGGTTCTACAACAAGTCTCAAGTTCACGTGCGTTCTCACCCACCCAGATTCAACAGTGTGGCAGACAGTCTTTGGCTTATGCAACAGCATCAGCATTGGGTATATACCTTAAGGAGTTTTGTAGGACGTTGTAATTGTCCCTGTAAAAGATACGAACTGAAGAGATGGGTAAAACCCAAATATACATTGGTTTGACTGTCTGATGTACTTCAATAAAACAAGAAAGTAAAGACATGACTCACAAACCTTCTACATCTGAGAGAACAATCAGGAGATCAGTTTTCATTTCCACAGCCAGTCGTGCTGCCAGGCTGTCGTTATCCTTCACACTAATCACCTGCAATGCACATGCATATCAGCAGCACTGAATAGCGGGAGGAACTAGGAAATATTTGGCTGCAACATACAAAAGCAAGCTATCTCAGCACTACCAAGTCCTTCTGAGCTACTTTGTTCACATCCACTGGAAACTTAGAAGGTGATCTTTGTGTGAAAGCACATAGGCCTTGCAATAAAGCGGTATCAGAATGACAAGCAGCGTGATCAGTACCTGCATTCTCCACCTTGATGCCCAGTGGCAGGACAAGAGGTACTAACTGACCCTGCTTTAAGCGGGGGTGCTGGACTAGGCCACCCGCAGAAGTCCCTTCCAACTTCAACTATTCAGTGAAAACCAAACTGGGCATGCTTGCTTTTGGCAGAGCAGACACCATCTGCCCTGCTTCCACCCCACAGCACTGTATCATGCCAGAAACAGACGGGTCAGCATAGTCTTCCAGTACCCTCTGTCCAGATTACTAATTTTGTATGTTTGTTTGCCTGCTGCAGGCTTCAGAGGTCTCTGATTATGGCATTAGTAAAGTACACATTAATGCTGTACAATCTACAAACAGGATCCACCCCCTTGCAATACTTTACCCACATTTACCCCCTGCAGATCACTGTTCGGCTCTGGAGGTGGAACAACAGCATCATTAGTGTTAATTATAGGGACAATATTCATTCTTAAAAGCTCATGCAATGTCCCATTTAAGTTCCGACGCTTCTGTTCATCATGGAAATCCAGGTTGGTGACTAAAATCTAAAAAGAGGAAAAAAAATTAATATATACTTAGCCTACCACTTTTCCTGAGAAGAACATCACAAACATATGTATTAACATATCATAACAGATCAGTCATGCCCTTCGGGTAACTAAAGAAACATAAGCCATATTTAAAGGATAAAGAATACAAGTGAGAAATATTCTTTCCACAACATTTTCAGGTTTATATGCCTTGATTTCTACTGGAGCCTATAATGGCCTTTCTCAAGCTGACAGATCACAGGCTCCAGGAAGCAACTTGGAAAAAAATCCCCATAAGCAGAACATAGATGTTGATGATAACTACGAAGACCCTAAACATTTCAATAGATCACTCAAGACACTGCCTTTCCTGTTTTCCCTCCCAGTGTAATGTTTCTACTGTCACAAACAGAAGGGATGCTTTGTCTCAATACTTCTCTTCAGCTCTAGAACTCGCTTGCTTTTCTGAAACAATCTTGGTCTTAAAGCCTCCTGCATGCAGACACCACCCCTTTCTTTTTGGTATTTTAAGACAAAAACCCTCAATGTCTGTTCTGAAGAGAGTTTTTTTTTCATTTTTACTCTGCCATTGGACATTTGAGAACTAAGCAAACAACTCCACCACACAAATGTTACAATAGCGCTTGGAATCAATGTGTACACTGACTTTTTTGGCATGGGCAATTAATTCTTTTAAATCGAAGGAATGATAGTTGTCTGCAGACTTGAACAAGATTATAATCCAGTGCAACCTATAGCGGTTGTTAGCTATACTGTAAACATTTTAGTGATATCAGCTATACTGTATTACAGAAAGAAGTTCCTCCAAGCAAGACTTCATACTAGGCTCCTAAATTCATTAAAAGTGTCTAAACAAATAAGGCCTTACAGTTGATGCAATTCTGTATTCTCAGAGTATTTAAGATAAGATAAGCAAAGCCTGTTTAAGAGCGGTTCAATTAATACAGTTGCAACATTCACTACAGGCAGAAGACCCAGGCTAGGGATACCATCACCCACAAGTTAGAAAGGTTTTAGAAGCAGATGGACAGCAAGTTCTGAAGTGTGGATATACACCTCTGTCAGCTTTACAGAAGGTGTGGCAGTTCAGCCACTTGTGATTTTTAAACCCTCACTTTGGATCACCAATTTTAGCTTTTGTGAAGAGACCTTAATAGACACCCCCCCTGCCCCATACATAAGAGCAGGACACACACAAACTCCAAAAAGAAAAAGTGTATTTGCTTCACCTTGACGACAGATAGCTCCATTTCAGAAATACTTAGCAAGGCACTCCTGTATAAGCTACCATTTACGCTACAATAATAAGCCCCAGAAGTAGGATGGCAATGGAAATGCAAGACTACAGTAAAGATAGCAGCATACAAAACATGGAAAAAAATCTAAGAACAATTCCATCACTGACTGAAGGAGCAAGTCAGTCTAGGAAAGAAGGAATCCCTTACTTGAGCTGCACAGATGCTGTACTGCGTAAACATGGCCTCATACAGAGCCATTAGTCCACTCTGGCCAGCTGCTGCACAGGCTCGGGCCTCCAAGACTGGAATAGCCTACAAAGATAAAGAACAGCTGTCAGGCAGTGACTTGAGAAGGTACTACCCAACATTCAAGGAAAAGCGGGAGTGCTGCCAGCCACTCACCATATCTTTTAGCTGACTCTGGCCTGAATGAAGCGCTTGCCTCACGCTCTGAGAAAGCAAGATCTCGTGACGCAACCGCTGCTTTCCAAAAGCTACAGCACCACTGGTGACAATCATCATCTCTCGGCCCTGATTTTGCAGCATTGACACCTGTAAGTACAGAACAGAAGAAATGGGGCCTACAGTACGACCACTGCTAGCATGACAGTTCTGGCTACTATAGTTAGCCTTATGCTCACCCGTTCTTGCTGACACAAGTGTTTCGCTTTATCCATGGATGCACAAAGCAAGGCAACCGCCCTCTAAGATACTCCTGCACATCTTCCTAGCCATTTAGGAGCTACGCAAAGGACTGCATGCAATCTGTAACTTCTGCTAAACTTTCTTTTCACCATACCAGTTTTTATTACTGAGTCATGCTTGAATTTTCACAATACATATTACATGGTGACACTTCTATATCCCTCGCCCCTCTACCTCCATTGCTACAGATAAAGAAAGATAAGATATGAAAAAGCTGTAAAGTAGCAGCTGTTACCTTCCACCAACCTTCTTATTCACTATCCATTCCCAAAGCTGCCATTACACAGTAACTTTGTATTTACCTCTAAAGCTAAATGTCTTACATTAATTAATTTATTATGTTAACTTTACTTCCCAGAGAAGACATGTCCCCCCTAAAGTTGTAATTTCATTTTAGAGAACCAACCCATGAGTTGATCCCATCAGTTTTTCCTACAAGTAATGTAGGAAACCTTCCCACTAGATCCAACTAATGCCCCAGTCATGTCTTACCTATTGCATAAAAATCTCACTGTGCAAATCTCTCCCTCTATACTGGGTCTGGCTGAGATGGAGTTAACTTTCTTCATGGGGCCCATATGGTGCTGTGTTTTGGATTTCAGGACTAAACAATGTTGATAACATTCCGATGTTTTGCCTATTGCTAAATAGTGCTTGCACAGTATCAAGGCTTTCTTTTTCCCACTATGTCTCCTCACAGCAGGCAGGCTAGGGACTGGGCAAGAAGTGTTGAGAGGACACATTTGGGACAGCTGACATGAACTGGCCAAAGGGACATTCCATACCATATAACGTCACGCTCGGTAATAAAACTGGGGTAGCAGAATAGGAAAGGGCAGGGGGTTATCTTCCAAGGTGGTTGTCACTTGGGGACTAGATGGGCATCAGTCTGCTTGTGTGAGGTAGTGTGTGATTGCCTTACCATCACTTGTTTCTTTTCCCCTTTCCTTCACTTATTAAACTGTCTTTATTTCAACCCATGAGTTTTCTTACTTTTGCTCTTCCTATTTTCTTCCCAATCTGACTGGTGGCGGGGCAGAGGTGTGGGGAGGGAACAAGCATCTGTGTTGGTGCTTAGCTGCTGGTCGGGGTCAACCCACTACACCTTCAAACACCGACATTACTGAGTTACATGGTTTATGCTACCACAGCGCAGGGGGATGAAAAAGGGAAAGGCCAACACACTGCTTTAAAGTGCCATCACTGTTTTATGAGTTTTTCCTACAATATTCTGCGCCATTCAACAATCGTGAGTATCTGAAGTTAAAAAAAACCATTCCACTTCAGTCACAGAATTACCTGCTCTACAATAGATGCCAGCCTCCCAAGGGCCAAGCCACACTCATCCCCTCGAGTCACAACAGCACTACCCAGCTTCACTACAATCCGCTTTGCATGCTTCAGCTCACTGCGGTGCGCAAACGATTTTCCATGTGCACGGCTGAGTGGCATGGTGATAAACGGGATGTTGCTCCAACAACGGATGGATTCATTCCTTAATCTTTGGTTATGGCGAGGGAGATCTGTGGTGAAAGAAAGAAAGAAAAAAAAAATGCAGTTTTAAGTGTTTCATTCAGACTTTAAGCCCTTCAAGTCATGTAACATCTTCTCCCTTTCCAAGGCTAAAGCTCACAATACACACTTCTCGGTGACTGTGAATGAGAAGCTAGCTTTCAAGTCACCAAAATAAAGTGAGAACCAACAATATCTGAGCAGCACTAACCATCCCTAAGGTATATAAGGCAATATCCCATGCACCATAGAGCTTCGACTCTGGGAATCTAGAAGACCAAACTGAAGGACACTGTAAAAGAGCCCCTACAGCTCACATCAGAAGTACAAGTACTAGTTTTAAAAACAATCTCCTTTGCCTTGCCTCATTAGATAGAGCTAGAGAGTTTTCCTGCTGGTAGTAGCGCAGAAAGCTCGACTGTTAGGAAAGAAAAGAAACACAGCTTTTACAACACCTCTAAGTCAGGTATTTTTGCACGTTGCTCAACTAGGGGCAGCAGAAGGGGGATGACAGACATACGAACTGGAAGTCACCCTCCTACAGGATAAATAGGCATCGGAGGGAGAAGAGACAGTCACAGCATTACTCAGGTAAGATACACAAGACTGGCACTTGGCCCAAGTCAGTGATGTAGGGAACATTTCTCAGCAAAATCTTTGTTTTCAAAATGCCTGCAAAGGACAGTAAGACCACTATCAGCACAGCAGATAAAAGGTACAATCACAAGGAACAGTCTGGATCCTTTCTAATTGACAAAGAGGTGGACTCAAACACATAAAATCCCAAAGTTAAGCTGAAGGAATGAAGGCAGATGGAAAGCACTTCTAAAATACTTCATATGAAGTTTTGCAGAGCCACAGTGCATTGTGTCTGAAGAAGGAGTCGTGCAGATAAGAATACCTGCAGTCCAAGTGTGTCAACTGGATAATTAATATAATATGGATAAGCCATATTACTTGAAAAAAAAAAAATTGAAACCACATTTCCTTATCCTCCATGTAGTAGTTCTTGTATTACTATTCAGAAACTGCATTAAAGCAGGTCAACCTTTAGACGGTCTCAAAAATACCAGTATAGCAAAAAAGAGGGAGAACACTTCTGACGTAACTACAGAAAAAATGGCTACCAACACTACGGTCTGGGACCAAAAGTGCAACTTAGTCAAAAGATGGCACACATTCATGGAAAAATTACGGAGAAGATCACACTGGATGCTATTGAAAGGCATTTAAAGAACAATGCAATCATCAGGCACGGTCAACAGGGGCTCCCAAAGGGAAAGTCCTGTTTAACCGATTTGATATCCTCCTGCGATAAGGTCACCTACCCAGTGGATGAAAGAAAGGTGGTGGATGTAGTTTTTCTGGATTTTAGTGAGGCTTTTGATACTGTTCCTCACAGCCTCCTTCCGGACGAGTTGTCCAACTGTGAGATGAGCAGGTTCATGGTGTGCTGGGTGAAGAACTTGCGGGACAGCAGGGCTTTAAGGGTTGTAGTGAATGGGACTACACCTGACTGGCGACCAGTCACCAGTGGTGTTCTTCAGGGCTCAATCCTAGGGCCAGTGCTGTTCAATATTTTTATCAATGATCTGGATGCAGGAGTTGAATGCACCATTAGCAAGTTTGCTGATGATACTAAACTGGGAGGTGCTGTTGACTCTCTCAAGGACAAGAGGCCTTGCAGAGCGAGGTAGATAGACTGGAACATTGGGCAATCATCAATGGCATGAAATGTAACAAGTCCAAATGCCAGATTCTGCACCAGGGACAGTGTAATGCAGGACACAAGTATAAATTGGGAGAGGAGTGGCTGGAGGGCTGCCCTGCAGAGAGAGACCTGGGGATGCTGGTCGACAGCAGCTCAACAGGAGCCAGCAGCGTGCCCTGGCAGCCCAGAGGGCAAACCCATCCTGGGGGCATCAAACACAGCAGAACCAGCCGGACAAGAGAGGAGATTGTCCCGCTGGATTCAGCGCTGGTGAGGCCTCGCCTGGAGTCCTCTGTGCAGGGCTGGGCCCCGCCACTTAAAAAGGACGTGAAGGTCCTCGAATGCGTCCAGAGGAGGGCAGCCAAGCTGGGGAAGGGCTGGAAGGCATGTCCTCTGGGGAGCGGCTGGGGACTCTGCGTTTGTCTCGTTTGGAGAGAAGGAGGCTGAGGGGCGACCTCACTGCTCTCTGCACCTTCCTGGGGAGGGGGACGTGGAGAGGGAGGTGCTGAGCTCTTCTCCCTGGGATCCAGGGACAGGACGCCTGGGAATGGCTCAAAGCTGCGCCAGGGCAGGTTCAGACTGGACATCAGGAAGCATTTCTTTACCGAGAGGGTGTTCAAACTCTGGCACAGGCTTCCTGGAGAGGTGGTCGATGCCCTGTGCCTGTCAGGGTTTGAGAGGCATTTGGACAATGCCCTTAATAACATGCTTTAGCTCGTGGTCAGGCACTTGGACTAGATGATCGTTGTAGGCCCCTTCCAAGTGAACTGTTGTATTCTAGTCAATCCTAACCAATATCTCATCTGAAGATGTAGAGGCTTCTTTACAAATCAGTGAACTGAATCCTATGCCATGGTCAGAGTTATCTGATTTTATTTAATCTGTTCAGTCTCTCTAATTTTGATGGTCTGTAATATGAAGTAGATTAATTTATAACCTAAAGTGACTATTCTGTGTCTTAATTCTACTGGAGAAAGACAGGAATGAACACAGTGCTACAGAAAAGAGACACTTGTCATTTAACAATGTTTTAAATAAATAAACCTTTTGTTCATTATACACGCAGAAGAAGCTTAAATGATTAACCATAACTAAGGGCTGCACTAACATGTCACACATATAAAAGCAGAAAATGGAAATTTTGAAATGAGTTTCATTTGCCCCTCATTTTCATGAGGGAGTACTTGTGAATGTACATAAGGCACACATACGAAAGAAGAGGTGAAGGAGTCCAATTTAACTGTTCTTTCCAGCATTACACATTACTGTATTTGCCTATCCCACACAGTATGACCAGAAAGAAGTAAAACCAATTTATTTCCAGTTCTCTTGGCTAGAGTTTCAGGGTTTAGAAGGTTCCAAGAGGCAGCTGTTGAGGGATAACCAGTATCTGAAAAGAAAGCACTTATTTTTTCAGAAAAACAAGGAAAAAGACAACGGTTCTAGAACAAGCAGAGAACTTCATTCGTCTCCACTAAAGTCCTAATTGTTAACCTTGCTCTATGACTGCATAAACCTACCTTTTTTAGTTATTGTAGACTGGACTGAGATGTGAAATCAGCTCCCAAGTTACATATGCAAAATATTTCTGGTGGTGCTAGCCCATTCACTTGCTTCATATGCAATTAGGGAGAAACTGATATAGCCATCCAGTCAACCTTTTGGACAGAGGTTTCTAGGCATTCCAGTTTTTACACCCAGTACCTTGTCAACAGTTTCACTTCCTTAATCAGGAAGGAGAAACATATGAAAAAGACTTAAGTATTTGGCACTGCAGATCCTGTTATGTAACCTGCATGAGGCTTGCTTCTCAGGAGTAAAGAAGCAGAATTTCAAAATACACGAGCTGAACAGGATCACAACAGAAACAGTGGATGACAAAAGAAAACTGTGATAAATGCTCAATCCAGCTTTAGAATGCAACTGGTGAAGTAACCAGAGTTGCTCCAATACTGGGTACTGACTACTGTCAATACTACGGAATAATTTTCACAGTGTTAACTATGAGTAGTTTACTGACTTTGGAAAACTGGGAATACTTAGAAATACTAGAAATGCAGAAGTCAATGGAGCTATAGCTCAGAAAAAAAAAAAGTGTTTAGCATTTTTGAGATTTTAACATTTATTAATTCATATAAACATCAACAAAAGAGAACTGTTAACACACAGACCAATGGGAAATTAATCTTGCATACAACAGTAAACAGTTAACCTCTTGATCTAATAGAGTCTGTCTATCCTTGCCTTCTCTATTTCAGACGACTAATCAAATAGACAGTGAATGGTTCTCAATTTAGGTTTTCAGGGAACAACTATTACAGGTCACCTATGTATTTACACTCAGGTTTCCTGCAAGCATCTTTCCACTTTTATCTAATCTGAATAAATTTGAGCTTCACATCTTGCTTTACTCAAGACATCTGTGGGCTGAAAATGCAGATGGGGGAGCAGGCATAATCAGATCTTGTTTTCCAGGTATGTATGAGGTTGAAATAAAGAACTTTTACAGCAGCAGTACTTTCACAACTGATTTTTTTGCTTGAAACGTATGTCAGAATGAAAAATACACCCTTCTCGGACATCCAGCTGAGTATTATTGAGTTAACGGAGAAAGTAACATCAAGAAAGTAGAGCTTCAACTACAGCTCACTCCAGAGGCTCTAAGTTCTCAATGATGTTCATGAGGTGAGTTTCCTTTCAAGACAGGACAGAGCATAGGCATGCCCAGACACATACTGACCAACATTATTAGAAACGTGCGCTTTCTCTCATACATACATAAACGGGAAATGGCTGCGATGGCATGTGGCGATAACACAAAGCACCATCCAGGGGAACGGACAAGAGGGCTCAGAGCAGCTCGACACAACATTTTGAGATGCCTTCTGCAAATCAAGGATATCTGTAAGTTAAAAGGAAGGGAGGAGGGGGGAAAACTGGTTAAATATCAGTGAATTTCCAACTATATTTCTCTCCTCACCTGCACCCCCACCCCAACTTCTCTTTGTCCTGTATAGTCTTAACGCAATTTCCTTGTGCAAGACACAGACAGCCCACTCTCCATTTTGCAGAATTCTCAGACTGTGACTTAGAAGAACTGAAGGCCCCTGTTCCCTACCTGCTGGCAGAAGTTCATTATTAAAGATCAAGAACAAAAACATGGTTCCCCAATCAGGGAAAAGACTATTAGTGAGCGTACCTACAATGGAGAAGAGTCATAACTTTGTCCACAGAGAAGCTTGGAAGAAAAAAAAAAAAAAAAAAAAAATGTAGAGAGGTTGTATCACCCAGACTTCTCCATACACCCCACAACAGAGCATCTACTATAATTCTCATGAATCTCAGCCCTATTCAATATAGAAGATATGCTGATTCACTTTTCCCTGAGCATTACCAAATGACAAGTTGTTAACCATGATTACAAGTAAGGACACCAATTTCCAAGGTATTTGGCATTAGTTTCCTTGACTGAACTTGTAAACACTCAGGATTCTTGTAACTCAAAATTCACTAGAGCAAGCACCCAGCAAACAAGGGATACACAATTAGCCATTTCCTATGACAGGCCTACTTGAAGTAATGCATCTGGTATCAGAAAGGAAACAAAGGAGATTAACAAGAATCCAGTTCTCCCAGACAGTGCTTAAGCCATGAAACCTCTCCTTGCCCTTTTACAAAATTTTGTTTCCTTTACTGGCTTTCAATTCATCCCTCTGCACCATTGGAACAGAGCAAACAACACTGCACAAGCTGTGGCAGGGAGAAGGTATTGACGAGAGGACAAGGAGAGCTCATAGTACTGCATTGGAAAACTGCTATCACAAATACCATGACAATTATAGCACCTGGCAGTTCTGTCATACGTGTGTACACGAACACTTCAAGTTGCTTCATTACTCTGCATGAGTACATTGTTATTATACCTCATTACAATCCTTACCAAAATATACACCTCTACAAAAGACACAGCAGCCACCAGCAGACAATGGTTCTCCTGTTTTGTCTAGTAAAGATTACATAGCGTGGCATTTTAACAATATTAATCTGCAATGTCCCTCCCGTTCTGTATTTCATCTGAAATGACAGTCTTGACCACGGCCAGGATGAGGCAGACAAAGGACTTGGAGCAGATGACACAACTGAGCAAGTAGTCCAAGTTTTCTTCTCATAACAGGGCAAGCTTAAAGGAGCTGGTGAACAGTACCAACTAGACATTCCCTCTTTGAACCCCTACCAGGCACCTCATGCACCTGCCTCTGGGGGGCACAACAATTCCCACTGTTGATGTGTCTGACTGACCGACCCTTCCACCTTGACATTCACCCTGGCATCTACTGTCAGCCATCACCTTAGCATCTTCCCAGTAGGGTCTTAGCTGTGTCTCAGAGGGATGCTCAAAGTCCAGCAGCTCCTGACAACCTGAAGTGGCAAATGGCAGGTCCTTTACCCAGAATCCCTCCCACCACAATTATCCTGAGTGGAACTGCCTGTTCCTCTTCAGCTCCCTTCACAGATCACCTCCCTTAGGGAACAGAACCAGGCACTCTACTTGAAGTTTTACGCCCAGACATTTCCCGTTACAACCTCTCCTGTCAGGCCTTTGACTCCCACTACAGTAACAATCTTCACCTGGTGTTGCACTGTCACTAGAATACAGACCCACACCAGCTAGATCAAGCTGTGTTGTCTCCTCAGTTGCTACTACTGATCTGCCAGAGAACCACTTCACATTCTCACTACAGGGCTGTTTGCAACCAAGAGCAGCCCTGTCCTTCTGGAAGACTGCCTCCTGTTTCCCTTTGCCAGAGACAACTGGGCTAAGAGTGAGCAGGCAATGAGGAGTGAGAAGTGGCAGGCAGCGTGGATCTTTTGAAGGAAAAGGATTAGAAAGAAATAGCACATTTTTGAAACTAGCTTGTGAGAAAAGGCAAGGAGACTAAGTTAACAAGAAGACAGAAACAGAAATTTGAAAGCAGCAGCAGACATCAAGAAAAGAAAAAGAGAGATGTGAAATAGGAACGATGCTGCCAGAAAGCACAGGGCACACTGTACATTACAAGCTTTCTGTCAGGCTAGCCCGAGGCTGCAGAACAACTCCTTTCTCTCCTCTCACTCAATCAAGGATTTAAAGCTAATTCAGTCCTCATTTTCCATTCTACTCCCATTTCCACCACTTCCATACCTGGAATGGTTCTGGTTTTCAGTACCAAACCCCAAAAAAGGAAAAAAGGGTACATAATTAAAAAAAAAAAGAAAAACTTCTGCCTTACTTGGAGAGGAGGGAGAAATAAGAAGAAATGCAAAATGCCATTATTCAGGTATTTCTCCAAGACTCTAGCATCAGCTTAGTTGTGGGTTGTTTGTTTTTTTTTTTCCATTACCAGGAAAACCTATTCCTTCCAAACTAGTCTCCACACCTGACTTTTAAAAATATCATCCTCCCATCATCTCTTTAAGTAATAAAAGTTATCTTTATATTATTGCTCACAGAAAGCAATACTATTTGGCTAGTTTTCATGAATTTATTATCTTCATAACAGCTGTTAAATAGCACAGTACATTCAGACTCTGTTCCAGGTCAGTGCAAAGGGACTTAGTCACCTTCCCAAGCAGAAGTCTCAGATCCTAAAACTGGTGCCTTTAACAACAACAATCTATAACACTGATTTTTCAATCTGTGGGCTGCAGGCCCATGGGATGTCCACAACTATTTGCAGTGAGTCAATAAAATAAAAAGAAATAAACTTTTTTCACAGTTTTATATATAAAGGCCAATATTTCAGCTAAGTGTTAGGACATAACACAAGTGAAAAAAATCTGGAAACCAAACTCATATAGAAAGAGCTATACTGTACTACACTTACGCCATTAAGCAGAGATAAATCAAGTTCCAAGGAAAGGAAAACAATTTTAAACAAGTAAGTCTTTACCGTAACAGGAGTAAGTCCTCTGTAACATTCAGGGGTTTTGCTATTTGAACAGCTTTGTTACCTTACCAACTAAAACTTCTGTAAGGGAAAAAATAAGTAAATCTGCAGTTCTTGGTGCAAACTCAAGAACAAGAAACCTTCCCGGAGGGAAGCCCGTTCAGAAGAACCGCCTAGAACAAAGAAAAGCTTCAAATAAGTTGTCTTCAGAGCAGTTTGCAGACAGCTTTGCCCAGGCTCTGTGTCAGTTACACACAGAGGACAGGAAACTCACAGCAACGCGTACCACGCAATTGTTTCCTACCGAGACTGCAGCAGGGCAGCGCGGCCACGGCAGCCCGCAGCTCCCGGCATCGCCCCGTGCGGCGGGTAAGCCCTGTCACCGGCCTCACTAAATACCGCCAGTCCACGTCCCTCAAGGGACCCGCGGGAGTTCAGCGTCGCTCCATCGCGCTACGCCTCGTCTGTCAGCAAGTGAAGCAGCACAAGCAGGGCCGCGTAGCAGCGGCACCAGAGACAGGACCGGGGCCGCCGGCCGCCTGCCCTGGAACGGGCGAGCCGAGAACCGAGCGACCCGCGGCGCGGGCACGCAGCAGAACCCCTCGAGCGCGGAGAGGAAGCTCAGCCTAGCAACCGCAGCGGCAGACAACTCACTCGTTGCGCGCTGATCCGCGACACCTGCAGGCGCCACTCCGCGCCCGGGCGCTCGGAGCCACCCGGAAGGAAGCGGCACCGGAGGGAGACCCGGCCAGAGCCGAGGGCGCTCCCGCGGCGGCAGCCGGGCTGGGCCACCTGACCCGCCGCGGCCAATCCCCGGCCTCCCGGCAGCCGGGCTGGACCACCTGACCCGCCGCGGCCAATCCCCGGCCTCCCGGCAGCCACATCAGCGCGGGCGGGCGGGCGGCAGCTGCCAGCGGGTGCAGCCGCAGCCGCCCCAGCGCCGTCCCGCCCGCGCCCCCCCCCCCTCCCCCCCCCCCCTCCCCTTCCCCGCCGGCCGCCCCAGCAGATGATGTAATCCCGCTCCACGTTGCAGCACAAAATCCAGGGTTTTGCAGGGTATAGCATTAACGGCTGTTTTCTGTCTAGTCCCAGACTAGTCCAGACAGCCCCGCCCGCGGCGCCGGCTGCCCAGCATCTCCCACATTCAGCTTCCCTTGACCTTGATTCTCTCCGCTCTCAGATGTTTGCGGTCTGATGCAGACGGCAGATGAAAGGGGTCTGCAGCCAAACTTTTGAGAGCGTCTTTACCCCTTTAGGCCCTTTACCTGCTTTGTTTTCTCCACTGTAACCCACACCCCTCCATGAGGCCAAGAGTGCTGGCTTTGCTCTTCACTTCTCTTCCATGCTCCACTTGCATTCCTTTCTAAATTAAGAGAATCACAGAATCATTTAGGTTGGAAGAGACTTTTAAGATCACTGAGTCCAACCGTAACCCAGCATTGCCAAGGCCACCACTAACCCATGTCTCCAAGTGCCACATCTACACGGCTTTTGAATACCTGCAGGGATGGGGACTCCACCACCTCCCTGGGCAGCCTGTTCCAATGCCCAACAACCCTTTCAGTGAAGGAATTTTTACGAATATCCAATCTAAACCTCCCCTGGCGCAACTTGAGGCCGTTTCCCCTTGTCCTGTCGCCTGTTCCTTGGGAGAAGAGACCGACCCCCCCCAGCTCCAACCTCCTTTCAGGGAGTTGCAGAGAGCGAGAAGGTCTCCCCTCAGCCTCCTTTTCCCCAGGCCAAACCCCCCCAGGTCCCTCAGCCGCTCCTCACAGCACTTGTGCTCCAGACCCTTCCCCGGCTCCGTTGCCCATCTCTGGACACGCTCCAGCCCCTCAGTGTCTGTCTTGGAGTGAGGGGCCCAAAACTGACCCCAGCACTCGAGGTGCGGCCTCCCCAGGGCCGAGTACAGGGGGACGATCCCTGCCCTGGTCCTGCTGGCCACACTAGTGCTGATACAAGCCAGGATGCCGTTGGCCTTCTTGGCCACCTGGGCACACTGCTGGCTCATCTTCAGCCGCTGTCAACCAACACCCCCCGGGCCCTTTTTTGCCGGACACTTTCCAGCCGCTCCCCCCTAAGCCTGTAGCGCTGCCTGGGGTTGGTGTGACCCAAGTGCAGGACCCGGCACTTGGCCTTGTTGAATCTCATACCATTGGCCTTGGCCCATTGATCCAGCCTGTTCAGATCCCTCTGTAGCACCTTCCTGCCCTCAAGCAGATGGACACTCCCGCCCAACTTGGTGTTGTCTGCAAGTGCTCTTATCCCTGCAATTAGTAGAAACCATAAATCTACAGTTTCTCATCTTCAAAGATACTACAAAATTCACAGCAGTTCCTCAGTTCAACTCAGATTCTAGTTATACTGTCTTCTGTCTATACCTATTTCACCATTTTTTTATTCCTATTTTCCTACTAGAATTCAAACAAATTCCAACAGCACTAATTCTCATGTTGTTACAAGACAGTACTTGGATTTTTGTTTGTTTTGTAGGATACTTTGTTTGTTTGTTTGTGGGGTTGTTTCTTTTGTGGTTTTGTTTTGTTGGGGTTTTTTTAAATCTTCAACGCATCACCTTCTGGGATCAGGAAACAATCTTCTATGAAAGTCTCACGACTGTCGAGAAAACCTCATGAAGAGTGAACAATATTCAAGTGGTGGGGGTAGGGTTCAAAACACTTGCAAAAACCTCAATGTCTCAAGAATTAATAGAAGACCCAATGCACAATTATCTGACATTAAGACTTCACTGTCTCCACACGAGGGAAAACAAACCACCCCCCCCCAAAAAACCAAAATAAATATAAGGTCATCACTTCGTTAGAAGACTATTTGGAGATCTCCACTTTGCCAGAAGCAGAATTTGTTTTAATCGTCATAGTGCACATAAGCCCTGCTCTCCCCTCTTCCCCACTCCAATTATTAGCAAAGATAAACCTGATGTGCATAATTGCAGAATAAAGACAACGCCAACAGCAGAAAGTTGGTCACTCACAAAAAAGACAGAACAGTCATTAAAGATATATCTCAGTAGCTGATTTTTTATGTTAAGCCAAGCCTTCAGTTTGATTTTTAAACAGCTAACATGAAACAAGAACGCCCTAATTTTAGGCTCACCCGGCCAATTTTTAGCACATGCAACTTTGAACTGTGCTTCCACATAAAAAGCAACAGGTTCCCCTCAACCCCTGCAGATACTGAGGAGCTGCTTTTCTTTTTCAGACACTGAAACAGAGAAAGAATAGGTAAGAGAAAATGAACAGAATCAGTACTTTCATTTGCCACGTGAAACCAGTAGTTTTTATGGAAGGATGCTTGTTAGTGGCAAGGAACCCTAGATTTCCTACCTGGTCAGCATTTACCTCAGTGTACAGCAAGTGTAGTAGGAAGAGAGCAATGGAACACTCTGGTTTCAGATAGTTAAGGGTAGTGAACACCTTGAGTAATCTTACAGGGAGTTCCATCTTCGAGAAAAAGCATGGAACCATCCCGATGGTATTAATGACTTCTACACTTTGTACCCTGGGTGTCAGCCTCTCTTCCAGAACCTCTTACAAAAGCTTCAGTTGCACTTTTTCACCCTGCTATTTTTTTTTTTATTCATATCCTCCATATACAAAGCCCCATTGTGGAACCTCTTCAACAACTGACTTCTGGCAATGGTTAAGCCAGCCAGCCACAACTTCCCAAGAAAAACAAGGGAATATTCACCAACTGTAGGATTTATTTCTAAGCCCCTGTCCTATCATTTCTCCAAGAAGAGCACCATTCAGAACAGCATTCATCAGCATCTCAACCTCAGGGAACTGTGCTTGCTCAGCTCAGCATTCCTTCCGGTTCCTTATTTTTAAGCCATTTGCCTTTACCTACCTTTCCTTTTTTATTCTCTGCCCTCACAATGTGTTTCCCTCTTCTTTTGGGGTTGGCATTCAGTTTCTATAAAGGATAAGCTGACAACCAAATCCTAATGGGGAAATAAGAATTAAAATAAAACGCATCAGTAGAATGGCAGTCTGTCAGATGCCCACATAAAGTACACGGGCAGGACAAGAAAGCAATTAAAACTACCTGAACATTCTCTTAGTCTCCAGCTTTGTGTGGCTCTGGGGCTATTCACCTTCTCCACACCACCCATGATTTTACAGACCTGTGGTGCACCCACCCTCTCATTCCTCCCTCTCCGTGACGCTCAAGTTGTCCCTAAACAATTCTAGCACCAGAAGTGCACCAGCTTTGCCACCCCCTGCTCAAAGCTGCAGTTCCCACCTCCCTCCAAAAACCAGCCTGATCATGGTATTTGTCAGCGACATGGACAGTGGGATCAAGTGCACCCTCACCAAGTTTGCTGATGACACCAAGCTGTGTGGCACGGTCACTGGAGGGAAGGGATGCCATCCAGAGGGACCTGGACAGGCTTGAGAGGTTCAACAAGGCCAAGTGCAAGGTCCTGCACATGGGCCGGGGAAATCCCAAGTACAAATACAGGCTGGGTAGAGAATGGATTGAGAGCAGCCCTGAGGAGAAGGACTTGGGGGTGTTGGTTGATGAGAAGCTCAACATGACCCGGCAATGTGCGCTCACAGCCCAGAAAGCCAACCGTGCCCTGGGCTGCATCCCCAGCAGCGTGGCCAGCAGGGCGAGGGAGGGGATTCTGCCCCTCTGCTCCGCTCTGGTGAGACCCCCCTGCAGTGCTGCGTCCGGCTCTGGGCCCCAGCACAAGAAGGACATGGACCTGCTGGAGCGGGGCCAGAGGAGGCCACGGAGATGATCTGAGGGCTGGAGCACCTCTGCTATGGAGACAGGCTGGGAGAGTTGGGGTGGTTCAGCCTGGAGAAGAGAAGGCTCCGGGGAGACCTTATTGCAGCCTCCCAGTCCCTAAAGGAGCCTGCGAGAAAGCTGGAGAGGGACTTTTGACAAGGGCATGCAGTGACAGGACAGGGGGTGATGGCTTTAAACTGAAAGAGGGGAGATTTAGATTAGCTATAAGGAAGAAATTCTTCACCTTGAGGGTGGTGAGGCCCTGGCACAGGTTGCCCAGAGAAGCTGTGGCTGCCCCATCCCTGGAAGTGTTCAAGGCCAGGCTGGATGGGGCTTTGAGCAACCTGGTCTAGCAGAAGGTGTCCCTGGCCATGGCAGGGGGTTAGAACTGGATGATCTTTAAGGCCCCTTCCAACCCAAACCATTCTGTGATTCTATATTCTGGTCAGAGACCAACTGACCCACCTGTCTATACAATCATGTGAGTACTAGCACTAGCAAGAGAGAAGCACAGCAACTCCTTAGGCTACACTGCCACTAATAAATCAGTATAGGATGCTCTTGCTCTCCTTATATCAAGGCTATTTCATAGATACAATCATTTCCATTGCTCTTCCTCCACCTCCCCAATTATCCTAAACAGAGTACAGCATATTACCAGAGGGAGAGTCCAGAACTGCACAGAGTACTCAAGTTTGGACGAAGCAAGGATTTATATAGTGGCATGATACAATCTTTTATTCTGCACTTCGTTCCTTACCTGATGACTTCTACCATTCTCTTTGCTTTTTGACTTTGGCTACACCTTGAACTGACTTTTCAGAGTGTTATCCACAGTGACTCTCAGATATTTCCTGGATGCTGCAGAAAAACATAAAAATACCATTGCTTTCATATTCCTACTAATACAACATGCAACAAGAGCAGCTGAAAAATTACTGAAGCTAAGCCTGAAAGATGCTCACTCTGCTATTGAATACATTTCTTGTAACAACCCCGGCAAAGAGTAGCTTAGAAGAAGGTAGTACAGCAAACAAATAAATCAGGAAAGCAGTTAACACAACAAAAATTATTCACTGACACAAATACAGAAAAGGTAATGTGCTTTCTAAAGTGACTAAATATAAATACTTCAGTACAGGGAACAAGAAAATTTTATTTTAATCCTTTATAAATTGCTTCTTGGTGTCACCAAGAGCAAAACTGAAAAGAGAAAGAAGGTAAGCACTTCCAAGTACCCATCATTTTTTAGGGTAGAGAGTCAGCACAGGTATAAGCATTTATGGAAGCATTTTAGTTATTTTTCATTTAAGAAAATAAAACTGTTCCTGATTTCATAGTACAGAGACACTTGCCAAAGGCTTTTGGAAAACTGTGTAAGCTTTGCTCATTAAGTCTCTTTTATCTGCAGGTTTATTACTTCTTTCAGAGAGCTATCAGGGTTCTTAAAAAAAACCCCTCTAATCTGATCCTGTTGTATCTCCTGTGAAGAAACACTAAGCAAACGACACGGGCTTATCACCAAGAGTTAGGTCAAAACCTAGGTAATAGCTCTTACGTGTCACGCAAGTGTCAGGAGGATTTAAATATTTTCTTTGGACATGGCGAAATCCTGTAAGCAGACACGAGAGACGAGCAAGGAAAAAGAAATCTCAGGGAGCAACAGCTCTGCTCCCACAGAACTCCAGCGGAACGGGCCAACACAACTCTTGGCAGTTACTGTAGCGCTTGCAGGAGGCCCCGCGGCAATTCCCCTCTGCCAGTAACTCCCCGCAGCAGCAACGCTCCGCGGCCGTCACGAAGCGTGACCCAAAGCCTGCGAGGCCGCGGAAAGGCCGCGAGGGCCCGAGAGCGGCGGCACCCGCAGGCAGCACCGCCGCGGCTCAGCCCGCTTCTTCCTCCCCGGAGCGCTCATCGCTCCGCCGCGAGCAACGCAGCGACCGCTCCCAGCGCTGCGGCGGCAGGAGAAGAACCGGCAGCAGCCGCGGCGACTCCCTGCGGAGCGCCCACGGGAGGCGCCGCCGCCGCGGGGACCCTCGCGCTCGGCTATGGGCGGGCGCTACAGCACGGCCCGCCTCTGCGGCCTCGTTCGGCGGCAGGACCGGCAACCGCCCTGGCCCCTCGCCCGGGCCTCGCCGCCACCTCACGGGCGCAGCCCAGGCCGCTCCCCCGCCCCGGACGCAGCTCGCGGCTGCTCGCCAGCAGCGCGGCCACCACAGCGGCGGGCGGACGCCAGGCAACCCAGCTGCACCGGCACGGCGCGGCCCCACTCACCCGCCGGCGCCCCGGATCCGCCCGCGGCCACAGCCGCCCGCCGCGTCACGTTGCTTCCGGCCCCGGTCTGCCCCCGGCAGCGCGGCACACGCGAGTGCGAGCCCGGGGCCCGTGGGCGGTGCGTGGCGGCGGCTCCGCGCCCGTGGGGGGGGCTCCCGCCAGCGGCGTTCCGGCGGGGGAGAAGCGCTCGGCGAGGGAGGGCTCTGCGGACCGGGCCCGCAGGGCGGCGGCAGAAGCAGCGTTCCGGTACAGCCGGGCGCGATCGCGGGACGCCAGCTTCGCCAACGGCGGTTTTTGTCGAGCGCCGGCTCTGAGCGGGGCCGGGAGGGGGGTTATTTGCAGCCGAGCTGCTGCGGCGCGCTCGGAGCGAGCGCCCCCCGCCCCCCCCGGCGCGGCGCGGCGGCGGCTCCCGAGGGCGCGTGAAGTCACGTTTTTGTTGTTCCACCTGTGACCCGTTCGGCTGTGGTCGTTCGCTTTGCCGAAGTGGGTATTTAGGGATTTCTTGTGCATTAACTGGTTTTCGCGTTTACAGCCAGCCTGTGCTCTGCGAGCGCTTCTGAACCGGCCGCTTATTCCTCCCGCCTCAGCCCCGCGCGGGGCGTGGGAGCCGCGGGGGCTCCGGGCGCGGCCGGCGGCGACGGGCACCGCTCGGGTGCTGGCAGCGTTCGCTCGTGGCTCACCGGGACTGCGCAGTGTGGACGCCGGCAGGACTGGGCCCCCTGGCCCGGCGGAGGCGAAGCGGCGCCGGAGGGAAGCAGCTTTCTGGGGAAGCTTCGGGGGGCGCGGTGCCCGCGGCGTGAGGCGTTCGTGACACCGTGCCTGCTGCCCCACGGGGCTCTCCGACCGCGTCCTGTCGGGGGACGGCAAACGTGTTGCGGGATCACGTCTATGTATTCCTACAACAATTGTCTCTTAAGGTATATGGACATACAGTGGCGCACTGGAAAAGTCAGTTGAGCCGGATGAAGGCGGCAGGTATTGGGAGCACAGTATGTGAGACGCCTTTCGCTACAGACCCTACGGGGGTGAGCAGGGGCTAACACTTGGCAAACAAATTTGAGAGTGTCTCATGTACTTAGTGCCTGAAGAAAATGGAATCACACTAAGGAGCTTATAGAAGTTTTTAAGATGTCTTCTTTAGCTTTTTCTTTGCATTTTATGTATATTTTTATATTATAGAAGGGGAGAATGATCTCAGAATATTTCATTTCAGAAATTCACGTTCTCACTATTTCTGTTTGCTGGGTGGGGGGGAGGAACCTACGATGAGAGCAAGAAGCGGTGCTCCGAAGTGGTACTCTTTCAGACAGCAAGAATGAAAACACGCACTGCTGTTCACTTCCAGCATGACAACAATCTGACAATCGTCGTTACCAGACAGAGAGATCTTTAGTGAGAGCTGGGTGGGCAGCCTGATCCACATCGCTACTAACAATGCACTTCATTAACTTTTTTAACTCTGCTCCTACTTTGTAATCCACAATTGCATCTTTCACTCGGACAGTGTAAAAATAGACTTACTGCCTCAAAAGGGGACACATTGGAAAGATGGTTCTAGATAGAATGCTGGCAGCAGAGAAATTATGCAGCATTGTGTCAGCCCTTTGACATGGCATATAAATACCCCATTCTGTATCTCTGACATATGAGTCTGCCTTGTATGTGACATCATAGAATCACAGAAGGGTTTGGGTGGGAAGGGACGTTTCAAGGCCATCCAGTCCCACCCCCTGCCATGAGCAGGGACATCCTCAACTAGATCAGGTTGCCCAGAGCCCCGTCCAGCCTGACCTGGAATGTTTCCAGGGATGGGGCATCTCCCACCTCTCTGGGCAACCTGTGCCAGGGCCTCACCACCCTCAGTGTGAAAAACTTCTTCCTTGTGTCTAGTCTGTATCTCCCCTCCTTTAGTTTAAAACCATCACCCATTGTTCTACCGTCGTACTGTTGCCTGACATTCAATTACAACAGAGGCCATTTAAATTCAGACAGTGGGGAAAAACATAACATGACAAAGCAGACACTGAAATAAACTGTGGCAGGGAACTGCAGACTAAACCCACATCCATGTGGTATGGCGTGGCTAGAACTGAACATGCCTTAAGTCAGGCCAGACCAGGTTATGGACAGGGCTCTTCCCAGCTCCCTTTCCTGCAATGAGGAAATGTTAGAGGAGCCAAATGTGTGCTAGAAAATACAACATGTTGGAGGTTAGGGATATGACAGAGAATTACAACAGTAAGGTGATGCATTCTTATAGCGCTTCCATGTATTTGCAGCTCATAGGATAAAAAATCTCTGTAGCCACCTAATTGAATTATCTCAATAATGCAGAGAACAGAGATGCCAGATCCTTTTCATTCAAGCCACATCCTGACACACTTGGCAACGTGATGTCTGGCAAGTTTCTCCAACTAACCCTTTGTTTGATTCAGTTACTGTGACCTCTAAATTAATTTCCTGGATTCCACAAGCGGAGCATGAGAGGACAAGTGACATACGCTACAAATGTGTTTTGCTAAAAGCTTTGCAAAGATATTACAGGCACAGCTGAGAAGCCATGTCTATCTAAAATCAAAGCTTGTTGCTGTACTGGTACCACCAGCCACACGTAACACTGGAATGTACATGTGTTCAGACTGGCTTTCATGGGCTGCCCCAGGATCAGAAGCGATGTGAGCAGCAGATGCTTGCACGGAATTCTTTCCAAGCTAATAAACCATGCAAACACACAAAGTTAAATATGTGACATTACCCCGTAATCTGTATGTTTTAGATGGGTTGTGGTTTTGTTTTATTCAGGTTCTCTCCTTTGATATCCTGACTAATCACAAGTTTTTCAGTTTATTTTCACACTCTTCTGTTTAAGTTTGTAATGAGGAAGAGCAACAAAGTTCCTATACACAGTATACGTACAAAAGCAACAAACATATTTTGTTAAAGGTAGGCCAGATTTCTCTGATTTTCTTGCCCCATTATTGACTCCGCTGCAGTACTTCACATTAGATGGGGCAGATTTTTCCATCATCTGAAGAATTTAAGATAAATAATAAATCCTTTGCTAAAAAAATATACTGGTGTCCAACAACTTCGTGGAATGATTGAGCAGATTTCCTTAGCCTGTGTGATGCAGTGGGGCAGACTAGATAATCAGAAGATCACCTTCCACTTCAAACCCAATAAACTTACATTCTGGTCCCAGAGACCGAGACAGAGGTAAGGTATTGCAGTAAGCTTCAGTCTCATAATACATCTACAAATTCTTCCTAAAATAATTTATTTTTTTCCCTTTAGGACTGTTTACAGCTCTCTCTGATGTGCCACCTAGAATTTCAGTGGCTATCATTATCAGTGCAGTTCCTATCTGGAGTCACAAGAGAATGTTTCTTACCTAGGAAAACACATATTTGGGCCTGTTTCTTAAAAAAAAAAAAAAAAAAAAAGATGATGAGGAAGGAAGCTGCCTTGACAAACAACTAAAATTCAATTATATTTCAGAGGATGGGACATTTACAGTAACTTTGTGTGACACTTGCTAATGTAAACAGTGATTAAAACACAAAAATTTCAATTGAGTATCTGTATTTGAAAAGACATAGAAAAATCAGAGTCAAAAACTATCACAGAGGCATGGTTGTCATGTAATAAGGACAGGTTAAAGCTGACTGGCAGATGTGTCTACTCTTAAAATAATAATTCAGGCTGCCCGGGAGGGCTCCTGGATTTTAAATGTTCAGTTAGTTCCATGTAGAAAAACCAGGTGCTTCTCCAACAGGAATATGACTGAATGCAGCTCCAAAATGCTTGGATTGAACTTTGCTCCTCTCTCCCCACTCCAAGAAAGCACTCTTGGTTTCTGGGAACATGGAATGTTCATTTTAATGTCCTCCTCGTTCCTCATTAATGCAATGTCTCTTGATCCCTCCATCTCTCAAGCGTTTCACTGCACTGGGGTTTGCAGGTGGTGCATACGGAGACTAGGGGCATGAGAGGACACGGGACAGAAGCTAGTCGTGTGGCTTGATCCAAGAACAGAAGGCACACAGATATCATAGGCACAGGATACGATCCTGAGGAGAAAAGTCTATGATCTGGATCGTATTCTGAATGAATCAATTCACTTACTGAACTTCAAGTACAGGCCCCATCTTTTTGACTCTTCAAAAGCAGAGAATACTAGACACGATTAGAATCAACAAAAAATAGCCAGCCAGATCACCTCTATAACTTCTTTCCAAATTCAGTGCCACCTTGAATGGGAAAAAGATGTCAAACGGGAGTTTCCAGTGCATTTGGGGCTGGCCTCGTGGAGGTTCTGGCCATTCCGTCATGTCAGTGAAGGTAACGACCGTTGTCAAAGGTACCGCGCTTGTGCTTAGGAACTGTAACAAGGAAAGCAGAGTTTAGCAAGCTTAATACAAAAGATACATCTCACCTCGGTTTGCTAATGGAGACCCACTGTAGATGACTGGCAAGCAAGATAACTCCTACCATCCTGAAGACAAGTGCTCCAGATTTATTTTTTAGTGGAGTAACTTCTCTTTCCCAAAATTGGTACTTAGCAGGTAAATCAAGGGCACAGGTCTCAGGAAAGATCAGTAGCTACTGTGCATCATATGTTACAGATCTCCAGAATGGAAGCAGTGACTCAGGCTCTGCTAGAGTAAGCCGCCTATTCAGCGGAAAGACATATCAGCTAGTTGGTAATAAGAACAGAAGCAAATCCAGCTTTGATTTTTATAAAATTACATATTTTACGCAAGATAAGATCACCTAGCCCTTTGAACAGGTGATTACTGCCAGAAACAGACAGGACTGCCACAAGATTTGATCCTTGCAATAAAATATCAATAAAATAAAGCAGGGACTCAATACAACAATGAACTTATTTCTCACATTTTAGGATATTGTTTCAGGATGGAGATGGATTGGTAGGTCAGTTGGTAAAGATGGAACAGGGGACCGAACTTCTAAGGCCTCAGTTCTTTTCTGTTCCAACAGAATGCTCTAAGACAACCAATACACTCACTCCTTGGGCTACGTGGAGTTTCATGGCTAGCTTGGGCTGATTTAAGAACAGGCTGCTGCCAAAAGAGCAACCTCGCTCCCTGCCCTGGCTTCCCAGCTCTGCGTGCTAACCTCACGAGAGGGAATCTACTGGCAGCATACCTACTGCGCTTGCGCTCGTTTCAGCCAATCTGTGAATCACCACCTCATTCACTTCCCTGGAAACAGTTTGGAAGATTGCCTTTAGAGCAAAGCTGTGCAGGAAGCATTCGAAAAAGCTCCAAGGCAGAATTCACGACAAGAGAAAAATACCGAGACTCCTGTTGGGGAATTTTTGTGGTGCCTCTCAAGGCAAATTAAAAACACTTTTGTGCTTAAATATAAAAGAAAAATGTAATGAATAATGCATTGGGCAGAGTCCTACCACAATACATGGTTCTACTTGGAGTCTGCAAAGATGCGTCACGAGCAGATTCTTTATATACACTTGCACCAGCACCAATCCCGAGAGCGTCAGCACGGGGCACCTCAGCCTGGCTGTGGGTCCGTCCCCCAGCCCAGCTCTGCTCCCCAAAGGTGGCCCCCAAGCTCTGAGCGTGCCAACTCCAGGATGGCTACGAGACAATGCTGAGGCTGTTACTTATCTCATCACCCAGGGAAACTTCACTGCCCTGCAAGGAGCCTGTCTCTGACATTTCTGCTTCCAGCCAGTTTAACCCCTTCCTGCAGTTGGGCCTGCTTGCCTTCCATGCCAGATCATTCCTCGATCACAAATTACCACTGCTGAGCAGTTACAATTAGAATTCCCCCTTCACTCCTGATGGATAGAAGTTCTCCTATCAATGAGTAAACACACAGGAGGCACCATCACCTTAGTCAACAAGAAGCCTCAAAATGATTCTGGCTTTGTGTCTGGACCTTCAAAATCTGCCTTAAAATCAGAGAGATCAGTGGAGGAAAAAACCCATACACAGCCCCTCCTCAACAGCCAGGAGAAGGCAGCCACAAGCAACTTCCAGCATGCTCTTGTATAGCTCTACATCACTTAAGTCTTGTAGTAGGAAGTCCAAATACAACTGTGACCAGATATTGTGGATGGGTGTAGAAAATGGGATGTCTTTCCTAGGTTCTGTGTTTTCTGGTCAGTCACTAAGGCAATTCTCCAGTGACACAGTGTGGTCTAAAGGAAAAGGTTTTCTCTAAAGAATGGATAGTTTAAAAATAAAGCAATATACACCACGCATTGGTGACCTCACTGGTATGCTTACAAACAGCTGCAATTCTTAACTGCTGGGTATGGCACTGACTGGTACCTTTGCTAAAATCTCTTTACCAACAACCCTAATTTGTGGATTGCCACTGATTAAGTCGGTACTGATTTTAATGGTGTGTTTTTTTCTTGCTGCCAGAAACTTGCTTTCTTTGTATTTGCTTTAGACCTTACAGCTCTAAAGTATTTAGCATCAGTTGCTCAAGCAGATGAAATCTGAATCTCAGAGTTCTTGATTGACTGATCCTTCCTGAGGGATATGCACCCTGCACTTTTACTTGGAACGCAAGTCTCCCTCTTCAGACAGAAGCTCTGTTAATGGAGCCATGTAACAGCTCAGACTTAGAAAATATCTTTGTGGGGCAGGGGCAGCAGTTTGCCTTGGGGCAACATGTGTTCTACAAGGTAAATGTTTTCCTATCATATTCTTTTCCTGTATGTTGCAAGAAGGAAGGATGAAGAGGTACCATGAGACACATCCAAACAAGTGATGTAAAATCTCATTTAGACTGAATCTGAGCTTCAAAGAGTAGTAACAGATCAGACAGGCACTTGCCATGTCATACCTCACTGCCATGGGCACCATGGGCAGGTGTTGGCTGCTCGCCCTAAAGCCCCTGCAGAGAAAAGTACACGCCTTGAAATATACGTGCTGCCCAAAAGACTTTGTGATGTCAGGAATCCAGCTTTGCACCAAAATGGGATCCACTGACACACGCTTGAAAAAGACTCTTGATTCTACTCTGCGGACCCGTTAGCTCCACCTTCCTGCTGACATCACAGAATCACAGAATGGTTTGGGTTGGAAGGGACCTTTCAAGGCCATCTAGTCCAACCCCCCTGCAATGAGCAGGGACATCCTCAACTAGATCAGGTTGCCCAGAGCCCCGTCCAGCCTGACCTTGAATGTTTCCCTCATGTAATCTTCTCTTAGAAACCTGCTTTCTGGCTTACAACCTTTCCCCCTAATTCTTTACATCTGCTGCCATCAGCATTAGCCTCTTCCTCAGCTACCTGCTGGTGATTTCAGAAGCCCTAGAGGAATAGAAATATCTTCTTGCACAGATTATCAGCATGCTGTGGAGTCTGTGAAATATAAATCAACTCAAATTCCCTATCAATGCTTTAAGAGACAACTACATAAACGTGTAGTTATTGAATGTTTGTAACTACAACTTTATACCAAACGTAATTAAAAGTTTAAAGTTTGAGTCCTTAAGTGGCAGAAGGTGGTTTGGGGTTGGAAAGAAGGTACCTTTTCCAGTTGTACAACTGATTGAGGACAGCACTGATAAGACCATAAAACCACCTTCCTCTATGGAGCTGTTAAGTACAAACTCTTGCCGTTGCAGCCAGACCACTGCTAAAGTTCAGTAAATCTCAGTAATATCAAGACCATTTGATTCCTTGGTTCTTAAATAGCCTATGAGTCCCATTTAATGACTTCTGTGTGTGAGGGAGGGGTTTTTAATTCCATACCTTCAGGGGGTGACACTGATAAAAGTACCGTGCACCCAGTATTTGAGCTTGTGGGTTGGACAGGAGGCCCACCTTAGTCCACAATATCTGTATCTCCAGGGCCAAAGGAACCATGCAACAGGAAGTGCAATTCACAACCTGAAAATAAAATATACCCCAAACATCTTAATACAGTATTTTAAAGGTGAAAAAGGACTATTATGGTCAAAGTCTAATATTTTGGATAGCATAGGTCACAGAATCTGAATCAGTCACTTCAGCACTAATCCCATAACTTCTGGTCAGGCCAACCACCCATTTTAGAGCTGTATCCATCTCATTGGCATCCCATTTCCAAACAGAATTTGTCTCAGCTCTACCACCTGGATTTTGCATTCTATTAGGCCATCTCCTGACAGATCAATAATTATTAAAATAGAATTTCCCTTCTCCGTAAGTACTTGGATCGCAAACTTTTACCCTTATTAGGTAATATATAAATATCCCTAGAAACTGGAAAATCAGAAAGGATGATAATAATAAAAGCATCAAATGAATAGGAAGTAACCAGGTAGTATTAGCTCTAGAAGGCTGTCAGAAAACTAGGTAATACAACACTAGATTCAGTATTAAACTCTTTTTGCCCATTTAAATAGCAGGAACGGGATTCAAGAGATATTAAATCTGTCAGGGTTTTGGGTTTTTTTGTTTAGTAAGTATCCTAACAATATGAACCATAATAAGAATGACTGCTTACAGGCATTAAGACCCCTCAGAGTCAGTGGATCACCACACAAAGAAAGTAAGCCCAGGTGAACAAGCTGGTTCTTTTTTTCCCATGCCCACGCTTCCCCAAGGCAATACAAAGATATGAAAGGAAAAACACTCACAGCTGCTCTTTTTGCATTCACATTACCTGCACACTGCAGTTCTGAATCAGAATGGTTGTCCACTCTTCTGCCTGGGTTGAATGAGCACTGCCAGTTATAGCAAGGTCCTCTGCTCCGTTCATCCCCTGAAGAGCCTTGTACAACTTCTGCTGGATGTAACTACAGTTACTTTCTTCCAGTATTGGAGACAGGCTGGAAATGAGAAAATAACCGCTTTGACAATGTGATTCCCAGGACAGAAAAAAAACGCTACCAACATCCTTCCTTCATAATGAGTATTTCTTCCGCTCTTGTAATGAGTCAACAGAATCATGATGGAAGTATTGGTATTAAATGGATGCAGTTTCAATCCTCTCTGCAATGAGAAGGGATAAGAACAACATGGTGGGGTAACACATGATAAGGAAAACTGACAGCTCTTTAGCCATCTTATCACATCAGTGGTCGTATACCTGCCCTATCACCAACAAAAGAATGATCCACATCACCAAAACAAACACTTTTTAAGGTTCTCCTCGAATACAAACGCTACTCTTGCCCAAGACATGTTGCCAGACTACAGCCTCAAAATGTCCCAGAAGACCTTCACAATGTTCAGATTGTTCTAGAGGTCCACCATCTCTCTGATATTCAAGTCCTCTTAGGAGTATATGAAAAATCTGTAGAGACCCATTGGTGACCTCGGAGAAGGACCAAGGCTCCACAGCAGTGCATGAGAGACTATGGAAAAATGTCCTAAGTGAGTCTGCACCTTCCAAACGTGTCAGTAAGGGTGACTGCAGAGTGTGTTGTTACCTGAGCTTGCAGCCTGTCCTCATATTTCTTCCAAATTGTACTGTGTGTCTGAGGAACTGTGAGCAACTTCCATCACCTTCGCTCCGTAAAACGCTCATCTGACAGACTGCATGTCAAGAAGCCAAACAAAAGCATAAACAGACAATCTAGGACACCCAACTTGTACTTAACAATCCTCTCACCCCACATTCCTATCACAGAACTGCAATTCAGTCATGACCAAAAGGCCTGCTGATGGCTGCAACATAATGCTGAGGTATGCCCTCACAGGTAAGGTCCGGACAGTAGAGTACCAGAAGTCAATAAACCCAGTGATAAATAAAACTTGATAGCAGAAAAAAGATACATGCTGCATGGCACCACTGTTAGCAATCAACAGTGGTGCTCCAGGGATATAGCCAGGGTTTCCACTTCTAGGCAACATATGAGAAAGAGTCCTGGTCTACAAAGAGGCAAAGGGAAGAGAGAAAGGAAGAGGAAAACATTAGCACCAATGAGATCCATTCATCTCAGAAGATCAAATTCACATTCTCAAAAACGTAAATGTAACCCATTTTTTGAATGACTGAATATTATGCACTACTAAAACCTCCATTATTTGTTTCCAAATCCTCTTTCTTAAGTGGCAAGTTCATCTGCAGTCCAGGAGGTAAAAAACTAAACGTCAGTACCCTGAAATGCGGATACTACCAGGACAGTTCTTGAGACAACGAATTCCTGTTGCTCAGCATTTGTCTCTAAGGAAGTGAACATATCAGTCTGGGCAATTCTACAGATGATCTGCAGAACAAACCCTGCCTTGACCCCGATTCTGAGTGGCAGATTCCACTTCTAAATTGTTTTATGGGCAGAGCCTCTGGGGATAACTTCAGTAAGGTTGTACTGCACACTTAACCCTTGAGGTCACCACTTATCCCACCTTACATTGCCTCTATGGGACAAGGTTTATATGAACTTCAACACACACTAGCATTTCCCAGATTTCCACCCCCTCCAAAGTGACTCTTTTTCCCACTGCAAGGGCAAAATTAAGTAAGTACCTAGAATAAATTTAGCAACTTTGTTCACAAACACTGAACACCTCAGATACGGCACCAGCTCCAACCCTTTCCTTCACAAGACCATGCTGGTGGCCCTGGTCTCATCCCCTCCCCTTCTCCCCCAACCAAAAAACCCCACAAACCAAAGCAAAACAACAGCAAAAAAATAGTCAGATAAGAATAATCGGCTCCTTCAAACTTGCACAGTGCAAGACTGCATGCTTGCACTGAGCCTGAATTTTTCTATTAATGTGGTTTACTTGAGACCAAAGCAGTGCCCCCTCCTTCCTTCGACCACCAGCTGTGTCCAGGGTTCTGGTGCTACGCTACCACAGTGCCACTGCTCTCATCTTTTCACATCTCATCTGTGCAAAACCGGGTCACACACTACAGACTACAAACTTGGCAAGAGCCCGGGGAGGGTAGGGGCACTGACCCAGAAGCGCAAAGTGAAGTGCTGCTGCAGAGAGGATCCTGCGTTGCCAGAGATGTTGCTCACTTTGAACCGGACAGAAACACTCTGAATCCCATGTGTGCCACTGAATTCTATCTCATAGATCACCTGAAAGTCCAGGTCAGAGAAGAATCAGAGGCAGAGTCAGGTAATAGGGCAACAACTTTAAGCGAGTGTTGAGCTGCCCAAAGGAGAGAAGATTGAGACAGATACCTCCGAAACGACATTGTTACACGTGTTGTCTGTCATGTGGGGAGCTCCAGGTGGTGCGACTGCGGTGACCTTTACCTGGGGACAGTAAGCATATTAACAATTGGCAACGGTTTAAAAGGGGTGTGCCTTTCTGACTCTTTTCCACTGCTTTTCCACCCAAGTCAGATTTACCTTCCTGCTGCAGCTGTGATCTGTGGACACATCACCCTGCTCCAGATGCCCAATTTTTTCGAAGAAAATCAGCTGCCTCCCTGACTCCAGCCCATTCACTTAAAAGTACATCTTTCCTTATATCCCTATTTTTTTTTTGTCCAAAAAATCTTCTATCAGACACAGAACACTCCCATTCTCCCAAGTTCCCAACCCATGGGCATTACTGTGAATGCCTAAGATTCCAGACATGTTTTATTTCAGAAGCAGAAATTATTTTCATTGGCAATAGAGACTGACCTTCATGGACTGCACAATGGTGTCATTAATTGGGACCTGGGGAAAACAAACAAACAAACATACACCAAAAAACCAACCGATTTTCTGGGTTTGCAAGTGCCTAAAGTCATGAAACCATCACTTAATAGAGCCTACATGTTATATTGACAAAAATTGTTTATTTCAGATGTGTAAAACTTGTTATCAATGCGTGATCTAGAAATCACAGACATAATCCACAGAAATCATTTTTAGAACATCAGAAGACAAATTCTATTCTTGGCCCTGCCAATGACCTGCAGAATTCAGACACTTTAAAATATCAGCATCTTTGATCCATTCCTGGAGCTCCCCCTTCTGGAATCGGGTAATTACTTCAGCTTCCGTTTAAGGAAAAATTAAATTTTGGCCACAGTGACAAAGAAAGCCCTGAGAACGAGTTAAATTTGATCAACAGAAGACTCTACTACAGTTATGTACATTCAGATTTCCAGTATAAGGGTAAACTGAGTCATTAGCCTTAATAAGGTGTTAATATTTACACTGCCGTTTTATCTTGCAACACCAAGAGAAACTCTAGAAGGTGAGAGGAGATATTTTCACGTTAACATTCATTAAGATGAGCATTATGAACCCAGAACAATAAATGGGTTATTTGGAAATTATTGTCAGGATAAATAATGGAGAAACTGATATGGAATTCAATCTATGAATGCAAATAAAGCTAATATTGACAACTGGCCTTCACTATGATTTTAGAGATAACATATTGTGTAAAACAAATCCTCATTCTTTATTAAGAACATGCATAGCTCAGTTGATCAAGCTGATGGAACAGACAGAAATACTTTGATAAACAGTCTGTTTAAACTGCGAGAGAGTTCTAGTTAAACCATTAAAACTATGACGTATCAATGAAGTACCTGTTAAATGCATTAAGAATTTGCTAATAACTGAAATTTATTGGAAAGTAGTTTGAATTGAGGGATTATCACCGATCATGACATTTTTAACGGCACGAAGCATGACGTACCAGATGACCTTTAGTTTTCCAGTTAGCTGAAGTTGCAATGGAAGGCAATGGAAGGTCAAGCAAATAAGATGTTGAGCAAAAGGAAGAAATATGACATGCACCTTTAGCACAGTGAAGTCACGGTAGTAGGAGGCAGCATCTAGGGCAGGGTCGGTAGTGCAGCTCTTGCTCAAGTTGGCAAAAATCCGAGTACAGCTTGTGCTTTTACTGTCCAGGAAGCCTGAGTTAAGACATGACAGCAGATAAAACAGAAGCAAACTACCCTGAGAAATTCTTCCCCCTTTACTAACCAGCAGGATTGCCATCAACACAAAGTCCACTGGCTCCCATTTTTACTGGCTGCCTAAGCGTGCTCAGTACAGATGATGAATCAAAGTAGATTAGGATTGGATCACCAGCCTGAAAAGACAATTTGGAGAAATCACAGACAAAGTGACTGTAGAATACTAAGGCCAAGCGCAAGGTAATGACATCATCAGGGCACAGAGGCAAATTTATACTTCTCCTTAGTGTACACCCAGGTTTGTCTAAAGGGTTGTCCAAACTTTTAAATACAAGAAATCTAATCAGAAACTTTTACACAGTGTAAATGACAAGAACTGAGAGATAATATGGATTATAGGGAGAAAAATAAGAATCTTTCAATCTGTTCTCATTGGATCTCATTACAGACAGCTTTAGTAAAAATGTATCTGCAAACCGATTGCTATTTTCTTTCAACTCACCCGGTAAAAGGCAGAGAATGATGGCTGGTCTTGTGATGGTGCTAAGAAAGAGTGTCTGCCATACTTCTCTAAGAACTTCAAAAAATCAGATTCTTTGATATCCTGTGGCTGTTGGAAATAGTTCAGCTTTGCTAAAGGTTGAAAAGAGAAAAAAAAATCCGCCAATATTAAATTACTAGAAAAGATAGATCTAAGTAAAAGTAAATATTGTGCCAATATTTTTAAAAGGAACAACTTCAGTAATTATAAACTAGATAGTGCCTTATATTAATTAATCCATAGTGACACTGCTAACAGGCTAATATGAGCTATGAACAGGATGATATCATGAGTACTAGTTTGTACTCTTCCATGGGAAACAGGTGTTAATACCTGATGAGGCCCTAAGGGATATGATTTAGTGGTGGACTTGGTAATGCTAGGTTGGTGGTTGGACCCGATGATCTTGGAGGTCTCTTCCAACCAGAACAATTCTATGATTCTATGATTCTATGAAATGTGACTTCCCAAAAAGCATGAAAACTGCCTAAGACAACTATATGTGCTCTAATTTCTGTAAGATGCCCAAATTAGACACACATGACATTTTAATGACAAAACACTACCAATATGCGAGTTCACTAAAGGCAATATTAAATGGATTCAAAATAATTAATGTTGGTAAAACTCAGAGTAAGTATGAACAGGGAAGAGGCATCCTAAAAACCCAGGCTTTCTATTGGTATCCCACAGTGATGCTATCCTGACCCAGTGGTATTCAATATGGTTACAATATTATAATGTAATAAAATATTGCTGCTAAAACACTAAGTCATAAAATGGCAAATTATTAAGGACATACTATGTAGACTCATCCTAATGGACTTGTCTGAACAATAAACTTCTTAATACATCCAAATAAAACGTCTTACAGGGTTGGAGGACTACAGATCATACCGACAGCGGGAGTAAGTGGCAGTATCCTCGGTTACAGTAGTACCCAAAAGAATTTAGGTACTCCAGTGGGTTGGGGGGCAGGGAAAGAAAAAAAAAAAAAAGAACTTAAACTCTCAATGTAATTCTGCTGTTCGAGGGTAGAGCAGATCCTCAAATGTACAGAGCAGCAAGCAGAAATAAAAGCTTTTTTATATCTGAATACGGCATTAGTCAAGCAGTCAACTAAATCCTTCAAGGAGATAAAGGCTGAAGGAGTATTAAGCTCCTACAAGGTTCACAAAAATAAGTGCACAGAGCAGCTTTCTTATTATTCACTTGAGGGTATAATCATTAGACTGAACAAGATTATCTTCATTTTCAACTACTTCAATTATTTTCACTTCAACTACGTCAGTAGTTGTGCTACTCACAACCATTTCTTTTCTTTGGAATGCAGTTCTTTATGCACTCTTCTATTATCAAAGCTGAATACTTGCTAACACAGATTAACAATGTTACATAATGCAAAATATACCTGAAAACTGGAAGAAAAGGCCTTCTGCAGCAAAACTTAAAATATTCAAACAGCTTGAGTTTTCAGAGAAAAGACACGTATAACTTGTTCATAGTGTAGTTTGCTCAAGAAAGCATGCTAGCTACTAAAGGGTATTTAATCTTGTGGAAAAAGGCAAAAAAGAAGTTCAGACAATTTAAACCAGACAAACTTACAAAGAAAAAAAACCAACACACAACAGGAGTCAGGCTCATGCATAATGATTCTTGTAACTTTAAAGTGCACTGATATTAGTTCTTCCACTGATTTAGAAGTGGAAATAGCAATAATATTCTCCTAACACCTGCAAAGGCTAAAGACAAAGTTGTTATCTTCAGGAGCTAGTATGTGAAACAGGAATGCTTTTAAAAGTGCTTTAAGTATTTTGAAAATATCCAGTATTTCCAACTGTCCCCGAGAACTGATCTCTTCCTCTTAATGAATTAATTCTCAGTTGGATCAGCAAGACTACCTGACTCAGCCAGCTACATGATCATTAGACAGAAGGAACTGTTAGGGATGTGGTGAGCAGTCACACTGCTCCATTTAGTATCCATACAGTCTAAAATCAGTTTAAGACGTATGTGAAACTCCACCCTTCGCACAAGACAGTGAGAAGGCAGTAGCGAGAAAAATTGCAAAAGGAAGAAAGGGCCGCAGAGGGCACAAAAGAAAGAGAACATTGGGTGTGATGAGCTATCAAGGGTAGAGGAACGCCAGAGTTGTGAACAGCTGCCAGATGGCGAGCAACAGTATGAAAAAGTAGAAAAATAAAGCAACTGAAGGATGGCAATAGTCAGAAGAATAGGCAAGAAAGATGACTGAGTGAAGCACAGGATGTTTTACACTTCAGGAAAGACAGCTGAAATAGAGTACTGCAGTCAAGAAAGAATTAGGGCAGTCATGGAAATAGTCATTAGTGACAAGCAGAGGAAGAAAAAACCTGCATCCTTTTGAAGTATCATAAAGAAGTATTAGTAAAACTTGAACACTACTCTAGTATCTGCAAGCAATGGTTTCAATGAGGTGAAGTCAACTTGTGCATCACAATCTCTTTGTTACTGGCCACGATAATTCTTTAGGTTCAGAGCCTGCTCCCACTTGCCCTTTTCCGGCAGGCCCTCTGGAGCAGACTTGATTATATTTCTGGCAGTGGTGGCTTGTGTCACCATCCATCCTGGAAAGGCTTCTTCCACAATCAGTTGATGAGAACATACATGTTTCTATATTTTCTTGAGCAAGGCCAAAGGGGAAAAGGCTGTTTCTACCAGAAAACTGTATCATCCTTCAGGTGGTCCCAGATGTTCTTCCAACAAGCACAGAAAAGGAAAAGGCCATGTGAGCAGTGAATTCTGTTGTTCCCAGGTGTGCTACACCTAATGTACACGTGCAGTCAAAGGTCTAGGACTTGTTCAGTGGGACTAATCATGGAGTAGGTATGGGGCCCAAATATTAAGTGGCCAGAAAAATCTGGTGCCGTGAATCTGGACAAAGATGATCCTTCCTTTGGATGAGATCACAAATTCAGAATCCTTCTGCTCCTATTTTTAAGATACTATGGGTGGTGTGGGAAAAGGATAAAATTTAGCTACTTCCAAGTTACAGGCTGGAATATCCAGGAGCCTGATGGTACTTTCAGCTGTGGTTAAACCCTCGTCAAAATTCATCTTTACCCTGAGACCTACTGAAAACTGGAATGGGTGAAGTTCTAGCACTACTACCTATCATACTATGAGGCTCTCATTGTTTCTTTGCTCTTCCCTGTATGCAAAACATTCAGGCAACATCTATGAAAAGCTGAAAGCGGGACTAGATAATAGGAAGCTAACCTTGGTTCAACTAGTTGTTGGACCAGTTACCCTCCTGAGCCCCTCCCAACCTAAAATGCTCTGTGATTTAGGTCAGACGTAGGTGGGACTGTGGGTCAAAACTCCCAGGCAGAAGACCCAAAAGAGAAAACGGTAAGTGTTCAAATGTGAGACCCTAGTGAATTGCAACGAATGCCAGAGCGCTGGACATCAAATCAGTTAAATGAAGTACAATGTGAACAGCAGAAAGAGCAAAAAGTGTTAATGGCATACCCTACGAGGATATATGATTACTAGAGAAAAATCATTGCCAGCAGAGAAGAAAGTAAGAAAATAAGCATATAAAATAAAGAATCCAAGATACAATAAGAAGTTGCTTTCTGAAAAGGATAATAGTGGTATATTTCAATCATCAAACCTTATTTGCTGCTCTAAGTGTAGCAACCTAAGTACGGTATCTCAGACACAGAAGCAATCGATAAGGGCTGATTTGTGTTTAGCCAGAGCCCCTACCCTTAAACTCAGTGCAATCATCTTTTTTTTGTTTGTCTTTGGTGATGGGACCCTGATTCACTATGGTCTCTCTGGAACTGTAACAGCCCAAGTAATTAGTAACAATCATAACATGTAAGTTTAAAAAAAGATTCCCTGAGCAGATCCAATCTATGAATTAAATGTGTGGAAAGAAAGGTTACTTACAGTCATCCAGCTGCACGCAGAACAGCAGACCACGTCCGCCGGGGACAGCAACGGTATCAGTAGGATAAGGGGTGTTACTTCTGAACACGAGTGATTTTTCCACACACACTTGACTCACAGACCTGCAAAGACAAGCCCCCCTCTCCTCCAGCAAACTGTTAAAGAGGATATTCTTGCATGATTTCATATTTTACATTACTAAATGCCAGCAACAGAACACAGTATTACTTTTCATCAGTTTACATGAGTTATTGTACAATTTGCATTGATAATCAATTACAGAAAGCCTCTCTCGTCATTGTAGTAACTTTGTGGATGCTCTCTATTTGTATATTTAGAAATCACTCTGACATTCCCTGGAACAAAAAGCGGTAAAGAAATTCAGTGTCCATGTATTACAGCTCCTCTCGGTCCTGCTCACAACCGCAACCTGCAAAGGCACGGCTCACCCACAGGATTTACACTCCAAATAGCTGAAACCGTCTTCCTCACCCACAGCGTCTCGCAGTCTATAATTGCTTTACTGCCTCCCAAACGTATATTAAAATTCTTTTTTTCCCAAGATAAGAATTCCTAGCTCCCACCGCCCACAGTCTCATCACAGAGCAACCAAGCCCTGCTTTACCTAGGCCATGAAGCTGTCGGCCATGGGAAGCCCTTCCAAGCCCTCGACTCGGAATTAAGCCGTCCCCCTTACCCCGGGGCCGTGCCAAACACGGCAGCGAGACCGCGGCGGCGGAGCGGCCGCTCCCGCCAAGTGCCCGCTCCCTGTCTCTCGGCCCACCCTGGCGACGCCAGCAGCGTGGGGAGCCCGTCCCCTGCCCACCTGCTGCCGCCGGAGCGGCGGGACGAGTCGGCGGCACCGGGGTCGCGCAGGCCGCAGGCGCCGGGCCGCAAGCGGCGGGCGGGGAAGGCGGCGGCGGGGCGGTGGCGCGGGGCGCGGGCCGCCCGCGGGGCGCGGCGGAGGAGCGGAGGAGAAGCACCGGCGCGGCGGGGCCCGGCGGCGGCGATCGGGGCGCCGGCCCGGACCGCGGGGGCTCGGCGCGAGGTCGCTTCCTCGCTGCGGGGGGCAGCCCCACGCGTGGCCCCCGCGGCGAGCTCGGCGGCGGCCCCGGGCGGGGTGCCGGGGCTGCCGGCGGCCAGCCGCACCAGCAGCAGGGCCAGCAGCCACCCCCGGGCCCCGCACATGGCGTCACTTCGTCGCTAAGAAACGCGGCCCGCCGCCCCTCCGGACGCGCGGGGAGGCGAGGCGCATGCGCGGCCGGCGCCCGTGCCCGCCTCCGGGCTGGGGGCCGCCGGGCTGGGGGCGCCGGGCTGCGCTCCGCGCCTCTCGGCGACAGGGCTGGCGGTGGCCCGAGGCGTCTGCCGGGAAGCCGGGGCGGTCTCTGCTGCGGGGACCCTGCGGGGGAGGAGCGTGAGGGGCAGCGTCGGCGTCCGCGTGGGCGGCAGAGCCCCTCTGAGAGGGTGGCCGCCCCGCCGGGCTTTCTGCCGCTTGGGTGGGACAGATGTGGCTCCGGGCACTGGTCGTCGTCGTCATCATCGGGAAGCCCCGGCGACTCAATTTCTGTTTCTCCCTTTCTTGGTTACAGAAAGGCCGGCAGCGAGAGAAGCGCAGCCAGGCTGTAGCCGCCAGCACTGGTGTCGCCGTCGGTGCCGCTGCCCCACGACATCCTGTGATTTCCCCGGTGCCCGGGCCGAGGACGAGCCCGCGGCCGCAGCGAGTCCCGGCGGCGGCGCTTCGCTTCGGAGCCGCGGAGGGAGCCGGGCGGTTCCCCCGGAGCTGCGTACCGTGGGCCGCCGGCAGCCCGCTCCCGGCAGCCCGTCCCCGGCTCCGCGGCAGCGCGGGGCACCGCGCCAGGCTCCGGCCGCGCCGTACTTGGGCGCACGCGCTTCTCCTTGGCGCCCTCGCTGACAGCGGGACGTGCATCCCAGCACGGGACGTGGACAAGCAGCAATGTAAAGAGGTGTATATTAAGAAGCAGACAAGTAATAGTGCAGCCCTGTAATGCTAACCGCGGGCACGTACGTCTGGGAAGGTTAAATGGTATGCTTACTGCATACGTAACGTGTTAAAGATGTTGTTTCATAGCAAACCTTGGTATGTTATTTCTCTGGTACAATAAAATATTCGGCTATAGTTACACAGTGCTTAATTTGTTGGGTTTTGCTTTTCTGAAGTAGCATGTTTAGAAGAGTTAATTCCAGGTAACTGTAGATACTATACGTTGAAAGATACTAGAAATTATCAAATGTTAATGTATTCACATTGTGGCATAATGATTTCCTTAGAGCAGCTGTGTGTAATGTTCGACATGAGATATCCTATTCTGTTATCATTTGTGTGATATAAATTGAGTAAGTCACTAAGTAATCTCTTTTTTGCATTATGTTACGGTGCATCATTTGGTCTGCAGAGCTGCTTAGAGAGAAACACAGTATTTCAGTAATTCTAGACTTTTTATTACAAGTATTTCCATATGGTGGTTCAGATGGGAGAAGACTGTTAATTTTGACACTATGAAGATTCTTCTCAAACAAATGCCAGATCTTAGTTAAAACCACACACGGCTAATCCCTGGCAGAGTCTGGCTTGCAGAGTTACATTTTTTAATTTAAGATATTTTTGTGAGGTTCTTTTTCATGCAATATTTAGTTAAAGTCTGAAACTCACTGGCACAATATAATATAGATAACAAAAGTCTACATGTGTTCAAAGAGTCAAATAAGGCAATTTCATGACAGAAAGCGTGTCAAAGATTATTAAAAACACAGGTACTGTAACAGGGCCAGATGCTCAAGGTTGCTGGTCATGAGCTGTTGGAAGCTTAGGGGATTCCTTACCGCAATACCCTGTTCTAAACTCTCCTTTCCCTTCTACTGTTCCTCTCCATCAAAGGAAAGCGAACTGGCCAGACCTTTGATCTGATCTAGTTACATTCTTACGCTGTTCAGTACGTACCAGATTTTCATCAGAAGCAGGGACGGAGAAGAGATACATTAAGCCATTATTGTTTTGGCAAGAAGTAATGACAGCACAGACAACAGATGCACTGTGTCATTGGATATTTCTTTATCATCTGCTGTCCCTTGCTGTCCCTAAAATACTTCCGCTCCTCAGTGGATTTACTGCTCCAGTGATTTGGTTATGAGTGCTTTCTAGGAATACAGAATAAAAATTTAAATCCAAATAGATTGATTTGGAATTCTTATTCAGAAAATTAAGAATGGAAATTAATTTAATACAAGTTATCTGTTCATGAACAATTTCTAAACAAAAAGAATAAGATGCATAATGTCTATAGATAATACTTCCAGTTTGCCTAAATCTCTTTGCTGCCTAGAAATTTTGTTTCTCCCCTTTGTTGCTCTTCTTCATGTGCATTCATGGCTTTATGTTAGTATGCAGCTTGGGGATAAATGGAATGTATATGTCTAGTCTCCTCAGAGTCATACATGAATTCCAGGGTACATCATGAGATGGGACAGCATCTGCAGTACAGATAGAGCAGTTGGCCTTAAGCTCCCCTGAGATACTTAGCGTAGAGCAGAAGGAAAGAAGCAACAGATGAGAAAATGTTACAGAAAACCATTTTTGTTCTCTCTTGCATGTTAAAAAACACACTACAGAAAAGCCCTTTGAGAAGGATAAACTTGTGACGCATAAAATGAGACGTTTGAATCTGCAAACCAGAGCACAGAAGAGTCAGGAAGTAAAGATAATGAAAAAGTTAGTGCGTATGGAGCAAACCATTTGAGGTCTGTCCTATTCTCATTAGAGAGCGTTAGGTCTGTACTAATTCTCATTCGACTCTCCCGGCCCGTAGGAGGACTGGAATCAGGCACCTTATGCAGTACCTCATCTATTCGAGGAAAGTGAAAGAATTCCCTCAAAGGCAACTGGAGTGTGAAGTAACCTCCTTGATGCACTCTTTTGACCATTTACAGGAGACATTCTATTTGTAAAGTTTTAATTATGTTGGTTAATATAACTACTGTAATCCTTTTATTTGTACACATAAAGGTGACTATGGTACCAGTAAAGGGTACATCAAGACCCTTTAGCAAAAGCTGTCAGCAATTAGCCACAAAGCAATCCAGGAATAGTTGCTATCTATAAGTTGTCAGGAGGTGGTAACTGTGGTTGAGTAACAACTGGGAGGATGAATACCTATTTCTCAATTTCCAGATTTGAGTACGACAGTCATTCTATATTGGGTTACAATTTAAGAAAAGTCAGAAAGCATAGCTAAGTAAAACGTGAGCATCCTCCAACTCTACACTTTTTTTTCATCAATTCTTTGATTTAATTCTGTTCAGTTCATTTCCAAATGAATTCAAATGGGTGATTTTAACTTGGTCGTCTTTGTTGGTTTGTTTGTTTGTTTCCTTTCTGTATTTTCCTGGACATTTTACTGTGACATAATTAGTAGATTTTTATATTCACTTTTATATCACAAACCAAACCATGTCACCACTTTTAATTATGTAGTAGTCAGTAATTTTTAATTACATTTGGAAATAATACAGCCAGACTCTTAGCACAGGTATTTCATGAAGATGAATAATAAATGGAATAATTTGAGGCCTTTATATTACTGTGGTGCCATTTTGGCTATTATCTACATTTCAGGAGTGCTTCTTCCTGAGTCAATATGTGTGGAGCTTCCACATCTTTATTTTTATATCAGGAGACACTAGTCCTACCTGTGTCTGGGATTCTGCCAAAGCACATCGAGAAGTGGCTGGGCTGTAGCTGACTCATGCACCAAGATGTACGAAGTTTGGGTACAAACATTGTAAGCGTATCACGGTAAGTGACAGTAAGCCGTTGCCATAACTACCTAACATAATTACTCAAGACCAACATACTGCTTTCTGCTTCAGAAATCACCACAGGTTCGCTATAGGGTTTCCTTTCCTTGCCCAGCTAAAGTTTTCAGATGAGTTTTATTTCTCTTTATTAATGTTCATACAAGTGTGACTGTTAATTCATGTGAATGGACTGTGTGGACAGGAGTAGGTAGGAGAACAGGTAGGGAACAGGAAGGAGTCTACTGCTGAATTCTTTACAGGTCCTTGTATGCATTTGTAATGTTTCTAGTGCTTCATAAACTGAAGGATCTTCCACTGTTCTGAAATGCACAGTATGTGTGACTTACTCGGTAGCTGGGCCTGCAGCGTAAGAATTTGTTGCACTTACCATTTGTTTTATTTGTCACCCTTATGGCCTCTCCTAATACTCATCTTTCATTCAGCTAAGGATGACTGCCAGAAGCATCTTTGGGAACTTACTAGCAACACCGCACCTCAGAATGGCGTGTTCTGTCCGTCAGGATTGGAACACCCTGCCAGTACAGAATTTCAATTTAGCTCGAAGTGCAAAGGGCTTAGGTTTCAAAGTTGAATTTATATATGTAAGCCTTTATGTAGTCTTCACGACTATGGTGTTTCACCTCATAGAACCTGCCATGACTACGCAGTTGGGGGGGGGAATCGTGAAGGCCTAAATGCTTCGTTTGGTAGGTCTTGGTGTCAGCGCGGTCAGGGAGGTTTTCCAGGGTTTTTTGACTGTATCTCTTTTCTGGACTGTTGTTCTCCGAAGTTTTTTTTTTTTTTTTTTCTTTTTAATCACAAAATTGTGCCTGGTGACATGCAGTGAAATGAGTTTCAAAAGATAATAGTTCATACCCTATCCTATGGCTTCTTTCTGCCTTGGCAGATAGGATCCAAATGTCCTTTGGCATTTTGTTCTGCTTGAGCCCAAAGCTTCAGGCACGGGTGGTGTATGCTTCATTTCTAAAGGTTTCGTGTTAGAAGCCCTCAAGAAAGGGACAAAAATTACTGGTGATAGCATTTCTTAGCAATACTTTTATCTACAGGAAGCAATCAATCGTTGCGGGGTTAACCTGCGGCTGGCTGAGAAGTGATTTTATACCGTGTATGCTTAATAATGAAAATGTGCACGACATGCTTAAATGCACTCAGTTTCAGGGGGAGTAAGAGACCTGTGCCGCGGCAGCAGCCGCAGCAGTAACGCTGCTAGAAAGCAGTAGCAGTCTGTCCCGGAGGAAGATGTTTTTACCTTCTTCCAGGAAGAGCCTTCGGCGCGGACCGTTCCAGCTCCCGCGCGCTCTCCTAACGCCTGTTGCCGTGGCTGTTTCCGAACAGGACAGAAACAGCGGGGTGCGGCGGCTGCGCCTCGGCGGCCGCCTTTGCTCCCCTGCCCGCTGCCGTGACCGGCGCCACGCGTGGCGTGCCCGGTGCCCGCCGAGGCCGCCGCGCGCGGATCCCGCCGGGGCTCGGTCGTGCCCGGCGCAAGGGCGGGAGCGGGCGCGCGGCCGGCGCGCGTGCTGCGGCGGCGCTGCTAGGATACGCGCGCCGGCAGGAGCCACGGCGGCGCGCGCGGAGAAAGCGGGGGAGGCCGCGCGCGGGGCGGGGGGCGGCAGCGGGGCTGCCGGTGGCCGCCATGTCCTGGCGTCTCCAGGTGGACCCCTGCCGCAGCCCGTTCTCTCGGTTGTGCGGGGAAGCTCTCGGAAGGTCTCGTCGGAAAACGCCTCCCCAAAGCCTCGTTTCGTAGAGCTGCCCCACGTCTCTCGGGGTGAAGCTTCGCCCGCGGCGCCCGCGGCCCGCCCGCGGAGTGAGGGGCGGCGGAGGGAGCCGCGCCTGGGGGCGGCATGGAGCTGGCCGTCAGGGAGCGGCTCTTCGCGGCGGAGAGCCGCCGAGGTAAGAGGGCGGCGGACGGTTGCGAGATTTTGCCCGTCTTTAAAAATAAGTAAAATAAAAATCTCACTTTAAACACGAAGACCGCTCGATCTTAATCTGTTTTGTTTGTAAATCTACAGAAAGCGTATTCTTTCTCTGAATGCGTTAAACGTGCTTCTTGGCTATTAAAAGCAGTAACTGCTATAGTGTTCTTCATTTAATCTAGTTTTCTTCCAGTCGAGTTGTCGCAGTTTAACCCCAGCCGGTAACCCAGTCCCACGCAGCCGCTCGCTCGCCCCCCGCTGGGGTGGGGAGGAGAATCGGAGAGAAAGGGAAACTCGCGGGTTGAGATAAAAGCAAGTCACCAGGACAGCAAAGGAAAAATATAAAAATATATATGAATGATGATAATAATAACAACTATATATAAGGATAATAGAATATATAAGACCAACAATGCACAATTTCTCATTGCCCAGCAATCCAGTGACCAATACAGCCTGTCCCAAGCAGGGATCACAGAACAGGAATATTCCCCAGCAGCGATCTCGGAACTGCAAGTTCCAGAGAGAGCGAGAGAGGGAACCTGGCCCACTGGCCAACCCCCACTTACACTGGCCATGCCATCTATGGTATGGAATACTTCCTTTGGCCAGTTTGGGTCAACTGTACTGGCTACACCCCTGCCAGGTTTTTGCACCTGCACATTGGCAAAATCTGGAAAGCTGGAAGACGTGCTTGATCTCTTAGCAGCAACTAATAACATCAGTGTATTATCAACATTCTTCACATATCAAATCCCATACTAAATTCAAAACACAGTAGCTACTGGGAAGAAAATTAGCTCCATCTCGGCCGAAACCAGGACACAAGTTCACTCCATACAACAGCTTTGAGGCTCTAATCTCGAATTTCTGTGTCAACAGGAAGAATAATACTGAGTTCAGGGAATTGTGAATCAGGCCTTCAAAGTAGTTCACTTTTTTGTGTGCTAACATTAATGATTTCAAATTGCAAGAGGGTTGTTAATGCTTCATCTGACAACTGTGGCTGACTTGGAACAACATTTGTTTGACATTATTTTCCTTAAATATTCATAATTTATTTCTATAAAGGAGAAAGAGGATGCCATATAGTTGATTTGAAATAATGCAATCATGTCTGTCAGTCCACCTTGAAGTATAAATTACCTGTTACATTCTTTATTCCTTTTTTATTTCAGATGTTCAGGCTTTGAAGAATGCTTATGAGTTGATCAAATCAGCCAGTCAAGGAAAATCTGCACTTGACTCGTCAGATAACTTCAGCACTGACTTGTATGTTTTATGTGCTGAGCAAGCATTTCAGGTTTGTAATTTAGGCACCTTATTTGTATTGAATAAAAACATTTATATGACGTATTTACAGTTGTTAAAGTTACTAGTTAAAAATGTTCCCAGAAGTACCTGTGAAAAGTATTACACACTTCTGGTTTTGGAGTGCAATTGTTTAAACATGCATTTTCAGTTAAAACTCGGCCTCTAAATTACCACTTTTTTGTAATCAGTCAGCAAACTGTGGTCTGTGAAGTTTGTAATTAGACCGAAATATGCAAGGTATACCATAGTAATATAAAATAGTTTGCCATGCCTGTTTTTTCTTGTTATGGAAAACTAACGTTAGCAGTTTGGTTATGACTAAAGAAAATGTGTTTGTGAACAGTCCCTACTGGGCAAAAGAAAAGGTGACATTCTGACTTTGAAGGATTGTTGCTAATTAAGCTGACTTCTATAAAGTGTGGTAGAGGTTCTTAATTTTGAAGTATTTTTTAATTTTCCATCCATGGGTACAAGTGATTGGATTTCAAGCAGGCAGTTTCTAATAAAACAATTTTTTTCCAAGTTGCAAGCCACTCAAATTCTATGTGTTGTTTGAAAATTGAATTGCAGCACTGACATCCATACAAAATCCTGTGGGCTAATATCCATCATTTTAAAGGAAAAATTCTGCTAATAATTTTGCCTTTATGTTAACAATTCTGTTAATGGCTATTAAAAAAGGAAAAATTTTTTCTGTACTGTAAGGGGTTCTATGACTGAGTGACTCAAGAGCTTTGTTAAATAAAGGAGCTATTTTTCTATACATTTGGAATGACGAAAGTCTGTCTTTAAATTTTAATAAATCTTAATGGGTTTGTACCAGGTCTGATATGCAGCTTTATGGAATATTGTTTGCCTGCTCGTTTGCAGTTAGATGTTACGCTTGAGTAGGCATGCATTTTTAAAAACTAACAATTCTTAACTAAGTATTTGTTGCATTTTTTAAATATTAAAATGCTTTTTTTGGTCTTAGCTGGGTTATCTGGAAATAAGCAGTGACTGTCTACAGATGTATTTTAAAGGAAGATTTCCTGTGAACCAGTTTCTTGGCAGAGCGTATTTATGCCAAGGCCAGTTGCACACGCCACTCTCTACAGATAATTTGGTGAGAAATTATGAAGATTGCATTATATTAAACCAGTTTTTAAGAGTATTTCTTCCTAGGTTTTTATGTATTGCTTTCAGTCATTTAAAATACACAAGGGTAATCAGGACTGTGGGAGAAATCAAAGGAAAATAAGCTTAAAAAATACGCAGCTTTGCAGTTTTGGAAAATTTCAGTCCTGATAATTAAAGTTTGGCAGAAGTGAAAGAAACTGAAAATACAGTCTTAAAATTTGAAATTGGGAAAACATAGTAGTAGGCAATGCTACTGATTTTCAGTTATTCTGTTTCTATGGCAGCAACTTATTATGGCAACATGTTTTATTTGAGATTGGTCTGAAAATAAAAATGATGAGATATGAACATACTGAAACAGGAAAATGATGTACTGATTTATAAAAGCCATATTCAAATTGCATTAACAATTTTTTTTATTCTGTTCTAGGAGGAGTTTGAAAAGTTTGTGCTTTTTTTTTTGAGGGCAATAGATTTTGCCACCCATGATCAAAGGTAGGCCCTGCTGATTAGCTCTTTAAATCTGAGGAAATGCTACTGACATAGGTTTTCATAGTTGTTTGTCTCAGATTTTCACTAGGTAGTCTGGAGTTGTGCCGTTTGGGTTTTTTTTTTTTGCTTTTGTGGATTTTCCTTCCATTTTGTTACTGCACTTCTGTAACTGCCCTGTGTGCTGCAACAATATAAGAATACTGAACAGTATTAAATAGATGGGATGAATGAGCCTGTTTAAGGCTGGTGGATATCTCTGAGCTTTTCTTCCCCATTTTATATTTAGGCTCTGTAGAAGGAGAGCACCATATTAGCTTATTTTAAGTGGTTAATTACTGGGTAGAGTGTAGTCGTAAGAGTTACCGTATTCTTCTTGTGCTGTACTTGTGTTCTCAGTTCTTAGTCAGGATTGGTGCTTATCTAAACACATAGGAAAAGTTCCAATTTTTGCTTCTTAGAAGGGTCTTAAAATACTCTATCTGTAATTTTATGTTTATCTAAGTCCATGAAATACTAAATTCTTGATTCTTGTTTTTCAGATATTATTTTTTGATATATAATGCCTCAGTTCTTTACTGGCAACTTGTGAGGCCATTTCTTAAGCCTGGATTCCGCTATTGTCTTATTCCCAGCCTTTCTCAGATTGTTAAAGCGTTAAACCAAACTGAAGAGCAAGACAATGAATGGAGAGCAGAGCTCATGATGTAAGTTTAATTGTTTTTTTTCATATGGGCGTTCTGTAGTCCTCTTGTACATGTGGCTGCCACCTGAGGTAGTCTTTAAAAATATATATTTCATTGATAACATTGTAGATACATTTATTGTGGAAAGCTTAATTCATAACTTTTTAAATATATATAAATGTACACTTAACATAAAAGGTGCTTCATTTTAATATTTACTTTGAAGTTAAAATTTTAGTGGCAGAGCCAGTTAGGCCCTAGGTCCAATCTGAAGTATCACAGTCATTTTGGATGTAGTGTTTGAATCATTGCTTATGTGCAGTCCTTTTAAATGAGGAGAAGGATAAACTTCCAGTTTCTTTAAGAACTATTTTCTTCAGGTAAAGAAACATAACGTGTAAATAGGTAAACAAAGATCTCTTCTGTCCTCTGATCCCTGAAGAGAAAGAAACAGCCTGTTTGTGAGAATGTATTCAGGATACCTTCTAATTTCACAGAATCACAGAATGGTGGGGGTTGGAAGGGACCTCTGGAGATCATCCAGCCCAGCCCCTGCCAGAGCAGGGTCACCCAGCGCAGGCTGCGCAGGGCCGCGTCCAGGCAGGTTTGAATCTCTCCAGAGCCGGAAACTCCACACCCTCCCTGGGCAGCCTGTGCCAGGGCTCGGGCACCTCACAGCGAAGACGTTTTTCCTCGTGTTCAGGCGGAACTTCCCGTGTTCCGGTTTGTGCCTGTTGCCCCTTGTCCTGTTGCTGGGCACCACTGAGAAGAGTCTGGCCCCGTTCTCTTGACACCCACCCTTGAGATATTGATAAGCGTTGGTGAGGTCCCCTCTCAGTCTGCTCTTCCTCAGGCTGAACAGCCCCAGCTCCCTCAGCCTTTCCCCACAGGAGAGATGCTCCAGGCCCCTCAGCATCTCTGTACCCTCCGCTGGACTCTCTCCAGTAGTTGCTCGTCTTTCCTGACCTGGGGAGCCCAGAACTGGACGCAGGACTCCAGATGGGGCCTCACTAGGGCAGAGTAGAGGGGGAGGAGAACCTCCCTCGACCTGCTGGCCACACTCTTCGTAAAGAACCCCAACCCCAGGGTGCCGTTGGCCTCCCTGGCCGCAAGGGCACATTGCTGGCTCATGGTGAATTTGTCGTCCCTCAGGACTCCCAGGTCCTTCTCCTCAGAGCTGCTTTCCAGGAGGTCAACCCCTAAGCTGTACCAGTGCATGGGGTTGTTCCTCCCCAGGGGCAGGACCCTGCACTTGCCGTGTTGAACCTCACGAGGTTCCTCTCGGCCCAACGCTCCAGCCTGTCCAGGTCTCGCTGAATGGCAGCACAGCCTTCTGGGGTATCAGCCAATCCTCCCAGTTTCGTGTTGTCAGCAAACTTGCTGAGGGTGCACTCTGTCCCTTCATCCAGGTCATTGATGAATAAATTGAACAAGACTGGCCCCAGTGCTGACCCCTGGGGAACACCACTAGCCACAAGCCTCCAGCTAGACTCTGTGCCGCTGATCACCACCCTCTGAGCTCTGCCATTCAGCCAGTTCTCAATCCACCTCACCGTCCACTCGTCTAGCCCACACTTCCTGAGCTTATCTATGAGGATGTTATGGGAGATAGTGTCGGAAGCCTTGTTGAAGTCAAAGCAGACGACATCCACTGCTCTCCCCTCATCCACCCAGCCAGTCATGCCATCATACAAGGCTATCAGATTGTCAAGCATGATTTCCCCTTGGTGAATCCATGCTGACTACTCCTGATCACCTTCTTTTCCTCTACATGCTTAGAGATGACATCCAGAATGTGCTGCTCCATCACCTTTCCAGGTATGGAGGTGAGGCTGACTGGCCTGTAGTTTCCCAGGTCCTCCTTCTTGCCCTTCTTGAAGACTGGAGTGACATTGGCTTACCTCCAGTCCACAGGCACTTCTCCGTAACCTTTCCAAGATGAGGGAGGGTGGCTTAGCAATGACATCTGCCAGCTCCCTCAGCACTCGTGGGTGCATCCCATCAGGGCCCATAGATTTGTGGGTGTCCAGTTTGCCTAAAGGATCTCTAACCTGATCCTCATTGGCCAAGGGAAGGTTTTCCTTTCTCCAGACTTTCTCTCTTACCTTCAGGGTCTGGGATTCCTGGGGGCCAGCCTTAGCAGTAAAGACTGAAGCAAAGAAGGCATTCAGTAACTCTGCCTTCTCTGTATCCTTCATCACCAGGGCACCCACCTCATTCAGCAGAGGGCCTACATTTTCCCTACTCTTCCGTTTGCTACTGATGTACTTGAAGAACCCCTTCTTGTTGTCCTTCACATCCCTTGCCAGATTTAATTCCAGGTGGACCTTAGCCTTCCTCGTTGCATCCCTGCATACTCTGACAACATTCCTATAGTCCTCCCAAGTGGCCTGTCCCTTCTTCCACATTCCGTAGACTTTCTTCTTCCATTTGAGTTTTGCTGGAAGCTTCTTGCTCATCCGTGCACGTCTCCTGCCTCCTTTGCTTGATTTCTTACTCATGGGGATGCACCGCTCTTGAGCTTGGAGGAAGTGATGCTTGAATACTAACCAGCTCTCTTGGACCCCCCTACCTTCTAGAGCCCTAATCCATGGGATTCCTCCAAGCAAGTCCTTGAAGAGGCCAAAGTTAGATCTCCTGAAGTCCAGGGTTGTAATCCTGCTTAGTGTCCTGCATCCTTCACGCAGGATCCTGAACTCCATCATCTCATGGGCACTGCAGCCAAGGCTGTCCCCAACCTTCACGTCCCCAACCAGTCCTTCTTCATTTGTTAGTACAGGGTCCAGCAGCACCCCTCTCCTTGTTGGCTTCTCCACCACCTGTGTCAAAAAGTTACCATCAGTGCTCTGCAGGAACCTCCTGGACTGTGCGTGCCTAGCTGTGTTGTCTTTCCAGCAGATATCAGGGTGGTTGAAGTCTGCCATGAGAACCAGGGCCTGTGATCGTGAGGCTACTTACAGCTGTCTGTAGAAGGCCTCATTGACTTCCTCATCAGGTGCCCTGTAGTACACACCCACAACAGTGTCCCTCGTGTTAGCCTGTCCCTTAATCCGTACCCATAAGCTCTTGACTCGCTCTTCATCCTCCCCTAGGCAGAGCTTGATACACTCCAGTTGCTCTCTCACATAGAGAGCAACTCCACCACCTCGCCTTGCTGGCCTGTCCTTCCTGAAAAGTACGTAGCCATCCAAGACAGCATTCCAGTCATGCGAGCTATCCCACCATGTCTCTGTAATTGCTATGAGATCGTGGCCCTGCAAGCGCACACAGATCTCTAGTTCTTCCTGTTTATTCCCCAGGCTGCGTGCGTTGGTGTACAGGCATTTCAGAGAGGCATTTCCTCCTCCTTCATTCTGAAGATTTTATATATATTGACCTAAGTTATCTTTCTTTTTTCCTTTTGTTAACCCATAGCTGTATGTTGAAATGAAACTTTATGAAAAATCAGTGAGCAAAATAAGTATTTGTATTGCAAATACAGCAATTAAGAATACAGACATGAGTTGTCATCAGCAGTGATGTGGTTTTTATACGTCAGTCACATGCTTTAATGTACATTTTGGTACTGTATGGTTCTTACCAATGTAATTAGTTTAGATCAAGCTTTTTCCTTTCTAATTAGTACTATATCCAGTTTTCTTCAGTAGTAAATTAAAGGCTATCCCTGCTAATTTGGATATACTGCTTGGCCTAGTGTTTCAAAGCATAAATGAAATAGGTCTTCTTTTAACCAGTCTTATGCAAAATAAGAGCCCCAAAGTTATGAAAAGGAGAATAACTTGCATAAACAAGGCTATTAAGATTTAAACAAACAGGTTTTCTTTCTGGGAATTAATGAAGGGAAATAGATTGTTATATGAGAGTTAAACCTCCCAAGAAGGTGAAGTCACAGAATATCTTTAAGTATTATGCAAAAAATTAGAATTAAAAGTCTAATAATTTTTAGGGAGGAGATTAGTAATCTAGGGTTGGATAAAAATGCCTTCCACGTTTATGTCTGTCATAATGGAAATAACTGAATAAATCAATACTTTTTGATATGATGACACCCACACACTTATTTTTCAGACATGATCAGTGGGTTGTTCAGATGGTAGAATTTAAATATTTTAATGCTTAAATGTGGTCACTTCTGCCAAGAAAAAATATGTGTGAAGGAGCTTTCTTGAGACAGAGTAGAGGATTGTAGCAAAATAGTCTTGGAAACTATTTTCCTAGGAAGTATGGGATCCTAGTTAAAAGATTAGTTTTCCTTTAATTCTTTAGAATATGAGAGCTTTTGCCAATGGAGGTTGACTAAATTGCTTGAGTTAACAGTCCTGGGTTATAAGAAAGCATATGTTTTCTCAGTGGAAGGCCCCTTCTTCTGCCATCTTCACAGATGCCATCTTCTGCCATCTTCTGGCAGAACAATTGAGGTTGGAAGGGACCTCTCAAGATCACTTAGTCCAATCCTCCTGCTCAAGCATTTTGGTACAACATAGTTGATAGTTGTTGAGAGCAGTGTATTACTTTTTTTTTTATGGAGCGGCTACATATATTTAAGGCTGATACTGGCTTCTTTTGAGGGTATAATTGCATAAATTATGTGTGTGCCCAGATTATTGTATCATTTTAATTAATCTGAAAGATTTAGGTGATTAATTCCTTGACTTAGATTAGCAGTGAAGCTGTATTGTGGAAATTTAGATCAGTGATAAATAAGATGTATCAGGAATATGCCAATATGATCTGCTCAATGTCTCCGACAGCTCTTCACTAACAGGAAGAAATTTTATTATTACAAATTCAGGCAAAAATAAGGTCCTAATGTTACTTTTGTTTAAATATAGTTGTAGGTTTACAGACCTGATATTCAGAGTTAGACCTTTTGGCAGAGTTTCACTCCCTGTAGTTACACTCCCTGTAGGCACCTGCCTCCGTGTTGTACTGTCTGTGCTCCTGTTCATGCAGACCAGGATGCTGTTGGCTGCCTTTGGTTCCAGAGCACGCTGCTGGTTGGTGTTCAGTTGGCTGTCCACCAGGACCCCCAGGTCCTTTTCAGTAGATCTGCTTTACTGAATTTTTTGAATGCTTTCACCAGGCACGAGGCCTGGGAGACCTCTCTGGTGAAGACTGAGGCAAAGGCGGCATCGAGTCTCAGCTCTCATCTTCCAATTTAGAGATTATAAGGAATACAGAAAGTTAGAAAATAGATATTTTTATAATACCTGATTCTGTTAGTAAATTAATCTGTTGTTGGTAATTTTACTTTTAGGACTGAACTGAATGGTTTTTTTCCTAAGCAAGATTAAAAGGGGAGTCAAAACCACCCCACAATCAGCCCAGTGCATTATTGGTACCTTTGCATTATTACCAATTATTTGATAATAATTTGGTAATAATTGGTAATAAATGGTGTATCAATATAAATGTGTTGCCATTCTTACATTTCCTGAGTAAAGCTGGAGCATAAACCTTGAGATATCTCTACTGAGAGAAGCAGTTTTATGTGCAAAATGAAGAGTGTCCATGTAATTTTTCAAGGTCAGACAATCTTTTCTCAGAGATGTTTTGGTCTGCTATTCTGCAGACCGTTTCTAGTTCCTGTTACACTTCTGCCACAGTTTTGTCCTTTCTCTTTGTGAACTTTTCTATTTCTTTGGTCTATGACTGATGGTTTATTGCTATGCAGCATTTTCTTTATAAGGTGGAACTGGAGGGAAATAAAAAATTAAGTAATAAACATTCCAAAGTGTGTGCTAAAAGTTATCTAGAATACCATGCGTGCAGTTATTTTATACCAAGCATACTCTTGCTGAGGTATTGATAAGAACTAGCAAGTGCACACAATGTATTTGTGTTACAAAACTAATGGTAGTTTCTTACATGTTATTTTTTCTTACATTTGTATTTATTTTTGGAATAATTACTATTATTGTTGTTGTTGTTGTTGTTAATTTATTTCATGGAATCACAGGCTCTTTTTCAGTTAAATCAGATAAAGTATTGAAAATCCAGTGGATATGTTGCAGATCCCGACGTAAATAGTTTTCTCATGCTAGATGGCTTTGAAATACTAGCCTTTCCAGTAGTTAAGGGAGAATCTTAGAATACATCTCACAGAAATGTTTTTCTCATACAACTTTAAATAATTAATCATTTTAATTCCAGGTGTCCTGTTGAGAAAAGTTTTCACAAAAATCTCCTTTTCCAAGATTATTTTTGTGATCTGCAATAAATGTATGTTAACAGCTGTATATCTCTGGAAGAAACAAAGATGCAGAAGTTAGAGGGTCTCTTTCGTGTTGTGTCGATGCTTTATAGCACTAATCACTTGTACTGCATTTAGGAGTGGTACCTTGCATATAAAGAGTCTCTTGAAAAAATATATAAGAATTATTTCAGAAAGCATTAATAAATATTTAATACAAATATTTATTTGATCTGCAGAAATTTACTTGAGTGCTTCCTCGATGCTTCAAAACTGAAAGAAGCAAAAGAGTTTTCATCTGCTGCAGCAGTCTTCATTAAGGAAAATGTTCCAGATAAATATTCTCAAATATTTTCTCTAATGGTAATGCTGTAAAATATTTTCAACTCCCAGTAAAACAGAGGCTTTCTCTACATTTCATGAGATCATAGTTATAATTGTTAAATATGTTGTTTCTTTCATTTAAATTTTGTGAACTACCAAATGACAGAGTAGATATGCAGAGATTTTTACAATTTGTCTGTTTTTGATACTATAAGCTAAAGAGCTCCTTACTGCTTCATGTTATTTTAATACAACATAGTATCATCGGGATAACTGTTGCTAACCCTAAAAAATTTGTTTGGGAATGATTACTATTAACACAGAAGGTATAGTGGGTGCAACTTAACCTGCCTTATACCATTGAGGGCATGTTTAGCATCTGTTGACTTTTCTTATGGTGATAAATACTTAAATGTCCCAATTTGAACCCTGGGAAGTTCTGGGAATCAAAGCATATGACCATAGTTCACATTTCTTGCATGCCTTTAATTTGGGAAATAAGAGGGTGAAGGTGAATGTGACAAAAGCAGAAGCAAGCAAATAAAACTTGGAAATTGCATGCAGTCGTATTTTCTTTCATTCTGCTACACTGTGTATTGTCTTTTTCTGTCCACTCCCAATCACTGCATTTCAAGAGCGTATTTTTATAATATAAAGTTCTCTAACATTTGAGTTAAGAGAACCAATATACAACCTTGCAGAGGTGCGATATTAATGAAGCAATAACATTTAGGCAAGGTCAAAATGACTTTTGTATTTTTTATAGACAGTTGAGCAAAGCTATTTGACACTGGCCTTAAACAGAAGAATAAAGTAGTTCTAAAATTGTACTTGGACTATGTGTCTCAGCAGGGCTACAGAAGCATGATCTACACTATTGAGTGCTTTAGTAACAGCATACTGAAGTCCTGCAGAACTTAATGCTCCAGTACAGTTTAAGTAATCAGTATCGATTGCTATGGGCAGTCTGTGTGAGAGAATCAGAAGAAATGATGTGCACATGTTTAATGTGTAACTCTACAGATAAATTGAAGTAACTACAGTTTATTATCATTTCTTCATAATATTTTTTGTTATATATAATTTATAGTTACAGGTAAATTTGACTGGGGCTCATTTTCCATAGTTGGATGAGATGATTTTGAAATGAGTGCTATCAAAAGGTGTAATTAAAAATGCATTAATTAGAATTCTAACTCGTATGTTAGTTCCACATTTAGATTCCTGCTAGTACTTCTGATCCTCACTATGTAAAGAACAGTATAGCTCTACTAGCTGATCTTTGTGGTATCTATGCAGAACAACGTAGATTATTGTAGTAGCCTCACTGCCCTTAAAGTCCCTGGAAAAGCCTACAGTCAACATACCTGCTTTATTTTAGCCCTGTTGAGTGTTTGTCCTTTGTTTGCTTATTTAGTCAATTAATTATTAAATTATTATTTTATAGGTATATCACAAACTAATGGATATTTCCCAGGTAGAGAAGGAAATACAAAATTCCATCCATTTTTCAGTTATTTATAAAATGCAGATGTTAAAATTGTAAGTATTAAAATGTATCCTTCCACTTGTACTTTGATGCTTGATACTACAGAGGGAGGGTCAGGTTCTGGTATCCCATATGCCAGTGGAAAAATCTACTGCAAAGATTAGTTTCTCAAAAGGAAAGCTATAATGACAGTTTGGGTAGTAACTGTCAGGGCTGTCTAGAGAACAGCCTCAGCTAAAAAGGAGATAGTTCTTTGGGAATGTAGGGAATAGTGTGTTGTACAGATATTCTCAGGTGAAAGAATTTAAGAGATTGAAAGACATTTTTGTGTCCAGCAGATTGCAGTTCGGTACACAAGTCGTGTATAAGAGAGTAAAGATGAAGTGGGGAAATCACACCTAAAATATAATGCATGAATCGCAAGAATGGGAAACATAATACTTTTTAAACTTTTTAAATTTTAAAGGCATAAAACAATTTTGAAAATTAGACTTCATAACAAAATCTCATTTTTTTTTCAATGTCTCAATACTTCCCCATTTTAAAAGTATTAATTCTCTTCTTAGTAACAACGGATTAATTTATGTTGATGTTATAGGAGAGGCATTTTGCACACCATTTTTCTTTGCTTCTGGAATAAAATTTACCATCTGAAATATTAATTCTTATGCTGGAATGTTCTTTGTGCTTCTGCCTGTCTCTGAGTAACTTACTTGCCATACTGAAGTAGGTTTTGTTGACTTGATTTTTAAATTTTTTTTCTTTGATATTTCAAAATCCACTGATACATTGGACTAAGAGCCACCCATTCTAAAGTTAGCAGAGTTATTTGGAATTTTTAATGCAATAATATTTCCTGTGAAAAATTATGATCAATTCCTAATATATTGCAGGCAGTGGGACACAAATGAATTTCCAAGTGATGCCACCGCAAATCTGAATTCTGTATATGTACTTTTGAAACAGTACGATGTACCTCCAGCATCTGTTCTCAGTGTGAAGTGAGTTTTACTTGTCATAGCCCCATGAAAGTTGATGCTGAAGCTGATCCTGCTTCCACTGAAGTCTGTCAAGACTCCTGTTGGCCTTGAAGAGGGTGAACTCGTACTTAGTTATAACAGTTTGTGTTGCATTAATGCATAGGTCATCTTAAAAAAAGACAAAGGTCCTATTAGGCTTTGTTAAAGAACCCAAGATTAAATATCTTCTTCCATATCGCTGTTTGTATAATGTGATTAAATCTTTCCATAACCCTTTCTTATTGATAAAATGAGATTTTTAAAAGCTCTTGGAATTGACAAGTGCTTTTCAGACTTGAGTTCAGTTTTAGCTTTTCTTGGGCCCCTTCCCAATTCTTCAGCATGATTTTGAAATGCAGACTAAATTGAGCTCTCTATTCCAGTGGTTATATCACAGCTGTTACATATGGAAGTAATACTACATTTTTACTCATTAACATCAATCTTCTTTGACGATATTCAGGTATCTCATTACTTCTCCTATCCCAGACAGTACGCAATGCTCGTTCAGATACTTACATAGATCCAGACATTTAGAACACAGTCCCGTACTGCTTGTGTGTTCTGTGTTCTTAGTTCCTAAACAATTGACCAACGGATTTGACTGTTTTAAGTTGTGTGCCAGTTGACTGCATTGTATTTACAGAATTACCTGCAATATTTGTTTGCTATTTCACCATCTTTGTGCTGCATACATTTAATTCTGTATTTTTTATGTTCTTCAGGAACAGTTTGTGCAAGACTACAGTAGTATATTAATTATTTTCCATAAACAGGTGAACTTCTGTATTCTTCATGTAGCCAACTTTAATCGTTTTCCTTTTTCCTTATTAACTGTGAGCATTACTAGTATAATTACATGTCCTCTAATATTCAGGTGACTTCAAGGTTTTCAGATATATTGCACAAAGTTACTTTCATATAGTGTTTTTCTAATTCCATAAATGAGCAATGTCAAATTCTCTGAAGTGACATTTTTCTATTTTTGAAGGATTCCTTTGATTCTGGAATTAGCTCGTTTTTCTATGAAAGTAAACTGCATTAAGCTTGCGTATGATTGTATTCTTGATTTGAAGAGAGCTGGGATTACTGTAAGTATTAATATTAATTACAGTTAATTTTTTTTATCCCCTCTCACCCCCTCCCGTTGTGATTATACTTTAAAAATAATACTGAACGTTCTGGGATCTTCTGTCCATCTCTGTATTGTTTATATATTCAATAATATAATAATTACTTGGATAAGTGATCTATTCCTGAACTAGAGAGAAGATGTAAGGTCAGAAGATAGGATACAGATAGAATAGGATAATTAGCACTACACTTAGTTCTGGCAAATAAATGTGAACTGTAAATTTTTGCCTATATTTTAAAAAATGTTATCTGTAGCACGGTTTGATTGGAAGTTAAATGCTGCCTGCAGGTTTTGAAGATTTAACCAGTTTACCCATTGAGATTGTAATTGGTCACCAAGATGTAAGCTCTAAAAGCAGTTAATGTTACATACATTCACTTTAGTCTTTATGAGTACACCTTGCAGAACAGCATACGAATTCTAATTTTGATGAAGAGAAAACAGAGCATTTGTCTGGAGCATGATTAGGGGACTGATGGAAGGAGGAATTCAAAAAAGCTTGCCAAAAAAAAAAAGCCCCAAAGTTGTTACCTTTTCTGGAAAGTAGGACTTAAGCAGTATAGTTCTCTCATTGGAATGAGAAATCCAGAGACAACGTGCCACAAACTGTACTCCCTAATCCTTTCCTTTGTGTGGATCTCTTCCGATAGTGTTTGTTCCTATACATTTCCCAGTTTCCTTTAGTAGGAATGATTCATTTTCCAGCAAACTATTATTTGATTTGTTATTTACTAACATTTAATAATTTTTACTCTTCTGTAGTATTTTTATTATAATGTTACTGTAGGAGTATTCTTAGATTAAAATTTTGTGTGGTCTCCCTAATAGCTGGTCCTTCAATGTGTATGCCCTTTTTGATTCTTATGTCCAGCTGGCTCTGCGATTTGTTTTGTCTGTTCCTTCCCCATGGTCATGGTTTAACCCCAGCTGGCACCTGAGCACCACACAGCTGCTCACTCACTCCCCCCGCCCCGGTGGGATGGGGGAGCGAATTAGAAGGGTAAAAGTGAGAAAACTCGTGGGTTGAGATAAAAACAGTTTAATAATTAAAAAGAAATAATAATAATAAAATTTTAAAAAAGGGAAAAGAGGAGAAAGAAATAACAGAGAGAAAAATAAAATCCAAGAAAAGATAGGTGATGCAAATGAAAACAATGGCTCACCACCAACCGACTGATGCCCAGCCAGTTGCTGAGCAGCGCCCCTCCCCGCTAACCTTCCCTCTCAGTTTTATTGCTGAGCATGACGTCATACGGCATGGACTATCCCTTTAGTCAGTTGGGGTCAGCTGTCCTGGCTGAGTCGCCTCCCAAATCCTTGTGCACCCCTGGCCTGCTCACTGGCAGGGCAAAGTGAGGAGCAGAACGGCCCTTGATGCTGCGTGAGCGCTGCTCAGCGATAACTAACGCATCCCCGTGTTACCAACCCTGCATTCGGCACATATCCAAAACGTAGCCCCCTGCCAGCTCCTGTGAAGAAAACTAACTCTGTCCCAGCCAAAACGTACACCTGCTGAGAAACAGAACTGTTCATCACTGTATTCAGAAAATACACAAAAATGTATGAAAAGATGCCTGGTTGTGTTGTGATCCATCAATTCTATGATTTGATTCTATGATTTAAGTTTTTAGTTATCTGAAATTGCAGGTAAGGAAATAAAAGTGGCAAATACTGCCAAACAAATGTCAAAATGTATTTCCAAATTTCTATTATAATGATCCTACTTTGAGTTACTTGTAATGTAAATTTTACTTATCCTCACTGAAATTTTTTTATTCCAGGTGTCTGCTTCAGGCCCATTTTTTCTGAAAATTTCCCACAAGTCTAAAATCATGCACAATTCCATAGCATTCCACTGGAAGATGTGTTTAAATCCCCTAGATCAAAGATTCGCAAGGATTTAGTTTGAGTATTTGTATAGACAGTAATAGCAAGTATCCCTTCTACGGCAGCAGTAGAGAAGCCTTGCTTCTATGTCAGCCTTCTCACTTAGAGGTAGTGGGTGTTTAAGTGACCATGTTCAGATTGCCCAGCATTGTTCTAACAGTGACCTCTTCATGGTTGAGGGAGAGAAATCTGTATCAAAGTTCCAGTTCCTTGGCTTTTGCCAGATACTGACAGATTCCTCAGCCATAACATGAATTCCATCTCTCTACGTATTTGTCATTACATGATAGTGGCAGTTCTACATTCATCTATGTTTTTCAGGATCTCATCTGTTTACCAGTCAAAAGGATGTTAAATTAACAAAGGTCATGCTGAGTGATTTGATAATAGTTCATAACGAATGATGAATAGAGATGCTGTCTGGCTTTCCCTACTGCACTGTATCAAACCAAATACAAAGTGTCTTAGATGATCCATACATATAATTTGTATGATTTAATAGCTAGATCTTTCCTGAGGTGTTAAAAATCTAACCTCTTTTTTTCACTTAAAAGTTGCACTACCCATCAAGATGAATCCTTTCTGTCTTGACTAGCTCTCATTTATTCCGAGCGTGTACCTTTTTAATAACAGTAGTGAGCAAGAATCTACTAGAACTGAAATCAAATTACAGTATAGGAAAAATCAAGTGGACACTGGTTTTCTTATTGCAAAGTCTGGCAATGAACAACTTAAAAATCCTGGTAAAGTTATTTTGCAGCTTCAGCTTAGTAAGAAGTGACTGCTGTTCAAACAACAAATTCTACTCCCTTTTTATTGTTTCAGTTAATTAGCTAGTATAGTGGGATTTTCAGTAAGAAAGTACAGTGCTGTATTAGTGTAATTGCATGAGTTTCATCTTCATTGTGTTCCTTTTTAATTACTAAAATTAGCATTAAGTATATTAATACTTCATAGGAGCAAGGGAAACTTATTGAAATAGAATGCCTGGAATGTGAATATGAAATAAAAAAAATTGGCACCAAAATTGTGACTTACACCAAAGGAGTCGTTGAGGTATGTTCTTTAACATTAACTTTGAGAGAAAAATAAAAGTTTTAATTTGTTAAACATGGAAAATTGCATTGGCCTTGTGTGTCTTAATTACATTATACTGATCAGAAAATCTTTTAAACTTTATATTCTTTCTAATTGGGCTGCCAAGAAGAAAACAGGGAAAAATAAAGAACAGCTGTATATTTGTCCCTTAAGTCTTCTGTCTGACTATAAAGGTTCATACTGTATTACTTTGCAAGAGAGAAGATGGTAGCATTCAGGCATGCAAAGGCAACACTCTCTTGTTTTTGTATTTTACATTTTCAGAGAATATCTCAAGTTGGAAGGGACTCATAAGGATCATTGAGTCCAACTCAGCTATTATTGCCTGTTATGGGCGGCCTCATACAAATTCTTATGTCAGAGAAATGCAGATTATTCCTGATAAATTGTCGCACTAGCGAGGATTTTCTAAGATTTCTATAGTCAGTTGACTCGATTATAATTCAGACCATCAAAAGCAGAAGCCTAAATTGTCAGTATTATCAATGGGATTAGATAGATGCCTACAATGAGCAATTTAGAACAGCTATTAGAGGCACCTAAAGTTCCTAAAATGCGAAGTATGAGTATGCTTCATGGAAATCAATAGGGTTAGTGCGTAAACTTCTTCTTATCTGTGACTGTTCTCATTTTGGGGTTCAGAAATTCCATTCACCTTTTGAAAAAAAAAAAAAAAGAAAATTATTCATAGTATGAAACGCTACTAATACTGCTTAAATAAAAAATAGGATATTTAGATATTTAGGTGTTTCTAAACATTCCTACTGCAACGTATGCAGTTGGAGAGTTTTTTTGTTTGATTTTTTTTTTAATCACATAACCTCTAAAAAGAACTTAATAATTAGCGAGTGTGTATTACTGTAGGTAAGGATTTGCTTTTAGATTTAATAGCAACCGAGTTTAATTGACAGTATGGCAAATCCCATTCATAATATTTCTTTTTTTCCTCTCCTACAGTGCATTTGTAGCTTAGTATAAAAAAAAGGCAGCTAAGCCTTCTGAATTCACAAATATGTCACAATTATCAATTTCTGTTTATCGTAAGAAAGGGGAATAGCTGACAGACTTCTGCCTGAAATATGTAGTAGCAGCATGGAGTACCTAAAAGAAATACTCCTTAGTTATCAGTGCCTATTAAAAAAAAAAAAGTTTTTATTAAAGAAATTGTTTTAAAAAAATTTTATTAAGAAAAAAAAGTTTCCAAATCTGCTGGCTGAGGGACTGTTTTCTATTGGAAACAGCCCTAAGATTAAAATTTGGAGGAACATGTAAGGAGTTATATTCATTAAGTGCAATAGAATCATATGCTAATTAATTTTTCATTTGTGTAGGCTCAGCTGGAAGTGATAAAAAATCTTGAGTTAACCTTAAAACATGCAGTTCAGTTGGGAGATCCTGATGTGATTCAGGTTGTTTGTACAACCCAGTGGAATCTGTGCTTACCACTACTACAGCACAATTTGCATCAACATGTGCGGAGGCCGTTGATATCAGTTGCTGATATCCTTGAAGAGATTGACAGGTAACTTTCTATGCTGTGTAGTTTTTTATTTGTTACTTTGAAAGGTCTAATGACTGAGCATCAAACTCATAGAAAAGCTCAAGCTCAATGATGTTAAGTGTCTTTGAAAATTTTCCACTAGCCTGTAATAAATTAAGGTCTGCGTATTGCATGCGTTTCCTCGTTAATCATTTAAATATACGTTCCTTTCAGGCAAAATCTCACACCGTTTAATGGCTTATAGCAAATACTGAAATTTATTAGGAACTGAAAATTACTATAGTTAATCAAAATCATGTGAGAAAATTCCAAAGCTGCAGTATGAGTAGATGTGTTGGAATGTGGTTTAGACTCTTATATTAACATCACTTTTGTTGGATAAAAACATACAATTAAAAAATTACTTTTAAAAAACATCATAGCTTCTGTATTACATATCAAATAAGACACTTCTTGCAACATACTATTTTTATATCTTCGGTGATACTTCTTTTTAATTGAAAAACCTGCTCTATTAAGAAAATGTATAATTTTTTTTAGATGTATTCTTCTGTTTGCTGTTATGCTCTACTTAACCTTAAGCATCTAAATAGCTTCACCTTTTTCGTTAATTTGAGTGGAACAAGTAAACCTTAGTATGTGGTACTTTTAGTTAAATTTAGACCTATATAGGCTGACTACCAAGAACAAAGTTTATCACTTTTGTAGTAGAGCTAGTTACAATCGACATAATCTGTCATTTTAACAGAACAGTAGATGGTTTCTGATAAAAGTATCACAGAGGATGGTGAGGAGCATATTTTCCCTGTTTTTAAAATGTAATTTTTTAGTTGCATAAAGAGGAAAGAAGCCTGAAGAAGCAGATATACACATGTATAAAACCACTATATTGTATTACTATACTGTTATTCAAGCATTTCTTATGCTTTCCATATAAAGAGTGTGATATCAGCATATGTGACACTGGTATTTATACTAAATATCAGCAATGACAATTTTTCTCTAAAAGCTTGCAGGTTAGGTTTTTGAGGGGTTAAGGTTTTGGCTTTTGTTATCCATATATTCCTAACATATCCAATAGACTCAACCTCGGCTCTGAGGTGGTACTGTCACTATAGATCAAATGAAGTCACTTGTCCCTATTAATTTGCCTGTCTTCAGTTTTGTTTTGATGGTAGCATTAGTGGTAACTACTTTGGTCAGCAGTAAAAGAGTGATACTTGCTCAATCAGGTTAGCTCTAATGTGGACATACATTAGTTTTTTGGCATGACATTTGATAGCCTTGAAAACCTTCCTTCTGTTGTATTTTTCATAACATTACTTTCATTTATCTGATTTTTTTGTTTTTCTTCCCAGAAATAACTTAAAGTAACAGTAGAGCTCACAGCTGTCATGAACAGCTTCCTGGGGCAGGTGATGGATAGGGAGAATAGTGTACCTGAAACTGGAGCACATGCAGTCTTCACTGAAAACATGCTGATTTCATAGAGTGGTTTCAGCAATGCCTGGGCAAAGACATTGCCTACAGTGAGCGTGTACGCCAGTGGTGAGCCAGATCCTTAAAAGTGGTGAGCTAGTACAATCAGGGCTAGATTTTTTACGATCAGAGAGTGAACTTTTATGAAAGTGGCCATTATCCAGTACATCCTGCTCTCTCTGGGAGTTAATAAATACTTTTGAAAATCTATTCACTTGATTTGCATACCTAAGTGGTAACTTCAGTGTGGTACTGGAAAAGAGTTCTGCTAATACACAAAGATCAGTTAGTCTACAAGATGTTTTGCTTCCTCATGGCTGTGTTTTCTCATGCGGGGTTAATGGAAGTAAAACGCAGTTAAATTTTCTAAGTCATTTCATTAAAAAGGCATGATAGTGAAAATGAAAGAGACAAGTAAGTTAAAAAGGGAATATCTATTTTCATACTGGAGTCACTTTTAATTACTGAGTTTCACTTTTGGGTACTTTTAAATCTAAGAGTTTTAGTTTGCCTCATTTTAACAGTTTACATTTAAATTCATGTTCCTTAGCGTGTTGATTTTGTTGCGTTGCCAAGTTCATATGGAAATAGCTCGTATTGAAGAAGATGGTGATAGAATAGAGGCTGCTGTGGAACATTTGCAAAAAGCTATACATCTAAACAACAGTGGGCAGTATCAAGAGCATCTAAGATTGACTTCTAACCGTCTTCATTTGTGCACTATGCTGTATAAGTCACCTGAGCGTCTAGAGGATCGGGCAGTAATGATGATTGAACAGGTAATCATGAAGATACGATCGGTAGCTGAAATAGGTTTGCTTATTAACTTTTGGCAGAGGAAAGCCAGCTGTTTAGTAGAACTGCATATTAGTGGAGCCAGCATCAGCTTGCTTTCAGCAAATTGGTATTGGTTGGTTGCCTTGAAAAACTCTCTGAATTCTTTCTGTGGTGGTCATACTGCTTCACACTCTGAAGATTGCAATAGAGGATTTTTTCCAGTTATGTTCAAAGCTTATTTCTTGGGGAGAGAGGACGTTATTTGTTAGCAAAAAAGAAGCCTGTTAATAATTGTCAACAATTAAGGTTTCATTGCATGGAACAGTGTTTTAATTAATGAGGAGAGCAGTGGCCAAGTATCTAAACATCCTAGCTGGCTTTGGGATAAATCAGTATCATGTCACACTTACAAATGACACTAAATAATGTAATCTAAAGTCACAGTGTAGTCATTGTCAAGAGTTATTGCATCTAATTCTGTTGTGGTGCCTCAGCACCTGAACAAAAATCATACTGGCAACTGATTGTTCTTTGGCTAAAAGAAATTTCAGCTATACACCATTTTGGAATATTCACAGAAATTAAGATGTGTTCACTGAACCTAAAGACAATACTGGAAAGCTGCTGGTGAGTTGATATGTCTATGTTAAGACAAAGAAAAGTGAAGATTTTTTTTGTCTAGTTTTAATGCTTTTCCATGCAAGCTTACTCTTGTTTAAATGTTATTTTAAAAAAAAAAAGCACTTACACCTCCTCTGTCTTTGGCTAATCCTGAGTAGACTAGGAATTTTTTATATTTTGTAGCAATTCCTAGTTATTGCACAATGGATATATTATTGTTGGTTTCTAAATAAATGCTGTTCTTTATTTAAGAAGGTATAACTTAATGACAGGTTATATGCTGAGGAATATACTGTAAAGATCCATGAGGAGCATGAACAGTACTTTGTGTTCCGTTATCTTTGATGTATTCATGTCAAGATCAACCAAAGTTCTACAGTCACTTTCAACAACTATAATACTGCAGAATGATGTGTAAGATATATGAAGATACACAATTCCTATAGGTATTTTTTTTGTAGTACCCAAGTTCTGTGGTCTGCATTCTGTTATGTTTAGTAAATAAGATACATAAATAGGAATATAATAAAAATGAACCTTATAACAATTAGTTCTTTTCTTTATGTAGGCTAAAAGGGGAAAGCAGAAGGATAATGTGAGGAAAAAGAGGTCACTTCTGGTAAATGCAGGTCTTGCACTAGCTCCTGATTCATTTCAAATAGTCCTTGACAGTGAAAATGAAGCTAAAGGTAATGTACGTATGTGTGACTAAAAGTTACTACACTTGACTTTGACTGCTTTGCACGGTCTTAAAGGTTGGATGTAACACCTAGTGGCAACATGTAGAGAGTATCACAATACAGGTGAAGTGACAGTTCTGCTAAATTCTGTGGCAAAGCTCCTATCAATTTCATGAGGGATCTAAGATTTGTATTGTGATACTGGAGGAGGAAATGTTATTGTTTTCCCCTCTGAATTCATCTGAATCTTATTGTTGTGCTGTAGTGTGCTGTAAGTTGTGCTGTAATTTTATTTTCACTATGTGCAACTGCTGAATGTTCTTACCCAAGGCCAGTTTTAAGTGGTGTTTTCTGAAGTTTCACCCCATAATGTTCTGTGTTAATTACATAGAATATTAGGTATTCATTCTATATTGTAAATATCTTTCTATTCTAAAATCTTGCTTTTGAGAGATCAAGTTTTGCACAGAAATTTAGGCATGAATTCATTATTTACTTTCTAAAACATGGATCATAAATACACATGTTCCTTATGCCACAAACAGCTTCGGTTTGTGACTCTCCAGCCTGTTGTTGAAGAAGAGTGGACAGGGAACAGATTTTCCAGATTGCTTGAACTGTTTTATCTTGTCAATAAAGCAAGTGTGTGACTAATTTAACTAACTTTCTGAGTATACCCTGTGTACTCCCAGGGTAGAGATTATGCTGGAGGAAGGCAATGCTACAGAAGGAGTCCTGTAGCTTCTAAAGCAGCCTGTTTGTGCCGTGGAAGGCCATGCAGTTCTCTCATGCCATCTATTCAGCCAGGCTAAAATGTTTAACTTGCATATTCTCATTTCAAACTCGATCAACTGATGACTTACAAGACTGTTATTTACAGAATCAACAATCCCACTTCATGCAGTACGTTTAAGTTTGTGAAAATTATTTTGTTGGAAAACATTTCTATACATGATTTAAGGTGATAAAATGCATTGTATTTGTGCAATGAAGAGAATTAAAAGCATGCATGTATTTCTACTTGCTCTTGAATTTTGAGTTGACAACGGTAAAATTATATCCAAACTTCCTCAGAATAAATCTTACCGCCCATTAGCCTGCCAAGATAAGCCATTAAAATGAGTGAGATTATCACAATATTACAATTACTACAATACTTTGTTTGACACAACGTTTTGTAAAATTTTGTTTTGAATGATTTCAATCATTCCTGAGGCTGTCATCCAAAGAGTGAGTTTTTTGCTTTTTCCGTGACACACATGTTACAACAAACTTAAACATGTTTATTGAAGGAGTAAGAAAATATATATATGCAACTGTATTATTAAAATATACATAGGACAGGACATCAGATTTGTAGGGTTATTTTTTCTTTTAAGTTGCATAAATAACTGTGTGTCAACATTTCATTCTTTTTGATGTATATGCTGGCCTAATTTAGTGAGAATTGTACCCACAGATCTAGGGAACAACGCTCTTTTTTAATCCACAATGCTTTATCCTACAACCTTACATGATATTACTGTCATTATGTATTACACTGAACAATTTCTGTCAGTTAATCTATGTGTATAGTTAGATTAACACAGCCTTGTCGTATACTGGATAATGCATTGCAAAATATTTTTAACAAGAGTGGTAAGACACTATGCCTTCCTCTTTTCATTGTAAGTAAATGTAAGTGAACCTGCTTATATATATATTTTAAAGCCAGAAATACTTGATATGTATTTGCTGCTATTATTTGGCAAATTTTTTGAGGATCGCATTAAAACTTACTCAGTCTGCATTATGTTAGGGACCATTGCTTAGATTCAAGTGAATGTACAAACTCATTGGATTTCCCAATCGCATCAAGCATCTCCTCTATGTCATTACACTGCAAAAAATCATCTCTTTTTGATGTATCTGTACCACTGGAGTAATTCTCTACCTCAAGGGGCCAGCTTGTTCCTCCCTTGCATCATTTTTCTGTGTTGGTTATTTCTTTGTTTAATGTTTTTGCCCAGTATCTTGTTGACTATGTAAAACAAAAGTCAGCATTCTCAAATTAAAACAACAAAATTCAATATTGATCAAAAATGTGTTTGATTAGATAAATGTTCTTAAAATTCAGCACAAATGTGAACTTTACATATTACTTCATCCATTTACTCTTGACTGAGGCTAGTTAGAGCAATGCATGTCCTGTCAGAAAAGAGGTGTACTTGAGATATTTGGGGGCAAATCAACCCTAAATCAGTTTTCGTATGGGATAACTATATCTGAAGATATACGAAAAACGGAATAGATGCTGGTGGGGTGTGGTTTTTTCCATGTTGGTTGGTTGGTTTTGGGAAAGCTTGAAGGACTGAAAAAAGGGCTGAATTTCAAGTGTTTCAGAAAGTAGTTAGGAATCAAATTGCATACCCTTCATGTGGATTTTTTCATCTCGAATACTTAAAAATTAACTTAAATTCTTTTTTCTTTGCTAAGTTTCCTCAGGTGAAAGTAGGAGTCAAATAAACTACCTCTGTGCAAAAGCACAACATCATATTAAAAGCATGGAGAAAGTTGATGAACATTTGAAACACTTAAGAAATGAAAATGACAGAGAGAGGTAATTACTATAGACAAGATATGTCTCTTTTGTCTTGTGTAGAAGTCTTTAACAGCAAAGTTTCTTATTGCAGCTGTTAATTTACTTGATGATACCTTGTAAGAGGCTGAATACTTCAGTGAGACCTTACTTTGAAATTCTCAACATTGATTTTGAAATACTTAGTTTAGTTTAGTTTATAGGATAGATAATTAGGGATGTCACACACATTTTGAAATTTTGGTATGATTAATGGTTGAACTCAATGATCTTAAAAGTCTGTTCCAACCTAAACGATTCTATGATTCTATGATTACTACTATCCAAAACAAGAATTTTGTCCCACTCTTGATATACTGAGGGGATTTTTTTTTTAAGTTAATAAAGTAATAGTGTTATCTTTGCTACTGATAAGAAGTCTCCCATTTATTAATTTTTATTAGATTTAAAATTTTATTTATGATTGCCATCATTATTGACATGATATTTTTGTGGATCCTGAAGTGTGGAAGATAATCCTGCTTATGAAATAATTTTATGTGTGCCTTTTCTGTGGTAGAATTATACTTTGGGCAGATTTGGCAAAAGTTGCACGTAAACAAGAAGTATGGGATGTCTGCCGCACAGCATGCAGATTTTGTCTCTTCTATGACGATACTTTATTTCGGAAGGTGACAAAACCTAAAAAAAGTAAGTGAACAAATTATTTTGAATGTTGTAAGAGACACTTTTTCCTCATTTATTAGAGTTACTTGAAGGAGCCAGCCAATATTATTATTTTCTTCCCTCCCATTCCCAAAGTTCCCTGAGACTCTTGTCTATCACCGTGTGTTGGCATACATGGAATATTCTTTCTATCTCCAAATCTAGAAATCAGTCAATACATTTTTCTGTTGAAACCGTACTTTGCCTTCAGAAGTGTTTCACCAGTGCTAAAGAAAAGTATTTATATGAAATATATCTACCTATCTAAGCAAATAGGTTCATTCCCTAATGGTCATTTAGGTCCATATTATCCATCTCTGTCATACTTAATTACCTGAGGAAGCTGAAGAAAAATGGATTATCAGTCACTTTGTATGAGGCTCACGTGGTAACATTTTTTACCCTTTATTGCCTTATTAGGGGTTCCTCTGAGGTATCTGACATTGTTTATGCCTCGTTCCTTGAGGTTCTGCTGAAAACCTACCACACATGTTAAAAGAGTTCTCAACTCAGGGAAAGAGTGCTTTCAAACCACTAGCTGCTTGCTGACTTTTACATATCTCTGTTAAAAATTATTTTACCTGGGAGTTTGTAAAACTCACCTTCAAGAAATTCTAGTACACACCCTGTTGGCTGTTTTTATTTTTCTCCAGCTGATGTTAATTGAACCTATTCCACATTTTTTCCCTAGATTGTTTCCAAGTTCCACTTAAACTAGGGCATTAGTTTACTTGTTTTCTTTCAAAAGTTTTGCATCTCCGAGGTAAAGGTGTCTTTCTCATACTCTGTTTACAGGGCTTTATGATTCTATCTGTGTCAGTCTAAACACTTTTTCTGGGTAGGCAGGAGATCAAGATACTTTTCATCTCTGTTCAGAAGTGTTTCAAATGGTTCAATCAAAGTTTATTACGAGGCTGCTGAAGTTGGTCTAAGCTTTCAGAGGTAGAACGTCACTAGAAATGGAACAATAACTGTTACCTTGCTGAAGGTCTCCATTGTCAAGAACTGTAGAGTGGCCTGGAAAACCATTCATTGGGTGCTGCATGTTTCTATAAATGCAAAGAAAACAATGATGCATTTGGTGGAGCAGTTGAGGTGATCTATTCTGGGAGGTTTCTAACTGTGGGACTACTACTTGTAGTTAAATGAAATGTGAATAAGCTTGTAGATGCTCAAGGCAAGAAGAGAAACTTACAATTGACTGGAGTTCTCCGAGAACTGTTGGCACTGTTCATTTTCGTGTTTCACTTAGTTTTTCTTTGCTACTACTAGTTCTAGGATTAGTGTGTGAGAAAAATGAAAGGTTGTCTTCATCTATATCGTATTGAGGGTAGGGCAAAGATAATTGTCACAGTGTGAAGACCCTCTACAGAGGCTTGCTGGATTTTCAGGCTTGAATAAAGGCAAATAATTCAAGACATTCTAGAGTTACAGAAAAAGAACTTACCAGTTCCTATTAATGATGCTTTTGGTGCATGGTTGCCCTGAGTTTCTGGTAAGTACTTTTTTTTCCCTTTAGTTTGGAAAAGAGATGAAAGATGAAACATTGGCTAGTCTGGAGAAAGTAAATACGTGTGATTGGTCTAGGAACCAGGAGCAATCCAGTCAAATTGTCAGACTGTAAGTTTTAAGAAAACAAAAACATTACTTTTTAACAGAAATTAAAAGATTATTTTGGAATATCAAGGTATGGTTTAAAAAATTAGACAAAGACTAAAAAGTTAGATGTATCAGCAAGTATTGAACTTGATGGGTCGAACAGAACCTCTGTTTCAGGAGGTTGCTTGGATGCAGATTCTGGAAAACTGTGAAGATAGGCCAGGGAAAAAAGTAGCTTTGTGTATCCTACTTTTTATGCTTTTCCTCAAACACCCACTATTGGCCAACAATGTATAGGGAACCCACTGTGACAGCTTTTATGCTCTTACTTTGGGTTTATATTAAAATAAGCTCAGTCCTTTCTCTTCATTATTAAACCACAGAAAAAGAATGGTATTTTTCTCTTTATTGGTGTGTATGTTGCCAGAAAGTCAACCCCATCCATGATTTAAACACACTGAGATTTTAGCCACTGCATAATGTCCAGTGCTCCACTTCCATTGAAGCAATAAAATTGAACTAGAGGCCATGGGTTATATTCATATTAATGTAATGTCAGTATGTATGTTATGACTGGAGCAAGTTATTTGCTGCAAATATTGAAGTTTATGCACAAATGCAGCAAAATCACAGGTAACCAATACCTCAGCACTGCTTGAGAAGAACGGGTTTTGAGTGCAATAAATTGTATAGATGAAAAAAAAATTGAGTGAAATAATTTTAAGTCTGTACTTGTTAACTCTTTCTTGTGGATGTAAGAATGTGTAGGGATTTTTAAATTTTGAAATGAATGTGATATTTATCTGATTTGCATGATAATAATGAATTTTTTTGAAGTATTCTTTTATTTTTAGCACAGAAGAAGAAAGCTAGTACAACTATGATGGATGATGATCAAGGTGACAGCTTACAAGGAGGATCATTACTACCTGCTAAATCCTTCTCTTTTGAAAGAGATTTACTCAGAATATTAGCAGAAATAAGATTCATTAATGCAGAGGTAAATAAATTACACAACTGTCATTCATATTTGTTTCATTTAGCTTTATTTTATGTATAATTTTATGTATAAATCTTAAAGCGCTGGAATTTTGGGTTTAATTATTGTCTATCTCCACAGGAACTAAAGGAGGAAGTAGTTTCATGAAGCATCTTTATCAAAATACTGTGTGAAAGTAACTATAGCAATAGTTTCACTGCAGGTCGTGATAACACATTTTTACAAGGGATTCTGTTGTAAATGTTTGACGTGAGACATTATATTTCTGGATCCTTAAAGTTCCAGCATGATTTAAAAAAATATATAAAAAATAGATTTTTTTTTCTTAATGAAATTATTTAGTAAAATTAGCTGTAGACAATTGGAAGATTATGAAGTATTTTACATTATATTTCATATAGTTGTACATGCCTGTAAAACATCTGAAAAAGCATTTTGTATTTTTTAATTTTTGAAGAGGTAACAACACTAATACTAAGTCACAGTCTGTTTTCACAATGATAAACTGGGTCGAAAATTTATTTCTCTGTATCTTTCTAGGCAACTGTGCATTTATTAAGATTGCAGGGAATTGAACTGAATGATCATGCATTACCTCCAGAAGATACAAGCCAGTATCATCCAGGATATGTTTCAGATCTTCCTGAAAGTGATCCAGAATGGAAAACATACAGGTGCTTTTCTTTGATAAATAACAAGACCTTGGAACTCTAACAGATGGTTATTATCACGCACAGATGATAATTGCAAAAGTTATTTCCTCTTAGTAAAATTCATTGTCACCAGATGCTTCATATTTTTAGGTTGTCATGGTAATGGGAAAAGGAAAACAATCTAAAAAATCATTTGACATAATTTTTCTTTAGTTTGCTTTCATTCTGGAGTGTGCATTTTATTTTTCATTTAACATTTATTTCTCTGAAACTAGAAGCTAGTCTCTCAACCTTAAAAACTATTAAATCTGTGTTATATTGACATTTAGACCATGAAATTCTGTATTTTAAAATATATTTCCCCAAATCAAAAAAGACTGTCTTGCTTTTTATCTCCTATAACTATAATGATGTCTGAGTACCTGAATACATACAACGAATTACCTCAGTTTGCAAAACTATTCTGTTCCATCCAGCCAACTGAAGTGAATAAGGGAGAGTAGAACATAGCAAGTTATCTTTTTTTCTGGTCTCACATGATTATTTCTTGTGAAGGAGGAGAGGAGGGAGAATTCTGAAGATGATATTTAAACTCTCTTCTGTTCACATTCATACCAATATTAGCTTTATTGTGACAGTGGTCGTGTCCTGGAGGAGTAGATATCAGAGTTGTGTCCCTAAGTCTATTCGTTAAGTCTGAAGTAAAGTTTCTCACACTTTCTGCTTGCAAATGTTCACTAAAACAGGAAAAAGTATAAACTGATCAGAACCAAGGGACAAAGAAGATGAGGATTCCGTTCCAAAATCTGATACTAAGCTGGTTTTGAGTTTACCCAATTAGATTAAAAACTCATAGGAAAAAGAACTTTGGTCTACAGCGTCCTGTACCATTGTTGACATAGCAATACCCTGTGTCAGTTTGTGCTTTTGGTTTTGTGGCTTAACCATGGCCATTCTGTATGGTCATTCAAGGCTGTATTTTTAATATTGCTTTTTCTAAGTAATGGTACATCTTGATAATTAAGGAAAAAAAAAGAAAAGAAATAAAGTTATTGCATAGACGATGAGAAAGATGTTATCTGATTAAAAATGAATTCAGCATTTGAGAACATCTGCAGATATCTTTGAGTGCAAGAACACATGCAGTTGCTAAGTGAAAAAGACGCCTCCTTAACACTTGAGTGGAATGCCTTACTTGTATCTGTATTCTAGTAGAGCCCTGTCATGGATATTTAATGATTTCTAGCACTGATATGTGGATTCACACATGCGTTTTAAAAAAACGTGTGGATAAAGCATGAACTATAGCCACTATTTTTTAAGCTAATAGCATTTGAGTGTCAGAGACTATTTATTTCATGTTGATACTAATTCCTTTCCCGAGTCATCTCCTCATCCTAGTAAAATATAAGTTAATGGATGAAGACTTAATAAATGCAACTGAAAAGTGATTAACATTTTTTGTTGTTGTTGTTTGAGATGTACTACTATGTATTTAACCTTATTATGTAATTCCTTCTAGTGTTAAAGTTTTGGAATAACAGCTTCTTCATACTAATTTTATAGTTTGTGGATAGACTACTTATCTCAGTATGCTATGGAAAATTTCCAACGTGCAGCGGAAATTGGAGAAGAATTGAATGAAGCCTGGATTGTTCACAATGCTGTGGTGTATATCTTAAACTACAATAGACATCTTATCTCTTCAGGAAGACAGAGGGAAATTGTTGAGTATCTGCAGACTCTTCTTGGAGCCGTCAAGACTGTTGGGCACAATGGGTATATTTAAATGTTTGGTTCTGAACATGCTCTTTTTTCCTAAAACAGAAAAAAATGTTTTTATAAACACTGGAAATCACTTCGTGCTGTGAAAGACTCTTATTGCTGGCTTTTATTAGTGGTAGAAGGACTTTGGTATATACAGAGTAGTTCAGAAGATAAATTTAGTTTTGTGGTGTGAAAAAGACTTTTTAATCCTTTCTATTTGTTCTTTGTTACTGTTCACTATAAGCCATATTAACTTTAGACTAAGCAATATTAATTTCTCTTCATTGTGGAATAGCAACATGTGCATGTGAAATAGCATTTGGTTAAGCTAGTCAGAAAGAATCAGGAAAGTTTTCTTAGCCTGTGAGTTTGCAGGACAGCTTGAAATGGGGCTGTCCTGCAAATGGGGACAGACTTTTTAGCAGGGCCTGCTGTGACAGGACAAGGGGTGATGGTTTTAAACTGAAGGAGGGGAGATACAGACTAGACATAAGGAAGAAGTTTTTCACAATGAGGGTGGTGAAACACTGGCCCAGGTTGCCCAGAGAGGCGGGAGATGCCCCATCCCTGGAAACATTCCAGGTCAGGCTGGACGGGGCTCTGGGCAACCTGATCTAGTTGAGGATGTCCCTGCTCATGGCAGGGGGTTGGACTAGATGGCCTGGAAAGGTCCCTTCCAACCCAAACCTTCCTGTGATTCTATGATGCTATGAAATGTGTTTGCTTGCTGTCAGTTTGCTCTGAAGTTGAATTATATTGTAAATATAGTTAATTGGAAATATTTCTAATCAGAGTAAGGTGGTTACTACTGGTTCTGAAATATAAAAGAAAAGAGAAAAAAAAGAAAATAAAGGGAATATGCACATTAATAGGCCATGAAAATGGGAATATAGATTCCACACTGGCTTAGAGAAATGCTGTTCTGTAGTAAATGCAATGGGAGAATGATTGACTATGACAGAGGAGATACTCAAGTCAAAGTCTGACTGTGGGACAAAATCCTAGAAATTTTAGCACATTATTGACAGTGACCTCAGCACTAGGAAAGCTCTTAGGATCAGCAGTAAAGTTTTCTCAAAAAAAAAAAAAAAAAGGTAATAGCTGATTCCAGCTCAGCAGTTGATTGGCATGGAGAGTAATACAGTGTAATACAGAAATGGTTTTCTGTGGGGGGTTTGGCTGAGGTTAATTTTTTAGGAAATAGTTATTATTTTCATGCATAGCAGCCCACTAATAAAAAATACTTTAAGTATGTTTGTCTGACATAAGTATGAATTTTTTTTTTTTTCTGTGAGGAAATAGTAGCTTCAGTTATAGAAAGTACTGAAAAAAAATGATGTAAACTGTGAAAGTTGGTTGTGGTTTTTTGTATGTTCAACCATTTTAACTGCTTTTCCAATGGGAAAATTTTTTGTAACATCCATAATTTTGCTTTTCTAAGAAAAATCTAGATTTTCAAATAATGTTTATTACTTGAAAGTAGTAAACTTTATTACTTCCTCTTATTTTGATCTGATGCAGTATGCACTTTTGATTTTTATTTTCTTCTACAGAAGTACTGAAATTTTACTGATGTTATGTAATGCTTTGGCTCGGGGCTTAATCCTTTGTTGGATTCCAAAGCCAAAACTTGCTGAGAAGAAAGAAAATGATGCAGCAACAGACAGAAGCAGAAAAGCTGCAGCAAAGAAACATGAAAAAGCAAACGTCATCCAGTCCCTTTCAGTAGATTCCAGTGGACTTCCTGATATCAGAGCTGCCTTAGAGGTACAAAGCCCTCATTTTTTGTAGTCTTTTTTGGTCTGCTGTCATATATTACAATTCATATAAACTAAATTGTAGAAATCTTTTGCAAAAAATAAGCTACCATCTTTTACAGTTCCTGCCACCACAGGTACTCCCCAAATGTACACTGAAGTTCCTTACCAGCTGAGGCTGAGGACTGTAACTTCTGTTTGCTATATGGGTTGACTTAATGGAGATGTTGTTAGGCTTAGAGATGCATGTGCAGTAATTTTAACATAAGTAATGGATGGTATGTTCCATACAAAGAGCTTTCCACATTTCTCCTGTGTTCCAGTCTTTTCTTTTTTTTCTTCTTGGTTTTCAGATTTGTGAATTTGCCCTAAAAGTGACAACTGGAACCATACCTGATGAAACAGTACCTATTGCTGCACAGCAACAGATCATTGCTACGTGGGTGAAAGCAAAACAGCTAAATCAGCAGCAGATCAGTCATAAACTTTGGACTGAGGAGGAGGTATTATTTCTCTGAAATTCTGCATAATGTTGAAACTTTTATTTCATAGAATCATAGAATCATAGAATTGTTCTGGTTGGAAGAGACCTCCGAGATCATCGGGTCCAACCATTAACCTATCACTACCAAGTCCCCCACTAAATCATATCCCTTAGGGCCTCATCTAAACGCCTTTTGAATACGCCCAGAGATGGGGACTCCACCACCTCCCTGGGCAGCCTGTTCCAATGCCTGACAACCCTTTCGGTAAAGAAATTTTTACGAATGTCCAATCTAAACCTCCCCTGGCGCAACTTGAGGCCATTTCCTCTTGTTTTGTTGTCTGTTACTAGGGAGAAGAGACCAACCCCCATCTCTACAACCTCCTTTCAGGTAGTTGTAGAGAGCAATAAGGTCTCCCCTCAGCCTCCTTCCCTCCAGGCTAAACATCCCCAGTTCCCTCAGCCGCTCCTCATAGGACTTGTGTTCCAGACCCTTCACCAGCCTCGTTGCCCGTCTCTGGACACGCTCCAGCACCTCAATGTCTTTCTTGTAGTGAGGGGCCCAAAACTGAACACAGTACTCAAAAAATTAAAATTAAATTCATAAATTCATTTCATAATGACTGCAGTTATCAATGTGTATTTTCTTCTATCTTTTGAATACAACGTGAAAATAAATTTTGGCTGTAGCTCCCATAGATCTTTACAGAATATGGCAAATTTTTCACATTGAGCATGGCAGTGAGTCTACATTTCTTAACTCTACGTTCTGTTTTCAACTGCCAAGAATAATTGTGGTGATGTTTGTCATATGATGACTGTATAACAAAGTTGATTTTGAATTCATACATTTAAAATAATAAAATGGCAACATTAAAAATGTTAAGAAAAATCAGCTGTATTTATATCAAAATTTAATGCGGTCTCTTTGTATATGAATATGGACCTAGTAAGTTGGAAATTAATATTTTATTCCTATCTTTTTATTTTATTATGTCTATAAAACCAGAATCCCTTAGTGATATATGGAATTTATATTCATTGTAGTGTTGCTATGTATTTTAATGTTGAAACTGCAGTAATTCAGAGTTCACAATGTATATTAAAAAATGATTCTGTGATTAAATCCCTCATTTTAAGGACACAATAAGGAGAGGAAGACTTGCTTAATGCAAATTGAGGGTTTCAAACATAGTTATTATTACCTTGTCATCTCAATTAATGTTCTTAATAATGTTTACTTGCAAAAAAAAAAATCTGTTAATGTGAATTTTTTATTTCTGCTTAGAATAATGATGAAGCACAAAATCCTATGGCAAGAATTCTTGTTGGTCTAGAAATGTATTCATGTAATGGCTTGGGTCTCATGGATTTCACTGTTCCTAGCTTATCTCAGGTATTTAGCTTTGTTTTATCAGCTCTCAAGTTTTAAGAAATTGCATAGTATAAATGTAATTTCAGTTTCAGTTTTGGATGGAGGCAAAATTCATTTTGAAACTTTGATCGTACCATTATTTCCTTTAAAACTTTCCAAGAGATTGAATAGTTACAACAGGTAGAAGATTTTTGTGACTGAATATTTTAATTTATCCAAAAACCAGATAGCATTAGAATACAAGTATTAGAATTATTCCCATGTTGCTCTAACAGGTTATTTCCATAACCATCAGATGAACATAATGGGTTCAGATGAATTCCGTACAGAGCCATACTTCTGACCTTTCATTTTTGTGGAGAAGAGACAACTTTGTAGAATCATAGAATCATTTAGGTTGGAAAAGACCTTTAAGATCATCAAGTCCAACTGTTAACCCAGCACTGCCAAGGCCACCACTAAACCATGTCCCCAAGTGCCACATCTACATGTCTTTTGAATACCTCCAGGGATGGGGACTCCACCACTGCCCTGGGCAGCCTGTTCCAGTGCCCAACAACCCTTTCGGGGAAGAAATGTTTCCGAATATCCAATCTAAACCTCCCCTGGCGCAACTTGAGGCCATTTCCCCTTGTCCTGTCGCCTGTTCCTTGGGAGAAGAGACCAACCCCACCTGGCTCCAGCCTCCTTTCAGGGAGTTGTAGAGAGGTGTATTTTTGAGTTTGTATTGGAAGTATTCAGAATTTCAACAGATAACTTCGTGTTATAGTGAATTTACTTTTAGCAGTTGCGAGGTAGAACTCAACTACAATTTGTTACTACTTAAAGAATTAGGTGGCTTATTGACGAGTCTTATACGAGGCATAGTTCCTTAAAGTACTTGCTTGTGATCAGTCTTCCATGATTACTCACGCTGAATAGTGCCATGCTTTTCCTGTGATCCTTTTGGTTACCAGGCTATTCAAGAGGAATCAAAGTGGTGTAGGAAGGTTTATACCCTGTATTTTCAAAACAGTGAGTTGTCGTTTTACCTGTTTGATTACCACATTTATAATTTCTACCTCCTGTAAAGAGCTTTCTTAAAGGACTGAGATGTATTTCCCCATTTAGCTAGGAATCTGGTGTCATTGTCTAACACTTTTGTAGAAGTTCGTCTTTCTAAAGACTAGGATCTGGTTCCTTATAAATATATAGGTATCTAATTCTAGTTGGTCTACAGATTTATGCCAAATATTATGAGTTAGCTTTAGCTATTACTTCAGTGGCTTAGTTTTGGAGAGCAGTGTTGTAATATCCTCATTTTGACCAATCCGTTAACAATTCCCATTAGCTTAAAAAGATGGAACTTTCTGACTAGACACATGCAAAAGCACGAAAGACATTTAGATCCTATGATGAAACTATATATGAAACACTGTTGTTGTAAAAAACAATTCTGTCTCCCATTCTTACCTTTGGCTTAACTAAAATGGGCTCTGAATTTCGGAAGTCCTGTTTCACTGATTTTCAGAAGAGGACTGGGGACATGTAAGTCTGGGCAGATACTGCTGGTCAAAAGGCATGCACGCTTACAGCTGGATTTACATACACTATTATAATACTTACAGGGTGAATGATGCTTCTCTATTGTATATTTTGATTCCTTTTGTAACTCTTTGGTTTTCTAGGTTGTTTTATCACGTACTATTTCCATGTCCAGGTGGGTTGTATGGAAGGTACAGCTGTAAGCATGTAAGTCCTATAGAAAAAAGCATGATAAAACCATGAAATTTAAATGCTTTTTTTCTCTCTTTCTCCCCCCCCCCCCCCCCCAGTTAGTGAAATTGGCTTTAGAATGCAGTTGGTCAGATTCCTTAGTGGAATTGCAGACACTGACACGACTGACGTATTTTGCATATGTATCACATGACTGTGAAATAGTGAGGACTTGTTCCAAAAGGATCTTGCAATCAGATGAGAATTTTTTCCACAAAAGAGGTACTAAGAAATACGAAATGTAAGTACATGGAATTTTGCATGATACTGTGGTATACTTGAACTAAGTTTTGAAGAAAGAATATATAGGGTAAATGCATCTGATCACATAATCAAAAGTGAAAGAATCATTTTTACAAAGAAACTGTACAGTTAGAGGTAAAAGCGAAATTTTCATACTTCTGCTGACACTGTCATTAGCAGTTACTCAAGTACTGCAGATGATGTTTTAACTCTGCAGCGTAGCCTGAGTAAAAGGCAGCGTGAGATCCAGACTGTGGCTCTGGACCGGTTCAGGAAGATGTATGAACTTTGTTATCCAAGTGAGTCAACTGGTCACATAGACATGCGCTTGAGTGTCTTCCTGGTGAGCGTTGCTTTTCTGAAATGGTCTCTGGCAATCGTGGTCTTTTCACACTTTTATGATTTCCAAGCAGAAAGTAGCTTATTCTAGGTTTTTTGGTGATGCAAATTGCTTCCAATGCTGAGCTGGCTCTTAATACACAAAGGGTCTACACAGTTCATGGAGCAAGATGGAGCTGTGAGTTGTAAAAGTGATAGCAGTTCTCATGTCAGGTAGTCTTTATGGTCTTTATTACCACCTATGCATATAGGTGCAATAGGAATGTAACTCATTTCTTTAAAAGCCCAGTGTCTTACTTAACTGATAATTTAAAACTTTGATCTCAAAGAAAAAAAAGAAAAAAAGATTTCATATTTAAACAGATCTGTTGGTGGAGTCCTTTATTATAAAAAGGTGATATCCTTCAATCCTTCTTTTTTTTTTGGTATAATTTCCTCCAAAACCAGAATGTAATTTTATCAAAATAGGAGGGAATCAACTCCATTTAGTAACAATTTGTTGGAAAGTAGGAAGTTTGAAATAAATGTGTAAAACACTTCAAATATAATTTATTGTTCATTTTGCTCTCTGAACAAGAATTTCTCTTTAAAAAAAAATATTCTGGTCTTTCAAATTCATGGTTGTTTGCTACATGGGAAAAAAACCCATGTAAAACCAAATAAGATATCTTAATATGAAATACATAGTTTCAGAACATTACATAAATTGAGAAAATACTTGCTGCATATCTAGCAGTCTGCAAACTAGTGAATGATAAAATGTTTGATTCTTTGACAAAGAAATGTAGTCATGGACTGTCAATGCTATTTTCAGAGAAAAGAAGACAAATTTAGTCTTCCCAAGGTAAAGCACAACTTCAGGGAAAAGAAGGGTTAAATATTTATTTTCTACTTCTTGTTGTTGTTAACCTGTACTGTAGAACACTGATGTCCTCTCGTGGACACAAATCATAACTGCATGATAGTTCTCACCACAGGGTTAGGAACTAGGCCAACTAGAATGTCTAGGTTTCTGTATATGGTTGCACATAGCAACTAAGACATTGAAAAAAATCTTGTAAATTGTATTACTTATTTTCTTACAAAATCACTATTAACCAAAGATGTCAGATTTATTTACTTATTTATTTTTAACTGATTAGCTGCTGGGGCTGAAATCTACATTATTTTCTTTTAAATGGAGTGGAATATGATCCAAATCAATTTCTCAAGAGCCCTGTGCATACTTTACGAGACATAAGTGAGACCAATTCCAAAAGAAAGTATCAAAAACTGTCTAATTTTCCTTATTTCTGTTTTTAATTGCTCGTAATGTAAGTTTGACTTTGGACTAATATTTTGTTCGATGTACAATAGTGAATAATGGGAAGAAAACCCCAAATCTATTTTCTCCCCTTGCAAAATGTAGATAATAATTTTTTTAATCCTATTTCACAGTTATTTTCATTAGAGCTATGAAAAAGATACTTTATTTCTGATATCTTTTCACAAAATGTTCAGTTTTTCAAATATTTTCTGATTTTAAAAGGGAAGTCAGTAGAAGCATTTGTAACTTCCAAAGCTAGGGACGTCTATTTAGCAACAACTTGCAAGCATCATTAATACAAACTGTTATGTTCTTAGACTGTAAGACTAGCATTTCTTGAATTATTTGCCTTTATTCAGGCCTGGTAACAGAGTGAGACAAGAACTGTTAAGCACTACTGCCTGTATACAAGGAAAGAGTATAATGGAAAACTTGTCTGGAAGAAAACATTGGCGTGTAGCAGCGTCAAAAGCCTTTGCTCAGAGTGCCAGGTATGTTTTACTTTGTGAAAAGACTAATACAAAACAGACCTAAAATTTGATTTACAGATTTGTGGATCAACATATTCTTTCCCAAGACTGATAAAAATCAAAATGGTTGTGAGTTGAAATGCTTAACAAAGGATTTGACAGATTTTTACAGTTTAGTAAATTTATCAAATACCATATCATCCACATAGCTGATCTCTAATGTCATAGGATCATAGGAAGATCTGGTTGGAAGGGACCTCAGAAGGGCTCTAGTTCAAACTCCTGCTCAAAGCAGGGCCAGCCCAGGGCTTTATCCAGTCTGGTCTTGCAGACCTCCAGGAATGGAGACTGCACAACCTCTGTGAGTAACCTGCTCCACTGCTTGACTCTATGCATGGGGGAAAGGTTTCTGCTTATATCCACTGTGAACCTTTCTTATTATTGGGTGTTAGATGTGGTCTAGAGAGTGCTGACTAGAGGGTAATAATCAATTCCCTCGATCTATTGTTTGTTGCTGTTAATACAGACTAGGATGGTGTTGGCCGTTGTTGCCAGAGCACGCTGCTGGCTGGTTTTCAGCTTGCTGTGCACCAAGACTCCCATGTCCTTTTCAGCAGAGCTACTCCTCAGCCAGTCAGTCCTCAGCCTCTACTGTTGCAGAGCATCACATCAATATTGTGAACTGTATGTCACGAACCCAAAGTGGGAAGATGGCTTTAAATAGTAGGCAGGAGAAGGTGATACATGGATGATGCATGACTTTTTGGTATGAATTCTTTGCTATTTGGAAGAAATAAATTCATGAGCAAAAGTAGGCAATTAGAACTCTTAGAAGATGAACATGTGATGGCTGATGTGAGGCTGTTAACATTGTAATAGTTTTTTCCTTCCATTGAGCATTAAAAAGAGAGTGATGGATGAAGTTAGACTAGCTGGTGTAACAGAACTCTAAGGTGATGTCACGTTGCAGATGTATCTGTATTTTTGTAAATTTGCATGTTATGACAAGCACTTTTTCAGGAAGGACTGAGTGCATATATGTGTGTGTGTATATATATATAGGTATATCTCAACACATTCCAAAAGGGAGACAAAAGGTGGTGAGCAAAAACTAGGCCTTAGTAAGTCTAATGTTAAGACATAAGGTATGTGAGCATATGGACTGTAAAAATCATGAAACTGTGGGAGAAAATGATAAAGATTGCCAGATTCAAACCCTACTTTTTGAAAATAGTAAAACTATTCAATGGGTGATTGTTTAATACCAATCCATAATTTTTAGCTAAATTCTAAAGCTTTTGCTCACTCATACGAGTACTGTGTTGTATCACAGTCTGGAGAATTATTAAAGTTTATTAATTCAAAGTAACATTTGCATGGAAATATGCTCAAAACAATTTGAATGCAGCTGGAGGCATTTGGGGTACGTTCTTGTGTTACAGTGGTACTGTACTATGCAAAATCCATAGCATTTTAATAATTGTTTTGTTCTATTTTTTAATGTTTTTAGAATGAGAAATTAACATAATAGGAAGCCAAAAAAGTAGATTATTCCAATGAGAACATCTTGAGTAGATTTCTACTATTTTTTTAATGAAGACTCTTGAGCTAAGATTACACAGAAATACAGTAAAACCATCAATATGGTACTTGTTTATTGCTACTTCTGCTGAATGTGTGAAGGTGTTTTGTATATAAAAATGGAAAATATCTTTTGTATGAAGCTCATATGCTAACCCCTCATTGCTGAGATTATATATGGTGGTGCCTAGATCAGGTAAACCCAGACGTTAGTAGAAGTAAAATCCTTTATTTTGGCTACAGTGTGATTGTTTTCCTTCATTAAGCTGTACTTCACTTTCTTCAGATATGCAGGTGAAGCTGGAAATTATTCCCTTGTAATGTTTGCAGCTAGACACTTTTGGAATACATGTTTACCTTTGCTAGGTTCTCCACATGACAGAGAGCAGTTTAAAGAACCTACTGAAATAGTTCTTAAGAACATAATTAAAGCAGAATCTAAAAATAAACAGGTAAGAATATCAAATAGGTATTGTTAATTGTGCTTGTGTTTAGTGATTGGTACTGATAATAAAGAAAAATTTGGGTTTGCTCTGAAGCTCTGGGTGCATACTTCAAGATACCTTTCCTAAGAGGGGCAAGTGACTTATTTGTCATAAACACATATATGATTTCTTACCTGCATTCACATAGCACACATTCACACATACAGGGAATCACGTACTCTTTTTTTCCATTTGGTGTTTTTTCTGGTTTTAGGCAATTGTCAGACTTGGAACAATCTTCTTCAAAATAATTTGCTGTTTGAAGGGCTGTAGTGTTTCACTTCATGAAGCTTACAAAAGGGAACGTTTAGAAAATATTCAAAAGAAAAGCCAGAAAAAAAATTTGTTACTTCCAGAAAAGATGATAATAGACCTTAAAACACAAACTCGGGAAGAAAAAATGTAACTAAATTAAGGTTCCCCACACCTGCAGATTCAAATTTCTCTTCTACCTGCAAAAAGGAATTACTACTTTGCATATTTTCAGGTTTTTAACAGACTATTTAGCACTTTGGCAGTAGGAAGGAGTTATAATTCAAACTGTGCTGGGAGTCAGTGATAAAATTAAATACTTGTTGATTATGAACAGCATGTGTAAACTGAAGAAGTCATCCCTTTGAAACAATATGCAGGTGATGTGTATAATATTTTTTATTTTTTTTTTTTTTTTTTGGTCTGTTTAGGAGAAGAAACAGACGTTGCCTTTGCATCAGTGGATTACAAAGGATTTTCAAAGTATTGGGTTATCAGTTGGACGCTTTCTTCCAGGCATGTTCTTCCCTCCTTTGATCTGATAATAAAAAACCAACCCAGTATTTTGTAATATCATTATTCTGTTTCTGCAGTATATTAATAAATCATTTGAATGTACTTCAAAGGTGCTGAGGAAGATCTGACATTAAGAACCTCCTTATATGGGTTATTATTCCACATACATGCTGATAAAGCTGATTGGGAGACAGCACTAGAAGTCCTGAATGAAGCTATTCAAGTTTTACCTCAGACAAGACACAAGCTGTAAGCTGGTTGACTTTATTAAAATAAGCATCCTGATTCTTGAGAAGTATAAAACCCTGAGTATTTTTTTATTTTGCATTGGGAAAATATTATGATTATTTTTTGTCAGCCTGTCAGTTCTTGTAACAGAAAACACTGTTGTGTCTTTTCAATGAAAAAGCCATACGTTGGTGGTGCTTCTTATTAATCTGTTCATAATATTTCTAAATTTCATTTTTTTAAAACTCATATATAAGTAGTATCTTAGTTTTCCAAGAAAATAGCTGCATGAAATGTGGCTATATAACAGAAATTTTAATTTTCCTAACTGTAAATGCATTTATGTTAAATGGAAACTAAATTATCTAGGGCACTGTTTACATAGTCTTATCCAAGTTCAAAGATTTATGCCCTTTTATGTCAGTTTATGAACTTTACATCTCTGTACTATACTGATACGAACTAGTACATCTATCCTACTCACAAAGTTACTTTACAGGTACAGATGCAAGTAATTTGCAATCTTTGTTCTTTTTCTAGCCTGATTTTTAAACATAGGGCTACAGTGAAGGCAGGATTGGGATGCAATTTTATGATGGACATTCAGAAATTCAGAGAGGAAGGTGAAGATTGTTTGTCGCATATGTGGCGTCATTTGGTAACAGTCTCCAGAAGTATTGTTGGACAGTTAAGCTGTTTTCAAAATGCAATCATTGCTTTACAGGTTTGTCATTTTTTACTATATGTTCAAACGCTGATAGAATGATGTTTCTCATGTGATTCATGGAATTGCGAGTTCTGTGAAGTGTATCATTGAACTGGTAGGAAGGCCATATACTTGACCATTACTTTTTATAACTTTGAAATTGCTCTTCAGTTGGAAAACTCTGTGTGGTTGTACCTTGGTATGTAGTAAAAGTTCAGTTGAGTCCTGTCAAAGAAAAATATCTAAGAGTCGCCAATTGCAAGAAGTTTTGATCAAGCAAAGAATTAACTGGTAGAGTTTTCTGTTACATTCCGTTTAGCATAACTCTGATTATGTGATGCCAATAAAACTGCTGGCTGTCAAATTACTGTTTTTTTGCTTAAGACTATATTGGACTTTTGAATATCACTTCGATGGTTTACATCACCAAATAGAAATGAACTCTTCCTTTATTACTTTTATAGAAACAAGAAAATGAATGGCAGAAGGTTGATTATCTGATGGAATTTGCTCAATGGTTATATTGTAACCAGTTTCCTCTCAATGATGTTATTAAGCCGCTGGACTGGGTGGTAGATCTCTTGCTACATATGAATTTTTCTATGCAATCCTCACAAGAAGAAGGTATGTAAAAGGTCTATAGCCTTCAGAGGAATTTCTCAGCAGCAAATGCAAGGGACATTTTTAATTTACAACTTAGTTACCACAAAGAATGGCACCAGCTTGGCTGTATTTTCTCAAATATTCATTATCATTTGTTCAAGGCTAGCTTAAATATATCTGTGAATTCTGTGTTGTGCCATGGAGACCTTCCCTCAGATTTTGGTGTAGTAAGATACAGCTTCTCGCTGACGTAGGGGTTCCTGAGTTGTGAGATGCTACCAGAAGGCAGTGCTAGGCAGTTTGTTTCAAATGCATCCTCATGGAGGGCCAGATGTAACTGTAGGAAATGGTTTCTTTGCTAAGATTTGGGTACCTATGTCCATTAGTCTTTCCTTGGCTTTATCTAGTATTTTAGGATTGATTTTTCAAAAATCGCTTTCAAAGGGATGTATGCTTTCAAGTACTTATGTAACTGTAAAAATTTTTTGGTCCTTTTACTGTGTGTCCACTTGCAGTGGTATGGACTCAGTGACCTATTTTGATAGGATGTCCCATTATTTAATTGGAAAAAAAGTATCTAATTTCTAGAAAAAATACTGTACGGTGTGGCTTTAATCAACATCTGCTCTGCACTTATTTTTGTGTGGATAGATGAGATAGATCAGACAAGTACTTCTGGTGTTTGCATTGAAAAAGGTAAATGTTCAGTGTCTCTAGTATCACACATTTGATTAGTCACAGTAGCAATATTCTGTTCATACTTTTCTGTTAGTGGTTTTGTTGGGTTTTTTACAGACCTATGGCAATTTAAAGTTTGTACTTGTTTTTTAATGATCTTCCCACCCAGTTTCACCTGGTTGTTTATGATTATCGGACTTCTTACACCACCTATTTTTCAAGAAATTTTTTACAGAACTTTTAATGGAAAATGAAATAATATAATAAGAAAAATTAGATTCAAATATAAAACAGCCCAGGTTGGAAGGGACCTCAAAAGATCACCTGGTCCAACCTTCTGTGGAAAAGGGAGCCTAGATGAGATTATCTAGCACCCTATCTAGCACCCTGTCTAGCTGTGTCTTGAAAACCTCCAGTGATGGGGACTCCACCATGTCCCTGGGGAGTTTGTTCCACGGATAGGTTGTTCTCACTGTAAAAAATTTCTTTCATATATCAAGATGAAACCTCTCCCAGTGCAACTTGTACCTGTTGTCGCTTGTCCCCTCCGTATGGCTCCTTGTGAAGAGACAGCCTCTGTCCTCTTTGTAGCTGCCCTTTAAGTACTGGAAAACTGTGATGAGGTCCCCCTGAGCCTTCTCTTCTCCAGGGTGAAAAGACCTTAACTCCTTAAGTTAAGTACCAACCCCTGGGGGACCCCACTTGTGACAGGCTACCAGCCTGAGTAAAAACCATTGATTACCACCGTCTGAGTGCAGCCTGTTAGCCAGTTTCCTATCCATCTCGCAGACCACCTATCCTGTCTGTATCTTGCCATCTGTATCTTTAATTATGAAAGAATAAAATTAATCCGCTGAATGGTCCCTTTGCCTAATTTTATACTGTGTTAGTCATGCTCAGAATTCACTCAATTTGCCTGTTACTTTAATAACTTCATCTGTGACAGTCATTGGATTATGTGATAGGTGTTATGTTACTGCACTCTGCTTTATGTTGTAGAGCATCAATTTGATGTTGAAAGAGAACTGTGTCTTTATAGTACTTCACTTTTAAGCTGAAGATCTGCTGAATTACTTGATTTTGAGCTGAATTTCAAGCACAGTTGAAATTTCTATAAAACGACAGTGTTTACTGAAAAATTACTAGAATTACACAGCACAAAAGAGAGGATTGAGTAGCAGAGTATCTTCTGTAGTTGCCATCAAGAGCCATTAAGATACCTTGCTACAGACACAGGGATGAGCTTGAGCTATGTTCTAGAGTTAGTTGACATTGACCCGTCTGTAACTGGATTATTGCCCGGTTCTGTTTCGGAAATGAGTGCTGGCCAAATACACTTCTTGCCGGCTAGGCTACTGGTAGTTCGGACATGGTCTCTGCTCGCTGTAGAAACCACTAAGTCAGGATCAAGAGGATTTTTTATTTGACTACAACACTACTTCAGTAGCTGAAATAAATAAGTTAGACTATCTTTCCCACAGGTTAATTTTCAAGAGGACATAGTTAAAGTGTGCTTGCAGTGGATTTCATTTCTGTGTCAGACTTACATCATCTAATATACATAACTGTTGCATTATTCATTGAAAACACGGTACAAGTAGCATTGCATCACCATAAGAAGAACATCTTCAGTAGATGGATTTCAATTTTTCTGGGTTTTTAAAATAAATATTTTCATTTTCAATTCAGAAATTTTAACTTTTGAATACATTTTTAAATACTGTCACTGCGAGCATGTTACTTGTTTTTTAACAGGAAGAAATACTATATCAAAATTTTCACCTACAGAAAATTTGAAGAAAGACATCAGAGCAAATGATACCATGCCCCAAATTAATTTGGAAGATTTGACTAATATCAAACAGTTGGAAGCTTTGTTTAGAACACAGACATTAATGGCTTTAATTTCTGGTCATAGTTCTCCTTTTCATCAGCAGCACTGTTTGATGGCATATGCTTGTATCATCCGTATCTGGCAGGTGAGATTGTATGAGATTATATTATATACATTATAATGTGGCCAGTGTATTTCAAGTGATCTTGTGTAATTGTGGTGCCAGCTATACATTTCATGTTTTAACTATGTCTTTAGAATTTCCAGTTTTATGGTATAGTTAGTATATTTTTCTCAAGTTTAAGGATTAAACAAGAATATTGTTTCTCTCAGGAAAATAGAGAAGAGACATTAAGGATAAAAGCAGTGGCCCATTGTTTCTCTGGAGTATGTTCATACATTTCATGCAAAAGGTTCTAAAATTTTGTATTTTTAATTTGTTAAAGAATCTTAGTAGTGGCAGAATACATGCTGAAGACATTGCTGACAGTTCTGAAGAACAGTAATTACAGATGGACCTTCACTTAGGTTGAATCAAAGGGGCTGTCATTTGACTGAAAGGAATTGTGTGACATAGTTCAATTAAATTCAAGTGTTGATTTGTTTGCGAAGTTTTGAGAAATAGTATAGACAGGCAGTGTTCACCAATTATTATTCTCTAATCACTTTTTCATTGTTACAGCATTTCAAATCAAACAAATCTATTTCATTTCTCATTGACACAAATGCTTAATTTAAATGACTATTAGGAATCATAGCAAAAATCATAGGAAAACAATTATATGTTAAATATGAGTAAATCTTTGAAGGGACTAAATCTATACTTGATGATAGTAATGCCACAAATCATTATAGAAACAATCTTAGTACTATAGATGGGACATATCAACTAGATGGGTAAACTATAGCTTGTGTATAATTTTATTCCAATTAGCTGTAAAAGCCTGCAGTTTGTTACTCCTGTGTAATTATGATCAAGTTTTCATTGTGAAATCAGTTTAGACTCTTAACATTTGATGGAAGACAGGAATTTGAAAAACAAAAATTTAATATTGATATTTTCAGTTTTTACATAGGCATCATTTTTAATATCCTGAACTTGACTGTCTGAGTGTCTTACTAGAGAAAAAAATATCTGAAAGGAGTATTACTGCTTGAATAAACTATTAACAATAAAAAATTAAGAGTTAATGGAGTTGTCAGTGCTAGGTGTAGGATAATGACAGTAATTCTAAGATTCATATTTACAGCTGAACAGTACTGTGAGAAAAAGAATAACGATGTGGCATTAAAGGAATGAAAGTACTGTAGAACAGCTTAACCTTGTTTTGGAGTACAAAATAAAGCAGACTTGACTGCAGATGTCCATTTCTAGAGCAGGCTCTCAAGTGTTAGGACTTCATAAATAAGCCAGTAGAAGATATTAAAAAGTTCTGTGAAAACTTGAATAATCCAAGCCAAGTCATCTTTTTTAAAGACACGTGTTACCTTTAAGTTGAAATTTTCACAAGTTGTGCAGTATCCAGCATTATTTTTTGTTCATATTTTATGTTCTACTCTTGATCCCTCCAGCAAAATATATTCATCTTCTTAAATTAATGGGTTTTTTTTTAATTTTAGGTAAGATCAGAAGCTGTGCTATTGCATGTGCAGAGAAATTTTCAATGGATGCTTTCATATGCTTAAATATTTAGAATTTTCTTTTATATAACATTCATTAGTAGCATTACAGAAGACTGTCCTGGTTTTGGCTGGGATAGAGTTAATTTTCTTCCTAGTAGCTGGTATAGTGCTTTGGATTTAGTATAAGAATAATGATAACAATGGGGGGGTGGGGAGGAGGCGGGAGGCGAGTGAGCGACTGCGTGGTGCTTAGTTACCAGCTGGGGCTAAACCACAACAAAGACTAATCTGGAAGGAGAACAGAATGGCTCTTTGCAGTCTTCCACATTACTCTGATATGAAATTCATCCCTTGTAGAATGTTAAGCAATCTAGACTAGCGGTTTAACGAAAAGAATTGAATTTGCAACCATATAGGCTAAGAAAGTAGCAGTAGTATTTATCACAGGGATGATGTCATCTTTTGACAGTTCAGCTGCTTAAGTGCATTGTCATGATCATCTTAAATGCTTGTACAAATAATGCAAGCATCTAGGAGTCTTGGAAATTTTAGTTTTCTAAAGACAGCTCTTCCGCAAACATAACATGGTATGTGACAGTTGTTAATAGCTGTAGATAGTGGCTTACAGTGAATAATCATTATTACTAGAAATTGACATGGAAAAACTGTGATTATTTGATTATCTAGGTATCGTTGTCAGCATTCGGACCTATTACAAAAGTGTTACCAAAGTCTTCACAACTTACAGCTCCTCAGAAGGTACAGTCAATAATTGCTCCTAGAAAAGAGAAGGGCAAAAAGAAAGAGAAACAAGTAAGAACCCCTTTCCTGTGGAATTAAAACAATCATCTCTTTCTAAAAGATGTTTCCCTGGGCTCATTTGTTAAGTAGTTCAGATGCTTTCCTGTAAAGACTCTCATAACAGACAGGGTGCTGGGCCATCTTGTCTAGACCATGCTTTTGCCAAGAAAGGGTTTGGACCAGATGATCCTTGAGTTCCCTTCCAACCTGGTATTCTATGATCCTACGATAACCTGTGAAGAATTTGTCTGTGAGTGTGTATATCATACCTTCACTCTTGATCGCATGGACTTGACAAGTCATAGATTTACAGATACTTTTTCTTTTCTTTTGTTTGTTGCATTGGTCAAAATACTGCGGTTTTGTAGGGTTCAAAAAAAAAAAAAAAGACAAAACTTCAAAGAATATTAAGCAGATATTTAATAGCAACAAGAATCTTAATTTGGCCTCATAAATGTCCTTATTTTTTATTATAGGTTGAAGTTTCTGTTGTGAGAGAGAAGCCTAAAGAGAAAGGATCAGTTGATACCTTACCAGCAAATGTGGAAGAATGGGCTCATTATGACTGTCCCAGTGAAATGAGAGATACTTTTAAACAGAAAACAAATAGTTACGGTATTAACTGGGATAATTTCCCAAAACCTGTAAGTATACTCCTCAAAATTCTAGAGCATTTATTATTTAGGAAAAAATGAGTAGCAGAGAACTATGTTGTGGTTTAGTTTTTCTGTTTGTGTGATAAAGTGTGTTCAGACAGCTGTCAGAAATAATGCCTTGTCATAGTATTCATTAATACTTCAAAAAGTGTTAGTCTGTCCTCTGCATTCTGAAATGAACTTAACTTACAGAATAAATCTACTGGCTTTCTGTGTACCTAGCTGCTTTTTCAGCTTTAAAGTTTGTTTGGTTTTGGTTTTGGTTTTGGTTTTTTAAGTAAAGTTTGGAACTGAAGATGCAATCATTAATTTAAAATTTCTTCTCTACAAAATGATGTTTATACTGATTGAATTGAAAAAAATTTCTTTTCAGACCTGCACTTTGTATTTTATGGACCTTTTGTCTAAAGAACTACAGAAAATTTTTTGCCCCCACTTGATTCTTCCCATCTTTCAGCTAGCTGAAGTTATTGCTAATGAAGTTGTGGAAAGTAGAAGTCTGTCTGGTCTCTATCACCTTCGGTTTGTATCCTTTGTTTATTTTAAATGAAAGAGAAACTGAATGGAGTGGACCATCCATTAATATTTCACTAACTAGTGACAAGGCTTTTTGCAACTTATTGTTTTATATTTGTAATGTTTTTTATTTCTTTTCATTTCTTTTTTATACATTTTAATAGAGTTTTGATGAATTGGTTTGCTTGTGGAATTAAAGCCACTAAGATTATCTGCTACTAAACATGCTCCACGAGGAAAGGTGTACAAGATTATGAACTCAAGCCACTTTCATATGAATGATTTTTGTAATGCCTTATTGTCACCTAACTGAAAAAAGCAAAGTCCAAAAAAATTTCCATAAAAATATTATCTTTTAAATATTCAAAAGGCAGACTCCCATCTTGCATCAAGAATATATGGTCTTTAGTTTAAGAACCCAAATAATTACCCCAAATTAGTGCATTCTCTTTTATAGAGATTTGCCTTTGTGACCAAAATTCTGTTATTTTTATGGGTGATTAGCCCTAAAAGTTTTTATTCAAAAATATTTAATATGCATGCAATGGCAAGTTATTGCTCTTTTAGTTAAAACATTTCATCATGCTTTTCTGAAATGTATTGCATAATGTTTGCTTAATAATTAGCAATTATAAGCAATAATTGTTTACTTAATTCCCAATAGTTTGTGAAATGCCACATAATATATTTTTTAAAATGCCTGAAGCTGATCCCACATAACAGAATAGATAAATATTCATGTGTACAAATGTATGTGTGTTTATCTGGATTGCCAGTTGATTACTGAGTTACTGTCTTACAAGACTAAAAGTGATTTACTAACAGGAAATTGATTTGCAGCCAAGCTTTGCCAGACAATTTTTTTTGTTGACTCATCAAGATTTGTTTTTATTTCATGATAATCTATTTATATCTATGGCCTGATTTTTATATATGATCAGATAGGTGTACATTAATGTATTAGTCTTTACTCAATACAGAAAAGTAGGTTAGCATATACACATCTATGGGATTTTTTCCATACTGTAGTGAGACCATATTATAAATATTTTTGTACTTTTACCACATCATTGTTGCCACTAAATTAGAGAGATATGGGTTTGATGGATGGACTGGAGATATTGGTGGATGCCCCATCATTGGAAGTGTTCAAGGTCAGTTGAACGAGGCTTTGAGCAACCTGATCTAGTGAAAGATGCCCCTGCCCATGGCAGGGGGGTTGCACTAGATGATCTTCAAAGTGTGCCTTCCAACCCAAACCATTCTATTATTCTATGACCGCTATCCATCAGTAATTTCAATTACCGCATTTCCCCCTTTTTTATTTAAAATTTTTGTTATTGCCAATATTAATCAAGACATAAGAAGGCAGGATTGACAGATGTGGAATGTATGCTCTTTATAATGTGTTTATATGAAGCAACATATGAAAGATTCTGATTGTTTCTTAAACATTTCTTCTTTTTATTCTTAGAATTGCCCTGATATGTTCAGACCTAAAACTGAGTCAGGCATCTTTGTATCATGAGAAGGCTGCCGGAGAAGCATACATTAGTGAATTAGAACAAGCAATGTATGTATTTTCACTACAGAGGCTGTATTTAGCTGGGGTTTTTCCCCACAGTTGATAAGTGTTGTTGGGGGGAAAAAATTATTAAAAAACATGATCTCTTAACACAAATTTGGTATATTAGTTGTGCCCTAAAATTCTGTGCGTGATTGTTTTGTACCTATCCACAGAGTGAGTGTATGGTGAAGATGCCTCACACGCTAATACATCATTATGAAATATGTTTCAGATATACTTGATTTTACTTTTCCTTTCTTGTGATTTAGGTGTAGGCAAGAGATTGCATTGAAAAAAGAAAAAAAAGTACATACTAAGGCAGAAGAAAGAAAAACATTTTTTGAAAATGCTCAGCTGAATGGTAGTAGGGATGAGAATATCCTTACTTCAAGTGAAAAGGTTTATATTTCTGCTCCAATTTCTCTAATTAATTACTCTTCCCTTTGTATTTTAATATACTTGCTAGTTTGTTTTTAAGTAATTTTATACTTGAGAAATATTTGAACACAAAAAATCATTAAAAATGCATACTACTTAAATTCTGCTGGCAGTCATCAGCTGAATGTGAGCTGAGTTTGCCTGGCATATTATTTGTATTGTGGAACAACTAGAATAGAATCTGTATTCGTACAAAGTAAAACTATTTTTCTACAAATGGAATTGGGGACTGATCCAAATCAATGCAAAGACTGAGAAGCAAAAAAGACATTGTATTCACTCTTGGTCCCAGTTTTCTCTTCTTCCTCTCTCCATTACATCACTGCATACTGTTTTGTTCCTGCTTATACATTGTTTTAAAAGCATGCAAATATTTCAGCTCTGTCTTTTCTGTCTCTTCTTTAGGAAGAGAATTGCCTTACTGATATTCTTAAAGCTTACCTCCACTTTCCTCTTTATTAGGGCAATTCTGTCCTTGTTCTCATCATATCCTTTTGCTCTCTTTGTATATTTTTTCATTCTTGTGCTTGTAAAATATCTTTTTTTTCTAATTACTAATCCCTCTTGAGTCACCTCTTCTAGCTCTTGCAAATAGTCTTTCTCTTTGATTGTTTTAGTTATTCCCAAGAATCAGCTTCTTTGTGACGGTAGCAGATCTGAAGTAGTTAATCTGTTCTAAAATTAGTTTTAATAGTATATAGTTACTAGTTGAATGCCTTTTGAGGATTAGAAAATCTGAATCTCACAGTAAACCTTTTTTTCCTGTAATATAAAATTGAATTTTGAAGTTAGAAAATAGAGATGAACTGTGGGATATATCAAGAATTGAATATGATAGTTAATAACAATTTGTATTCCATCTAGTTTAGTTTTGAAATTTATGAAGGTGTAATATTTTGTTATTTTTCAGTTTTTTGAGTTAAATGCAGTAACAGGAAAAGGACTGAGTGCACTTTCTTTCCCTTACTTGTGGATAGAAAAAGCTGAAGTACTAATTCAACTAGGCTTGTATCAACCCGCAAGACTTCTCCTTTCAGAGGCCCATGCTGCAACTCAGGTACATCAGAAATGAAATAGAAAAAGAAAAATTTATAAAACGTATAGGAAAAATGTTCATTTTGATGCAGTCATTCCTCATAATAATGATCAAATTGCAAAACCAAACCTTACACCCCAGCCCCAAACCTATGTCATTTGAGTTTCAACCTACATAAGGCATACATTTAAATATATGGCACTTAAGTCCAATTTTATGGGAATTGTCTGAAGATTATTTCAACTTGTGAAGTAGTGTCAGCATCTCTGTCTGCTTTGCAGTGACCTTGGAAGATGTAGGTATATCCAAACCTTGCTTGTTAAAATAGTTTAGGGATGCTCAAGATTTGCTCATAAGAGAGAGAGCACATTTAGCTCTATCCTCTCAGCATTTTGATCATTTGAAAGTCTAGTTATATCATTTTGAATTTCGTTACGGTTTTACTGCTAACGGTGTTTGATAAACAGCCACTGAAATTATGACTTAGAATTCTGGCACATCTGAAGTAAGTGTCTTTATGTTTCACCAAACAAATCCACCTCGTCTCATTATTGTGAAGGATTTACATTGAAGATATTCTTCCTATAGCTACCATTCTCCATTATAGCTTTCTTCTTGGTTATACATTTTACTGAAACATAATTATTGCAACAAATCCTTTACTTTTTAAAAAATTTAATTGTTACCCCGTTATTCCACATAATAATTTTTCTCATGTAAGTAAAAACTGCCTATGTATATTTAGCATGAATCATGAATACTTTGAATAATAATATATGAATAATATATTCATTAATAATACATGTCTCTTATTAAAGCATGCCTTTATTATTATACATTGAGAAAAGTTCAAAAGACATTAGGGAGGACAATAATTTTAATGATAAAATTTCTTACTAATATCCTGCATATCTGTATGCTAGTGTACTATCTATACTGTACACTATATTTGTCTCTTGTATACTACTAGTAGATAGTTTATAACTAGTGTAAAGTAGCATTGTAAATTTACTGGAGCTCTAGTGTATCTAGATTCCAGTCCACAAAAAAATGTTTCATCACCACATTTCTTCATCAGATACTGACAAATGACAGCAGATATATACATACTGAATAACAGCAGAAAATAGCTTACCTGACTTGTGGGGTAGAAGATAAGTGAACACAAAGAAATATAAAGTATATTTGAAGATTTGAAGTTCTTGGTATGAAGTGGCCACTTTTATGTTTTTGAAAAAAATGAAGTAATATAAGGAGTAACTAAGAAATTCTACAGATAATTGAGGAAATACTATTCGCTTCTTATTTCTGTGCCTATTCATAAGTTTAATCTGAAATATGAATAGAAGTAAATATGAATAGCAGTAGTCAATCTTTTGTATATAGGTCATGTATCTTTCTTCCTAGGAATTGAGCGCTCTGTATGATGTATCAAGGTGCTTGTACTTATTTGCTGTATTGGCTAACCTGGAAGGAAACCACGGACAAGCTAAAGCACTCCTTGAGAAAGCACAGCTTCTAGGAGGAAATGAACAGTTTTGGTACAACAGTACTCTTAGTCTAATAGAGGCAATTCTAGAGGAAGATGGGGAAGGAAAACAGAGCACGGTAAGGAAGTTTTTTGGTGCTGATGGTTGTGTTTTTTGCAGCAGCAATGCCTCTCTTCCAGTGAAGAGAAATAGGTGTTAAATGCAGTTAATGCTGTTTTCTCTGTTGTGCAGTCAACAAACATTAATTACAGATTCCAAACAGATGCCAGTAGGAATGAGATTTTACCCACAAAAGTTTAGGATGTTTTTACAATAAGCTGTATGTCCTTCTATTGAAATAAGAGCAATTGTAGTCTAGTATGTGTAATGAAATCCAGAGATCTGATTCTCTTGGCTAGAATGCTTTTGTATTCAGACAATTCTGTTAACATTGATGTGTTTATTTTCCATATTTAATAAAGCTTATAACTTTAAATATTATTTCCTAGTATGCACTTCCTTTTCAAATAGTTTTACAAATATTATTTTTAGATTCTGAAAGATACTACTGTAAGGATAATATATATTTATTAAAAACCTTCTCCTATTTGACCCTTAACATTAAAATATCCATTTACTGTTTAACCCTTAACTTTCATGAGTTTCAGCATAAATATAATCTTGTTGTGTCTGTGATGATCTGTCCTTTATTGATGATCTGTGTGAGTCTGTTTTGTATAGAGGAATTATTTTGATTTGGGCTGAACTCACATTACAATCATTGAAGGACAAAATACCTGGTTACCAGTGAGAGTATTTACTAACGTTTTACCAGTATAGCTATTAATGAAATGCGTGAGGCATTTTTTTTTTTTTCCGCCACATGTCTGACCAACATGACTGCAGCAGCAAAATTTTTTAATAAGGACAAATCTGTAGATGAGGTTTTGAGCATTGTCTAAGGGCTTTTTCATTCAAAACTATTAGTTGGGGACTTCTTTTACATCCCCAGGTGGCAAAACTGTGATAGTGTAATGTTTGCTTGTGGATTAATATGCTAGTCAGTGTAAGTAAGGGTGCAGGAGTCTGCATCCTAAGAGGATGCCTGTGAAATATAGAATCAAATGACTGTTTGACTAATTACTTGGCAGTGATAAGTTAACAGTTGGACTTGATGATCTTAAAGATCTCTTCCAACCTAAATGATTCTATGATTCTATTTAGGTTAGAGGTCATCTGGTCTAACCCCAGGCAAAGCAGGGGCAATTTTGAAGTGAAATCTGACCTTATTGTTGAATCAAGTTGCTCTGGGCCTTATATGGCCACTTTTCAAATATGTCCAAGAACGGAGATTCCACAACCTTTCTGGGCCCTTGTTACCTGCTCCCCCATTGTGTCCATCATGTGTGTGTCCCCCCACACCCCCCCCCCAAAAAAAAAAAAAAAAAAAGGACTATGAAGGTGGCCAAACACTGGAACATCTGTTTAGAATTCCCCTTCTTCCAAGTTGGGTCCGTTGCCCCTCATTCTTTTGCTATGTACCTCTAAGATGAGTCTGGCTCCATCTTCTCTCCTTGTGTGTATGTGCTCCATTCACTTAATCATATCAAAATATCTAAATATGATCATAACTCTTACTTTCTGGATTTAGATACAGTTGTCAAGAATCGATTATCTTGGGGAGTATTAGGGAAGGATACTTAACATGTTCTGCACAAAATTTAAGCTTTCTAAATGAATGTTTAATATTATACACAGACATTTCAAATAGAATTATGAATTTTCTGATGTTACCTGCAGGCTTGTGAGATACTGGAGCACACTGTAAATGTGCTCAGATGTACTTTACTGAAGAGACCTAACAGACAGTCGGAGTTGGGTTTTATGATTGCATCCCTTGAAGCCAGGTAACTCTCTTTTCATTAAAATATGCCCAGCCTCTACTATGCAGCTGCATTGCAAATGTATGGTGATTTTTACTACTCATCTGTATTTTAGAATCATAGAATTGTTCTGGTTGGAAGAGACCTCGAAGGTCATCGAGTCCAACCATTAACCTATCACTACCAAGTCCACCACTAAATCATATCCCTTAGCGCCACATGTAAACATCTTTTGAATACCTCCAGGGATGGAGACTCCACCACTGCCCTGGGCAGCCTGTTCCAGTGCCCAACAACCCTTTCGGGGAAGAAATGTTTCCAAATATCCAATCTAAACCTCCCCTGGCGCAACTTGAGGCCGTTTCCCCTTGTCCTGTCGCCTGTTCCTTGGGAGAAGAGACCGACCCCCCCCTGGCTCCAACCTCCTTTCAGGGAGTTGCAGAGAGCGAGAAGGTCTCCCCTCAGCCTCCTTCCCTCCAGGCTAAACAACCCCAGTTCCCTCAGCCGCTCCTCACAGCACTTGTGCTCCAGACCCTTCCCCAGCTCCATTGCCCATCTCTGGACACGCTCCAGCACCTCAATGTCTGTCTTGGAGTGAGGGGCCCAGAACTGAACCCAGCACTTGAGGTGCAGCCTCCCCAGGGCCGAGTACAGGGGGACGATCCCTGCCCTGGTCCTGCTGGCCATACTATTGCTGATACAAGCCAGGATGCCGTTGGCCTTCTTGGCCACCTGGGCACGCTGCTGGCTCATCTTCAGCCACTGTCAACCAACCCCCCCAGGCCCTTTCCCACTGGGCACTTTCCAGCCACTCCTCCCCAAGCCTGTAGCGTTGCCTGGGGTTGTTATGACCCAAGTGCAGGACCCAGCACTTGGCCTTGTTGAATCTCATACCATTGGCCTCGGCCCATCGATCCAGCCTGTCCAGGTCCCTCTGTAGCGCCTTCCTGCCCTCCAGCAGATCAACACTCCCTCCCAACTTGGTGTCATCTGCAGACTTACTGAGGGTGCCCTCGATCCCCTCGTCCAGATCGTTGATAAAGATATTGAACAGGACTGGCCCCAATACTGAGCCCTGGGGAACACCACTTGTGACCAGCCGCCAGCTGGATTTCACTCCATTCCCCACAACTCTTTGGGCCCAGCCATCCAGCCAGTTTCTTTCCAGCAAAGAGTATGCTCATTCAAGCGATGAGTAGCCAGTTTCTCCAGGCGGATGCTGTGGGAGACTGTGTCAAAGGCTTTACTAAAGGCTAGGTACACAACGTCCACAGCCTTTCCCTCATCCACTAAGCGGGTCACCTTGTTGTAGAAGGAGATCAGTTTAGTCAAGCAGGACCTGCCTTTCATAAACCCGTGCTGACTGGGCCCGATCGCCCGGTTGTCCCGTACGTGCCATGTGATGGCACTCAAGATGACCTGCTCCATAACCTTCCGCGGCACCGAGGTCAGACTGACAGGCCTGTAGTTCCTCGGATCCTCCTTCCAAACATTCTTGTAGATGGGCGTCACATTTGCCAGCCTCCAGTCGACTGGGACCTCCCTGGTGAGCCAGGACTGCTGATAAATGGTGGAGAGTGGCTTGGTGAGCACTTCTGCCAGCTCCCTCAGTGCCCTTGGGTGGATCCCGTCTGGCCCCACAGACTTGTGTGTGTCTAGGTGGTGTAGCAGGTCACTGACCATTTCCCCTTGGATTATGGGGTCTTCATTCTGCTCCCTGTCCCCGTCTTCCTGTTCATGGGGCTGGGTGCCCAGAGAACAGCTTGCCTTGCTGTTAAAAACTGAGGCAAAGAAGGCATTTAGCACCTCAGCCTTTTCCTCGTCCCTTGACGCTTTGTTTCCCCCTGCATCCAATAAAGGAGGGAGATTCTCCTTAGCCCCCTTTTTATTGCTAATGTATTTGTAGAAACACTTTCTGTTTTCTTTTACGGCAGTAGCCAGACTAAGTTCTAGTTGGGCTTTGGCCCTTCTAATTTTAGTATGGTGCATTCTGTGGATTCTCAAATATTTTTCTTCTACATAATTTATGTTTGGTTGTTTTTTTTTTTTTTAATTCAAATTTCCTTTCCAATTTCTTCATTCTTGTATGTAGCCCTACTACCTGTTAAGTTAGTAAGCTATTTCAGATACCACAACCTATTGTGCATAGTTTGTGGTGTAGGTTACCCAAAGGAGCAAGATACATTTGTCTGTGCAGAAGTATATGTTTGAGCACAGATATTCCCACAACACTATTGTAGTCTGCAGTATTGACCTACTTTTCTCCTCACCATGATCCAAGAAGTCTTTTTATGGTGAAAATAAACAATGATTTTGGTTGCATTGAAATCCAAGCAGAGAGAGCTTAAATTGTGTTGGTAAAAGGAGAGAAGTATATAACATTTATACTTCCTTCTCTTTCCAGAAATGTGAAACTTTTGGATTAGAAAGAGACGACTAATTGTCTTCTCAGTTCAGCTATATTTAGAAGACTGATTAGGCCTAGGCAGTTTGAATAATTAGATACCTGGAACAAGTGACACTTCAATTCTAATCGCAAAATTGAATATTTTGATTTTTTTCGGGACCTACTATAATTTGTAGACCACAGATTTAAAGAATGAAGAAGCTCTTTCTAGATTTCTTATAATTTAAAGGAGAGCAGAGAGAAATATGTCTGTTTTCAAACACAGCTTGTACTTTCTGACTGCTATCTTGTACTTCATTTTTATTCCTAGGAAAACACTTATTCAGATACATTTTGCCCAAGATCATATGACAATTAATGCTGAGTCTTGTCACTTGCCACATATGCTACAGGAATCTTACAATAAATTAGTTCAAATTGAGAAGGACTTCTTTCGTTATGGGCATAAGAACTGCAGCGCTGAGATACTGCTAGAATGTGCAAATATTCACAGGTAAGATTGTACCTCTGATGAAAAATTTTACTTAAGTTTAACTAGTCCACCAAGTGTCTTGTTTACATTTTTATAGTCTAATTAAAGATGAAAAAGAGCAGATAATATTGTTAGGTTTTGTATCTTGGTGTTACACGTCTTTTTGCATTCTTGATGTGTTCTGGATTCAGAAAAATACTGTAGAATCAAAAATTCTTTTCACTGAAGGCAGAGTTAATCTTACATGGTACTAGTGATTTTTGTACTGTTTTTGAGGTCAAAACAAAGTATCAAGGTCTTTAAGTCAGCTTTTTGTCTTCCCATTTGTAAAGGCATTTTGGCAGCCCCACCAATCATTCTCAAGTATTTATAGGCTTTCACAATTCTTGCTGTTGAAATGGTTCTCTAGAAGTTGCTGTAGTAGCAAAAGTGCAGAACACGGTCAGCCTTGACTCCCAGCTGTTTCCAAGATGTCCCCTTAAAACAACTGAGATATGTTTTGTATCTGGCTATTCTGCCATTTTGTTCCTGCTGAATACAAACTCTAGAATATTATCTGCCTTTCTTCTCTTCGTGTCTTGACATCTTCTTGCATTGCAGCAGTACAGTTCCAAGAATAAGACCTTGAAAAAATAATGTGTGAACGTTCATTTTTCCTATTTGAACATTTAGAAAATGCATGTACAAAATTAATCTATTTTATCTATTAATTAATCTATTTAATCTGTTAATCTAATCTATTAATCTAATTATTTCATTATGTATGTTCAATAGTGTTGATACCATAAAAATAAACACGTTCTTATGTTAGTTGCTTTGGATTAATGTTTGGTTTTTTTCAGGATGATGGCCAAGAAGGAAAGAAACAAAGAAGAAAAACGTAGTCACTATTTAAATGCTTATAATTTAGGTCAGAGGGCAGTATCCAAAACAGAGGAAGTGTTTCATAATGTTTGTACCTTATATGCAGTTAATGAGGTATGGAGATATATTTATATTTTGCTACTCATGGAAAAGAAATCTAATTTAGTTGTACTGTTCACTGATTCTTGGATAGCCTGGAAGCCCCAAATGAGATTATCTTCCTGTAATGATAGGCATTGTATGAATACAGAAGGAAACATTGCATGCTGAAAGAATTTACAATTTAAAAAGGGAAGAAGAGAAGCAGAAATGAAAGGATTTGCTTGCTCTTTGTCAATTTTATTTAATTCTAAAATTTATCCAATAGCTACAAAAGAAAAAGTCTAAACTTGGAGATACCTCACAAGTTTAAAATTCTCCACAATAAAGTGTTTATTTCTCAGGAGAAAAAAAAAGGTTACACAGAACATTATGTAAATAAAGAAAGCCTGTCTTCAAAATAGCGTATTTGGGGTAATAAAAGCCTGCAGCCTGCTTTGCTGTGTACCATTATTATACTCTAGTATCCAGCTTTTTTTCCGCTTTGCCTTTTTTAAAGAGCAAGTATTTTTGTGCAGCTACCAAAACCATTAATATTAAAATTCTGGTTTCCTGTACACATTTGTAACTCCTTTGGAATTATGTATTTCTACCAGGTACATAAAATGTGAAAAGGAAAAACCCAGCTGCTCTTTTTCGATGCAGCTACTTTGATTGCTTTGTAATATATTTGACATTGAAGTTTATCTTTTAAATTACTTAAATATCTTCATAGCAATATCTCTGATCTATTGAGGTGATATTGTTAAAATGTTTGCTTCTTTAGTTAAAAGAAATACAACATTCTAATTTCTTATCAGGTAAGTTTGCAAAAATATTTGAAATTAGAATTCTACTTTCCTTTCTTTTGCATTTCAGACTACAAATACTAGTATCCCATTAATGAGGCAACTAGCTAACAGGAGAATAAATCTTGTAGAAATTCTTCTGGATATTTTTCATCTTGTAATTACTGAGAAAAAGCTTAAAAAAGTGGGAAAAGCATCATCTCATAAAATTGTGGAGGCATACATCAGGGGAACTGTTGAAGATGATGCAACAGATCCGGTAATACAAAATATTTAGTCCTATGATTTGCATATAAAAGGTATAAAAAAGTTTCCCAGGGATGTTTTCAATAGCAGAACTTCTTCCACTACTGAGAAAAGGGGTCCCCTGACCATTCATGTAGTTTTGCAGCAAAGAAAGTCAAGTGTGTGGTTTTTGTCTTGAGGATGGTTTATTTGGGGTTTTTTTTTGTTTTGTTTTCTCAGAAAGGTTTTGTTTCTCAAATGCAGAGACTTAAAAACCACTAAGAGTAACAGGGAAATTACTTGCGGCTTTATAATTGACAGGAGGGGTTGCATTATTGTCTTTTCTTTTCAAAACAGTTAGTTTTAAGCAGAGCTGCCTAGCTGAGTTGATGAATAAAAATCTAAGACATGCCCCACTGGAACAGAGCAGTAATTCTTGCCCATTATTCTGTCTGACAATAACAATAGGAAATACTGTTACAGGAAAGCACAGTGTCCCCAGGTTCTCCACAGTACCCTCCCCTTATCCCATGATTTTCCTCAGCACTGATTGTTGTTTGCTTATGGATATTACAGTGTACTTTTTTTTAATCAATTTTTAATGAATTTGTATATCTCTTAAAGACAGCTCGTTTGTAGTTGAAAGTGTAATCAGATTTAACAAATGTGTTTGTACATACGTGTTACATTTTTTGAAAAAGTATGTTTCTATATGTGTGATTATATATGAGCAAATAAACATAAACATGTGTTTTACCAGGATTGGAAGCATATGGAATGTACTGTGGGTCATATTACACTGGCTCAGTTAGCAAACCTACAGAATCTTTGTAAAGGCTGTCCTGACATCAAATCCAAATGCCTGTATCTCACTGGAAAAACTCTTCATTTACTTGCCATTAACGTAGATCCTGTATGTTCAGAGATTTACTGGAAGCCAAATGTTATGGTAGGCATTCTTTTCTGCATTTAAATTTGTTCCTATGTGTAAAGTTTGTCTGCCACAATATTTTTTCTGTATATACTTGTATAATACTGCTCTTTATTTAGAGCTAGGTTTTACATATTGCAGGCAAGCCACAATAAAAATGTATACTGAACCAAGTAATTTCAGAAGAATGCTTCAGCCTACATGCAATCTTCATGGAGATAATTTTTTTGTTCGTTCCTGAGGTGTGATAATTACAATATTTTCAAAAGAGAGAAAAAAAAATTCCTTGAATGCTTTAAAAGGCTAGGTAGGTTGATCTCTGAATCCATTCAGACAAGAAGTAATGACTCGTAGATTAAAAACTCAGATTTGTAAGTTCCTTTTGTGTTGTAGTAAGAACACCATGTAAGAAAAAGAAAGTTGATCAAGTCATTATAAATTCAGTGATGAATTAAAGGCTTCAGAAGAAGTTAACAGAGGACAAATATCAGAAAATCAAAATCTTAGAGGTTGTATGGGAGGCCTTTTTAGTTTCTATTAGTCATATTGTTATCATAACATATTAAGAAATTTTGATGCCTGATAATATTGCTAAATCTATCACCATCAAGGAATTAATATAGTGAGATGATTTCTTTTAAGATGAGTTCCATTTTCACATAGACTTTCACAAAAGAAATTAAGCCAGCCATACTTAATGGAATGATTAATTATTCTGTTTTTACACTGTGGTGAGTAGGAAGAAGTTAAATCAGTCATCGCAAAAACTTTCCTGACTTCAGCAGAATGCAGTGAACAGGAAGTGACTGATAGCAGTTTACCGACTAATAAATGTCAATACGATAGGAGGAAAATACAGGAATTAAAGGTATAGTAGTGTATGTACTTGCATTAGAATTTGAGTTCTTTCTTTTTATGGAATAATGGTCACCTTACCTTATCAGTTCTGTTTGAACTCATAATGGAAACGTATGTAACATAAATTTGATCTTACAAAAGAAAAAGATCTCCAAAACGCCCCCCAAAAAACAGCTTTCCATCACTACTCTGCTGTGAATCTCCATTGTGCCCCTCAATACATGCTGTGGGAGCTCCTGACTGAGCTTTCCCAGTTGATCCCAGAAATAAATAATTTCTCCTTCAGTGATTTCCCACTGATCGAGCATGTAGCAGCCAGGACAAGATGAACAGGCAGCTTTCTCTCTGCTTTACAGACATACCTTTCTAAGGGAGCATAACATTTTGCAGACCAAGAACAAACGAACTTCTATCACAAAACATTTGTAAAATTCTTACAAAATTTAAGTTGTATTGTATGGTGAGCTGATCTCTGTTAACTACTGCAGTTCAAAGCACACTAGGAATTGGGAATGTACAGTTTGTGTTGCTAATATAATCAATAAATACCTGAGATAAGAGATTTGTGGGTTTCTTTGCGTTAAATATAGTTAACTGTCAATGGAAACATCTGTACTGAGAATTGACAGAGAATGCCTTTGTTCTGAATGGCTCATATTGCCTGGAATTTAAATACTGTTCTGCTAAGTACACATTTTATATTAAAGAAAGTATCTTACTAACACATTTATTTTTTAATGTTGTATAACAGATGTTGGTGTCTGCTAAATAATTAATCTGTATTTGCATATTTTGATCATACATTAAGTAAATGCCTTAAAAAGGAGAAAAAGCATTAAAATTAGTCATGAAAAAGTAATACTTTTCTAACACACTAGTAATCTGTAAAGTTGTAACAAATATTTAATATTAATACATATTTTAATATAAACCTTTTTATTTTTATCATCTAGAAGGAACATAGGTTGGCTCAGAAATATCTTTCTCAATCCAGCGAAGCTTTGCTACAGTGTATGGGTATTGCGTTCAGTCATAATATTACTGATGTGCTGGCTCCTGCTAGTTTTGAAATGGTTGAGTGCTTTCAACAATTTGATCCAGTTTCAACGAGCCAGTTTTTGGCACTTCATCAGGTAATGCAGCTAATGTATTGTGCTTCTTTCCAGTATAAAAAGGGTATTTTAAGTTGCATAAGCAAAAATGTCTGTTCATATAGCCTGAAAGTTGGTCATACAGAAGACAATGTACGGATACTTATAAGAACTAGCGAGTAATACAGGTAATCAAGTATATGATGTGTTTGCTGGGTTCAAAATGTTTGATCGGTGGCTTTTTAAGAATTTTAGTATCTGTTGTGTTTGACAATGTTTTCATTGATGATTGCATACGTGAAAAGTTTTTAATATTAATAAATTAATATAATGTGATTAGCTAAGATAAGACATTACAACAACATACAGTTTCATCCTTCCCTAACAAATAATTTTTAAAATGTTTCTCTGGATTTGTTCATTCATTATTTTGAAGTAGATAGGAAAGGTTTACATTCAGTTTGTCAAATCAACACCTGCACAGTATGGTCCCATAGATGGCTCGAGGTTGTATGAATCATTCATGTGAGTATGTGCCTTCATCATAGAGAAGATGAGGAATGGCTGTAAGGCTTATATTGCCTACATCAGGAACAAATAACACATACTTCCCACACCATCATCTCCATTGTAGAAATACAGCAATGCACCTTACACTAATTTCTTCCCTGCCACATCACGGCAACCGCAGGAGATTATGACAGACAGTAAGCACTTGCCTCTGTGTCAACACTTAGATTTGCAAATACCTCCACCCACGGGTGGAATGGACTAGGTAGGTCTTTTGATAAATCAGAAGACAGCTAAGGGTTTTGTGCTACAGTCCTTTATCCCTGTACTCCTGCGGCACACCATATTTATGGTTTGCTGTCATACTTGTTAGCGAACAAGCTAAGTAGAATGCATATTGAGGTACCAAAACCATGAGTAGACATGTCTTTTTCTGGGCAAAAAATTCTGCTAATTCAGTTACTATCCTGCCCAGTAAGGTTTTCATTTAAAAAAAAAAAAAGTTTAAAATGTCACTCCATGTCAATATTAAGCCTCCCTTTGGAATTTTTGATTAGATAACCCGAATTGCATTTTTTTTAATGTGACAGCTGCATTAAAAGAAAAAAAAAAAGATACTTTAGCTCTTAGCAAGCATCGATTCAAAGGACAGGATTGGTATGTTTGCTGAAAGAAAAGAATATAAAGTCTTACCCTTTATATTGCGCTTTGTAGGAAGTCTGTTAAAATGTGTGATGTGATGGCTATACAGTAAAAGGCACAGAAACACAGAAAAGACTCAGCTTACTTGAAGGGCTAGGTTCAGAACACAGGCATTTGCCTTTCCATGTAGACCTTAGATGACTAAATGCAGGAACATAGGTTATAAATGTAGACATAGAAGTCAATTCTAGCTATTAATGTTTAAGAAATCTTCATAAGTTATTGCCAGACTGTTTACATTAGATTGTAAACACAAATAGCAGATAGGCTTTTGCTAATCCATCTCACCTTTCAAGCAAGAGACTTTTTCTTTAATATATGTATATATTATAACAAACATAGAGTATATATGTTTTTATATTATTTTTGGGAGGGAAAATAAATAGATATAAAACTTTTACAGAGCTGTTCAGCGTCTACGATGATGAAGAGTGTCCTTCTAACAGCTACATCTAACACCAGCAGCTCTCAGCTGGCGGCATTACTGCATCTTCAGAATCATTTAAAACAAAACAGAAACACAAGTGATCTTCTAAAAAATGTGGAACAGCAACTGACTGCTACTTCAATGGTAACTTTTTGAGATGCGCTACTTATTAGGGGTTTATGTGTATGTATGTTGTATAAATACACACAGAAAGACCTATATATACGTATATATACATATATATACACACACATACACAGACATATTTTTTCAGTTATTCCTGGAATTAAATAATATTTCATCTATTTTCTTTAAACTCTATTCAACTTTTTTGTTTTCTTAATTTGAGTCACGGGTTGACTTGGTCATGAATTGAAATACGTTTTTATTAGCATCGTATGTACTGTCCTGTGGTTTTGTTTATGCTAGGTTATCTATGTGGCATGAGTTATGTAATTTAAGTCAGAAGTGAGATTTTAAAGATGCAATTCCAGTTTGCCTTATAGTTACAATTTGGTATAGCTGGATGTCAGAGTTGTGCTATCTGCACACTTAAATCATTAATTCCATGTGAGTCTCACCCAATCCATCTGAAGCTGCCATTGTAAAGGACCCTTGCAACAGAGACTCGTGTCACCATCTGGACAGCATCCAGTCATCCTGTTTGAGATACTCAGGTCCCCTGAGTGCAAGTGTTACCCTATGAAAAGAGCCTGATTTTTTTTTTTTTTTTTTTTTTTAACAAACACTCTATCCATGAGTCTGGGCATCAACTAAACTGTGATGTTGCAAGCTGGCTATTTAAATAACCTAACCAGTAAAATGTAATCCATGTAATTCGTAGTTCTGGAGCAAATCATGGATGAACTTTTCTGGGAGATAAATACTCTGTCTTTCAGTCTAAGCTGGCTGAGAACTGCATATTCTTCAAAGGTCTGAGATCTAAAAGTGGATACCAAAACTAAGACTGGAAGACCCTAGGTTAGAAATAACAAATTAAAAACTGTCAGCAAGTTAGATACAAAGGATTAGCTGTAGCTGGCAGGGTTTAAGCATTTACAAAATGTGGCGAGCAGAGATACAGTACAGGCTAAGAAAAATATGTGTTTACAGGCTACTGTTTTGGCTTTTCTCTGTATGTGTTGTATTGTCTTATTTAGCAGAAGGAATAGGATAATATTTTGTTTAGAAGCCACTGTTTTTGAGTTGCTGTAATTATCTAACTGGTAACAGATACACTAGCTGAAAACATTCATCAACGCCCACCATGTCTGTACCTGTTGCAGTAGCTCAGGAAAGAAAAGGTAGCAGTCAAGACATTGTTCGTGGCTGCATTCTTGAACTGCATGATTCCAGGCAGCGTGAGATACAAGAAATCAAAGTGGTCACTGAAGTAGTTCTCTCTGAGGGTATATTAGTGTTTTTTAAAATTCAGTTGAGATTTTTAGTTCAGATCAGGAATGCACTTTCAAAGTGAATCTCCCAATTGTTCTTGCTTACAGTGCTTTTATTTGCATCGTGGTACAATGACTGTATGAGCTGGGTTCCTCTCAGACAAAAACTGAACTGGATTCTCTGATGCACTCAAGCCACGTTGAGTGGGCATTCAGTCCAGGGGGCCAGTCCAGAGGTACTCAGAAGTAAAAAACAGTGAAAAGTGCACAGTGTATAATTCTGCTCCTGATGATCTGTACCACTTGGTAATGTAGGTATACCCAGAGTGTACCCAGTGTGATTAAGCACATAAAACTTCAATTCGAAAAACACATAAACACACATGCTTAAAGACAGCAGTCTCAAAAAATGTTTATGGTCCTTTCTGTATTAGGACCAATTTTTCATCTGGAGTCAGACTGTTTAGTCACTAGGAGGTTTTTGGTTGGTTTTGGTTGTATTTTCTCAAAATGGGTTGTATGTTCTTTAGTACAATATTTTTGTGGTGGGTTGACCTTGGCTGGTTGCCAGGTGCCCACCAAGCTGCTTTATCAATCCCCCTACTCAACAGGACAGGGGGAGAAAACACAATGAAAAGCTCATGGATCGAGATAAGGATGGGGCTATCAGTCACTCATTACTGTCACGGGCAAAACAGACTTGACTTGGGGAAATTAATTTATTGCCAATTAATAACAGAGTAGGATAATGAAAAATAAAAACAAAACTTAAAAAAATCTTCCCCTGCCTCTCCTTCTTCCCAGGCTCAGCGTCACTCATGATTCTTCTACCTCCCCACTGCCCAAGCAGCACAGAGGAGATGGGGAATGGGGATTGCATGGGGTGCCTCCCATGGGAGACAGTCCTTCATGAACTTCTCCAACATGGGTCCTTCCCATGGGCTGCAGTTCTTCATGAACTACTCCAGTGTGGGTCCTTTCCACAGATTGCAGTCATTCAGGAATGGACTGCTCCAGTGTGGGTCCCCCAGAAGCTGCAGGTCCTGCCAGCAGCCTGCTCCAGCACGGGCTCTCCCACAGGGTCACACCTTCCTTCAGGGCACATCCACCTGCCCCGGTGTGGGGTCCTCCATGGGCTGCAGGTGGATATCTGCTCCACCGTGGATCTCTCCATGGGCTGCAGTGGTGGGTCTGTCTTGAAGCCAGCTGAAACTGTCTCTGTCCAACATAGGGGCAGTTGCTGGTGTCTTCTCACAGAAGCCACCCTGGCAGTTCCCCCTGCTACCAAAACCTTGCCATGTAAACCCAATACAATTTGACATAGTTCCTTTTGGTCAGGTGTCTATTCTTAACAAAATTGTGAAGGACTTTTACAAACATAAATGTTACAATGAATTATTCTGCTCCCTTCCTTTCCTAATATTCTGCTAGCATTTGATAGCATTTTAACTTCACAGATGTTAGCATAGTGGCCAAAGAAGTCATGTTGTTATGAGGAGTAGAATAGGTTACAGTATTTATAATTTGTTTTAAATTTGTTTTAAATTTGTTTTAAAGTTCTCCTGCACTGCACAAAAAACACAGAATTGCAGAATGGTTGATGTTAGAAAATATCTCTGAAGGTCATCTTGTCCCACTCCCCTGCTCAAGCAGGGCCACCTAAAGCCAGTTGCTCAGGACCATGTCCAGACAGCTTCTGACTATCTCCAGGGATGGAGTCTCCACAACCTCCCTGGGCAGCCTGTTCTAGTGCTCAATCACCCTCACAGTGAAAAAGTGTTTCCTGTTGTTTGGACAGAGCCTCTTATCCTGGCACATCCGCTGAATGTTTGAGTGTTTGTTTTGGCCTTTTTTTTTTTTTTTAATATTAGCATCTTCTTTCCTAGAATTATTATCAATTTTCTGATGAAAGAACTGAGATTGGGGTTTATAAAATCTATGAAAATAATGCTACTTTTGAATTATTGTACAGGCATGGAGAAATCTCTGTATTCCTGTTGAACATTTTAATATAATGGATGAATTGCCATCTAATTTCTACATAATTATTCTCCAGCATTCAGAAGACAGGTATAAAATTTCATCATTTTGGTTTAGCATTCTGTTTGTTACAAATGTCATCTTTTTTTTTACCTGTAAATAATCACTATTTTGGTTGTTTATTGCCTTTTACTTCTAATTTTGCTGGACTTTAGTTTTAGGATAGTGAACAAATTAATATGTAAATAGAACTGCCTGCAGCTCAAAGCTGTACATTTTTCTGTACTTTTGATTTCCCTAATTATCTCTTTAATCTCCAGAGGTCACTTGAAAGGTTTCAGGCCATTCTTGGTATCCTCCTAAATTCTGTTAATAGTTTCCAGCTCTTATTGCTTGTGCTCTTGAAAATGTTAGGAAGGGTCATGTTTAGCTTTATAAAGCCACAAATGATCTCATTACTGCAGCCTAATTAGTGACTACTCAAAAATTAAGCTATAGCAACTGACTATGAGTACCTTCACCAATTACGAAAAGTCTTAAACAATTGTGATGGAACAAATAAAAAATCTAACTTACTGGATCTATAGCAATGAAAGAACTTCCCTTACAGCTCTTTGTTTGTTCCAGTTAGATTTTGCAGGTTTTTGTACCCCAAGGTGGGGGTAAATATTGCATCTTGAGAGTATTTGTGAGCACATTAAATTAGAGGGTAATAATTACTCATCTAATAAATTTGCTTCATATAAACAAGGCTGAACAGTCAAATAATCTACTCAGCAGTTTTCTGCTTTCCATAGATCAAATTTGTACAGTTCATTGATTCAGAAGCCAAAAGTAAGTACTGCACAGCAGAAAGGAAAACCCACTCAGCCAATGGGTAAGCGCCTCTTACATTTAAGAGATAAAAATGATTGCACTGATGTTGTGAGAAGGCTCATTTCTTTCACTATTGCAGTCAGTAGAATTTTAAAATAATTTTTTAAATAATTGTAACTCTTATTAATACCAGAGGAAAGTAAATACCTAAATACATATCTTTCATTGTCAGATATAATGTATCTAGTCACAATTTATGGAATTTTTGTTTATATTTGAAGGCTAAAGTTGTTATAGATAAATAATTGTAGAGATATTTTTCATTGTACATTTCTGTATATATTTTGTGCTAAATATATATATAAACAGTTACTTCCTTTTCAAAGAATACCATAGCTTTAGAAACTGATGGTCTCTGTACAGTCATTTCTGCAAGTACAAATATGTTGTCTCAAAAAGAGTCTTAAGATGGTGTTATCTTCCTTTTAATAGTGCAAGCTAAAGTTTCTCAATTTCCTGTGAATCCTGATACATTTTGTATTTTGTTGGAAAAAATGCGTCTTTACAAGCAGCAAAAGATGAAGAGTCATCTTAAACAGACTGTCATTCAAAACTTGCAGGAGTGTGTCTCCAAAACAGCTGTGGTAATATATTTGATTACCTTACATTTAAAATAGGGCGAAAAACATGTACTAAAAAACTGTCATGAACACTCTTTATGCAGAATTGTCAGTTTATTCCAAGTGTAACATTCCTAATCTTCACAGTTACTAAATGCTGTGTACTCTACTTCAAAATTTAATCTTACTATGTTATTCTGTTACTGTTTTCAATGTCATTCAGCAACTTTGAAATGTTCAGTAGTTTATCAGAATTGAAAATTGATGCAATTGAGATCAATTTACTTGAAAATGTGCTGTACCTCTAAGATTTGCATTTGCAAATGTACATTGGCTTTCATATCACATGAAAGCCTCAGCTGTCCCAAGAAAAAAATGGGATAATAGATCCTAACCCTTTAATGAAAATAAAACTGTCTTAGCCAGAGATTTATTACTGATTTCCGACACAGAAAAGTTTCTTTCCAGGGCACACAATATCTCGTGCACTATAGCTGTTTATTTGGACGCAGTTGATCCAAGTCTGTTAGTCACAAAATTTTGCTTCAAGGACACATCTCATTGGAATTCCAAGTTTGTAGCTGTGAACACTCTTAAATTCTAGATGATAGAAGTTTTCTGTTACTGCAAGAAGGCTCAGTCCTCTAAGGACATTGTTTTTCACAATCAGTGAACACAAGTTGTGTAGCATAAAAAGGAAAAGCGTGCAACTTTCACATAAGCTTTTAAGCTGCAAGGTAACAGAAAGTTTCTACACATGAAATGTGCAAGTCAAATTCTAGCATTCTAAATTACTTTAATTTTGGCTCCATTAGATAAAATCTAGGTTTTTCAATATCAATCAAAATTCACTGTTAAATATAGCATATTAACAAAAGCTGGTATAGACCTATTTCAGTCATTAATATAAAGGTAAAAAATAGAGATCATATTGAATTTTCTGTACAAGTTTTCATTGTCTTAATCACACAACTTCGACACATGTGGTTCTTGAATTATAATTCTGTTCTATTCATCATGTTAGCTTCTTTCAGTTAAAATATCGATTATTGCAGATGGTTGAAGTGTTGATCACTTTTCCTCTTGTCCACGGCCAGCCTTTGTTGTAATGGCAAGTTATGTAAAGATTGCTGTAGTTGTGTAAGTAAGAAAAAACGTGATAAGATAATGTCAGGTAGAACAGATGAAAAAAAAGTGGCTTAGGTTTTTAAAATGCATGTGCATTACAACTTTGAATAATTATGCATGCAACCTGCATAGAGCCATACAAACAGAGCTTTGGGTGAGAAGTCCATTCATTGATACCAACACTCTTCGCCATTTAGGTGAGCTTGTTTTTCCAGTTAGTGTTTTTGTCTCCATCTATATTGGCTTTTAGAAGCTTCAGTTTTTAGTGTCATCTTCTCCCACATGATTCTATGCTGTCCTTATCTATTTTCTTCATTCTGATTAGTTTTTTCCTAAATTGGCTCCACTGATCTCTCCGTACACTTTCATTTGCTGCTTCTACATTCACCTGCCAGTTTCTGTTTACTTCTCAAAGTTGTCCTTTCACAACTTCTTCCTGTTATTTGGAGCACCACATGATCTTTCTTCTGGACTTCCCTGCCATTCCCCATTGAAATTGAAGAAGTATATTAATCACTTAAAAAATAAATATTGACATCTTGTACTGATTCCTATGTTAGAATATTTTGAAAAATGCAAAGTGATGAGTGATGTTTTGAAGTAGTTTTGAAACTGACTTTGTATATTTATATTTTCCATTTTGTGATGTTTCAAATGATTTGATTTAGCCTCTGATTTAACATAATACACCCTCCATCCTCGTTAAATGGCATTTTGTAACTATTCTGGGTTTTGTTGCAATGTGTGTGATAGACTGCAACAGAGGAAACAGATGGTAACGGACATGATTTGACATCAGATTTCTCTGAAATATTAGAAATTATGGAAGAATATCTGAAACCAGTGCTGTCACAGTTTGATTTTTCTGATATCAGGTAAGACATTCAGACTTGTTTTATCATCATTTGTGAAAACAGAACGGTGACTCAAGTCCTAGAAGTATAGGAATAGTTTTAGCAAGAATAGACCCTGTTGAATGAACTTTTTACATCTTGAAAGACAGTATGTGCAGGATAAGCAAGACAAAGAGGATTGAACCATATGATGGCCATTTCTAACAAGCACTGTTCTCCAGCTTAAGTTATACAATATTGAGTTTGGGATGAAACATTATAATTTAATTAGTTAAGGATGGGATTTCCAAAGGACAGGAACTCCAAAGCGAGTACATCCTTTGTGTAAAATTTCATTGAGATTGAAGCAGTTTTGTCTTTGTGTTTCATGGGAAAACTTTTACTTACATAAGTATTAGTGCTGGTAATATTTTTACTGTAATTCCTTTCCCAGAGAACAGAGCACATCAGTTTCAGCAGCTGAATCAGGAAAAATAAAAGTGAAAGACAAGGACACCAAACACACTAGAATGCAGGGTATGTGCTCTCTCGGGTACTATCTATGTATGTGTGTGTGTGTATGGACAGATACGAAAGTCTTGTCATTTTAGTTTCAATTTTTTTGAAGCCAGGGAGAAGAAAAAGGCTTTAGCAATGGTTTTGTCTGTTTATTTTCCATATGAATTCAAGTATTTCAGTCTACTTCCAACGAGATTATATGCTGGATGGAGCTATCCTTCTGCATGTATTTACAGTCTTCCAAACTGTACAGGCTTTAGACAGCTAAATAAAATTACTGTATTGCAAGCCATTCTTTTCAGGAGAAAGGCCAAAAGAAAGAACTTTCTTCAGTCTGTTGATCTCTTTTTGTTTTGTCTTTTCCTGCTTTTTACTTTATGGACTCTCACAGGTTGTTTGCTTTAATGCAAACCTAATGCTGGAATATGTCCCTAAACCTGTTCCAAGAGAAGAGGAAATCAAGTCCATGGCTTGCTTTGGCAATGAGTTTTTTGCTTTATGGTGGGGAGCAGTGAAGCTTATCAATTAAAAATTACTAAAAAAGGATAGACATTTGCATTTGCTTTTACCTGCAAGAGTTTCTTTCTGCAATCTGGCAGCTGGCTGCTTCTGTCATTCTGCACAGACTGAATAACTTGTCTTCCATATATTTGTTGTTTCTCTATAGAACAGGAAAATGTTGTCATAATGATATTCAGTACTTTTTTCCTAAATAACAGAAACAAAAAGTTTCCTACAGAAAGACACAGTTAGTGTTGGATAAGAGCTCCTTTACAACTCTATACTGTTTAGCCAAACACTGCTAAGGCAATTTTGTATTTCCAGACATCATTTTCTTGAATACATCGCATACACCTGGACTTCGGTCTGAGATGGTTGGTTATTAATACAGGGATATTTTTCCCTCTGAAGAATCAGTGCTCACAAGTGCATATGCATATGCACAGAAGTTTGACCACATTTTAGGAGTAACGGTATCAAAAGAAACATTTTTGCGTAATGCACTTAATCCATGGTAAAATGGAGTTCAGGTGTCATACAATAGAGGAAATACAGGTTTTTACATCTAACTTTAATTATTTGTATACATACTGAGAACTACTGAATCTCAATCATGTTCTGTCACATTTCTTCAGGTATACCGATGGACTACACACACCTAGGATTGTGTGTGGTATTACTAGGAGATACATTATTTATGGAATTGCCTTTGGAAGCTCTGAGTATCTTTAAAGAGGAAGGAATAACTTCTGTATCCAGAGATTTTTCTCTCCAGATTCTCTACAATCGAGTACATCTGGCTGAATCAGGTACTATCAGATAAACATTCTTTGCATTAGCATAATGATGCAGCAAACAAGATACTTAAAATTTAAATAATATGAATGATGTATTATATTTTACTGGAAGACTGCCACATACAATAGGTTTCCAGTATTTTAGGTGGAATAGATAGTACAGTAGACTTATTTCAGTAATGTACAGTCTGATTATAGTTGCAGTGCTAGCTAATTTAAAATAACCTCTACATGTTAAAGAATTATGTAAAACTCAGTGGAGTCTAAAATGGCTTGCAAAGTTTCAGTTACACAAGTATGATCTTAAACTCTTTAAAGCTGTTTTCAGCTGCACTGAAAAAACTGAAATAAGAATTTAGACTTTTTTGACATTAGTGTAAGACTTTGCTCAAAATATCAAATGTAAAAAACTTCTAATCATTGAGCTACTTTCTCTCTGTATAGCTAAGGTTACATTAAGGGCTCAGGTCAATCCAATGATTCTTGTGCTATGCATGAGCAAAATCAAATCCCACAGGATTTATGGACTTCTTTCATCACTGCAGACACTTGCACCCTATATAAACTCTTCAGTGAAATGAGTTTGTTAAGAGAGATAGTTGGACAGTTGGTAAACTTCTCCTTATGGCATCTTAAAACTCATTTCTTATTTATTCTAAAAGTGAGTAATAAATGCAGGCACTAAGCAGTTTTTTGTATAAATCAAAGATACCTTCTATTACTGAAGTTAAAAATTTGAAGTCACATTTTGCTCATACATATAGATAAAAACACATTTTAACTCAAATGAAATTATTAAAACTAGTGGACCTAAGCTAAAAAATAGGCTAAGTTTAGAAAATCTCACTCTGTACCATGAAACTATTCTGTTCCAGAGTGGTTCTTGTATTGTGTTTGTATCTGTAATATTTAGTGCCTTCAGTATAACCTGTCCTCTGTTTTTCCATTTCACCTCTCCTTTCTAAAGGGAAAGAATTGTGAATAATCTGAGATTAGAATATTTTTAGTCTACATACACATTCATATACTGTTACAGGTCTGTTAGACATAGGAGTTTTAGAACATGTGGAGGATTTTTTCCATTTATGTTTTCCCCTTTCTTAAAGTGAAACTTCTTATGGTTGCATAATTTTAGAAGTGGATAAATGAGAGGAAGCATAGTTGAAGTCTCTGTTCACGCAATTATGAAAGTAGCCACTGAATGAGGAGAGAAACGGTAGCCATATGAGCAATAACGTATATCTCAAGTTCCACCAACTGCACTCCAGTGATAACTGGCTGAGACTTGTACTTTGGGTGATAGTCATATATACAGTGAGAAATATAAGTCAGTTTTCTGTGCTTTTTTTAAAATCCCTTAAATAAAAAATCAGATTCAAATATGAAACTTTCTTTTTCCTTTCGATCTCTATGTGTCCCACAGAAGCTTCACGTATTCCAGTAACATCAACAATGAACAGATAAGGCAATAGGCTTAGAAAGTGCTTTGGTAATCACTATTCAACTCTGTCCTAAATCTGCAATGTAATGAAGCATTTGCACGTCTAAGGGATCACATCCTTGTTTTCCACTTTCAAGCCATTGTTCTTGGGCAAGAGGGTTTGGGGAATGTCCTTGCCTTGCTGTGATGTGAAATTAATTTTTATTTTTCTAGTTTAATCTTACTATTACATCATAACAAATATACGTGGTCCTTCAAGAAGGTTGTAATTTCTTAACTGCCTATATCTTAAAAAACAAAAAATCTGTTCTTTTCAATTCCACAGAGACTGAAGTTAAAACAGATGTTGAAATGTCTAAAGAAACAAAATCAAAAGCTCATCAGAAAAAGAATGTCAAAATGGTGAACTTTCCACATTTTTTAAATAAACTCAATAGGAGTAGCTCTTCTTTTTGTGTAAAAAATGTTAACGAACTACAAGTGGCTTGCATAGAAGCTCATTATATATGCTAGAATTCTGAAGTGGAATAAATATCACATAAGTCCATAAGAATTTTGTTGCTTGTTGATTTTGCAATAATGACAGAGTTGTTGTTTCTTTGAAAAATCATAACTTTCTGTGTAAATGTGACATACTTAACAACTCACCAAGGGAGCTGCTTAAAGTTACTAAAATACTTCCAACAACAACATAGTATATTTTATATCGTGTATGCACATATTTTTATAAATATGTATTTATGTATGCATATATATCTGTATATGTGCTCACACGTGTATATATATGTAATGCATGTATATGCATTGTAGATAATGCAGAATAGCTTAAGCTTTGAATTTCTGTTGACAATTGAGTAGCATGCTGCTTTTAATCCTTCTTCAAAACTTTAGGACATCTTTTTGTTAGTTGTTTGACACAGAGAATGCAATACTGTTAATATTTGATTGAGACTTCTGCATGTAATAGAATATGTATACTTTTTAATTGCAGGCACCAATTAATCGTGGTTTACCCTCTAATTGCCTGCCTGTTGATACTCATAGTGTTAAATGTATCCTTTCACAAACTATTAACTAAGTGTATCAGTTAAACTTTCTTTGTTGTTTACATTGCATTGTTTACATTTAACTGTTTATCAGATATTGTGGACCCCTATAATGAAGGAAGAGAGGCAGGTAATATATATTAAATAATATTTTCTCCACAAACTACCCATGGAATTTAGAAATTTTTGTAACAGAAAATGAAGTCATGACATCAAGATGTGACAAAAAAGCTTAGCTTTTCATCAGAACAGTACTACTTATCACCTGTCAAATGATGCATCAGTGAAACAACATAACCTGTTTCAGGTTCAGGAAAGAAATTAGATGATCTTATTTTTTCTTTCATATCCCTAAATATTGCCCTAATATCCCCAAGAAAATAATTACTTGAATAATCCTTCTATGTAATCCAATTAAAAACACCTGCTTACTTTCAATAACTTGTTACAGTATTTTTAATTTTTCAAATATATGCCATTAAGATACAATGTCAGTAGTGCGGGGAAGGACATAGGTTAATTGAAAGGATATGATGCTTTGTATGATCTTCTTTGTTATACAAGAAATTTGCTTGAAAGCCATGAATGGGCTTTGAACAAATGCTACTGAGTGGGAATGGACTGGGACAGGAACAATCAGACTCACCACACCTATACAGCAATTCTCAAGCTAAAGACTACAAATAAAGCATGTGTAACACGTGAAGTTTTTGCAGTCCTTTGAAAGGTGAAGGATACTACGATAGACACAAACACACCTATAAAGATACTTGAGAGGGTTGTTGTTGCCTTTTGGAAGTTATTTATCAAGGCAGTAGGCATTTACTGTATATAGAATAGAATAGAATAGAATAGAATAGAATAGAATAGAATATTTTCAGTTGGAGGGGACTTACAACGATCATTTAGTCCAAGTGCCTGACCACTTCAGGGCTGACCAAGAGCTAAAGCATGTTATTAAGGGCATTGTCCAAATGCCTCTCAAACCCTGACAGGCACGGGGCATCGACCACCTCTCCAGGCAGCCTGTGCCAGGGTTTGAACACCCTCTCGGTAAAGAAATGCTTCCTGATGTCCAGTCTGAACCTGCCCTGGCGCAGCTTTGAGCCATTCCCAGGCGTCCTGTCCCTGGATCCCAGGGAGAAGAGCTCAGCACCTCCCTCTCCATGTCCCCCTCCCCAGGAAGGTGCAGAGAGCAGTGAGGTCGTCCCTCAGCCTCCTCTCCAAACGAGACAAACGCAGAGTCCCCAGCCGCTCCCCAGAGGACATGCCTTCCAGCCCTTCCCCAGCTTGGCTGCCCTCCTGGATGCATTAATTCAGTCTGACACAAACACTTTAATAGTACAATTTAACCTCACTCTTTTTCTCCCACTCTGCACAATAGTTTAACTGATTCACATTCGTGAACAAACTCGTATGTATATCAAATGCCAAAAATTGATTTAATGGAGGTTTTAAATTGAGATAGTTACTAAAACTCAACGCATAATAATCTACTGAACAATCAGTAGCATATTAGAGTATGTCTCCATATGTTTGCAGTTTCTCTTTCACACTGTTTACCATGTGCACAATATCTGACTCTAGAGTGTATCTTTAATTTACAGTAGTATGAAAATGTAGTCAAAGAAGAGAAAATGAATTATCATTAAATATGCAATGTCCTTGGAAAGCAGAGGTGGGTTTGGAGTCTTGCTTTCTGAAATCAGGGCTCTGGAAACTCAGTTATTTTCTCCATCTACTTAAGTCCTATCTGAGCCTCTGGAACAGAACTGTATGAGCAGTGCTGGTGTTTTCAACTCTTTATGCTTTTCTCAGAGTATCTAGAATTTTTTCTTTGTGCTTTTAAAGTCTTTAGCTTGTCTCCTGAATAATCCTTGTCAGTTATAAAATATACCTTTCAAGTGGGAATTATAAACAATTTTACTTGGAAAATGTTACAATTGCTACAGTTTTAAAAGCCAGATTTAGGTTCAAAAAACTTAATTTCTAATGGTGGCCTAAAACCCCCTAAATACTATATTGTCATTTTAAAATGATTGAAATTAAGATTGCCCAATGTCCTTTGGAGCATGTTAAGCTCATAATGATGAAATTCTATTGTTACAGAAGCTTTAAGTCCTTCCCAAAAAATAAAGGAAATCCTAGAAAAATACCATGACCTATTTACACTACAGTGGGAAGGAGTTATTGGCAACATACGCGTTCCAAGGTTTGTAATATTCTATCTGCTTTCATGTTTTATCCATGTTTCTTTTTTAAAATTGTGCCTATTCCCAGAGGCTTCAGTCATAAGCCTCAATAGGCTCACATTGTGCTGAGCTGGTAAACACAGAGCTAACCATTGCCTTTGTTTCAAACGCATATTTCGATTTGTAGACAGAATATTTTAGGGATCTGAAATACGGTGCCACTAAGTGATTTAGCCAGATTGGTTGCGTCAGAGTTGCTGTATATGTAGTAATCCAATTTTGACAAAATGTCTACTGGTGCAATCTTTGATGAATATTATAAGTATATATGAGTATAAATGTAATTTATGGATTTGCTCATAACTGTTTTTAAATCCAAGTATTAAGAACTATAGCATCTCCATGCACATTGAGTCAGCTGTAAGATTGGAGCACAGATTTCAGAAGCAAACTAGTGAGTGTACATCTCACAGTTTAGAATTTCAAACATCTGATGATGAAATTAATACCATTTTATTGAGTTTATTCATAAACACACTTTGTTCTTTATAGAAGTACTTTACTTTTAAGATCATAGAAATAGAGGCATAGAATGGATCTCGAGAGCAGTGACGAGTCACAGAATCACAGAATGGTTTGGGTTGGAAGGGACCTTAAAGACCATCTAGTTCCAACCCCCTGCCATGGCCAGGGACACCTTCCACTAGACCAGGTTGCTCCAAGCCCTGTCCAACCTGGCCTTGAACACTGCCAGGGATGGGGCAGCCACAGCTTCTCTGGGCAACCTGTTCCAGTGCCTCACCACCCTCATGGGGAAGAATTTCTTCCTTAGATCTCATCTAAATCTCCCCTCTTTCAGTTTGAACCCATTACCCCTTGTCGTGTCACTGCAGGCCCTTGTCAAAAGTCCTGTAAGTCCTGTGAATCAACACAGTCATCACTAGACATTCCTTTATAACTGCTAGTTTAATCAGTCCTTTGAAATCGCCTCTACTTAGGTAAAATCACTGTGTAGGTACTGTAGCGTTTCTTCATAACAATTACAAAGATTGTTATGTGTTATCAAATTGCATAGTTTTTGCTGCCAGTTAGGCTGATCATTTGCATCTCTTTTCAAAACCTAATTTCTTCATATCCTGATGGGTGCATACATGAATACTCCCATTGAATGTTAGACTAAATACTCTTATTTCAAAGCTGTACAATGCATACATCGATGATTTTTTTTTTTTAGGAGAGTCTGGTATTTGTCTAAAAAATACACTATGCCTGTTATTTACTATGAGATGTTACTAAACTAAGTATACCTCTGTATTAAAATTATTAATAGTCCATGTGAGTTATTAGTCTTTCCATAGAATTCTGCAGTCTTGTTTTGCATGCTGACTTTTCTTACAAATATTTCTGGAGTAAGTAACACTGAAGTGTTTGCTATTGATAATTTCTGAAAAAATATTCTTGTAAAATAGTAACACAAAAGTAACTTCCTTTCTTTCTTCTTCCTTCCTTTCAGCCAAGCTGAATGGGAGCAGCTGCTGACAAACTGCGGTGCATTTCTGTTCTATGGGATGGAGAGATTCATGTCTCATATTTTACTCAACAGACTAGTTGCTATGAACATTCCAAGTGAGAAAAGCAGACTGAAAAATAGTTTTTTGATTACACTACATTTTGTTCACAGTTGTGTTTATTTCGTACTGTATCATTATCACAGTATTGATGTTAGCAATTAAGGGCTTTTTTCAAGATGCAGCGTTTTAACTGGAAAAACTTTGCATTATGTAGATTTTATTCTGTTGCACATCTTTCTTGTTATTCCTCACAAATAAGTTTAGTCCTTCTCCACTTCCAAATGTTGGAATTTCTTGAGTTCCAAAACTTGAGTCATCATCTGATGGTTTTCCTGGTAACTCCTCTCCCTTTCTATGGAATTTAGTGTTTGATAACAAAGTATTTTTTGTTGTTAAGAACAACCTCTGCAGTACCACTTCTCCAAAATTCCTCAGTCTCCACTCAGACAAAGCAGAATTGTCTGTCAAGACTGGGTTAATGCTGAATGATTATTCTGCTATTATGGAGCATTTGTAGACTCTGAGAAGGTATCCTGCTCCTGAAATGCAGGATTAGAATGCACATTAACCTTGCTTTATGGGGATAATTAGCAGGGGGTAATTCAGGAAAGGCTAGAGGGAGGTGTTATGCTTAAGCAGAAATAATCAGTTAAACATTAATAAGTTAGGGAATGACTGCTTAAGGGGCAGAATTACAGAATAGAGTTGAGGTGGTTCACAAATTAAACAATGTCATCTTGCTAGGGGAAAAAGAAAACCTAAGCTCTGTATAGGGGTAACTATACAGGAGTGTCATTTGCAAGATACATTAAATAATTCCCCACTCTACTTAGTTTTGCAAAGATCTCAACTGGAGAAGAATATTGACCAAATAGAGTAAGTTATCGGTGGAGAACATTCAGAGTGGTCAGAAGGCTATACCACAGATTTGTGTGCATAGTTTTATTAAGAAATATTTATGTGCATTCATACATATATATGCATATAAAACATACTTTAGGAGGAAAGATTGACGTATTGAGGGGAGACATGATAGTAGTTCTCAAGTATGTCAAAGGCTTTCCAAGCAGAAAGGTAATTTACTTCTTGTCTGCTTGGGTTAGGAGAGTAACAGGTTTAAGCTGCAGCAAACCAAACAGTAGCGAAAGCTTTATAATTCTAAGAGTATTCCGAGTTATTTTATTGGGGGCCTTTAAGGAAAATAAGGAATGTTTGAGATGTAACTTGGTCCTAACTTGTGGGGAGGAGCCGCAGTAGATAACATTTCCATACCTCCATCTTACAAGAGCTTATAACTACAGAATTGAGGCATAGAGGTCATTAGCCTGTAGTAAGATGGTATGTGGACTTTATTATTAGCTATACTAAGGTGGCACAGGAAAAAAACCTGCAAAACACTGTGGAAAAGTGTAGCAAAGTTACATCAAATAATGTTAGGATGACTTTATTAGTGTTCTTTTACTGAATACTTGACGATTTTGGCTGCAATGTATAAATTTTGTATTAGTTGTTTAGACTGTGTTCAAGAAAGTCATTAACTTAAGAAAGGCCTGATTTACTTATATTTATTATGTTGGACATTATTATTAGTGCAAATACCATTGCTATAACATATTTTTTTCCAGAATGCCATTTGATGATACTTCTAGATCTGGTGCGATCAAAGCAAAGTTATCAAAGAATTACAAACTCTGATATCCACAAAAGGTAGGATAAAGTTTATTTCGGTAAACTCCACAATAAGGCAGATTATTTTTATTTGAAAGCAAAGTTAAAATTTTGAGTTATAAATATTCTCATTTGCTTCTGCAAGTAGAAAGGCTCATATCTACACCTAAGGGAGACGTTAGCCTCTTTATCTTGTACCTTCATTCTTGACATAGGGCTAAATAGGATGAAAGCTCTGTTACGAGGCAATGATCAAGAAAACATGACACAGAAACACTGCTACATTACACATACTTCCCAATTCTGAGTTCAAGAGTCTCAAAATGTTCTAATTAAATATATAAAACTTCCCTTTAACAGATAAACTGTTAAGAGTTCATCTAAGGTTTCGTACAATGAACAACAGTTGAACAATCAGACAGTTTTTTGTTTAAATAAATTATTATGGCATGTTAAACAACCTGTTCAGAATCTTTAATGTTATTAATCAGAGCTTTTTTTAGCCTTAAAAGCATCTCAGTGTATTCCATTCTTTTAAGTTGACAGGTGGCAGGGTTTATATATTTTTGTTGTATGTCCGTTATGAATTCTTGACACATGGCACGTGACAAATAACTTTTAAGGTGTTAAAAGCAAGAAGAATAGTTTTAGTGTCCTAATTTTATTCATGAGTTACTTAGTCCATGCTGAATTTTCAGATAACCCAATTACACTCTTGAGGGACAAGAGGCCTTGCAGAGCGAGGTAGATAGACTGGAACATTGGGCAATCATCAATGGCATGAAATGTAACAAGTCCAAATGCCGGATTCTGCACCAGGGACAGTGTAACGCAGGACACAAGTATAAATTGGGAGAGGAGTGGCTGGAGGGCTGCCCTGCAGAGAGGGACCTGGGGATGCTGGTCGGCAGCAGCTCAACAGGAGCCAGCAGCGTGCCCTGGCAGCCCAGAGGGCAAACCCATCCTGGGGGCATCAAACACAGCAGAACCAGCCAGACAAGAGAGGGGATTGTCCCGCTGGATTCAGCGCTGGTGAGGCCTCGCCTGGAGTCCTCTGTGCAGGGCTGGGCCCCGCCACTTAAAAAGGATGTGAAGGTCCTCGAATGCGTCCAGAGGAGGGCAGCCAAGCTGGGGAAGGGCTGGAAGGCATGTCCTCTGGGGAGCGGCTGGGGACTCTGCGTTTGTCTCGTTTGGAGAGAAGGAGGCTGAGGGGTGACCTCACTGCTCTCTGCACCTTCCTGGGGAGGGGGACATGGAGAGGGAGGTGCTGAGCTCTTCTCCCTGGGATCCAGGGACAGGACGCCTGGGAATGGCTCAAAGCTGCGCCAGGGCAGGTTCAGACTGGACATCAGGAAGCATTTCTTTACCGAGAGGGTGTTCAAACCCTGGCACAGGCTTCCTGGAGAGGTGGTCGATGCCCCGTGCCTGTCAGGGTTTGAGAGGCATTTGGACAATGCCCTTAATAACATGCTTTAGCTCTTGGTCAGCCCTGAAGTGGTCAGGCACTTGGACTAAATGATTGTTGTAAGTCCCTTCCAACTGAAAATATTCTCCTCTCCTCTCCTCTCCTCTCCTCTCCTCTCCTCTCCTCTCCTCTCCTCTCCTCACACAGACCATATCAAAATGTATGTACTTCTGTTCATGTCATTTTTGGGACTGCCATAGTTCTGTAGCCAATTAAATCTTATATCCAATCCTGTTAGGGCTGCATAACTACCTCTTGACTTTTCTCATTATTCATTCCATGAAAAAGAAATAGAAAAAAATCTTCTCTAAAACTACTGTTTAATCAATGCAACAATGTGTAAGTTAAAATGAATTGTGTGTAAGATAGGTTATACACACATCTACATATGTAAATATGCAGATGTCTGAATGCTTAAACAACCTCCTGATGTTTTTATTTTTAATGTCCTTTTTCACAAACAGCCATTTCATAAACCAAAACAAAACATGATTCCTTAAAGTATTTTTTTCAACTCTGAACTTTTGAAGTCTCACTTTAACAGATTGGTGAATTTATCAACACAAATTACATGGTTAAGCCTAAAAGCTTCCAGAAAGTTTAGAATAACATTCAGTTAAAACTAAGTCACATAACTCCATAGACAATCAGACAGCATCTCCCCAAAAGATTACAGAAAACTTTAACTACCGTCTTCTGATAAAGTTACCACAAAAAGCAAAGGCTAATAAAAACAAAATTCAGCCTTCAATTTACTGCAGTTCCAACCCTACAGAGTATCACTCCCCTCCCATCACTAAAACAATAATACCAAAGGTACTTATTTAAATATTCAACAGTAAAAAATCTAATCCCACTTCACAAGTGATTTGCTTTTAAGCCTCCAAAGTACTGCCATGCTTATGACAAAAAGCAAGCTTTCAGTTCCTGGAATATTTTGTGTTTCTCTTTAGCAATTTAAGCAGAACTAAACAAGTCCTTTCACCTGATTCCCAACATTTTTACTATCTTATGAAGTGTATTCTGCAGTATTTCATAAAAGTTAGTGTGTTACTGCTTCTTTCATGTTTCCTGAGATGCCCAGAACAGTAAGAACACAGGGAACAATCCACATGGTAAAATTGCATCATGAAAAGATGTAGAGAAAAAGTTAATCAAATTCTTTGTATTAAATTTAAGGTGCTGTATGAATATTAGAAAACACATTGTGCTCAGCATTAAAGAAAATGCAGTCTGGCATTCCCTTTCCCCTTCTATTAAAAAGCATTGTATATTTAGTTATATTTTTTGATATACTATGTACATTTTTAGTTTATTGATCTCATACTTTTGGTTTTCTTTAGTTGTCTACATATTGCTATAGAGAGACCAACAGAGACAGCAATGCTTCTAAGCCTTACTGGTGTTCGTTCTATAATAGCCAACCAGTGGTACACTACCTTGCAAGAGAACGCAGAAAGGCTAGAAATTTTGTCCGAGAGTAAGTATTTGTATTCGTCTTCGTTTGCATGTGTATTATTTCAGACATTTGTATGTATATGCTCGTGGAGTGTGTGTATCTGCTTGTCTCCCATCTCTCCTCTTTCTTTGCTCCTCACCAAATTTTGCCTGGAGTTTCCGTAGGAGGTAAACTGCATGAAGGAACCACTGTGTTGTTGACAGGTTGATCTTTCAAACAGAACAGTAACCTTCTTAAATGAGTTTTAGTGGGGGGCTTGTTTGTGGTCATACAGTAAGAACAGGATTTCTATGGTGAGGAGCAGTGCCCTAGGATTTGGCAATCTGTAGTTACATAAACTATGGGGAAAACAAAAGCTGAAGATAACTCACATCTTCAGAGATATACAAAACTAAATCTGTAAAGGTATCCTTTTTCATTAAGTTTTAAATGTGAAGACACCAGGCTATATGGTTGATATTTCCTTGGTTTTCAAAACTTTCATTAAAAACTCACAGAAACTAACATTTCTTTCCAGATTTGTTGAGCATTGGTAGAACAACTGGGCAGACAGTCCATATTCTTCAAAAGAGTAAGACTCACAGGGAAAAGGATTCCATTAAAAGTAAGAATTAAAAAGCTTAGTACAAAAGACTGGCAGTGCATGTTAACTAGAACCTGGTAGACATATGGGTAGTTCACAGGTATAAGTGAAATCTTTCAGATGAGCTGCAACAAATTTTTGTGGCACTTCCTACAAGAATTGAGAGTGGGAAGACCCCTGATACAATATTACAATTGGAGTAGCTGCGTTCTACATATATAAAATTTTGGGGGAGAGTTTGTCATAGCTGACCAAAAGCTAAAATTTATGCTCCACTGAACTGTTATAAAGTGGTGTGACTGAAAAGTTACATCAGGACCATGACATGAACAATATAAATGGTATGGATTATAGACTGCAAAACAATAAGTTGAACCTGCAGTGATTAGACAGTCTGCATTGTAAAGGGCACACTATATAGACGAAATTCCACCTAGCATCTTGTTGGAGAGGGGAGAGGAATTTTTTAGTAAAGTAACTTTTAATACATTGTTTATAAAATTATATAGATAGTTTTCATTGTATGGGACTTACCTCTTAAAACAAGGGTAAATAAATTTTAATTATAACTTACGCTGTCATAGACTTGAAGAGAGAGAGAGTTCAGATCAGAAACGTTGCCTAGTTTTCTGGTTTTTCAGAAAATGCTTCTTGGATGTAGTGGCGGTGATTAATATTAAAAAATAATGTAAAAGAAACATAAATATTAATCAAAGAGAAGCCATGATAAATTGCTGCACTTAAAGCATTCTTATATACAGTCGTATTTGGAAATAATTTTTTAAAAATATTTTTATAGTGGAAGTGGATTCCTACAGTTCTCCTAGAGACAAAGCAGAAGAACAGACCATTCATACTTCCTCAAATCTTCCTGCAACTCATCCATCGTTTTTTAATTGTGTGCTGTATGGTTTACCCAGCATAATTATTATGTAATTTGTGTTCAACTTTTCATACTAGGAATACCACTACACTGTGCAGGGGGCACACTTTGCATTTGAAGGTGTGGCAGATACTTTTTTCTATATGGCCTAAGGAGAGGTGAGCTTAAGAAAATGTACATTTTGCTGATAGACTGATTTCTGTTTCAGATGTAAACAGTTTGATATTAGAAGAAGTGTCAGGAAAATATCAAAGAACATTTATTTTAGAGATTTCAGTTAGTACTCTAAGGTTTTCTGAACTCAGTGAATCCCTTAAAAGAATTTTCTTGGTGAGTACCAACTCTTCTTAAAGGAAATTAGGCTAGTATTTTTGGGCATTGATACATGAGTGGAAGTGGAATGTATGATTGTCAGCACTTCCATTTGGAAAACCCTTTTCTTGATCTATATTATTTTTACATGGACGATTTATCAGGAGCATAGCTGAAAATTTTACCAAGTCACCTTATTCTGAGTGAATTGATTCTTAACTTTTTATATAGCAGTAGTTTTAGTTTAATTAGAAAACAAGGTAATATTAAATAAAATGTTTAATAAGTTTTACTTTCTCTATTTTATTTCTTTTTTTATTTTTCTTTCTTTAGTTTTCCTGAATAACATATGAAGATATATTAAATTATTCCAAAATCCCAAATAAGATTATTATATGTATAGATTTTGTAACATGCTCTGTTACTCAGCAATGCATTTGTAAAATGCATACTTTAAAACTTTATTTGTAGTGAGAACAGTAGAAATAAATATAAAATAATTTAGCACTTACGGAAAATACAAAGCTTTGATCATTATTGCAACTAAAACCATTTTAAGAGTCTCTTTTTTTTCCCAATAAAATGGTGATGTCTGTTTCCTATGTACATTTTTTTGAGTTCCTGATAGAGCATTAAAATGGCACTGAAAAGATACTGTTCCTGGCTACGTGCTGTGCTATAGTTAATTAGAACCTGATAAGAGTTATAGGTCTGTATAGACCATAATTACAAAATCATGACATGCAAAATACGTTTTTTATGCACACAATAGAATATAAATTTGTCCTTCCTTCCCCCTTGCTCTCTCATTTTAATTAGATGACCTTATATGAACTGCAGCTGCTCCGTCAAACTGTGTTCCATAACATGCATGATTTTTATTCCCTTTATACGTAATTTTCTTCTTTATTTAGACATAGAACATATATTTTTTATGGCATGTATCTGGGCATTCAGTAACAATACAAATTAAGTAAAGAAGAGATCATAGACTCTACTTAAGTTATCCAGCCTGAAAATTAAGGATTCGGTGTAAGATATTTTCAGGTCTCTGAACTTGCCATGTTTCACCAGATATTGGCATGAGTCCCTTTCCCCAAGTTCTTGCATTTATTGGTTTATTTATTTTTAGGTCTTACCAGGTACCTTTTCATTGCATCACTATTACGCAGCTGCTTTTTTAAAATCCCATGCAAGGTGTTTGGGAAGCTCAAATATTTCTGAGTTTGAAGAGGCAGCTCCTCTTGAATGAAGCAAATATCCACACTTCTTGTTCAGTGTAGCAAATGTCCACTATGTTGTTAATTTCTTTAATTATTTCCTAATTTCCACATTGTTCTCCAACACATTCATTGCTATGAAATCATGTTTCCCTGCTGTTAATGGCATTTTTTACCTGGAATGCCATCTTTCTAGTGCTGTCTCTTTTTCTGTAACATAAAAGGCTTTGAAAAAAAAGTGTATTCGATGGGAATCATGAAGCTTTGTCTGCCTTGCTTACATGACAGTTTTCATGAATTTGTATTAACTTCCACCTTCTTGAAACAACAAATTTCATAAATAGTAAAGTCCAGAAAAGTTTCAGTGCTTCAGAAATGACAGTGTTGTTCTTTGATAATAATCCAGGATAAAACCTGCAAGATGCAAAGGTTAGAAAAACCATTGATACACAGGTACAATGGGCTTATTCAATAGTTTACTACTGTGGTTTTATTTATGAAACCGATGGAAATAACTTAATCTACCAAAGTGTTTTTCTCCAAAAATATTCCCATTTGTATTTGATACTTTAGCCCTAACTACATTGCAACAACCTCTGTCAGAAAGATGAATGAGTATGACCAAAAATTTCTTTACAGTCTGACAGCACTACTTTATCAGAAAGCATTGATAAAGAGTAATGGCCTTATCCAGGAAACTTCAGACCCGTAAGCTTTACTTGTTGAGAGTAAGATAATGGAAATACTAATCAGAGAAACTGTGGCAGAATACCTGCAAATGGGCAAAGTATGCTGGGTAAGTATAGCAAAACCAGATGGCATGCATAGTATACATAATGTATCTGATTGGCATTTCTGAGGCATTAAAAATAGTTGACTTAGGGCCATGAAGTGTAGTCATAACCAAATTGCCTAGGGTATGAGGAGAGTATTCTCTGTATTACTGTGCTAAATACCAGTCAGTAAAATCATTAATAGCAGTAGGACTACATGAGTAGATGATAAACTGTACTTTGGGTGACAGTGGATATGCATTCAGTGACATAACAAGACATCTACTTCGTTCCTTCAGGAATTAGTAGCGGAAATAATATCTTCTTTTCCATTTTATGTTTGTAGCAACGTGCAGTGACATGATTGTACAAAAGTAGAGAGTCACTTCAGGAAAAGATATATAGTAGAATTTGGAATGATTTCAAAAGAAAAAGAGCATAGGCTAATTAACATCTTTTTATATTTCTTTTAAATTTACAACGGCAATTTAACAAAGGAGAACAACCTGCTGCTTGTACAGAGGAAGGATTCAGCAGCTCAGCTGATACAGTTTAAGAGTTCAGAATGCTTATCGGTTAAAGATGGTAAATATTAATGGAACTGAGCAAAGAAAGCTTGAGAAGGAATGCTGTACAGAATTTCTGTTTCAGAACCTGATTGGAATAAGCAACTAAAAGCTTAAAATTTTCTGATATTCTTCAGATTGTGATTGAAAGTTTAGGCAGAAGTACTCCTCTGTGAGGACAAAATGTGTTTTAATTAGGAAACATAAAAAGACCCCACTTACAGTTGATGATAAATGCACTGTAATATGCCTAATGAGTCTCGTCATTTAAGAAGCTAAATAAGTCCTAAATTTACATCTTTGTGTCACACACAAACATTTTCTGCAATTTAGAAACTTTTGCAGAAATGTAATAGTACTCACTTAAGAATTTCAGGGTCAGCCAACTCTGTTCCAAGAAATGGGACAGGACCGATAATTTAGCGCATATTCACCAGACCAAATTGAAATGTTTCCATTTATTGCTGAGTCATTTGGCCATCAGCTGAGAATTGTAAGGCAGCGCCTACTCAGGTGGAGTCTAGATTTAGGGGAGAGAGTGCGAGTGAGAAAACTAAAGAGAAAAATAGAGAGGTTCTCAGATGTCTTCTGTGATCATGGAATGGAACCCGTATCTGGTTTTAAAGAGATGGTGCAAAGGTCTGGGTAAATGTCATCTCTGTTCAAGTCAAGGTTCAAAATAAAAAAAACCAAAAAAGTGAGGTGGTCTCAGCAAGTTGTCTGGACTAACAATAGCAAGCTTTCTCCCCACAGAGTGAGCCAACAGATGGTGGCAATGAAAGCAAAAGAAATCTTTGGAGTGTGCAGTACAGAAGGAGCAAAGAGGGATACGTTTATCATAGAATCACAGAACGGTTTGGGTGGGAAGGGACCTTTCCAGGCCACCCAGTCCAACCCCCTGCCATAAGCAGGGACATCCCCAACTAGATCAGGTTGCCCAGAGCCCCGTCCAGCCTGACCTGGAATGTTTCCAGGAATGGGGCATCTCCCACCTCTCTGGGCAACCTGTGCCAGGGCCTCACCACCCTCATTGTGAAAAACTTCTTCCTTATGTCTAGTCTGTATCTCCCCTCCTTCAGTTTAAAACCATCACCCCTTGTCCTGTCACAGCAGGCCCTGCTAAAAAGTTTTTCCCCATCTTTCTTATAGGCCCCTTTAGGTACTGAAAGGCCGCAATAAGGTCTCCCCGGAGCCTTCTCTTCTCCAGGCTGAACAACCCCAACTCTCCCAGCCTGTCTCCATAGCAGAGGTGCTCCAGCCCTCGGATCATTTTTGCGGCCTCCTCTGGCCCCGCTCCAGCAGGTCCATGTCCTTCTTGTGCTGGGGCCCCAAAGCTGGATGCAGTGCTGCAGCTGGGGTCTCACAAGAGCAAGAAATTATTTTTATTGTATTAATCGAGAAATTATTTTTATTAAATAAAAAATACTTTTCTAGATTTTGGAGGAGTATTCTAGAGAATGCTCTCCATTTATTTGACCGTGAGCTCTTAATTTTTAAAATACTATATATTGTTCAGCAACTTGGAGGAAAAAGTCCTACTAACTAATGACCAAGAAATAAATTGCAGTAGATACAGCTTAGGACATATGAGCTCTCTACTAGAAAGACATTGGCACAAGTCCAAACAACAAGAATAAAAGCTGCTGAAAATATTTCATCTACATGGCACCACATCGTTCCCTTGCGCTGTATCCATTCATACAAGAAATATTAAACAGTTAGTGCTATTCCATGTATCAACGGCTTTAAAATAACTTTCTGAATTATGTCTCAGCAACATAACAAATCACATTATCAATTAGCTTTTATAACATAAATGACATTTCATAATATATTTGAGCATGAAAAGAATTGGCCAGCTAAAATTTATGTAATCTAAAAAATGTGAGGAGAAAAAAAATCATGGTGAATTTATTGATAATATTCTAGGACAAGAACATAATTTGAGTAGTAGGTAGCTGTCCAAGAAAAGTGTGTAGTTCTAAATGGTCCGCAGGGAAGAACTGCAGCAAGTTTGCTACAAAATGATTAAAAAAAAGAAAAGAGAAGCTCTGTCATTAGTCCCTGGTGTAAGTGCTCTAAAATTAAACTGCCATAAGCAATCATGCAAGGATTTCTCATCACACACGCTACTCTCTCCAAAGCTAGGGTAGCTGGTCCTCTCAATAAGTCTGTCTCCCCACTTTGCAAAGGGATGTGGTAGAGCAGATGCCAAAACTATGCAGCTGACGGCTATGCATATTTGTAGGCGGGGAAATTAGAGCAGGCTCGAGATTGTTGTAAAGATACATTTCCATGACTATTTAAGGCCATTCATCTGAGGTTGAACACAAATTTAGTGACTTTACAACCTGCTAAGCCTTCTGACCCCGGCTTTGGCACCCTGTCTGACCTGAAAGCTACCCAAGAATAGGATGTCAGAGGGGAGCCACCCATCCTGTGTGAATACAGATCCCTTCCTCTATATATTGTGGATGAAAGACCAGCTCAATGGCTGTAAAGCCACAAGGAAGAGCTTTTTAAAGTACCTCTCAGGTATTAATTCATGCCTCCAGCTGAACTGTCTTTATGTGGATACAATAACAGACAGTTACTAGCATGTATTTTAAGAATGTGGTCAAGTTAAAACCAAAGGCATGTTCATGTGCCCTGAAATACTTACCAGTGTATGGAAGACCTAAGTCATTACTCAGGTAATGAGTAGACAGAGTATTTCTCTGCCAGTGAGAGCAGAACATGGGTGGTCTTTCATGAACCTAGTAGGTACCATTTTCAAAAGCAGTAGTCACAAAAGTCTTCATTTAAGTATAAAAAGAGAGGAAACAAATCTGATAAATTGCAGCTTTCCAGAGGGTTGACTAAGACTTATGGTACAAGGAATAATTTTAGATCACTTAGTCCCATTTTTACAAAAATGCAGTATGATATGTTGACAATGTTGCTGATATGTACAACATCAATTATAATATTCCCTGAAATCTGAATCTTGCTACTATTATTATAGATATGTATATTTTTAAAGATATTGAAATAAACATTGTAAGCACAGTTGTACATCTACTGTGGAAGGTATTCTTCCACTGTCAAGAGAGTACGCATATACTAAGTCAGCATTAAGTTCAGTACAGTTGAAGCCAACGAAATAAAGACCCTTTTTAGAAGTAAAGGCCTATATCTTAAGCTAAGAAGATACAAGAAATGAAAAGGGAAATAATCTTCAATAATCATAATCTTAAACCTTAGTGTTTTATGTCACCATCAGCAAATGAAGATGTTGTTAATAGAAATTATATACATTTGACTAGCTTTCTGAAAATTTTCAAAAATAACATCCCTGTCTTTTCACTTAGCTTTTCAGTTTGGTGGCAGTGTCCATTACTATGGGAAATATTTAGGGAGATATTTCTTTATCACTGAATTGCTACTGTGATTTATTTTTCCTTTATTTCATATAACGCTTCAGCCTGACACATGATGGCAGAAGAGGGTGAAAACTGGCAAGATGAAACTGAAAGCGAGATCAGTACTGAGCTCTAGTACTACGTTCTTTCCTATAACTGAATGTTCATGACCTATCACTTTTCTTGATGGTCTCATACTTGACATTTACCATTTGAAATTGTTAGGAGAAACTAGATGTCTATGAAGATGAACAGCTTTTCCAGAAATCTCCAACAGGGCTACACTAATTAGGAATTTGTGTTTATTTTCTGAACATACATCTGAAAATATTTTTTTAAATGTTCTGTATTTCCCTCTAGCCTTTTCGATGACTGAATTTTTTTAAAGGAATTAAGGTACTGTCACAAGACAAGTTTCTTACCAGAACGGATGGTTCAGACTTCTGTTTTTATGGGCCTACTGTACCCATATTCAACAATTCAATAGTTCAAGAGTTGACATAACAACTTTTCTGTGCTACAGGTGCACAGGTGAGATAAGCTACAGATAAGAACACTGAAGTAAACTGAATCAGGCTGATTATTGTCTAAAATTCTTTTTAATTTGGGGGTTTTTTTCTTAATTTTGCACAATTATGTCAATTGTGAAAGAAGTCAATAGTAGCTACGCTGCAGGGAGAGTTGTAGCAAAAAACCCCTGGGTTTTTCAAAAGTACACCTGGTAATTTTCCTGGAGAACCATAAGCTGTACTGACTTCCTTATGAAAATATTATATATTATGGGTGTTCTATTATCTGACAGGGTACTAGGTACTAGATCATACTTAGAATCATGGAATCATAGAATCATTTAGGTTGGAAAAGACCTTTAAGATCATCAAGTCCAACTGTTAACCCAGCACTGCCAAGGCCACCACTAAACATGTCCCCAAGTGCCACATCTACACGTCTTTTGAATACCTCCAGGGATGGAGACTCCACCACTGCCCTGGGCAGCCTGTTCCAGTGCCCAACAACCCTTTCGGGGAAGAAATGGTTCCGAATATCCAACCTAAACCTCCCCTGGTGCAACTTGAGGCCGTTTCCCCTTGTCCTGTCGCCTGTTCCTTGGGAGAAGAGACCGACCCCCCCCTGGCTCCAACCTCCTTTCAGGGAGTTGCAGAGAGCGAGAAGGTCTCCCCTCAGCCTCCTTTTCTCCAGGCTAAACAACCCCAGTTCCCTCAGCCGCTCCTCACAGCACTTATGCTCCAGACCCTTCCCCAGCTCCATTGCCCATCTCTGGACACGCTCCAGCCCCTCAATGTCTGTCTTGGAGTGAGGGGCCCAGAACTGAACCCAGCACTCGAGGTGCGGCCTCCCCAGGGCCGAGTACAGGGGGCTGATCCCTGCCCTGGTCCTGCTGGCCACACTATTGCTGATACAAGCCAGGATGCTGTTGGCCTTCTTGGCCACCTGGGCACGCTGCTGGCTCATCTTCAGCCACTGTCAACCAACCCCCCCAGGCCCTTTCCCACTGGGCACTTTCCAGCCACTCCTCCCCAAGCCTGTAGCGTTGCCTGGGGTTGTTATGACCCAAGTGCAGGACCCAGCACTTGGCCTTGTTGAATCTCATACCATTGGCCTCGGCCCATCGATCCAGCCTGTCCAGATCCCTCTGTAGCGCCTTCCTGCCCTCCAGCAGATCAACACTCCCGCCCAGCTTGGTGTCATCTGCAGACTTACTGAGGGTGCCCTCGATCCCCTCATCCAGATCATTGACAAAGATATTGAACAGGACTGGCCCCAATACTGAGCCCTGGGGAACACCACTTGTGACCAGCCGCCAGCTGGATTTCACTCCATTCCCCACAACTCTTTGGGCCCAGCCATCCAGCCAGTTTCTTTCCAGCAAAGAGTATGCTCATTCAAGCGATGAGTAGCCAGTTTCTCCAGGCGGATGCTGTGGGAAACAGTGTCAAAGACTTTACTAGTAAAGTCCAGGTAAAAAACATCCACAGCCTTTCCCTCATCCACTAAGCGGGTCACCTTGCTGTAGAAGGAGATCAGTTTAGTCAAGCAGGACCTGCCTTTCATAAACCTGTGCTGACTGGGCCCGATCGCCCGGTTGTCCCGTACGTGCCATGTGATGGCACTCAAGATGACCTGCTCCATAACCTTCCGCGGCACCGAGGTCAGACTGACAGGCCTGTAGTTCCTCGGATCCTCCTTCCAAACATTCTTGTAGATGGGCATCACATTTGCCAACCTCCAGTCAACTGGGACCTCCCCGGTGAGCCAGGACTGCTGATAAATGATGGAGAGTGGCTTGGTGAGCACTTCTGCCAGCTCCCTCAGTGCCCTTGGGTGGATCCCGTCTGGCCCCACAGACTTGTGTGTGTCTAGGTGGTGTAGCAGGTCACTGACCATTTCCCCTTGGATTACGGGGTCTTCATTCTGCTCCCCATCCCTGTCTCCCAGCTCAAGGGGCTGGGTACCCAGAGCACTTCTTAATCATATCACAGTGACAGTGTCCACACTGCTATTCTTTGTCTTCTTTTTCTGTTTAATCCCAAGATTTTAAGAGACAGATCACTGCTCACGTTTTGTTTTGATTAGCACAATGAAGGCATGATCACAGTTGATCAGTAAGGGAAAGGAGTTTCATACTGTAGGCCAGAAGTGTTTGTTTGGAAAACTGCTATGGAAGGGATAGAAAACAAGCTCATAAGTACAAAGCGAACTTGATGAGAGAACAGTGACAATGGAATTACAGGTAGAGCTGTAATCTGCAATATCCTGGAAAAGAAGAGGAACGTGGAGGAAAAAAGTTTGTGATGAAAACATTTAGTCTGCTCAGAGCAGACATCTTGACCCTCATTCTAGTATTAATGAGCTTGTCTGCTGAAGTTCTCAGCATTCTTGGAGAAGCCAGAACAGTCTGTTCTACTGATGTGATGGATACTTATTAATTACCTGTCAATACACTGTCAGAGAATTAACTAAGAGTTTCTGTTGGAAGAAAAGAATGGGTTTCCAAAAATACTTGCAGTTCTGTCATGTCCTCAGAATTTATCTGGACTTGTAACTCTTGAAGTAGCTTAAAGAATATAAAATAAATGAGTATGAAGTATGCTGCAGCTGAGGTATGTAGATGGCTATCATCTGTAATCATTTGGTTAATCACAGAACAGTGGGGGTTGGCAGGGACCTCTAGAGATCATCCAGCCCAGCCCCTGCCAGAGCAGGGGCACCCAGCGCAGGCTGCACAGGGCCACATCCAGACGGGTTGGAATCTCTCCAGAGAAGGAGACTCCACACCCTCCCTGGGCAGCCTGTGCCAGGGCTCTGGCACCTCACAGCGAAGATTTTTTCCTCGTGTTCAGGCGGAACTTCCCGTGTTCCAGTTTGTGCCTGTTGCCCCTTGTTCTGTCACTGGGCACCACTGAGAAGAGTCTGGCCCCATCCTCTTGACACGCTGATAAGTGTTGATGAGGTCCCCTCTCAGTCTTCTCTTCCTCAGGCTGAACAGCCCCAGCTCCCTCAGCCTTTCCCCACAGGAGAGACACTCCAGTCCCCTCAGCATCTCTGTACCCTCCGCTGGACTCTCTCCAGTAGTTGCTCGTCTTTCCTGACCTGGGGAGCCCAGAACTGGACGCAGGACTCCAGATGGGGCCTCACTAGGGCAGAGTAGAGGGGCAGGAGAACCTCCCTTGACCTGCTGCTCCACACTCTTTTTAATGCACCCCAGGATGCTGTTGGCCTCCCTGGCCCAAGGGCACATTGCTGGCTCATGGTTAATTTGTCATCCCCCAGGACTCCCAGGTCCTTCTCCTCAGAGCTGCTTTCCAGGAGGGCAACCCCTAACCTGTACCGGTGCATGGGGTGGGTCCTCCCCAGGTGCAGGACCCTGCACTTGCCCGTGTTGAACCTCATGAGGTTCCTCTCCGCCCAACGCTCCAGCCTGTCCAGGTCTCGCTGAATGGCAGCACAGCCTTCTGGGGTATCAGCCAGTCCTCCCAGTTTCGTGTTGTCAGCAAACTTGCTGAGGGTGCGCTCTGTCCCTTCATCCAGGTCATTGATGAATAAGTTCAACTAAACTGGACCCAGTACGGACCCTGATAGTGAGGTAGCAACTAAATTGCATATAGCAATAAGCATGATATTGGCATAGTATTTAATAGAGGAAAAACTATTCCAGTACTCGCTGAATCAGGACCTCAATGTCACTTAGAAGTCATAAGAAATATCTAAACATACTGTCTTCAGCATTGACTAATAATTAATAAAAGGCTAGAACAAAATGTCTTGGCTCTTGTAGGAGCTCTCACCTACCAAATCAGTGATATCCACATTAAAAAAAAATGCAATGACTCAGTTCATAAAGAGTTTAGAGAGAACAGTGCCATTGTTTCCATGCAGACAGTTACCATGTCCAGCACAGTAATACTTCTCAAATTCCCAGCCCTGGACAGCCTTCATCACTACCTGAGGTAGAGTGCTGGGAAATGATTTTTCAAGAAAGCAAGCAGATTCAGTTTTTCCTCCCTGCGTTAGTGCCTGCTGGAGCATCAGTCACAATGTCTAAGAAATGTAAACTGGTACTCTCGTTGTCATATACAGCAGCCACTACTTTTATGTCTTGCAAAAGTGAATAGAAATGTTTTCTCCTGTCATTTTACTTTAGCTAAGTCATTTTGAGTATTCCATTACACTTTCTTGCCTGACCTCTGTCTCCTAGCTATTCCTGCTGTTGAGCTTCTCCCTCGAACCCAGAAATGTGAGTCATATCAAGGCTCAGTTACTCTTTCTCAGTCTACGCAGTACGTAATCTTCCCAGTCGCCAGCACCCAAACATACAAGCCTTGGATGTTCATGGCCCTACTCCAGTTGCAGGTACTCGGACTTCTTATCTTACTACTGTCTATTCACTAGCTTATCTTAGCAAATGGAAGTTTACTCTTGTTCATGCATGCCCACTCAGAACAGAGAGCACACCCACACAGAATATAGTTAGAAGTAAGATTAATGAGAAGCTAGGATAGATTGTGATGAGCAAGTGCGGGTCTCAGTCAGACAACATACTGACTAGCAGCCTGTTTACAGGCAATTGACCCCCTTTAGCCCCTTTCCCCTCTGTTTTCCTGCACCTGATACATCTTGAGCCCTCCTTTTCTCCACCTTTGGTCCTTCCTCTAAACATCCCGTAAGTCTCATCAATTCCCATAAACACCTTAAAACATCTCATTCTAGGTTTTAACACTCCAAAATTGTTTTTCCCCTGCATCCTATATTCTGCTGTAGGCAATGACCCCCTTCAGTCTGCAAGGCGTACAGGAAGGGAGTTTCTCTCCTTGACCTGTCTCCATGAGTTTCACCCCAGGGCAAGAGGCCAATTGTCTTCCTTTGATAGCCCTAAGAGTAGCAACTTGCTTGACTCATTACACTGCTCAGGTTACTAGAGTTCCTTCCTTGTCACTGTTCATCTGATCCTCACTGGGCCTTTGAGTTTATGATGATTAGCCTGTAATCTTATACCCTAACATCATTCATAAATACATACGTGCGTAGGTGCATGCTTTCTGCTCTCAGGACTAAATACTAGCTTAGATGCATATGGATAAAGATTTTCTGGGGTAGAGTGGGAACGGACTTCTTCAGCTGAGGAAGACCGTACCATGGAGACAGATAAACTATCAATATGCTTTGCCTATTATGTGTCTGTTCTAGCAAAATATGAACAACTTAACCACGTTCTGAATTTTTATCAAATATGGAACAGAAACTGTTTTCAGCTTTTAAGTTATAACACCATAGCTTTAGCTTTTAATTACGTGTGGTCTGCATGGACACCAGATGGTTGAGAGGTATTTCATCTGTAAGGACTTGTACCTTCCTGTGCATTCCGTGACAGGGCTGCACATGCAACTGGGTGGACACATTGTACGTGCAGAAAACGAGAAGTCCAGAGTCTTACTGACTTCCAAAATGGCATAGCAGCCAACACTGAGACATTTGTAACCAGATATCTCTATCAAGTATTAGTAAACTGGTGGTTTTCCTGACACAAAAGTATGTATTGTATTTTCTGGTCCAGGCAGAGACAGAATTTAAGCAGTACTATTCCCATAAGTAAGAGAGAGGTTCATTTTGCTCCTTCAGTATAGTCACATCTGTGCAATGGAGCAGTGGCTATGTACCAGCATACCAGCTTCTGTGCTATTTTTATAGGTATTTTTTTTTTCCTCCAAAAGAGTTCATTAGTATTTGTCCTGAATGACATTGACTTTTATTCCATCTGAAAATACCTCTTTAGCATTTTTTGGTTATTAGTATTGCAAGTACTGACATTAGAAACCTAAATGGTACATATATTGAAATAAATTTGCACTGAAGTTCTACAAGCCTTTCTGCTTCTTCATCAGTATGATTCAAGGGACACGGCCCACATCTGTACTCAATCAAACAGGGCTGTGTTGGCCAATATAATCTAATTGTTTGACATTTTTATAGCAATTCATTGAGACTAAAGAGAGATGACTACATTAATATCTTGATGCAGCTAGGTAATAGCTGAGCTAAAACTGATGTGCCAAATTACTGAAAGGCTCTTAAATTCTCTTAGAGATTTTAACTCTTTGTGACAAAGAAAAGGAAAGAGGCTTCAATATAAATGTAATAAAGAGAAAGAATAGTACAATTTATAATATGAAGTATTATAATAAAGAACATTATCATAAATTTTCTAAGAATCTTCTCACTAATCATTTACAAATTATATTTCTCAATAATTGAGATGAGAATTATTGTTAATGTTCATGACTCTGTTTTCTTGGATAATCATTTTCACTAAGGTCAAAATTAAACAGAAGAGGCTTTAGCCGAGGAATATGTATTTTATTCCCCTAGCTAGATAGTGAACAAACTTGTCTGCCCTGAATACATCTGTGGGAACATTCAGGTTGGAACAGTGGTAGAGAAATATCATGGAGACTCAAAGCATATAGGAATGCTGGACCTACTTAGGCTTCAACAAGTCACTTCATCTCACTGAAGGATGCCATCAAACTGCTCCCTCCTTTAGAAGTGTATTTGTTGTCAGAAAAGGTCTCCTCTTAATGGGGTCATGGATCTGCAGGTAAGAGCAAGCTAAAGGAGAACATCAGAAGTGTTTTATTTTGGGCGGTTTGGTCTGAGCCTGGAGAGGCAGTGAATGGAAGAGAAAGCAGGAAACAAAAAGCAGGAATTAATATTGCAGCTAAAGCCAGAAACACGGAGAAATGTGTTTATCAAGCTTGGTTTGATTGCTAGTTGCCTTTTTGCTTTCAGAGCCCTTGGCAATAGGGACTCAGTGTGGGCAAGGACAAGGTCTTGTTACTCAAAAGTGGAAACTCTGACAGGTGATTAAGTGCGTTTTTACCAAAAAACAAAGTAAAAATATTTGCAAAAGGAGCAACCTGATTATCATGAGATGCAAATGGATGAGGTAGAGGTTATTCTCCATCTGCCCTACTTCAGAGCTATGCTGAAATGATCCTGCTTATGAGGAACTTTTGGTAGAGCTGGTCCTTAATAAGAATCTCTGCCCTTCTCCATGCCCTTTCAGTTTGAGCAGGTAGTATCTTTTCTAGCGGTGCTCTGCAGTTACATGTGATTTTAGGAGAAACAAACTCTGCATATTAAGATATTTGTGTCTTCAAAAAGCAGTAGCGAATCCCTAGAGAAACTCTGTTGTCTGTTGCCAGAGGAAGAACATGAACAATTTTTAGAGTGCACCACCACTTCGTGCCGTGGCTAAGCCCTCACCTTCTTCCCTGCTAGTGGGTTGTAAGGTGAGCTCATCTTACGACATTTTAAAATGTACTCTTTCTCTAGATTTGAGGCTGTGGAAAATAGCCTGGGTAGTCTACTTTTAAACCTCAGCATTCTATCTCTTACTGAAATAATTGATTTTGAAAGCTTTTTTTTTTTTTTTTTTTTTAATTTCACCATGCCAAAATTCAGCCAGGAACTTGTTTTTATTTCTCAAGAATATAGAGCCTTGAGAACAGATTTTTTTTTCCCCACAAGAAAGTACTGGCACAACTATAAATGCAGAGCAGTTGTGGTGGGCCACTGCAGAAGACATTAGTGATTTCAAGCAGAATCTAGGCAGAGTTTAACCACAGGCCTTGGCTGTAGAGACCCATATGTTTGCATGAGGGACTTGCTCCATAACCTGAGCACGTAGCATGACGTTAGTATACACTGCCCTTAACAATACCACCTGCATGTGCTGCTTGTAAGAGCTCACTCCCATGGAGGTGTGTAAGAGTGTAGCGCTCTCAGAATCACAGAATCCCAGGATGGCGGGGGTTGGACGGGACCTCTAGAGATCATCCAGCCCACCCCCCTGCCAGAGCAGGGTCACCCAGCACAGGCTGCACAGGGCCACGTCCAGGCGGGTTGGAATCTCTCCAGAGAAGGAGACTCCACACCCTCCCTGGGCAGCCTGTGCCAGGGCTCTGGCACCTCACAGCAAAGAAGTTTTTCCTCGTGTTCAGGCAGAACTTCCCGTGTTCCAGTTTGTGCCCGTTGCCCCTTGTCCTGTCGCTGGGCACCACTCTCGGTGAACCTTGGTGTGCCGACTAGAAAGTTCGGCATTGTACAGATAGAATCATAGAATCATAGAATAGTTTGGGTTGGAAGGGACCTTTAAAGGCCATCCAGTCCAACCCCCCTGCAATGAGCAGGGACAACCTTACTAGGTCGTTTGCTCAGAGCCCCTTCCAGCCTGACCTTGAATGTTTCCAGGGATGGGGCTTCTACTACCTCTCTGAGCAACCTGTTCCAGTGCTTCACAACCCTCATTGTGAAAAACTTCTTTCTGATTTCCAGCCTATATCTCCCCTCCTTTAGTTTAAAGCCATTACCCCTTGTCCTGTCACAACAGGCCCTGCTAAAGAGGTTCTCCCCATTTTTCCTATAGGCCCCCTTCAAGTACTGAAAGGCTGCAATAAGGTCTCCCCGGAGCCTTCTCTTCTCCAGGCTGAACAGGCCCAACTCCCTCAGCCTGTCTTCGTAGGAGAGGTGCTCCAGCCCTCTGATCATCCTTGTGGCCCTCCTCTGGCCCCGCTCCAGCAGGTCCACATCCTTCTTATGTTGAGGGGCCCAGAGCTGGACGCAGTACTCCAGGTGGGGCCTCACCAGGGCAGAGTAGAGGGGCAGAATCACCTCTCTCGACCTGCTGGCCACGCTTCTTTTGATGCAGCCCAGGATACGGTTGGCCTTCTGGGCTGCCAGTGCACATTGTTGGCTCATGTCCAGCCTTTCATCCACCAGCACGCCCAAGTCCTTCTCGGCAGGGCTGCTCTCCATCCCTGCATCCCCCAGCCTGTACTGATACCGGGGGTTGCTCCGACCCAGGTGCAGGACTCTGCATTTGTCCTTGTTGAACCTCATAAGGTTCGCCCAGGCCCACCTCTCAAGCCTGTCTAGGTCCCTCTGGATGGGGACCTAGATATTCTTCTATAGAAGATAGATGATAACTTTGTTCTCTTGGAAGAATACTACAAAGATGCGAAGAACAACAAGGTCGGAAAACCTCACCAATGATGGGATCTGGGCAGCATGCCATGGCCTATAAGGAGGGACTCGTTCCATGCTGAAACAGCTGGTGTTCCCAGCATCAGAAGGGTCCTAACATTGTTATTACCTTTTCCATAATTTCCTTTTTTTATTCAGTAAACCATTTAGCTAGCCTTGAGTGTTGGTGCCTTTCTTACTGTTGTCCCAGAGAAACCAGCATGGCCTCATAACACAACAGTAGCTCTTATGGCAACCATAATTTATATTTAAAAAAAAAAAAATCTATTTCCATTATAAACAAGTAAATTGATGGATTATTGCTGACGTTTTTAAGCAAAACCACAAAGTAATTATCCCCCAATGTCATGGAGGATTTATAGGAAGGGCAGTTATTTTGTCTAGGTTGCATCATTAAAATGTAGTAAATGATCACAAAGCAGAAGACTGGTGTAGTGTTAGGTTGATAATTTTGCAAACTGTAGATAATGCTATAAAACATTTTTTAGAAAAGGGATGTGATTTCTAGACATAGTCTTGGCGGCAAAACAAAAATTCAGGGACACAAGAGGCTGTTTATTAGTCCACAGTCAAGTGTGAGAACATTGACTTTGGCAGCATTCACACTTTTTAGTCATGAAATCTTAAGATCTTTAACGCCATTGTTGTGCTTTAAGCCCAGTCGGCAGCCAAGTACCACGCAGCCGCTCGCTCAGCCCCGGCTCGCTCAGCCCCTGCCCCAGTGCGATGGGGGAGAGAACTGAAATAAAACCTCGTGGGCTGAGATAATGACAGTTCAACAGGACAGCAAAGGAAGCAAGAATAACAATAATAAGAGAATACACAAAACAAGGGATGCACAAGGCAATTGCTCACCCCCCGCTGACCGATGCCCAGCCCGTCCCTGAGCAGCGACGCCCCTGGCCCAACCCTCCCCAGTTTCTATACTGAGCCTGACGCCCCATGGTATGGAATGTCCCTCTGGCCAGGCTGGGGCAGCTCTCCCGGCTGTGCCCCCCAGCTCCCTGTGCCCCTCCTCACCGGCAGAGCATGGGGAGCTGAAGAGCCCTCGATTTAGTATAAGCACTACTTAGCAACAACTACAACATCAGTGCATTATATCAACATTATTCTCATATTGAATCCCAAACACAGCACTATGTCAGCTACTAGGAAGAAAATTAACTCTACCCCAGCCAAAACCAAGACACCATCCATTGCATAACTTACTTTTTGTATACGGTAAAATGTTCACACCATACTCCTACCACATAATGCAAGTGGTGTCTCTTCAGTTACTGTGCGCGACTCTCTTTAAAAAAAAGAGCCTGCCCCCTACCCCTTTTTTTGCTTGTAATTCTAAAAATTTTTTTATTGTGTTGCATTGAAAGACTTGACAATCAACTTTTGGGAACTCTGTAACACTTTGTGTCAGGACTAATATTGTTTGGTTGGGCTCCTACCAATGCATCAAGGTGTTCACACGTTTTAAAATGTACTCTCTGACTGACAGGTAGGAAAAAAGGTATCCTGCTGAAATGCATTGCTGAAGATAGTTTTAACATGAAAACTCCCACTGATTCTATTATTCCTTGTCTGTATTAAAGATGGGAGCCTCTCCTAGAGACGGCATCTCACTAGAGACAGGGAATGTTAATGCTGGAGAGTTGGTAAACATTTACAAAACAAAATTGTTCATATGTGCAGAAGGTAAGAACAAATGCCTTGTTCAAGAAAATGGCTTTTCCCACAGTTACGGGAGTACTCATACCAATAAACGAAACAAAGTCTGGCCCTTAACAGAAAACACTTGTGAGGACCTGAAAAATAAGTGTTATGGACAGTGAGAAATATTGCTGACACTCTGTGGTTTATGAGAGTGATTGATTAATTGTTGTTCAATGCAGGCTTTGATTGATGGAAAGAAAACATTTGTGATGCCTCTGTGGTCCTATTAAGACTAATTAATTTATTCTCCAAATGAAATGAAGACTAATTAGACTCTAATACTAATTTCCTATTTGTCCAGACCCACTAATTTTCATATCACCCTGTTGCAGCCTACATTTTTATGCCTGTGCTCGCTGCATGTCAGAGTGTTTGTCTAACAGGGTGGCAAACTTATGTAAGACAACCATAAATGTCATCTATTACAGTGTGCTAGAGGGGTTAGAGTGAAAGAAGTACAATTCAAATCTTAACAGTGGTAGTTAAGCCATGAGCTACACGTGGTATTAGACATGAACTGTTTCTCCATAAACTCTCAAAATAGAGCTTCACACTAGGAACACAAGCTTACATGATGAACCCCTGTGTGTCACTTAGATCTGGCTTAGGTGTTTTTCAGTATATTTAATTAAATTATGAACTTCTCTGTTGAAAATAAACTACTGATACCTTCATGCTAATCCCACTGCTCCTAACAGACTATGAATGAATGCTTGCTTATACCTATTTCTCTCATTTGCTTTCTTTACCTCCTCAGCTTCTCCTGCTTGTCTGCTTACTTCCCTTGACAATGCCAAAACGGTTCTCTCCAGAAGGCTGCTGGGCGCACTGCACCATCACCTCATGTCTTTCACGCTCTTGAAAGTCAGGACTCCTCATCTACCACGTTCTACTTCTATGGCTCAGATTACGCTCCTTTCTCTCAGGCTTTCATGTGTTTCACCCTGATAAATTGCTTCTCACCAAGTGTCTGTTAACATCTATAAACCCAGCTCTCCAGATTCTATTTCCCACTTGTTTCTGTGGTACTGATATTACATCCTCCATCCTGACCTCCCGCACTGCGTCTCACGCTACTGAACATTGTTTTCCTTATGATGTAACTCCTTGACCAGTCACTCAGGGCATGAGACTGTCTCCTTACCTCATCATCCTCTAAGTTCAATCTACTTTTTCCTGCATAACCTAAGCAATTGCCTCCACTCCTGTGGATTCCTCTGCTATCCTTACCAACAGCATGCAAATCCAGCTTTTTATTTCTAATGTGTCTCCATCCTTCCTAGTCCTGTTTTAGCCAGTCTCTGCTTTCTGAATGTTTCACAGTTGCGTGTCCAAACCTGTATGTCTCATCATCTCTTCTGAGATTTGCAGGCTGCTATTCTTTCTTCCTCCCACAATCCTGTTATCATCAATGACAAAATTGTCTCCTCTGACCTGGGGAACCATCTCTGTTCCACTTTGGCACAAATATTCTGTCCAGGTCTGAAATTATTATTATTTCTAATCTTGTTTTTTCCTCTGGCCACTACTACCATGTTGCCTTATCTCATGTAACCATACCCTCCATTTTATTTTAGCCATACCTCTTTGACGTCCTCAATACCTATTGCAGTGTATGTAGAAGTTTCTTGCCTTCACAAGCAAGAGTCTCCATAATTCTGTCCTAACTACTCCTCATTTGTTGTTACTCCTGTCACTGAGTGCAAGTGTCACCATCTTTTAACACATATGTAATTTACTTTTTCATAATTATCTATCATCTTCTTTGTGCCATTTTGAATCTGTACAATGCTTCTCCAAATTTGAGTTGACTCTGAAGTCTGGAAACACTTTTAATCCTCTGTATATCTAAATACTACTGTCACACCTTTAATTAATGATCTGAATAACAGCAGAACAGTTGAGTGCAAACAGTAAGAAAGTGGTTAAAATTCCTTTTCATTTTAAAAACTGACACCTTGACAAAGACTTTTCTGTGAAAAGAATACTGCCAGTGCTTTATTGTCATCCAGAGAACAGCAACAATTTGAAGTGTCTAATAATGTATAGGAAAACAGGGGGGTTTTCCCCATGTTTTCTTATTATCTTCCAACTTCAATAACCAAAACGTACAGAAAATGCTGCAGTTTCTAAACAAATTTTAAATAAATCTTTTTCTAAAAGTCAGTCCCTGAAAGTTGTCTCAAGACTGTTTCCCGGCTGTCGCAGGAGCGTGGCAGGCGGATAGACAGTGTGGGCTCCCATACCTGACGTGGGGAGAAAACCTTGCCTTCTCTTTCTAGCACTTGCTCATGACGAAGCGAAAGGAAGCAGGAGTTAATGTCGTAACTTCTCAGGGTGTTCCTACCTGTTCTTTCATTCTGAGGATTCCTGTTTCGTTCCTATTGTGCTGTAGTGCTCCCTTTTCCTCATAAAAAAGCCCAGGTTATTTGTCTGCTCTGTGGCTGAAATGGGAGCACTGCCCTGAAGCTCCTCTATCAATACCCTTCCTTACCGTGTTTTGAGGGCAGTGATTCAAAGCCTGATGTCAGACCCTCCACCCCACCACGCACAATGGTAATGTGACCTACGGCTAACCTCGCGCTGGTCATTAGTGTATTAAGTGGGTGTGTTTCCAGTTTTGTTAGTTGGAAACACTGTCTTTGACTGCCTTTACAAACTGGTGTCTTCAATTAATTTACAGATGCAAACCACGTCTTCCATGGTGAAACAGTCTAAAAAGCTCCCCAGCAGCACTTCGTTGTGAGTGACTTGCATTCAGGCTGATACAGCCAGTTATCAGATGGTGAATCTCATTTTAACCTGCTATTTTCTAAGGTTTTCCACACATTGTGTTTTTCTTTGCCACTACTTAAGTTTTGATGCTTTATTTTGTACTACAGAGCTATGCTCTACGTATCCTCACTTTCTCAGGAGATAAAATAATTCTGTTGCTTTTAATTAAATACTAACACTTCTGTCAATCCTTCATGATTTAATACATCCAATACCATTAACATGTGATTAACCTAGGTCAACATATCCTTGAAAGAGAAAATCTGAGTCTTAAATGTAAGAATTTTTGCTTTCAAATAATACCTCACTGTTTTAACAGACTAATGGGCACAAAAATATACATACAAATAATAATTGAATACCTTACCCTTCCTATATCACAATATTTCCCAAACATTTAAAAGAGGCATATATATCTATTCACTTTTCTGCTCTAGACCCTACAGGATTACTGGTAAAAAATATGAATCATTAAAGGATGTGGCTGTCAGAATGAGGTTCATATAGTTTGGGTTTAAGATTGAGCACTGCAAAAGCTCAAGCCCACTGAGGCCAAAATTATACTGTGAAAGATAACCACCTCATGAAATTTTGTGAGATGAATATGAAGACCATAGATGTCTTGCAGTGAATTCTCACACATGCAGCTTGTGATGTTATTTGTAGAGTGACTCCCCTCTTTGGATTTTACCATTCTAAAATGAAATCAGGGCATTTGAATCTGAACAATCCTTCTACTCAGAAAGTATAAAATGGAATAAATTCAGACTGAGTCCTGGATGAGTTAAGAGGAAGACCACAGTGTATAAAAATTGCTTATTAAAAATCAGGTTTTAAAAATGTTCCAAATTATTTCTCTACATCTCGCAACTAAATTTCTCTAACAAAGGGCCTTGTCAAATAGCTACACAGCTTGACACTTCCAGGGTAATGGGTGCTGAGGCCTGGATAGCACAGCCATGGCTGCCCTTTGTGGGAAATGTTAAAAGGTATTCCAACAACATCAGACTCCTACAGCACCCGCTGGCTTGCACCATTAAAGGTAGGATGGTCGAGTTAACCAGACTGCCTACAGAAAGGGAGGCCCTGGATGCTCCCAGGTATTACTCCCAGGATGCTCCCAGGTATTGCTTTCTTCCTGACGCCTTGCCCCTTGCTGGAGACCACGTCCATGCCTTGAGGCGTCTGGCACGGCAGCAGCTGTCACTGGGCAAGGAAAAATCACCATGATGCAGATCTCTCTTCTGGAGCAATGGCACAGGTACCCATCCTGCCTCCCCACAGCTGCCCATTCACTCCGGTGACTAACTCCGGGAGCTCAGCTTCGTGGCAGCCTGCCCTCCAGCCTTGCAGTCCTTGTGCTTGGTCTCCGACTGCAGGAGCTAGCCAGCGCTTCATGTGCACTTCACCCCTTGCACGGTCAACCACCATTGCTTCCTAACTTCGTCCCTTCTTCTGCAAAGGACATGTGTTGTAGACAAGGTCCGAAGAGCTGTCTCATGCTTTTATAAGATGCAAAACAAAGAGCATGATTGAGTCCTTTGCACTTGTAGCTGTCCTGTGAGAACAACGGGAAGATGGGCAAAGGGGAAAAAGAGCAGAGCCAAAGAAATTGGCCACTTCAAGCGTTAAGGGAAAGCTTTACAGAAATACAGTTGCTGAAGGGATCACATTTTACCTATGCACTTATAAAGGATCTTTTAAGAGAAAGATCTTACTGAATAATTCTTACATATTTGATGGAAAAAAAAAATCATCAGCAGTTACCTAAAGCAGGCATGCAGTTACCTATTATAGCATGTTTGTCTTGGATGTCAGATATACACTATCGCCTGAAGCAGGCTGCCCCTCCTCCCCTCGCCAAGCTCCCCTTTGCCTTCAGAAGTGAGGGCTGCAGATGGAGGGACCCCCCAAACACATCCCCACGAGAAGGCTGGTGACAGGAGAGGAGGAGTGAAGAGCTCACACTTTCTCCCACGTTACTGTCATTGCTGCTGCAGTGTTTAGATTGCCTTCACAGAGGTAAAGCAAAACGCATCAGACAGCCAGGGCCACGCAGAAATCTGGGCGCTGAATCTTTCTGTATGTCCGTCGGTGTGAATGCTGCAAGGGGCCGCAAGCGGGGATGAGTGGCCAGGCAGCCCGTGGGAGGATGCCAAGGCCAGGGTGGCTGCAGTACCACGCTGCTCGTGCCTGTCCCTCCACCCCGGCAGGGAGCTGCAGCTTTTGTCTCCTCTTGAGCACGAGAATTGTAAAGAAGTCGGCCTTTGCAAAGATACCAGCGTTTTGGGACATGTTTTGTACCGTGTGTCTGTGTTACCTCAGACACAGATGAGAGAATGCAGAGAGAGGATACGAACAGCTCTTGATAGGGCTTGTTTTAATAAAATACTGCTTGGGAGTCTGGACGGCTTGTCAGAGCTGCTGGAGATTTTAGTGGCCCAGATGAGGTTCTCCTCAAGGACAGACATAAGTGCAGAAGCCTCTGTCTTTCTCTTCTTTTTTAGTAAAAATACCTGAACAAACTAAAGGAGCGCTCAGACTTGTTCTCCCGTGAACCTCCAGTGGTTGAAATTGAGTCAGCTGTGTGCCATATATTAGTTATTTGTCCAGTAGCGTATTGAAGCCATGTGCCACTTCATGCTTTTGTCCAGCTGACCAAGGAGCCGCCATCAGCGTGAAACTCTCCTATCCTGACTGTGTTACACGCCAGCACAGCAACACTGGGCTCCCCTGATGTTCTTTTCAGGAGCAAGCAGGCTGTGGATCGGGAAGAGGAATGCAGCGGAGGAAGGGACTCACCTGACGGCTGGGTGTTTGACTGCAACTGCAGAGCCAGGAAACTCTTGCATGCACTCAGGAGCCCGGAATCTCAGAAGTCCGTGTCCACAGGAGCATAATGTCCCCACTGACAATATTTTTTGTATTAAGTGATGGCAACAAGGAAATATGATGTAGCACTGCATTAATGATCACATCTCCCACTCTACATGGGACAGATTTTGTTTTCTGAAGCTGCCAACTGAGCAAAAGATTGGCAATTTCTGTGTTCGTCTCTGGTTTTCCTCTTAGAAACGGTGCTACGTACTGCCATGGTGGACATCTCACTGCCTCTTTTGTCCTGGGTTAGCATTGCTCTCTCTGAAGTCGGGTTCATGTTGGACCCTGCTGTTTCTATGGCACGGCAGCTGAACATCTGAATCAGACACTTCCTGAACTAGAAAGTTGAAAAAAAGGAGATCAATCAAAACACATAAGGAATTTTAAAATATGTCTATAAAGCAGTCTGTGTCTTACCTAAAGCTCTTGGAAATTCTCTCATGAGTCGGTTGGGAATGTAAAGAAATAGCCCCATAAAATATATTTGCCTGTGCCACCATGAAGAACTCTAAAACTGAAAAGTAATGATGTTCTAAAAAGACCCAGACTACTGGAAAATCTTATTCTAAAAAATAATTTTCCTCTTCTGCTTGTTACTAACCACATCTAATGGACAGAATTGGCCATTTCTCCAGGCTCATGAGTTGCTTTCATATGCTGATACCCAGCTATTCAAAGATGGTTTGTTTCCATGTTGTTCATATCCACGAGCAGGGTAAGACCAGCGTACATCTGCCACGCATTGCGAGATGAGAGTACTGTCCATAGGATGTGAGACCAGCAATAGCTCTCTCTGCAGGACTGAATAAATAAATGCATTCATCACCTCTTACTCAACAGTCACTTTGCTACTTCGTTTCACTTACATGCCTATACTCTGCTTGATGCACCACTCTAAGTAGCTGCATTCATTGCATAAATCTGTTCAAGTTTATTGTCATGCCTGTTGCTACGGTGAACACATACCTCTGTGGTTCATCCCCTTGTCAATTCTTCTCTGCCCCCATTCCAGAGAAGAAAGCTCCCTGTCCCGTAGGCACACGCAATGCTTCTACCCTCCCCGTACATACAGCCACAAGCGCAGCGTTTCCCCTGACACAAATTCAAGCTATTGGAAGCTTCCATCCCACCTCAAAATCAACTCACTGGTGTTGCATTCCTAAAGAATTATAAGAATGTACTAGGACAGTCTTGAAAATAGAATTTTCATTCAGAAAACCAACTGATGTTCATTAAAGGATGATTTTCCTTTATAATATCTAAACCTAATAATTATTAATGTTCATATTTTAATATCTTCCAGTAGGTAGATATATAGTGATTTTTTTTTTTAGTTCTAAATGCGGGATATTGCAATGCTAGTTAACAACATGTAGGTAGGTAGAAATAAGTAATTATAAAGCAAGACAAAATAACAAAATATGAGTGTTAAAGACACTTTGAGAGCATACAGTACCTGTTTGTTCATAAAGACATAAATAATTGGATTATAAACAGTAGCTGTTTTGGAAAAGAAAGCTGGAATTGCTGCCAGGCGAGGATTCAGCTCAATGGTGGGGTATGCAGTGACTAGGATAGAAAAGGCGGCGTATGGCGTCCAGCAGATTAGAAAGGCAATGATCATAACAACAACCATTCTAGCCACTTGTCTTTCAGGTTTCCTGGTAGTTCCCAGCCTGCCTTGTGTATCTGACACCTTTAAAGAAAAGACAGAAGGTTCCAGAAAACAAACAATGAAGCCTCCAACCAGTGACTTTAGTGAGCAGGCTAATAATCTGCCACGCTAGAAGGAAAGACCTGCTCTTTCCCAGCATGACAGCACATAGGGATGCTGTTACTGGGCCACAGGGTGTCAATGTTACTGCTGAGGGACATGAATTGCTGTCTACTGTCATTATTACATTTTCTTTTGCTTAAGTATCTATATATTTTTATTGTCAAAGCGAGAGCAAAAAGCAATTACTAGGGCAATCTCTGTAGAAAGCTACTTGCAGTCAGGCACGACTGCAGCCTGTAGAGACACTCCCACGCGAGCTTCAGCCCGGTCACGAGGAGCGAAGCGATGGCACAGGTTTGCTGTGTCCGGCCTCACAAAAGTTAATCTAGCTCACGTAACCTGGTGGGTGCTGCAGAAGCCCACCCCAAGGCAGTGCAGAAACACCTTTAAATTTCATCAGTGAGAAAAGCAATCCTAATGATTTTAGTCAAATCAGAGACAAGATCTGGCCTCTATTTAGAATGCCAAATAACAGAATACAATGACTGTGACTGTCGTGGTTTAATCCCAGGGTATCCGAATACCCTGCAGCCGCTCACTCACCCCCCCTTCCCCCCCCCCCCCCCCAGTGGGGTGGGGAGGAGAATCAGAGAGAAAGGAAAACTCGTGGGTTGAGATAAAAACAGTTCTCCAGGACAGCAAGGGAAAAGATAATAATTATATTATATATTAATAATGATAATAATAATAAAAAAATATAATGATAATAGAATATATAAAGCGAACGATGCACAATCTCTCACCACCCGACGACACCATGACCAATACAGCCTGTCCCAAGCAGCAGTCACGGAACAGGAATATTCCCAAGCAGTGATTTCGGAACAGCAAGTTCCAGAGAGAGCGAGTGAGGGAACAAACAGCCGAACTAATGAATGAACAAAAAGGCCCCTGGCCCATCAGTCGACCCCCACTTATACTGGGCATGACGTCTATGGTATGGAATACTCTCTTGGGTCAGTTTGGGTCAACTATATTAGAGCTTTTACTTAAAGCGATCAAGGACGTCTTCCAGCTTCCCAGATTTTGCTAATGTGCAGGTGCACAATCCTGGGAGGGGTATAGCCAGCTTTAAGTAAAAACTCTTGCCTTGGACCACAGACTTTTCTCTGCCAGAAATTTTGGAAGATGCACTCACGGCTGCCGCAGTCGGCATCAGAGAGGAGAAATAACCCCAGGTGAGGTGGTGCAGGAGAGGAGGCTGAGCTGCCCCTGTCCCCCCACCAGCACCCGAGCCCCAACCTGCTCCCAAGGCTTCACACCAAGCTGCTCTCCCCAGCCCTCTCCCGCTGCCTCTTGGTGCCCCCGAGCCCTGGCCAGCCTCTAGCTGCTGCACACGCCGGGTGTAACAGGTTGGCTTTGGCTAACCTGTTGAGGAGTTTTCAGCCACCCCCTGAACTACCCCTGCCTTTACAGCTGCCCGCAGTAACTGCAACAGCTTAACTGAAGGCACGATCGTGACTTAATCACTGAAAAAGAGGGTCGTCTTGGTGAGTCATAAGCAGACAGTGAGCCTGAATTCAAGCACTTTCTTTTTCATGTAGCTTTTGCAGACAACTAGGTGTCCAACACGGTGCTAAAGACAGCACTGCGCTGTGCCTGCGCAACCTCCTTGCCACGGGCCAAGTTCAGACTAGACTAAGCAGCAGCGACGGGAGAGTCTGTAAAGCTCTGTGGTGCGTTGTGGCCTCCACCAGAAGAGCATCTATGATCTAATGACACCAGAATTAAAGCGGGATTGGGGCATTTAGCAGGAATGCTCCCCCTGTTCCCCTCACCGATCATGCAAGCAGCTCAGGCAGAGGTGTTGGTACAGAGATTATGTGATGTCAAACAATGTCTTTCTGGGCAACATCCTTGTTTTGTTTCTGACTTAGTGAAACAAGGCACCGTTACGTAATGTTCGCTTACGTGGGAAGTACCTAATAAGAACTCTGTATGGCTCTAGAAAAACCTGATGCCAGGTCTTGCGATAATACATGCTAATAAAGTAAGAATTTTTGTTGTAATATGGCATTTTAGCTTTCACAGTAATGGTAGAACTGAATGGAGACATTTTCCCCAATAACCCTTGCACTGCACTCAGATAATTTAACGTGTTTAGTACTCACAGAGGTATGGAAGCACCTCCCGGGGAGGAGGGTGTCCTTACCTCTGTAGAAAGTTATAATTCATGTGTTTTTTTAATAAGCACACAATGCAACAACAACAATAATAATAATGAATTGTCATAATACCTACAAGTTCTTAGGCTTGTAGGTATTAATGAAAGCTGTGTTAGGTGCTGAGCGAAGCTAAGATATTCCCTGCCAATTTATGGCATTTCTATAGCATTTTCTCATATACATTGCACCTACATTTAGGAAACTTTTCTTCCCCGAAACCCCGAAAGGGCTGTCAGGCCCTGGCACAGGCTGCCCAGGGCAGTGGGGGAGTCCCCATCCCTGGAGGGACTGAAAAGCCATGTAGATGTGGCGCTTGGGGACATGGGTTAGTGGTGGCCTTGGCAGTGCTGGGTTAACGGTTGGACTCGGTGATCTTGGAGGGTTCTTCCAACCTAAATGATCCTATGATTCCGTGATAAATAAAGAGCAGCCCAGTCTCCCTTTCAGCAGAGGTGGTCACCTTGGGGAAGGAACACAATCTCTGGGATTGTGCTTTTGCCTGTTTCATCTTTGTCTCGCATCAGCCTGGCCTTTTTCTCAGCTACGGCTTTTTGTGGATGGCAATAGATTCCCCTCTCTCTCTAAATGTGAGAACACAAAACTGATAAGGAACCATGTACTGGTGTTTTGCCTTACAAACAAAGGAATACTGCCATAATAATTTATATCTCCAGTGTAAACTGTTAATTAGATCTTTTCCTAAAGATTCATTTCTTTCATTAGTTTAGTGAAAGCTACTGTTGGAATCGTGAAGCTGGGGTCACGGGGACTGCGGGACTAGCAGACTTTATTAAGACAAAACAATGCCACCCAGGACAAAGTCCGCACTGTGGCAACCATGGGACATGGCAGTCAAAATCTGGGAAGAGGGTTGGTTGGGAACATCAAGACCCGAGTTCTGGTGCCTGGGTCTCTCTCTGCTCACCGTAGTCAGATTTTTAAAAATTAGCTTAGTTGTGAGATATAGCCTTATGGCAATTCTTTATAAATTTACAGAATATATCGCATGCAGTTGGCTTTACTACACCAGACTGTGCTTTAAGCGGTTATAAGTAACAGAGGCCAACTCAGACAGTTACATCTCTCTGTAAAAGCCAACAAAAGCCGAAGGCAAGGGCTGGCACAAGCCAGATGGCTTCGGCTAAATCATTTGTGATGAGGCGCCCTGAGGCCACCCCAGCATTTCCTGGCTACGCGGTCTGCCAGGTCACTGAGCTGCAAGGGGAGTGCGAAACACGTAACTGACCGAGAAGTGTGATTTTTTTAATATTACTGCTATTCTTTCTGGATAACGGAGAGAGGAGTGAGAAAGACAGTCTAGCGAGATCACACCACAATGTCTCCAGGCCAACACTGGGACTCACTGCATGGCACCAATCAGTCTTCCAGAAAACATCCTGACCTGACCCAAATGGCAAGATGGACCATTCACTGGCTTCTGCTGTGACCGGCGGTGACATTTTCCTTCGTTGCCTCCCTTGCTCCTCATCTCTCCTGCTCTGTTTTTGACTTGCAGCCTCTTACGTGGCTGTCCCAGAGGAAGGAAATGGCCGGCTTCGTGCACCTCCTGAGGCATCCGAGTAGCACATCAGCCGCTGCCCTGGCAGGCCCCTCACAGTGCTGGATGCTTGGCAAACGGTCTCGTTCCCTTCACGTCCCCTCTGTTGGGTTGACATCCCTCCCTTTCGTGCCAGGCCACCAGGCCGCCCATGGGCGCTCTCTCCCAGGGACAGCCTCCTGGGGGTGGCTCTTTCCCAGCCCTGCAGAGCGGGGCCCGAGCAGTGATCGCCAGCCTGCGGGGAGGACACCTGCCCCCCGCTGCGCCTGCCCCTGCCCAGGGTGGCCCAGGCAGGAGCGAGAGCCCTGCGAGGGGGCTGCTCCGGGGCGGCTGTCCTCCCCCTCCCAAGGCAAGCAGCAGAGCTCCTTCCCTGAGGAGGGCATCGCCTGCCCAGGCGGCAGCTAGAGGGCTGCGCCAGCAGCGGGGAGCGCTGGCCCCCTGCTCGCTCTCTTCATTCCTTTTCCTCTGCAGGTAGGCTAGGACAGGGAAAAATAAAATACTACTAAAACTTCTGGATCTTCAGAATAACAGAATCGTAGTTTTACAAGTTGTCTTAGGAGAGTCTGAGTCATCAGCAATGATTTTCCTCAAGCATCTCCGTGTCTTGCAATTCACATCCCCCACCCTCGCACCGACAGATGCTGTGCTACCCCACCGTGAGCGCTGAGCAGCAAGGCACCCGCGCCGCACTTCACGTTCCACTCGGGAAACTTCTTGTGATTAATACTGAAACCAACCTCTCCCAGCCATTTAACTTTCTCTCCCCTAAATGCATCCCGGAGAAAATCAAGAAAAATGCATTTAGAGGAATCACGATGTCACCTGAAGTACGCATGTTCCAATCTGTATTTCTAATGAGAAAATAAAGTATTTTTTGCACTTCCCTTCTGTTTTCTTTTACTTGGAGAAAAGGACACTCAGAATAAATACAAGCATTTGACTATCCCAAATACTTTAAAAATATCAGTAAATTGAAGAAATTTACCGAATTTATTACCAAAGCAGTAAGACAAGGCAGCTTTGCAGTAAAGAGCAATAACAATATTGTCCCAAAATATTGTCCCCAAATCCTGTCCCAATTAGGAATTTTCTTATTCTGTTGTTCTCTTCTTTTTCATTTTTTGCAGATTTTCTTTTGGATCAGGTCAACATAATCATTAAATAAAATTCAAAACCATTTCTCAAGTCTTTTAAGTGTTCCTGGACAATATAATATTTTATTTACTAACCAGCATTACATTATTTACAAATGCTACATCTTACTCTGCATATAAGTGTTACAGAGTATCAGCTTAAAATTTTAAGCAAAATTCTGATTTACATTGTTTGAGTCTTAGGAAACGTCACTGAATTGAAGTACAGTTGTAAATAAACCACTGCTGGGTCATTCAGTTTCTTTATTTATGAGACAGACGTTCTTTCATTTGTATGACATCTGGCTAATGAGATGTTCTGGGAAGCGATGCAAACTGCACACTTTTTGAAAAATCGTTTCTAACCATAGCGTGAATTTCTGCATGTAAGGATAATTATATAACAAGGGATGAGAACTGAGTGCATTTGCTGCCTGCAAATTCGACCTGCTTATGTCTGATCTTTACAGAAAACTGAACACAAAAATTCCCAATGTTTGCATATATACACATTTAAAAAGTTTACTTGTAAGTGCTTCTTCTTACCTTTCTTAGCTTTCGCATCAGTTTTCCATAGGATACCAAAATCACCGATAAAGGCACTATAAAACAGGTGGTGAAGAATGCAATAATGTATGTATGGTCAGTATAAGCTCCTGAGTACCTGTATAAAACACAAAATACATTGTGTATGTATTAGTAATATGTGTTCTTACTATTTGCTTGGAGTATTAATTTCGGTCTTCAAAGCTGTCAGTAGTATCTTTGTCAACTGTGTTTATTCAAAGTGCCCCTTTACAGCTCTGGTAGTGTCACCAGAAGCAGCCCCGGGCCGTCGCCCTGGCCGTGGGCTACGACGGGATCCCGTGACCACAGGCACAGCATCACGGAACTGGGGGGCACTTCGGGTGGGAAGGGACAGGTAGTGCGACCTCCTGCTCAAAGTGGAGCCAGCTACGGGGTCAGACCAGGTTGCTCAGGGCTTTGTCCAGTCTTCTGAAAAATCTGTCTCTTTGTCCTCTTTGAATCCTGACAAAAAGCACAAGGCAGAGGACGGTTACTTTCAATTAGAGATGGAACCTCCTCTCCTTAGAATTTTTTTTTTAATTTGTTCTTGGCAAATTTTTCTCAGTTTTGTTACAACTTTCTTTATATCCATTTTTGCAGAGACATACATCATCTTTAAGCCTTTCCTTTAAATTCCTGCCCCTGTGATGTCCTGAGCTGCAAGTTTCATTTCTTTACCGTACTCTGCAGGAGCGGCCTTACCAGTTAGGCTCACAAGTAGTTCCAATCTTACTGGTGGTGTAACTGCTCCATCCCATTGTTGGTGGAATGGTCCAAATGAAGGAAAAGGTCCACACAAAGGCAATACCCAGGGCTGCATGCTTCCCCCTCAAGCGCATATTTCCCAATGGGCGGCAGATCACAATGTACCGCTCAAAAGCCAACAGAGCAAGAGACCAGAGAGCAACAATGCCTATAGTGAGAAAACACAGCATCAAAAATTGGGTAGATTCACTGAAAAGCAGACACCATCCCATATCCAAGAATCACAGAATTGTTTAGGTTGAAAGGCATCTCTGGAGGTCACCTAGTTCAACACTCTCCCCCCGCTCAAGCATGGTCCATACAGCAGGTTGTCCAGGCCCAAGGCCACTTGGGTTCTGAATATCTCCCCAGATGGAGACTCCACAAACACTCTGGGCAACCTGTTCCACTGCTTGACCACCCACCACATCAGGCACCTGTTCCATCAACCCAAGTTGGGAAAGGATGTGCAATTTATGTGCATTGTACTAACATTTATTAAGAGCACAACATCTTCATATTTGTCTAGTTTGCCAGTCTGCAGTATAACGACCACCAAAGCAAGCAGCTAATCAGGCCGTTTCACTGACAATGACTTCTTTTTTTCATTTGGCTCTACTCTGAAAAGTTTCAAATTTTGTGTAGCTTCCAAATTAACAAATTAAGATATATCTTCAAAACGCTACCTTTGCAAGAAATGTCGTATTTCAGACTGTCATAACACTCTAACCTACAGACAGCTGTCCGCAACATCAAATTATCAGTTTATTAGGCACATATCACCTGGCTGGCCACCAAAATCTTGAAATAGCCTCATCTTTCTCCATGGGACATGGCTTACATGTCACAAACTGATTTAGTAGCACTGTCCCTCACCGACCTTCCCTCTGTGTCGCTTAACCAGGCTGTGAGCAACTGTGGGATGGCTTTTCAGGCTGGGAATCAGCAACGTGTCTGATTTAGAGCAGGGAGAAGGCTGGCTTTACTATGCAGCTTCAGAACCGGGAGCAGGGAGGCAGGAATGAATGTCTGTCTCAATAAGTGGATGTCCCATTTTAAACAAGTTTCCTATTTATTCTGCAGAGGTGTGTTTACACAGGGAACTATGTGGTGAGGATTTCCCCTTTTAGAGTATTTCTAATACTTTTTGGGTAGTTAGTAAAACAAAGCCGAGAAAAAGAATGACAAAAAGATGCAGGTGTGAGGGGTGACTGTTACCGGTGTGTCACGGCTCCTCAGAACCACGGGAGTTTAGCTAACAGAAGATGTTTCTGCGCCCTGGTATTTTCCACAGTTTAAGAGCAGCCACTCACTCTTTTCCTCTCTCTCTTATTTATCCATATATGCACACACCTAAATACAAACCTTGAAAATAGTTACACAGAGTGATTTTTTTTCTGACATTGCTTTACCAAAACCCCTGCAATGCTGTTATTCTATTACCAAGCTTTTTCTCATTATATTAAACATATTCAACGATCAGTATACATGCAACAAGCCACTGAGATATGATAGAGATAGTGATCTATGCTACCCACTCACACATGAGATCCACTACAGAATATCTGTAACTGGGGAAGGAACCCGTGAGTTCAAAGGCATGCAGAGTCAGGGACTTGGGAAGCTGCAGGATAGCCAGCACAGGACATTGAAGGAAGCTGAAGGAAAAGAACATACAACGAAAACCAAAATCAAGCTTACCAAAAAATGTGACAGCAAATCCTTCCAGTACACAAGCCCAGTATCCCATATAAAAATAACCTCTTAGATTGGTCAAAAAGCTGATGGTGCCACCAGTCAGTGAGACCAGGAAATCAGCCACAGACAAATTGACTATAACATAATTGACAGGTTGTCTCAGTTGCTTGAACTTAAAAGTTACCAGGATTACGGCCAGGTTCTCAGCAAGCGACAGGGAGGTCACCACCAACATCACTGCTGCCAGGAGCCTGAAGTGCCAGGGCTGGATGGAGTCCAAGGGACGACGGAAGGGATCCCATCTGGCAGGATCAGAGGAACTAAACAGCGACTCATTTTCAGGTGCTCTCACTGCATCCATTTTTTTCTCTCTCACTAGCAAAAATAATATTGTATAATACTGGAGTTTCTAATCTGTAAATAATATTCAGGATTAAGAGGAGACACTTGCTGTTTCCAACAGAAGAGTGAACACACTCTCCATGCTTCTGCTTTCCAGCAATAGTCCAGGAAACAAAGTTGTGGTCAGAGGACAGTTTAGTGCTGTGCAGTGAATGTGGGCGCAGGGGTGAGCGAGATAATCTCCTAGAGCAACCTCTGCCCCTCTCTGCCAGTGGTCGCCTGCCTCCCTCCTGCAGCAGCCCTGTCTCTATCTGCAGCCCAGCCCAGCTGCAGGAGCGGCAGGGTCCCTCCTCCCGCAGCAGCCAGCACTGCTGAACCATCCCTCAGCTCATCCCTGCTCGGCGGGGAAACGAAGCGTTTGCTGGGACCCCTCCCTGACCTTTACCACTGCAAAAATGAAGTGTCCTTGTGTTGCTGGTGAGGGTGGAGTGACCTTCCTCACGCCCTGTGCGGCTGGGAGTGCAGCGAGGGGCAGGCTCCCACCTGCCCCGGCCTCTCAAGAGACGGCCGCCCTGCGAAGATCCACACCGTTGTACCACAGCCGCCGGGAGCTGGGCAGCGCGGCTGCGCTAGAACCCCTGCCCACACCGCAGGCTAGCTTATGGCCTCGGAACCGAAGCTCCAAATTAAACAAGTTTTCTACGTTATTCAGTGGAATTTCAGTTTCTATCAGAGACAGTATAGATGTTATCCCTGACGAAGGCATAATGATTGTAACTGCAGTTTTAGTACTAAAAACTCAAAGATGCACAAAAATATTTTAAAGATAGAATTTGTAAATACATGGAAAGAAATAAAATCAGTACAGCATGACAAGAGACAGCAGGAAAATTAACAGGTAGTCATATATTTCTGATAAAAATGACTGATGTATCTGAAGTCTTTAATAATCATTAGCAGTTAGGGTTACTTGTGTTAATTTCCCAAGATGAGTAGCTCAGTCATCTCTGCACACTAATGAGACACAACCCTGTGACAGACATTCCGGTACTCCTGTTCTGAAGGGCTGCCAGTAATTATTCCACAAATTAAGCTGGATACCCCAAGAACGTGGAAATCATTCAGCTGTGTTGTGAGTGAGATAATTCTTGGGGACTGTAATTGTTAATTAGAGCCTCAGGGTATTAACCACAGTCAAAAATACAAAAGCAATCCAGTTCCCGTCCTGGAGAGTTCACGCTTTGGACACACACCATATACAACACATGAATAAACAAACAGGAGCTGGAGTGAGAGTGAAAATGAGTAACACTGCCTTGTCCATACGTTCCTGGAGTTTATATTTGCTTTGGTTTGTACATGAAACACTTTGTTAATACAGATTAAAATCTTTTGGTATGCAGGAATGGAATCAAAAGGGTTTCTGGACACTGGCAGAAAGAGTTATGCATCAGAAAATTTCAGAGTATTTTGAACTAAACCCCCCCCCCCCAACCCCTACTTACCAAAGAAAGATATTTTAAAATGGTTAGTATATACTCAACTGAAAAGGAAAGAGACAGTGCTTAAGCAGATCAAATCTAGTAACAAAAGTGCTCACAAAATAATACTTATTCAACAGGAATATTAAAAAATTCCAAGTGTCATAAATAAAAGAAGGATCAACACACAACAACATTAAAATGCCTCCAGCCAGTCCTTGTAAGGTATGGTTCAGCATAGTTCCACTGCCTGCATACTGCAGCAGATCTGGACCACAACTTTAAAATTAAGTTTGAATATTATGTTGTTTGAAATTATACATGATTTTAAATTCTTGTGGGTGTCAGAAGGAAACTAGAACTCTGAATTTAGCATACAACAGAGAAGTTGGAGTGGGTCCAGAGGAGGCCACGGAGATGATCCGAGGGCTGGAGCCCCTCTGCTATGGGGACAGGCTGGGAGAGTTGGGGTTGTTCAGCCTGGAGAGGAGAAGGCTCCGGGGAGACCTTATTGCAGCCTTCCAGTACCTAAAGGGGCCTATAAGAAAGATGGGGAAAAACTTTTTAGCAGGGCCTGCTGTGACAGGACAAGGGGTGATGGTTTTAAACTGAAGGAGGGGAGATACAGACTAGACACAAGGAAGAAGTTTTTCACACTGAGGGTGGTGAGGCCCTGGCACAGGTGGCCCAAAGAGGTGGGAGATGCCCCATCCCTGGAAACATTCCAGGTCAGGCTGGACGGGGCTCTGGGCAACCTGATCTAGTTGGGGATGTCCCTGCCCATGGCAGGGGGTGGGACTGGATGGCCTGGAAAGGTCCCTCCCACCCAAACCCTTCTGTGATTCTATGAAGGTAGTATCTGGACTTCTCTGAGGTACAAATCTATTGACTGTACATTGATGCCCCTTTAAAGAATGGATAACTATTGTTTCCAGTTATTTTGTTGTTGTTTTATGCTGTCATATTGTTAAAGTTGTTTGTATGAGTTATGATTTTGGTTACAGTTTAACCAGAATCTCTTTTCTTTATCTTGTGCTTCCTCTTTGTTTAGAATCCTTTAAAAATATTCCCATACTGTCTTGGTTGCCTGTTCTGCTTGTCTTGTTTTTCTTCTTGAGCAGGTCAACTTCATCACTGAAAGGGATTCTCTGTGACATGCTCTCTTATTACAACTTACAGAAGTTGCAGTTCTTCCAGCATCATGGGTTTGCATTTGCTACTTTGCTCTACATTTGCTACCCCTCTTGCAGGCCTTTTTTTTTTTTTTTTTTTTTTTTTTTTTGGTCCAAATAATACAGACATGTGGGGGGTTTTTTTGCAATTTTGTTGTGAGCCTTTTTTCTGAAATCAATACCAGATAAATTTAGAAAGACAAACCGTTGCCTTATGAGCACAGGGAGAACAGGAGCATCCCAGGTCTGTAGCCTCCATTTAAAGAGACAGCTGTTCTCCAGTATGACATCACAAGATCTTTAGCTCCTTTTATGAAGGTCTTGTTTTCCATTAGTGCCAAATTCCTTTTCCTGGGCTTCCATATACTGACAGTTTGTTGATAAACTTGGAGAACATGCAAACCGAGGAGTCCCTGTTAGTGATATCTCACACATCTGACCTACTGCAGACCTCATTTTCTTGGCTAGAATTGAAGCATGACTTGTCTCCTTAGCAAAGGTGCTCCTGACTAACACCTCTATGACGAGGTAAGTTGGTAGACAATAAAAGAGCCTCAGGCTGTGGTTAAACTGCTGCTGGTTGGAGCAGGGAACATACGGTCAGTGAGGTGAAGAGGATGTGTAACTAACAGCACTTGTGTAACGTGCCTACGGTAATTCCAGCTGTAAGACAAAATCAGGGTGACAAGAACTGTGCTAACTGAGATCAAATCTGGTGCCTGAAATTGTACGAGGCAGTTAGTGAATTAGTCCCAAATTTACCATTCCCACAAGACACAAACAGGGAAATGAGCTATAACGTCAGTGTGATATTTCAAGCGGTGCACTCAAATTGGTTCTCTCAGCTTTAGAGCACCTGATAGTCCATTCCAAGATGCTGCCATATAATGACAGCAGTGGCCTTCACTCCTCAAAGTGATGGTGAAAGATTTCCTTTGTCCCCAGGAAGGATTTGGTTTAGTCACATGTAATTAGAGCAAACAGCATTTTCTGCTGTACAGAAGTTTTGTGGGAATCTGAAGTGAAGGATCCCACTTTTGGTACAACCAAACTGGCTGCTGTGTCATACATGAGCGCCCATCTCAGTGACTGACCTGGCCACCCCGTAAGTTAACTTCTATTAAAAAAACACAAAAGCAAAATCCAACCAGGGATTCAAGCACTCATCATTTCTGTGAGCAAACGGTGCTGACCCAATGCACCCACACAGACCGCTTCCATCACACGTTTACTTCATCCCTTCAGAGCATCTCGCCTCTGGGCCAGTAACTGGGCTAAAGCTGGTATTTCTCCTGTGCCAGATACTGCTATGGATTGTGTCAAACCACTCTGAAATTAGAGGGTCTGGCCCGAGTATTCCTGCAGGGAAGCTGTGGTTGCACGTGCCTGTGCAAACTTGGCGGCAGCAGCACAAGCGAGCTGCCCTCGGGTCCTGGCGATGGGAACCCCCAGCTGCCCTCCCAGAGAAACCCCCTCTGCAAGGCCCACGAGGGACCACTGGCTGCACTGTTTTGGGGTGGCTGCTACAGAAGAAAGGCAGTAAAAGCTGGTGAAAGCTGGCGAGGAAGAACCAGGTGCACCACAGGCAGGTGCAGAGTATGTGGCCTTGAGAGAAGCTGGACAGCAAGTGCTCCGTGGGCTGGGCGGGTAGGGAGAGGCTTCAGGCACAGGGAAGGGGGAAAGGGTCAATGAGAAGCTTGAGGGGAAAGCATCAAAAGCAGAGTAAAATTTCAAGCAGGTCAGGTAGAAATCAGTCTTACCAATTCTGAGTTGTGTTTCTTTTCTTTTAAATAGGATATTAAAAACCCCAGCAGCAAATGAGGTCTATGAATGACTTTGGAATTAAGTGTATTTATATTGATCTTTCAACGTCCTGTATTTGATAATGCCATTCCAGTCACATCTCTCTAAAAGGAATATAAGACATATTTCACGACAGTATTTTTAAAAATAGATAGTAAGGCCACATTTTGTTCTGCCTTCAGTAGAGGAGAAGCTGAAGAGAATGCACAAGTATTTCATTTACATTAGAAATTAAGCAGAAATTACGGTGGTTTATGCATCGAGACTATTACAGATTACATTACAAATCTAGAAACTATAACTCTCAGATCACATAAGCAAATATACTTTTGCTGAGTCCAATTAATCACAGAAACACAAAAGGGCTGAGGCTGGCAGGGACCTCTGGAGAGCTCCAGCCCAGCCCCTTGCTCAAAGCAGGGGCAGCCACAGCAGGTTGTCCAGGACCGCGTCCAGTCAGGTTTTGAATGTCTCCAGGGATGGAGCCTCCACAACCTCTCAGGGCAACCTGTTCCTGTGCTTGACAACCCTTACTGTAAAGATTTTTCTTATTTTTATTTTTTTTTAATCTAAGAATAAAAAATTAGATACTGCTTCACATTAATTATGAGAGTTATAAATCCAGTTTATTACAGGGCTACATTTAACCTTTTCATGCCTGGAGAGGTTCAAGGAAAGCACTTGGGAAACCTAATGGCAGACTTTGCTTGAGAACCCTGTTACAGGACTGCAGTGATTAATCTCATTTACTTACTCTCAGTATAGGCCCACATTCTTTTAGAACCTATTGAAACTTGAGTGTAGGAAATGGGTTTTCTATTCAATGTAACTTCTGGAAATTTAGACAAATATTCTCCTCCTGCTGCCTGACTAAACCAAAACCATTCGGAGCGGTACATCAGAAGTGGGAGCAGAGGAGTGAGTTGTTACTCCTGCGCAGTACCATATTATAAAGATACTGTAAAGTACCTTCATATAACCCATTCAGAAGCTTCTATGGGAGGATACTTTGTCTAAAAACCAGCCTGAACATCCAAGAGCCAATGCAAAAAATCATCAGTAAAGTGGGCTTTCCCAGTCGATCAGGCTGTGCCACTGAAGCACTCGTCTCCAGGTGGTCAGTTTGCGAGTGTGCCTATACAGATGTTGGCATCTGTGTTTTTAAACCGATTTCCTCCATCCATTTCTTATTTTTTTTAGCTGCAGTTTTATTTTCTCACAGTTACTGAAAGCCAGCAATTATACATCTGAAGTCTGTTCTCAGAAAACACTGAACTATCATAATGGAAAAATTTTGTCCCTGCCCTTTTGAGTGACTTGGAGGAATTATTTTGCTCTCTTGCTCATTAAAAGAACGGGAGTGGAGATTTCCTTTTGTCAAAAGATAAAAGCTGTGTACAAAAGAGGCGTTCTACGCTGGGAAAGATAACAGCATAGTTGCAGGAATTTCAGTAACCAGCAACATATAACAAAGCTGGTAGCTAAACAAAACATGTTCTATTAACTATGAATAAGAGACTAATTCAAATTAAAAAAAAAAAAAAAAGCAGCACACACTGAGCATCAGAAAAGGAAATAATTTGTTAGCAGGCTGTATTTACTTAAGACATGTTAACAATATCTTGCAGTTTGGGGCCTCATCTGAGCAGGTAAGACTTTGTTTAATTTATGATAGCACAGTGCTTTGCAAAGCAGTTAAACCCAGTTCCTTGGGCATTACATAAAAGCAGTTCAGTAAAAGGCAACGATTTCATACTTTTACTGATTCTGACTGAAATTATTTTGCTGTCACTGTGAAAGTTTTTCCACAGATTTTTGAGTTTTTCACCTACTTGCTTTCACATGATACTAATCTGTTAACACTTCAGTAAAAGAAATTGTTAACAATAAGCAATATAGTCAACAGGCATTGAAAGAGCTGACTATGCCATTGTAATGAGCAAAAGAACACTTCAATGGCTTGTTTTTCCTTAGAAATTGTCTGTTCCCCAAAAGATCAGTGTGAATGGTTATCCAGTATATTCACCTGTTGGTTCAAAGTAAAAAAACTGTTCACAGGATATTTCTTATTTAAGAGGATTTTTCTATTACGAAATCCTTATTCAGAGGAAAGAGGACTTTTAATCGTGGAAGAAATCCTACTACCTCGAGGGAGATCATGTACATGAGAATCTTTACCATTATTAAATAACCATGAGAATCTTTACCATTAATAACCATTATTAAAAAAAAGTTTGTTATTCGATACATCAATTGCATTTTGTCTATTTTGCAGTCCCCGAAGACAGTATATGGCATTTGCCCTAAACTTGGTATTAGATTGACACCAAATCTTTGAAGAAATTAAGGTCAGAATACAATTTGCAGCTTTGCATTTGGCATCATACTAATGGTTCCTGTAAATATGATAAAGAAATCGACATCTTGTCCATGACTAGTTTCATCAGCGCCTAAAAGTCAATATTCAAATAGACTCTCACTATCATCTTAAGAGTAAGTGGTTTTCAAGAGTGATTATATGTAGAAGTTTTTCCGGATATTTGTTTCTGTAACACTGGCTGTCAGGCGTTTAATGACTAGTAAGAGTATTCCTACATTGTAGTCATAAGAGAGACTGTGACACAGTGACGAGTCGAACCTCGCAGTCACATCAGCACATGGCATGTGCTGATGTAGCCCACGGAGGAGCAGCGGGGGCATCGGATACGGGTGACATTTAGGGTTGCCGTCTGGCACAGCGAGGCAGAGGCACGCCAGCGGCGCCGGGCCAGGCCGCCGGGGCCAGCCGTGCCCCGCGTCGGCCTCCCACGCGCTGGTGGGCGCGAAGGGCCGTAAGGTGACCATGGGGCACGCCAGCCCCCAACAGCCACAGGGTGCACGGTGCGGTCCTGCTTTTGGACTGTGCGGTGCAGTCGTTGGGGTGACCGGCCTCGGGATGGAGCAGATGCACCCGGGCTCAAGCAGGAGAAAGGCATTTGGGCCAGTCTTGGCTGGGAATTAGGAGACTGTGGAGGGTAGAAGTGGTACCAAACTGAGAACCGCCTCCACAAATCAATCTGTGCCCATCCTTGGCGCAGCAGTCAGTCCTTCGTACGTCCTTGGGAAAGCTTGAGCTGGCTCTGCACTGAACAATTAACCTAAGAGCGGCAAGAGGAAGCCTCTACACACAAAAAAAGCAGAACAAAAATAAACAAACAAGGCCCTCTCCATTTCTCCTATAATCATCACAAACTCCTTCTACAACATTCAACTTTAAACTTAATTTTTGTAGCAAAGTCCAATTTTTATCATGCTTAGACCTCAAACAGCAGCAGGTCACAAGGTGACTTTTGCTCTCCTCGCAGCAGACAGGCAACATTTCCTCTCTACAGCTGCACACTCCTGGTGAAAGGCAACAGACACATTCATTTCCTTCTGTTACTACTTGTTCAAGGAAAACAATAAAAGATACGTGGTTTTAAAATTGGTTTCACGAAGATTTATGTAGGCACTGCAGTCCGTTCTACATTACACAAAGATGTAGCAGACAAGTCCCTGCAGGCTCAGAAGTGTTTCGCTCACAAGTTCATTGATCAATTAGGTGCCCAATAAAAACTGAGTAAAAATCCCAGAAACAACCAAAACCCCAAACATCTTCTGTTCATTCGCATAACTTGATTTTTTCAACACTTAAAAATTTTTATGGCAAAGTTCCTGTGAACTGTGATCTGCTCCATTTGCCAAACTAAAGAGAGATGCACAGAGCCCATACAGACATTTTAACAGTCTCATTGCAGCTGTGGAGGTGAGGAAAGCAAACAAAAAGGCTCAGAATGTCAGCAGCGTTCACAGCTATGGTGTGCACCAGACTAGCATAAGCGCTGCGAAATCAGTTTGGCTTTAGTTCCTTTAGAAATGGGCCTACGCCATGATATTTGACTCCAAGTCCAAACATCCCGGAAAGCTGAAGTTCTTTGAATGAAAGATGTTTGTTCAAATCCCTCTCTGCTGCCCATATTAAAAGCTACTTCCCAGTAAAACCGAGCCAAGACAAAATCTGGATCCAGGATGCCAAGTACTTTTGGCTACAGTTCAGAAATTCATAGCTTGTGCTGAGCATGTGACTTATTTGGTTGTCATTATTTTATTTCTTTATTATTTGTATTTTTGTAGGTATCAGAACCCGAATCATAAGTGTATGCTGCCCTAAAAAAAGGAATCTAGGTTTGGGACAGGGCTTGTACAAGTGTCACAAGCACTCCTGTCCCTACAGCTAACCTCTCTTCTTTCTCAGAGCAGGAAAGGCTTGCTCTTGCTGCTGGCTGAGAGCAGCCTGCAAACTGCGCTGTGCCCCAGACCATGCCTGGTCTGCATGACCTGATCTAACCCAAAACACGTCAGGAACAGGCTAACAAACAGCAATACGGACATTTGCATGCCGACACTCAAGTCTGTGCCCTGACCCGTGTACTTGAGTAGTACAGATGTAGCTTTATGTGGTGACAGTCAATGAACAGTACTTTGGTGGTTCTATGTTCTAAGGTCCAGGATGCGCATATGGGAGTAACAACGAGCCACTGTCCACATACTCATCTGCACGCCTGCTTGCCCACAAGGCCCAGTGCAGGGGAAGGCAATGAATCTCCCACCCAAACACCTCCTGCCGACCCTCTTGCACCAGGCTGGGGTAGCCCAGGCCAGTGCTCGCTGCTGCTCAGGGCTGCGCCGAAGTCTACAAGCAGAAGGGTCCTACCCTTTAGCCCTCAGAGACTTGAGCCACCATGCAGCTGAAAATAAATGCACATAGTTCGTGACACTGATTTCTTCCACACAGCAGTCTGCTAGGAGGTCCTGAAGACAGCTAGAAGAAAGGGAGATGAGTCCTGAGTGCGTGAAAGCTTGGTGCAGATCTATGCCGTGCTCCTGCCGAAACTTCAAACTCAATTTCTTTGTGATACCTTAACCCTACCTGGAAGTATGGTACTGAAATAAGGGAAACATTATTTTTATACTTGCAATTTCTAAATATACAGACTATTTTGAAGCAGCACGCACACCACTGGCCTGTGCACTTGGTTACGTCCATTTGTTTAGCTAGATGTTCACAACCAGCTTTGGATGAGAAATAGTGGCCATCTCTTGCTTTCTACTTAAAACCTGAATTTGAACATTTATGCACATTATTAGACTCTGGATTCAGGTCTGAGCCTCAGGCCTGTGTCCAGTTCCTCAGGTAGTTTTCCAAAGCAATTCTTCGATGAAACAGAATCAGTAAGAGCCACTACCCAACCAATGGTATCTCATTAGTGTGATTATAAATCAAACATAGCATGACCTTGCCTTCTATTCAGATTTATTTATACTTGTTTGGGGCCAAGTCTGTTATTCGCTCATGGCTAAATTTCATGATATGAGATTGATGGTGTTATAAGTGTTAGCACCTACCCCAGAGATTCCCGAGGAAAAAGAAGAAACACTAAATCCCTTTCTGCCATTTGACAAAACATCACACCTATGTATCTGTCTATCGTAGAGCATCTTTGGTTGTGGGTGTCTTACAGGATTTATCCTCAGGAACAAGAAGTTCCTCACATTTCTGTAGGTTTCTTTGTCAATGTAAACATAACTTGAAATTTCTCTCACTGAAATAGTTTTTAAAGGTGATTTTCATGGACAAAATGCTAATGAAACATCATGTAAGAGGCCAGATAAAAGGTCTTATGAAAGTAATCCCTTGTTAGGAAGGAGTTTCAGAGGAAAAATAGGAGAGCAGAAGAAAAGGTTGGAGAAGCCCCTGCAGAGTATAACATTGAAATAGTTAATACTCCAGTCCAGTCCCATGAAGAGCAACAGAAGCCTTCCACTGACTTCCACTGACTAGTGGATTTTCTATCAATCAGGAGTCTCAGTCAAACTGCCCAGCACTGTTAGTGCTGAGGTAAGCAACTTTCTGACCTAGGCAGGTGCCTCCTTCACCCACACTGTGCTTTCATGGCCCAGTGCTCCCATTCCGCGTTCTGCAGCAACATCATTGTCATTACGCGGTCTGCAGTGGATAAATACTTTAAACCACCCCATCTTTTAGCTTGTTGGAAATTACTGTTTTCCTTGGGTAATTCTGAGGGATGTAGTCCACAGAGATTCTCAGTAACAGGTCCCACAGCCTAAAAATAACTGCTTATTACTTTACCTATTTGAAGATAACACATGCTATGGAGTGTGTGCAAGAAAGCATTCAATGTATACATTAAACTAAGCATCACTTATTTATAACATTCCCACCCAGAGGAAAATTATGGAAACAAAAACAAGTTACATTTTGCAACTAGCCACAGTAATTCAGCCAAATACATGAAAAGAAAACATTGGCAAAGCCAAAGAAACCGTGTTTATTCAAATGACAAAGTACTTATCTGCAGGAGTTACAAATAGAGCCCTAGTTACAGAGCAAGCAAAGAAGCTTTCATCCAGAGTCACAAGCTGCCTAAGACTTTTGAACTTTTATCAAAGGCTCAACACTGCCTGTCTCCATCTGAGTTTTAAGCCATTACTGAGCAGCAGTGATAAACATGACACTCTGTTCTCTTTCCTTCCTGAGCTTGGCTGACTTGCTCTGAAGCAGCCATGTGGGCTGACAAGCACAGAAGAAAGTCCATTTGAGTAAGTTCACTTTGTTCCCAAATACACCATGTTTAGATATAACTCACTGGAGCCATATATATAGCCCTAATAAAAACACATAAGAAATGCAGCCAGTAGTTTCTACCAGTGTATCACGACAAAGTGTCCCTGAGAAGGGTCTGACAGCACAGGAGCCAGAACGAGAGAGAGGACCAGATGCAGCCCCGCAGGTGAGACCATGGAGATGGAGCCTGGTGGCATGGTGCTCACCTGCAGACAGTGCATAGGCAGGAGAGACGGGGAAGCAGAAGAGGGATAAGTCACGCAACACTAAGTCACCAAAAACCTTGCGCCATGAACACACAACTGTGCAGAGGGTGAACTTGGAGCCACGCCATCCATGGGATTCCTGGCCTTTTGATGTCAACCCTGGGCATGAGGAACTGATAGGAAATTCGTCCTCCTCTGTACTTCAGATTTAACGTATAATCAGGAAAAATACCCCCCCTCTGTATTTCAGGCCTTTAACAGTACAAAAGCTTGATTAAAAGTGCTCAGTACTAGTTAATTAATTTTCAAACACGAAAAAGCGATCCTGAATTTTATGCTTATTCCCAATGCAGACAAATAAAATTACCACAAAATGCTCTAAGCAAACTAGATCATAATGCCGTGAATACATTTAGTGTCATAAATAATTTTAAACAAAGTCTTCACTTTTGAGTTCACAGCAATGTTTTCTTACAAGCTGCAATCAATAATGATCATGAGAGCTTTTGAAAATGAGTTATGCATGCATCGACTGAAAAAAACCTTGCTCTCTGACGAAGTACAGCTAAGCCATTTGTTTTATTGTGTCAAAAGTTCTCTCAGAAACAATTGTAATGGAACTCTTTTATATTAAAAAAAAAAAAACCATGCACGGTGATGCGAAGTGCTGAGACTCACCCAGGATGTGGTGCGCTCACTCAGCTCCCGTGGAAGACAATTGTAACCACATTCAATATTGTTTTGGCCCTGGTCAGAGGGACTTTGGGCTTCTCAGCAGCAGAGGCCTGATTCAGTTCTGCCACCCTCAGGATGGACACAGATCGGTGTCCTTGCCCTTTCCAAGGGCTAGCTGTCAATTAACTACCCCCATCCCTCCACACCCAGCAGAAATCTTGTTCCCCAGACGGGAAGGACAAATTCCTTTCCTGCTGCTGCCTCCCCTCTGACTGCCCTGCCTGCACTCCCATGGAGGCTCGGGGACGCAGGCGGTGGCGGCAGCAGGCGAGGACAGCTGAGCCGTGGCACGGCTGCCCTGCGGGACCTCTGCACCCGCTCAGGCTCCCAGCTGCTCGCTGACACCTGCGCCTGAAGCCAGGCCCAGGCTTTTGCCCTACTGCTGTAGGAAACAGAACAACAGGCTTCCCTAACGCTGGGGCTTGGTTTTGGCATCTTTTCTATGGCTGTACACCACCATAGTATTTTCTAAAATGTATTTTTTACATGAAAGCTTTGTTCAGTGTTAAATGGGAGATGCCACGAAGTGGATGAGGAGGAGCAGCTGCTCTTGAAAGAAGGAAGGAACCAGAAGGCAGCAAAAATATTTGACAGTCATCAAACAATTCAGTACAACTAGGAGACTTCTCCCCCTTATTTTCTCAACTGAGGGATTATTAGGGAAGAATCAGGAAAAAAAATCTCAGAAAGGTGAACTGGAAAGACGTATCAGGCACCAAAAGTCTCAGCCTAGTCACAAAGTTTCCTGCCAGCAGTGTACTGGCTGGTGTACTGGTAACACCCACCCGAGGCGAGCATGTAAGCATCGCGCTGAGTGCTGCTCTACCCTGCTCCCTGTCGCTGCGGCTGTGAAATTTGTACCTTGCCTTTTGAGCTGAAAAGTCAGAGGTAGCTGGGGGTGATGCTACCTCTACTGCTGCTTTGTATCTTGATGCTACAACGTGTGGCAGGCTTTCATCACACAAACCTGACGTGTTGTTTGGGCTCTTCCTTACACATTTCTGTTTCTCATTTTACGTACTGTATATCCCTCCTGACTTTGCTCCCATATAAACATGCCTCTTAATTCTTGCTCCAGTTAACCCACCTCTTTAGCGACAGTGAGATTGCAATTGATCACTGGACCCTCAAAGGACAATCCCTCACTTCAGATTTTCCCTAGTTAAGGGCAAGCAGGTTGGTTTTCCCTTCAGCCGCCTTCCTCTGTCTTCACTTGCGTTCACTGGCAGGACACTGAAGCCACAAACCTTTTTACATCAAGACACTTCAGTTTAACTACTGACAATTCTTTAAAGACACCTCCCCAAGCCTTTTTTACTTATTATTCACCTTTTGTAAATCTACGGCTTTGTCTTTTTTTGTAAGGTTTGTATGCAGCGACTTGTACACTGCGAGGGAGATTTTCAAAGGCATGAAGTGCAGGCAGGTTACATAAAGGTCTCACTGAAAGTGTCTGTCCCTTAAGCCTCTATCTAGAGCTTTTAAAGTGTTCATTGAGCTCCCACAGTACAGAAAGTGGGGAGAGCTTTAGTAGCAAAACGTTTTTTTAACCTCACATTTTGCTATATTCCCATCAATGAGCATGCTTTGGAAGAGAGAGCTATCATAGGGATTTGAATTCAGAGAAAAATAGCAAGAATACAGCTGAGAGGTGAGGAGGATAGTTCCATTACTAAAGCATTTCAGTCACCCTCACCCAGCACTTGTCTTCATGCAAGTTTTAAAGCTCCTGTGTGACAGTGGCCGGATGTACAGCTCTAGAGCTCTCACACTGACAGCAGGGTATCGCTTGTGCCTGCTCGTCTTCTGGAACGTGTAAGTTGTCCTGCAAAAGTACTTCAGGTAGCTTCTGGTGTCCATATGCAACTACACACAAATTATGCATGCCAGTTTCAGCCTTATATTGGCTAGCATCCATTATTTTGAATTATATCCTCCTGATATTCATTAAAGATCTGGGGATGCTGACTTGATACTGCACAGAATATGATGCAACTCGCACATAAGTATTTCTTACTCTTTTAGAGCTATGATGTCATTTATTCCTAGCAAGGTTTTGATCAGATGTACGTATTTTCATTGTGATTTTTCTACCGCCTCTCTAAACTATATTATAAGATGCATTTAACTGATGTTGCACTAAGAACCGAGGACTGTGTTTCCAGGAGCGCCAGGCAGCGATCCTGGTGCAGACATCTGTTTGGTAACGGAGGCAGAGGCCTCACTAGGAGGCTGGCTGAAACCTACCTAAAATTGCACTATGCATCTGCTTACCTTCTCCCTTACTGTAATCCCCCAATAGCCGAAAAGTAAGTACTTCTGTGGAGATTATACGAGAATTCTCTGGGGATGGATTTTCCCCTACAGACCTCAAGAAACCAACAAATAAGGTGACATAGAGAGTCAGCAGGTAGCAAAGACCAGCCCCCAGGATTCCTTTCCTACAACTGTAGAAAATTAGATCACACTCTGCCTTTTCAAAGGAGTTATTTGCTTCTTAATAAATGTGAGTATCTCAGACGATCCAGAAATTAAAATGAACGTTCTAAACATTTTACCTGTTCAGAAGCATTTATAATGGCTGCTGTAAAGATAACTTCAAAACCTACCTATGGCTGCAGGGATATGTACAAAACACACTGATCTTAAGTCTAACAGAGCAGTCTGGATTTGCACATACAGATATGCTTGTTAGCTCAGGTACGAATAGCAGCAGCACTGGTTTCAGTGGCTTGCAGTTAAGTGGGCCCTGGGTATTTCCACGATAACTGAAATCCCACACTCTCTCCGATAGCACTTCAAACACTTAGTTTAAAGCTAATTCAGGTATGTGTACACAAACCACAGTAAGAACTGGAGGCTGCTTTCTCACAAAAGAAGCGGAAATGAGTTTACCACAGAGAAATTTGTAACCACAGAATTTTTATGCAGAATAATAAGAAATCTTTTTCTCCCAATACAAGTATTTTCCCCTTTTGCCTTTGCAGCTCAGATTGACCCTCGTAGCTCTCTTCCAAGGGATCACCCTCTGCCTTCAGCCCTGCGGAGAGCCCTGTCGTTCTGAGATGCACGTTGTGGGAAGGGAAGGGGCTCAGGAATAAACCTGCCCCATCACTACACCAGCGGAGTGCGCTAGTCTGAGTGAGAGGGGAGGACACTCACTGTTTGTAAGATTTCACAAATGGACAGTGACAGAGCCAATGGGGTTCTGACGCCTGAAGAATACAAATTTTGTGCGAGCAGACTGTCAATAACTTTTGGCACTATGTAGCTGGCTGTAAAGGCCACAGGAGCCCAGTCTTAGAGGTCTACTTCTAGGGTACCTTTGCGTTACTCTGGGAGAACCTATTGCTTCACTTTATCCTTCTGTAAATTGGTATAACAAGCCTGGCCTCCCTTCTAAAGTGCTTTAGATCCACTGATAGAAAGTGCTGAGCAACAGCTAGATGATATTGTTATAAATCAGTGGTCAGGAATATATAGAAAATCAAATCTAAAACATCATACGCAGAACCGACCACTGGGCTGTTCAACCCTTCTGCCTGTTCTGCTGCTTCGGAGCCGCAGGCGGGAGCGGTGTCAGCCTGGTTTGTGCGTCACCGCTCGCAGCCGGCTAGAGCTGGCCACGGGGCACGAAGATCTGCAACACTGAGCCCCAAACTTTTTCCTGTTGGCACTGCTGACAAAAGAGAGTGAGCGTCTAAGTGAGCAGGGAAGCGGCAGGGCTTAAACGGGACGGTGAGGTTAGTCACTTCCGTGGCCAGTGCCAGGCGGAGCCGGGAAGCCGGTTGAGCCCCTGCAGACACCGCACTATGAAGGAGCCCAAGTGGGAACTCAGTGCACTGGAAAAATCTGGCCAAAGTATTGCTACCACCAAACAGCTGTTCTGCAGCCTGAATGAGCTGAGCCAGGGCTCAATCACAATATCCTGACCAAAATCAGGCAGGCAAATCATAATCATATATTAAATATGTTTTCTGTTCAACAGACAAGCAAGTTTCATGCCTGGGTCACCAACTCATGGCTAACACGATGTTATTTTGTTCAACACAGATTATTTTTACCAAGTTATTTTATAACTAAGGTTTTCTCCAGTTACAGTTATACAAATATTTTATGTAATATAAAATTATTGCACTGAGCCATTAATGTGCCTCTTTCTGTTCTCCTCTACACAAACTGGAAATAAGAAGTTTTTTTCATGTAAAGCAGAAGGGTCATTAGGAGAAACATCTGGCAGTTGATGATCAGAGACTCATATAAAATATTAAATTCAAAGTAAAGAAGAAAATTAAGTCTTGATGTGAAAACTGAGTGATAATGCAAGCCACTGATTATAGTGTAGGAACTAGGTCCCTTGTATAATGGCATTGCTTCCTAAAATACAAAGAAAATTAATTAAACGTTTTAATGTTTATCAGACAGTTTTGGCTCTGTGTCACAAAGTTAACCTTGTCCCATTTTGCTAATTTTCTCTTGGCTGTGATTTGTCTTCCGATCCATTTTCAGCACTATCGGCAGAAATGTTTATATCTCAGGAAACATTCACCACTTCAGTGGCTAAGGAGGAACTTGATGTCTGTTTTGATGGTGTATTAGGTTCAGCAGTCATCTATATTTATGAATTTGTCTGCCAGTGAAAGAGCTGTTATTTTGCCATTTGTTATTAATTTTCCTTATCTGCCTTGACACACACAGCTAACACTGTGCTATCAGTTGTAGAAATAGTCTAGCACTTCTGGAAGCAGGAACAATCCAGCCCATGTAGCTGCAGAAGGAAATGTAGACTGACTATGCATAACGTATTCCTTACACATTGTAAGGAGTTGTGTGGTGCCTATTCAGACATACAGAGCTCTCTCTCCATGGCTTATAGCATGTTAGTATTAATCAAAACTCAAGAAACAGGGACGACCACTACCAACAGTGTTCACATCTGCATTAAGACACCATGGACTCCCCACACACGGTGCAGCTACATATTCCAGCAGTGCTGAGATGCGTAACTGGAGCACATTGGTGCTATTGCAATGCACCTAGTAAATAAAAATAACATGGAAATAGCCCAAAAGGGAACCGAGTGCTTTGGAAAATTCTTTATTGCTACCAAACAGCTATTCTGTGTCTTATGTAAAGTGAGATAGGATCTCCAAGCATTTTTGCAGAAAGAATATTGCACAACAATGTTGGTTTTTGAAGGAATGCCAAGGAGTGAAGACACTTCAACTGTGAAGTGAGCACCCGGGCCAGGGCAAAATCTGGTGAATGTGTGCCCCTCGTTTGCCTGCCTCATTTGTTTGACCTTCTGATTCTGCATCCATTCCAGTTCTTTGCACTGCCAAGGTCTAACGTTAGCAAATGTATTTTACCTAAAGTCATCCATCGTAATGGTACGTCCATGGGCAGTCAGAGCTGTTCCGTATCACAGTCCACTGCTGTAGAGGCTATGCCCAAGGAGAAAAGAGCAAGTTCAAAAGCCTGGCAGAATCTCATGCTATATGTTCTTACCAAACAGGCACTGGAGAAAATGGGTCCCTGGTCCCACATCTTTTTATTACACAGGCCTGGCAGCCGCCCCATCTCCCTTTTCCACCCTGCACTGTGCGTAGGCACAGGAGGCATTCAGCTGCTCAAACATTACTAGAGCTACTACGACTTCTTCTGGCAGGCTAGACAGAAACATTCCAGAAACATGCAACAACCAGAGAGCTGCATTTCAAATTCACTAGAAGTCCTTCCTTTTGAATCAGAACCTACTGGTCTGATCCTGCAAACGCTTAGGCAAATGCTTATATTGATTCCAGCGAGAAGGCCTTTTTACCTCGGTGAGACTACTGAAATGCGTACGTGAACAAAAGGACACAGTTTTGGGCATAAAATATGCATGCTTTATCTTTAGTTGATGTGATCCGAAACTTACCTCTGAGATTCACAGCTTTGCTTTACCTCTCAGAAAGGAGTCCGCTTCTTCCTGCATGCTTTTAGTAACAAAGTGACTGTGGACAGCTACTGTGGAGTAACGACACTGTGAGCAACCAGTTCTGTTGCCATCTACTCATTATAGTGCACAAATTAAGTTTAGACATTATTTTCCTGTGGCAATAATTGCAAAATTGGGGCTCACACCCCCCCCCCCCCCCCAGCCGTCACCTCCATAAGGCAGCAGGACCGAGTCACTGGGTAACAGGGATATTCAGGGGGTCTCCGCTGCCCGTGCTGTGGTTTCCATTCTTTGCAGCTTCAGCAGGAGTTTGACTCTCAGAAAACTGAAGTCCCATATCCATCCCTGAGTGCAGCCTCTGAATTGTTAGAAAAATATTCTTTTCGTACCACATGAAGTAGTTACAAACTTTTAAAAGTATTTATGATAGGATTATAGAAGGGGGAGCAAATCATGTGAAATAAAGTGTTTTGCTTGCCTGGTTTTATCTGATTTTTTTTTTAATATGACACGGTATGCATACTGTTACAATCAACAGCTCTTACAAGTCAGATAAAGCTACACAAATGTCTGTCTTCTTGTTCTTCAATCATGTGCGTTTATATTTTTATGTAAAAAGGTACTGAGCAGTGTCAGCAGTACATAGTTCTAACAAACTGCCATCTTGCATGTACATCTTCAACAATATTCTAGTACACTAAATTTTGTAACACAAAACTAATGTGACCTGTTTGCCAAGCCTTCCACTTTGTGTAACAGTTTCCGAAAATCAAAACATAACTGCGTGTACCATTGCACTTTACAAAGGGAAATAAAGACTCAGGTTGCAAGGGAGTGAAAACAAAGCTCATTATATTTGAAAAGGAAGGTTACAGAGCAGAAGCTGCTCTTGATCTTCACTGCTGATTTTAAAAAAAGAAAACCCAACTCTTTTCTCCAAACAACACCTATGTCAATTTTAATTTTAACTATCCTCTTTAAGAATATTCCAATAGTGGGACATGATTTATGTGAAAATACCAACTCCGTGTTTGCTTTTGTCAGGATCTCAGGTCTACCTGCTTGAACACAAATGCTAGTAAATATTGATGCACCTCTTGACACTAGGACTCATTACACTTTGTACTAGCAGTTTTGTAGCAGGTTTGCTAGCAGTTACCTAACAAAATTCTTACTTGTTGAAGACCATGTTGTACATTTTTTTCTCTTTTTTTTCCAACCTGAATTCATTACTTATGTACCTTCACTGCCTTCCTGTCTCTCTTTAGATGCAAATCAATATTCAGGTTTGACATACGCTGTATTAGGATCCAATTGTGCAATGTACTGAATGTTCTCGGGTTCCTTATAGAGACCACTTTTTGGTCCAGAAAAGCCTTGACTCACATGTGCTATTTTGCCTTGCTCATTTATTTACTATAAATGCACCCAAACAAAATTCCTATTCAATCCATGAGACTGAAGGTGGCTTTGTATCAGCATTTTTCCCTTAGTTTGAGGTGATGGACTTTGAGTAGTCTGCTGTGCCTGTTCTTCCCTGCACAACATCCTCATGGTTTGCTTCAGTGAGAATGTTGTTGAAGTCCAGAGCTGCAAACCACTTCTATTCAGACTTCCTGAGAAAGTTCTGTATGCCTGCATTAGGCAAAAATGTGAAATTTTGAATTCATTATATGCAAGAAAATAGTTAAATTAGCTCATATGAGGATTAAAGACTATGTGTAAGTCAATACTTTCTTATTTCTGACTTGACGTAAATAGGACTGCTCTTAAGATAGAACAAGGAAAAAAGTCTCACAACAACAACAAAAAATTTGAATATATTCAGATAGTTGGAAGACATTGTAATATTTTCCAAATTAGAAAAATAAAAAGCTTCATTAATGCTAACAATGTTAGAATTTGTTTTGGTTACAAGGATCTCAAAATTATATACATGTTATATTTAGCAAAGTTCTGCTGCTAATTCCTAGCCCCAAACTGCATTATTTTTAGCTCAACTTTTGGGAATTAATTTTGCTTATTTAGATTAGCTGGAGATTGAAAGATGTTCTGAAAGCCTACTAAACATCACTACAATATTAATAACTGAAATTCAGCATCAACAGAAACAAAAGCAGCCAAGCTTTCTGCTTCACAGCAACAGCTGAATTTACCTTTAACCAAAGCAATTCCTGTATAGCCCAGGTAGCTGGGGAAAAGGCTTGGCTGCAGATTACTGACATTAAGACCTGTATGTGCTGTATCATTATGCTGGCAGAATTTGTCAGTTCATTGCTTAAACACCTCATCCAAGCTCTGATTAAATTGATGGAATTTAACAGAATAAGAACCGAGGCATTACTGAAAGTTAATTGCAAATATGGACTTCAAGAGCTGACCCTGACTTGATCCTACATGACTTAATATGTGGTTCTGCTCTAAAAGTAATACTGGATATTATTAAGAGTATTCAAGAGTCTACATAAAACATCTCTATCCCTTCCTGCCCACTTTGAAAAAATCAGCCTGAAATGCAAAAAAAATCAAAGTGGCTTTTCTATTTCCCCTGCTCTATCAGTAAATACTCAATTGCGGTCTCTTTCGCAGGTAGCTGCAAAGCTTCTCTGCCTTTGCTAGGTTTCCCCAACTAGGGATGGTATGACGTAAGTTCCACTTCTGCAAACTGAATACACTTGTGGATGCTTTCATGCACGTGGAGGTATTTCTAGAGCACCTCCTTTTAAGGTGCACCAGAAGTTATTATCCAAATGTCCAGTGTTTATGTCCAGTGTTTATGTCCAGTGTCACGGGACAGCAGCTTGAGTACACAGTCAGAATGTTAGAGACTGATTTCAAGCCCCTCCACAAGCCAAAAGCCATTATGCTGCATCCAAGAAACTGCGTCAGAGGCTAAAAGTTATGTTCTATACATCCATTTCCTGGAGCAGCAGCTGCTTTGAGGACCCTGAGTTAGACGCGCGCACCCCCTACTCAGTGACAGGGGCATGTCCAGCATGTCAGTGACTTCCAGGATAGCCAGCATCCCGAGGCAATGCTTCAAGCTGTGGGAAAATACCTCCGGCCTCCTCCAGGCCTACAGATTCTCCTTTTGAGGATGGATGTCTATCATAATTCTTGAAAATAAATGAACAAGGCTCATTCTTTACTTCTAAAAGATAAAAATAAGACCCCAAATCTTAAGCCAAAATTAGGCTATTGCGTAAAAGGTAGGAGCTATGTCTCAGAGGGCAAGAGTGTCAAGCTCCCAGCTCACCAATGGATGCTCACACACAGGTGGGATGCACTGGGGCAACCTCCCAAAACTGACAGGGACTCAGTCTTGGCCCAGTCTGGGAATCCTGCTGGGGCTGGGAAGAAGCGGCGCTGCTGAGCTTCCCCACGTCGAGCAGCAGGAACAGCCCCACAGGCAAGGACACTCAAACAGTAACGTGGCTAGTGAGTTCTGAAAGAAGCTCACTCTTCTTCAGTTTCAGATCACAGATGTGAGCTTAGGCTCAAAAAAACCTTTTAGGTTTTCTTTTAGCAGGAAAACATTGCTGTCTGCATTGTTTTTCAGTCTGGCTTGCTTTATGCTCTCATTCAGCTTTCCCTGTACTCCCTACCTTTTTGCTTTCCAAAACATGTCCAGAGTTTGTGTTTCTATTTTAGTCTTGGGTTTTATACATCAGCTATATCTGACAAACTTCTGGTTTCATTTTATGAAAGTGTGCCACCTAACACATTTCCTCCAAACATTTCTTCCGTATTAACAGGCTGTACATTGACGTCACAAAAATCAGCACCAGAGGAAAAACCAGTAGAACAGCAGTTTTCTTGTCCGCACCAGGAGGTTACACACGTTGCATCGCTCAGCAGATGTCCACACTGTCAGCAGCCACAAACAGCAACTGCACGCATTCACCTGCGTGGAGCTTCCCTCCTTCTACTTGATGTCATTCTCAAGCGCCTTACGTTACAAGCTGGCACCACTGCTCTGCAAAGGCCAAAACTCCCACGGCATCATGCAAACAAAAAGCTGACCATAACAACAGTTAACTTCACAGTGCCTTTCATCTCATACCATCCCAAAGTACTTACAAGCTGGACAGATGTAGGGATTAACTTCACCTCTTTCTGCGATAGCAGTCACTATCAGAAAAACCACGGCCACCACCATTTTTGATAGGGAGTGTTCAAAGGATTTAAAGTATGAGAGGAACATCGGCTTGCAGGATATAGTTATTCAGAGCAGAATTTGCACGCAGGACAGCCTGTCGGGCCTCTGAATTGCGATGCTGGGATTTCTCTTAAGAGGTTTCCTCTGAAAGTCATGGTGTTTTGCTCTTGACTGGTTAAAGCAAGGTAACCTAAAGATGACCTCCTAGATATGGAACTTGTAGTAATAGTTGTCATTTCTGTTTGGAGAAAGGGTAGATTAACTTAATGAGAAGGGGAGGGGGAGAAAATGTGGAGGGAGAAAATCATTGGAAATACACGCACGTGTGGATTGAATTTGTTTTCTTTAGAGACTGACTTTGCCCAAATTTGGTCAGCTTTTGCTGGCAACAGCTCAAGGCAGACATACTACGGCTAAAGAAACCCTACATTCAGGTGATGACGCCCTGATAAACTTCACATTAATTTGCAGAAGCTGTAAGGCAAAGCTGTATGGCTTCACAGTGGTAATATATGTTTACCTTCAAGTCAGAATCAGATCATTTTAGCTGAAACAATTAAAAAAAAAAAAAAAAAAAAAGAGGCAAGAGACACCCGAAGTGAAACCACCATTCTGAGTGATTAGACAATTGAATTCATGCACTTATAGCAAGAACAGAGCAAATTTAAGTCTTGACTGTCAATTTCTATCAACACTACTATATTATTTTAATTATTATATACATAAAGTAGCTCCATATGGATGAAGTCATTAAAATAGACTTTACTCACAATGGAATGGGGCTTATCCCTACATCCCAATCATTTTATTATTTGAAATCACTGATCCATGCACTGTATTACATTTAAGCTGAAGCAGGTATTTCCAGAGAATTAGTCAATCACAATTAATTTTACAATCTTCCATCTAGCTTATAATTGCCTACGATTGGAGTTTTCTGATGGTATAGCATCTTTTATGTACTCTCTTGTCCATCTGAATTAGGTTTTAGCTAATAAATTTTATATTTGTAGTTGTACTGGAATAGAAAGAGCATTTATTGCTGAGAACTTATGAGACGAAAGTGAAATATTCTGGGATACCACTTTAAGAGAAAACCATAACCTGCTTTGCTGAGTTTAAGGTACTATATAAGCCAGCCCATATGTCACCTGTACGTCATACATAGAGCTCTGTGAAGAAAGAACAATCACTTCTCAATTCAGTGACTCTCTTTTTCCCAGCATGTCTCCCCAGATATATATTGCTGTATGCAGCAGATTGTTCAGAGTTAATTTTGTTAAACCACGGTATTTATTGCAGCCCTAAATAAAAAGCCAGCATCTCTTGCAGCCCATAAAAAGGAAGGCCTAGACTGATCCAAATGCCATTAAATTCTTTCACCAAAATTGAGTCCCAGTAAGTCAGGGCTTTAAAAGAGAAAATGAGATGCAGGGAATTGGTAAGGATATACCAGAGACCCACTGCCACCGCCTCTTTGTTTTGCTGTGGGAACGACACGGAGTGCAGCATGCACTGCCAGCCCTGGCACCCAGCAGGCGGTCGGAAGGAGGCTGTCGGGAGAGTGACTGCCAGCAGCTCGCAAAGCTGATCACCATCCTGGAACAGTCACCTACTGTGAAACTGTAGATGGAAGTCTGCTAAGCAGCCCTTCGGGTTCAAAACAGCAATAATTGCAAGGACAGCTTCAGAATGCATGTAGAAAGCTTGCAGATAAACTTCAATTGCCTGGGACACCCTGCGCATGAAATCCCACCACACCTCTGTTAACGGGTGCTTTGGGAAGAAAAGCAAAGAGAATGTGTGTGGAGAGAGAAGATGAGGCTTTCTTACACAAGGATGCAGGGTGAACAGGCAGTGTACGAAGATAACTGCCCTTATCTTGTTGACTTTTCTCTCAGAAGTATTGTACCCCAGCACATCATCTTCTCGTATGATCACGGGGAGATGCAAAAAGCACAGGCTGCCATGAACACAGATAAATGTCCACTCAGAACACTCAGGGTAAGACTGAGATCCAGCACAAGGTAAGCTCCTTAACTCATGGAAAAAACTCACCATATTATGCAACTCGACGAATGACTCGTAAGCAGATCTCACTAATCTGATTTAGCATGAACACAGCTATGTGACTTCTAGCTTGGAACTGGCCTGGGTAGACTGGCAGGCTTGTGGATGGCATAAGGTTGTCTCCTACATTACACTGCGTATGCATACACTCAGCAAGACATTTCATTTTCTATATTAACTGCACTAACAGGCATGCACTAAGCAGGAGAGTTAACTGTCACCTTCCACTTGATACTATTCTGTGGATAAATTAGGATATGATCTCATGTATTTCAAGAGAAATATTGTCTTTATGGAAAAAGATTTTTTTCATTCAAAATGCATGAAGTTTTTTGCCTTCCTCACATTTACAGAGATCTAATTGGCCATTCTAATTACCTTTCCTATTGAAGTAGCCACTTTCTAAATGTTTGTGTTTAGGAAAAAAAAACCCAAACAACATAAAATCTTTCCACAACCTTTTCTTCCTTTGAGAAGGTCCTTTTGAACCCTCCTTTCCATATCTTCTTAGAACTACTGCTTCTTAGTCTTTTAACTCCTGTTCTAGTGACAGATTTTGTTAGTCACTTTGTTCCTTCCAAACTTGAGTTCATATAGAGTTTTTCTATACCATCAACAATTAAAGAGTCCTTATATTCTGTGTAAGCAATTACAAGATACATTTAATATTTGCAATTCAGTTTATCTGCATCCAATCTTTCATCTTTACAGAACACAAAGCAAGGGGCGGCAGGGAGGGGGAATGACCCCAGAAAACCTGAATACATAGTGTGGAATAAGGTGAAGCAATGGTACAGAAGAAAGGATTACTGTCATCATTCATTTGGCAAATTGGATGTCAAATAAGCAAAAATTAATGCCAGCAAGAAAAAAAATGAGGTATTGGTCATTTGGCATGAGAGACGATAGAAAGTGCCCATTAGATTGTGTCAAAGTGAAGTTAAGCCTCATGATTTTACATATGGAGTGTACATGCGGAAAAAAAAAGTTACATTCCATGCTGATACACTATCACAAGACAAGTGTTTGCTAATATCACATACGGAAAAATCTGCTAGGAATAAAACTGCATTAACATTTATTTCATTCAATAACTACTTGCTATGGAACACGGAGTGTTTCCTCCTAAAAGCTTTTTTGGAGCTGAGAAGTAAGATTAAAGGATACAGGACCCTTATTTTGCTGTGTCTTTACCTTCATATTTCCTATTTTCAGCTACCATTCTCGATTTCGCAAAAGGGTTTGGATCTCTCATTTGCATCAATACCTGCCACTATATCGACAATCATCTGCTTATGAAAAGCTGAGGTTTTATTTTTAGTAAGCATGGAAGAACATCTCTGACTATTGTCTTTCTGTTATAAGGACTTAAATCTTGGTTCCCTGCCTTGCTTTTGTGATTATATTCTCTCCACATTTTCCATGTTATTTTTACGAGTAAGTGTATCCTTCACTCATAGTTTTAGTTTATTTCTATATTTAACCCCATAAATGATACTATAATGTGATTTCCAGCTACTCTGAGGCAAATCTGAAAGCTAAAGCATCAAAACCTCAAACCTAAAAATTAAAAAACTAAAGCCAAACACTAAAGCCACTGAACTACTAGCAAACCTTATGCCAAGGGAGTTCTCACCTGTAAGTTCCATCTCAGGCCCCCGAGATAAAATGCACAACTTTTTAGATGGCACAGAAATCCTCAAAACACTCATTCATCTTCTCAGCCTTTCAGCGTTTGAAGTTCTCTACAGACCAGCGTTTCAGAAGAGGAACTGAGGCTGGACAGGCAACCACACTCCAGTCAGGCATCCCCCGTCTTCGTACCTCTGCTTCCATAGGACTTCAGAATGAGGTGCAGCCTTCCTTCTACCCATATTGTTCATGTTTCATAGCACATCCGAGGTCCTCTCCAAAATCATTCAGTCTCTTACTAGTGCAGAAACTAACTTCCTAGTCAGATTTGAGGAATGTAAAAGACATATTTCTTATTGATGACCTTAATGCAAGAAAATAATGTATTGGACTGATCAGATTTCAAGGAAGGAAAGCCTCTGCAAGAAGTTAATCGCATCTCACTGCTTCAAGATACTGAAGTATCTATAAAGATAACTTTAAGCATACGAACCAACAGGACTACTTATACAAGATATTCTTGTATTTTTCTGGTTTATTGGAATTGCTTTACTGGAAGAACTTAGATCTGTTAAATAACTATGTATCTATTCTTGTCCCTAATACAGGGTTCATACCATGACTTTTACAGGTGGAGTTCAGTTTAAATATGCAACTTTTTAACTCCTTTAATTACTTTTATGTTTTTTAAATACAGGATAATTCCTCAATATGAGTCATTCCAGTGTATTTTTAAAACTACTTTATCTGACACAACTTTATTTTCCATTAGTAGTACCAAGAAGTCCTGTTATGGAAAAAACAGTCCAGCTCATTCACTTCTGGCCTCAAGTGCCAAAGAAACAGAAGCATTCCTTCGTCAATCCAATTAGCATGCACAAATTAAAAGTATTATTCCAGTCAGTCTAGTTGGTTCATTGGAGAATATATTACCTATAGAATTATTCCTGAATGTACTCCCGGATCACTAAACCAGAAATACAGTGTTGCTGACATCATGGGACTGTGTTAACTGCTTGGGCCATCCCTAGGAGAAGGCAACTCTAATTCCTTTAACGCTGTTACTTTGACTGATGACTCGCTCTTAAATGAACACTTCGAGTTGCTACACTCTAAAACAAAGTCTGATGCACAGAATTACAGCAGCATTTTCCATCATGGAATTGGATGCCTGTTTTAGAAAGGCAATGGGGATGAGAACACATTCGATGGCCTTTTTCCTTGTAAGAGAGCTATGGAAACCTCCCGCCTAAGTTCAGCAAACAGTCTTGAGGCTTTTTCTGGTGGGAGCACACGGTTATTATTCTAACAAAATTAGAAATACTCTGCAGTTTCTGGCATGAAGGTTGCACTGCGTTTCATGCTGTACAAACAGAACAAAAAGGCGCAAGGATGTGCTTTTAAGTGGACGTGTATCAGAAGCGTTCAGCCACCGCCCTGCCAGAGGGAGCAGCGCCCTGCCCGGCAAGGGGGGCTGCCTCGTCCCCAGCCCATCCGCCCCCTGGCAGAGAAACTCCTCCTGCACAAAGCCCTTCTTATTTCAACTGTGCTTGGTGACCTTCTCCATGCACTAGAGAGCAGGGAAAATAACAGGATGGTGAAATCAAATTACTAGAGAGGAGACAGAGAAAGAAAAACAGTAAAGCAGAAGGAAAAGGGAGGGATGGCATTGTAGGAAGAGATGAGGGACAGAAGGTAAGCCTGCTAAGATGGAGAAAGTAAGCCGAATCAGGAGTGTCCATGTAGGGAGCTTTTTACTTCTCTCGTTTCTCACTTTGTCACATTCTAGTTAAACTGTGTAAGTACACGGACGCAGCAGCAGTATCTGGTGCTTCTACACCAGCCCCACACTGTTCTGGATACAGACAAGAGGCAGCAAACATAAGCAGCTAAAACTGCAGCACAACCAGGCACACAGCAATCGCTGCCATGCTGGTAACACATCATTTAAAATAATACAGCATTGTATTTAAAATTACCGTCATGCTGCAGTAAGCACAAGGAAACAATATTAGTGACATGAGAGAAGGATGACCTTGTTTCCAAGATACCTGCCTACAACAACATATCTATTTTTTAAAAATTATTATTTTCATTCATTTCAGTGGTACACTTGTTCTAGAAATTGATAGTAATCAGAAGAGGAAGAAAAATGGGGACCATTTCAAACACTACCCTTTGTATCTTTCTTTAAAATGAAGTGAAATAGTATTACAGTGCCCTCAGGTGGTGTAAATTCAGTTCTGTCCTATTGTCTTTTCTAGAAAGACTGCACTGTAAATAATACTAATTTTCAGCAGGCTAGATGAATACGCAAGAAAGTTACACAGGAAGGCAAAGCACAGCATGAGCAGTTTTGTTTCCAAGGAAGGCTCTTTTCTTGATTGTTCTGACAACTGATTTTTGAAAAGCATTCTTTTTTCATTTTTAGATATCTGTGGAAGAAATCTAACAAATCTCCCAAAGAAAACTTAAATAACATCATCATTGACAATAGCAACAAAGATGGACAGAAGGAAAGAGATCTAGAAAAGAAGATAAAACCAGAAGGGAGAAGAGGTAATGAATTCTGTAAGAGCTTTTCAGAACAAAAGCAGAGATATGTGTCTAAAAAAAGCCACGAGTGTATCATTTCTTAAATACATTCACATGTAATATGGCTTAACGGTGAGGAAAAATGCATACATAAAATAATATGTGATAAACTTGTCATATAACCTGAAACTTTCTGAATTCATACTGTCATTTTTAATGAGCCTTCCAAATGCTGTCATTGTCAAAAATATATTCCTGGTGTTCAATCTTCGGTGATGAATTGCATTTCCACTCTTACAGAAGAAATTTAGTCTGAATAAATCCGTTTCCTGAAGACATAGAACATCTTTAATGTGCATCAGTCCAGTAAAATTTTTTTGTACTGAGAGCATATCACCAGGAGAATCCTCTAATCAACCACAATTAAATGGGCTGCCAAAGATTCTATACGATCATAATCACTGTTACTCTATCGAGTCACTCTGAAAGGAATGGCCTGTCATCTTTCTCACAAATACCAGCTATGTCATGGAATATGTACACTGAAGATGATGGGAATCATGTCACTGCATATGGTTTCAGCAGAGAACAGCACTGCAGCATAGCTTTGTCCTATTGTCCATCCAGTTCTGTCCCATTGTCTTTTCTAGAAAGACAGCTCTGTAAATAATACTGATTTTCAGCAAGCTGGATGAATATGGAAGAAACACACAAGACAGAGCAAGCACCATGGCTGCAGCAGCCATGGACCTGACTAATCTGCTGTTTGTCCAGCTCCCTGGGAGGACTCCGCTGTCCTTCGGCTTATCACCACTCTCTGGTCCTCTTCATACCTGCTCCTGAATCTGCTCCTAACATCTAGCCACCAGCGTACATTAAAGCATTCCCCCAATGGCTCAGAAAAGTCATTTCAAGACTGTTCCAAAACCCAAACAGGACAAAAGGAATTTGAATCCCACCAATCTTTCATTTCCTATGCAAATTATACTTTCTATTCCTTTCATGGTGATTTGGGAAACTCTCCTACCACTCTGAAGTTACGTGTTATAGGAAATGCTGTGCTGATCCTTCAATTTTCTAATGATTGCCTCCAGGATTTCTGGGGGCGGCCAGAGGAATTGCTGTTACATTTTTAGCAGCTATCTTTACAAACTGTACCCTTCAAAGAAAAACAATGTAAGCTCCTCACCTGAAGTCGTCCCCCACTCCGCTTGCCCTGCTTTCAGTAATCACTAATTACTTTTTTTTTAACCTCACTTGCACATTCAAGAAGAGTTTTACTAACAAAACACTTCTCTGCAGCTCAGAGAGAATCAATAGTGCTTACAAGCACACTCTTTATTTATTGGCAATTTACTCCTGCATTCCCCCATCTAGGCTATCAATAGGAAGGCAATCTCTTTATAGCACTAATGACTTGCGGTAAAGTATATACATCTGTTTAATACAAATAAGGGCAAACGATTTCCCAGTCTTGGTTAGATAAAATAGAGCTCATAAGGGCTTATCTCACTTAGAAAGAGTAACTTGTAGCCTTCTCTCATTGAAAGGATAAACTATTAGAGTGGAGACAAGTGGGAAAAAAACAGCGTTGGTGGAACGAGGGAAGGGAGAGAGGGCTGGTGGACACTCAGGTCTGACTTGACCTAAGCAGGCAATGCTCTTAATACTAACAATAATCCAAGCTGTTGGCAGAAGAAAAGCAACAGGTAAAACATAGTTTCCAGACAGGGGGAAAAAAAGCCAAACCTAATCCGAGGCCTGGGAACTTCAGCAACAGCAGTGATCTGCTGAAAGCCGCGCAGGCAATTCAGTCAGCCCCGAACCGCACGACACTGACTGCTAGCTCCCCTGGGGGAAAAGCCCTTCATCTTGGAAAGGACATAAAGCCAAGAAAATGCTGCCCGCCTCGTCATCGTTAAGAGGTGCCTCTCATGAGACGCAACAGATGATACAACAAAACTAATGCTGATAACTGCTTATCTTAAATCGCTCAGAACTTTCACCTGCAAAAATACTGTTTCTTGTCCTAAAAAAATATATATATAATCATGTCCATGCTATTTTCCACCAATGACCATATTTACAGTAATGGCTGGTGATTTTAACATGTCAAATACTTTCCTTAAACCTAATTCATGTTTCCCAGAGCTTCAAAAACTTGTTGCTTAAAATCCAAAGGAGACCAACGAATTCATGCTTCCTGATAATACCTTCAAAACCACACTCTAGTCTTCAGCAGAAATAAGTTATTTTGCAAGGATTTATGTATATATCTCGCTCCACCCCAATAATTATCAAAAATGAAATTAAAGCCTTAAAAAGAGAGTAAACCCAACAAAGGCACAATGTTGCAATACATACTGAGCCTTCTGCTTTTGTTCCCTCTAGAAAGTATTAAAAGGCAGTCTCACCTATGTGCTTGATAGCTGAAGTTAACTGGCTGCCCAGGAAGGCATGGGCTAGGAACAGAAAAGGTAGATCCAACTTTTAGGCCAAAATGTGCCTAGAGGAGCTTTAAAAAAAAAAAAATTTTGGTTTGATAGCTTTATATTGAGCTCTTTTGTTAAGCTATGAAAACTCAGAAAGCCAAATAACTTCTTCACACAGCCACAACTGTTCATCTGCAATATGCAAACCACAAAAAGCCTCCGAAACTTGTCAGGAAAAGGGAAGCAGTATGACAAGAAACTATTGCTTGTGATTTCAGGAATTAATCTCTCTTACCTGGGAAGGGCAAACAAAAGATGGGACAGAAAAGTGGTCCTTCTCCATGGCATCTTGCTCCCTCTCCCAGCTTTTGGGCACAGCCCATCCGCAGCGTATCGTCATCCCGAGTTCTGCTTTGTACCAGCAACCTATCCATCGTGTTTCACAGACAGCCCTGAAAGAAACCTAAGATTTCTGACAGAGGGAATTTGAGGAATGGGTTAACTATGCTGTACTCACAGTAGTGCTAGAGTAACCTAGCTTAGTTTACTTTGCGAAGGTGACAGCCCAGAGAAAACAGCACAGCATTTAGTTCAGCTTAGCTTGCTGCATGCCTCAGGTGAGGTCTCATCCTGTACCTGCTCTCAGTGCAGTGCTGCTGAGGGTAGGCTCCTACCAGCCCCATCTGGAGAAGAGACGGCTCCGGGGAGACCTTATTGCAGCCTCCCAGTCCCTAAAGGGGCCTACAAGAAAGCTGGAGAGGGACTTCTGACAAGGGCATGGAGTGACAGGACAAGGGGTGATGGCTTTAAACTGAAAGAGGGGAGATTTAGATGAGATCTAAGGAAGAAACTCTTCCCCGTGAGGGAGGTGAGGCCCTGGCACAGGTTGCCCGGAGAAGCTGTGGCTGCCCCATCCCTGAAGTGTTCAAGGCCAGGTTGGACAGTGCTTGGAGCAACCTGGTCTGGTGGAAGGTGTCCCTGGCCATGGCAGGGGGCTGGAACTAGATGATCTCTAAGGTCCCTCCAACCCCAACCATTCTCTGATTCTATGCACTGGGAGCCAACAGTGACTGCAGCGTGAGCCACGTTCCCACCGACTGGGCACAGCCCCACAGCACTCAATCCAGGGCAGCGGGAGCACAGGCCCAGGGCTGAGCTGAGATGGGGCTCCCTGGCCGGGGCCGGGATGCATGGGAGGGAGGTGACCAGGGCCAGCGCAGCCTTCGGTGCACCCAGGGCCCATCAAAGAAATGGCTGAACAGGAGCAATACTCCGACTGTAATGCAGAGGTATTTTCTAATTCTGTAACGGTTTAGAAGGGTGGAAACAAAATATAAAAGCTTTATTACAGAGTGTTTTTTCAGTTTTACAGCACAGGACAGAGACTGAAATTCGTGGAGGAGGAACTGCATCCCTCAGTTATAAGACAGTTTGCAAATGAGTTTCTTAATGCACTGTAATTAATTCTCAAATATCACTGGCAAAGCACACAAGACTACAAACTTTCCAACTAGGAATTCCAGGCTTAAACACCACTGGGGATAACTAGCTTTTGGCACTGAGGTCCTGTAAGGATTTATTGTTAAGCAGAAGAATGATACAAGATTTAGGAAAAGATTCCTTCCAGCCTTACAAAAGTAAATGTAGTGTTAGAACAAACTGAAGTCTACATATAAATGAGTGCTCAGTTGGCTTTACTTATACAACCTTGTAACACGATACTCCAATTTAAGGATAGAATTAGGAGCATTGTATTAGAAAGCTATAAAAATATAAATTACCAGACTGTTGTTAAAAGAGATACTTAGTGCTGCTTTGTTCATAATGACAGATTGCAAACAAAAAAACGTGCATCTTAAGCACAAACTCTTGAATGATGACACATTGTTGCTGTTTTTTCTTTCCATACCTTTTGAGAATTAATTTTCACACAATCATGGAAAGTTACTTTATTTATTAGACATTTTTGTGTGTAGAAACAGAATGACTCAGCTGGCCACCACAAAAAAGAAAAAAAATCATTTCCTCTGCAAATGTATTCCCTCTTTAATGGCAAAGTACAGTGTCCATAAATTTTACTGCTCAGCTGACATTTCTCTACACATTCCTTCTCCCTGTGGCCTGCAAGGACCCCCGACCAGCAGCATTTCTGTACCGTGCATTCTGGTCTTCAGCACGGTTATTCTGCCTGTGGATGCAGTTTTCAGTAAATGTCCAGATGCCAGATGGTGTCAGAGGCAGAGGAAGCTGGGAAGGTGACAGACTCCTCCCGGCCCTGGGATTCCTTCGGTCCTCCCTGCCGTGGGCTCTGCTCCCTCGTTCAGACCCTATGACAGAGCTAACGCTGGCAGTACGTGAGCTGCGTGGGGGGCCAGTCTGCCTCGTGCCTTCATGCAGACCTACTGTCAGACTTTGCCCCGAAATGTTCAAAGAAAAAGTCAAAACTACTGGGTACACACGACTGAACAGTGAATACACTGGAAGCCCTCAGATGCTCGAACACATAGAGCATTTCCACCTGTGGATGTGCCCTGTTAGGGGTTTCCTCCACGGCTGCTCCCTGCTCCTCTGCGATCCCGGGCCCTGCGGTGCCTCTCCAAAGCAGGGATGGACAGGACAGTGCACGTGAGCGGGCAGAATAACAAGGGGAAACAGAAAATGGGAGTCTGAGAGAGAAAGGGATTTCCCAGATATTGCTACATCTGATCCCTCGTTCCATAACTGATTTTCTTCATCTGTCTTGAACTTCACCCTGGTCTGCCATCTCAAGCGGACAAGCACCTAAATGGTTGGCTCTGCCAGGATGGCTGGGCGTGCCCAGCACAGAATTTTTATTCTCTGCAATTTCAAGCCCATGGGAAAAAAATTCTGCAAATCTCTCTCCTAAATGTGAAAGTCTAAATTCTGCCACAGCTGTATGAAATGTCATTTTGTATTTTGCCCTAAGTACAATACTATAATAATACCATACTCTAAGGCAATAACTTCATTTTTATGTTTCTTCACATTTCTGTTACATTGTTCTCAAGGTCATCCAGTTTCTCTTGTGTGCTAGTCTATACTGATGAGGACTCTCAGCTCTGCACCATTAGCATATTCCTACTTTTTGTGCCAAGGATCATAATGAAAAATATTAAATATGGCCTTTCCCAGAACATACATCATCCTGCGAAGATGCTTCAACAGAGATCATCTAGTCTAAAATGACTTTTTGTTTCCTTGTGACTGCATTATTAGCCCCAAATACCCCTTATTTTTAAACACAGCGATCTCTTTTTGGTATGCTGTGAAGCAGCAGCAGCCGTGCTGTCAGGAACGCAGGCAGACAGCGCGATTACAGGGCCTCAGCATGGACTTTCCTGCTCTCTTGTCACTAACGCTCTAAGTAACTCCATGCAACGATACCGTTTTCCCTCCCCCATCTAGCCGCGCTCCTACCTCCGCCAGCAGCAGAATAACTCGGAAAAGGAAGCCTGTGTGGAGAACTGCCCTGAGCTCCCCCTTCCCCAGTCACTCGGTTTTGACACGGACATTTACAGCCGCACTTTGGAATAATGTACAACACAGTGGGGGATGCTTTCGTGTACTGCGCATCTCGCTTCCCTGCAGTCCATAAGGTGGGACAGAAAGCACATGCATTTACACCCAATAAATGTAAACCACAGATTATTCTTATTAGTGGTTTATTTTCTTTTAGTACATAGCCTCTCAGACATTTTCAGCTGCAAAGAAGCAACAAGAAAAAGTACTTTGGCCGTATGCGTGACAAAAAGAAGCACCAGAAGGTTAAACAGAACTTGTCGGAAGTTATCTGTACTGTAGCATTTAATAGTGCACAATGTACTGTAACGCTCCGCTGTGAATATGTCGGAACGCACAAGCCTCAGGCGAATTTGATGTGACTAATCTCAGTTTTGCTTCCGTGTCCTTTCTAAGAAAGGTTACTCATGTCAGGGGCAAAACAAAACGCTTATTAATTTTAAACGGTGGAAATTAATCCTCTGCCCAACCTGGAACCGCATCCAGACACGTTCAGAAAACGCCGCCTTTGTTACCGACAGCAGCGCAGCAGCGCGTTGCGGTTTGTGCCGCCAGCCACGCTGTGCGAGCGGGGCCGCCGCGGGGCCGGCCCGGAGGCACCCACCGACGCCCCCCGAACGCCTTCGCACCGAGCGCCCGGCGCCCCGTCTCACCGCCCGGCGCTCGCCACAACGCACCCGCTCCCGGGGAAAAGCGGCGACCGGGCCGAGAGGCGGCGAGAGCGGAGCGGCGGAGCGCGGCGGAGCGCGGCGGCTCGGGCGGCGCCGGGGCAGCGCGGAGGGGGGGGGCCGGGCCGCCCCGCACCCCGGGCCCCGGCCGCGGCCGCCCGAGGCCGCCAGGGGGCGCCGCCAGCCCGCGACGGGGCGGCGGCGGGGCCGGGCCCGTTCCGCCGGGCCCGCGGGAGGGACAGCACCGATTAACCCCCGGGAAGCGGCGTCTTGTGAACACGGCGCGTCCGCACGCCGGAGCGGGCGTCAGCACTCCAAGACTGACCCGGCCGAGGGCTCTTATCTGCAGTGGAACGTTCGTGTAATCAGAAACGTCTCAGACCGTTTTATTTCCACTGCCAAAACGGTCTCGGCCTCAGGCAGCGGGCTCGGCGGGTAGCGATGCCCGCCAGCACCGGCGGCAGTGAGCTCCGGCGCCCCGGCACGCCGCGGGCAGCGGGCTCCTCGCCACGGCCCGTCTCCCGGGCGGCGAAACCCCAGCTTGTTTTACCGAGGTCACTCCGGGGGCTGGGCCGGGCGCGGGGGGCGGACAGGCAGACGTCCGGGGCTGGGACCGGGGCGCGGCCGGCGGAGCGCACGGTGCAGACGCCCCGCAGCCGTCGCGGGGGCTGCCCTGCCGGCGCGCCGTCCCCGAGGGGCACGGCCTGGGCTGCCGAAACGGGGGTTGCTTAAGGCTTAGGGAGCGCTCGGACCTGGAGCAGCCTGGCAGCCGCCTGCGGCTGCGCTCCGGGGCCCCTGCGGGAGGGGGCAGCCCGGCCGAGAGGAGAGGACCCAGTGGCACCGGGGAGAGGGAGCGGTGGGGCGGGAGGGGACGCGCGACCCGCCCGGGGGCGAGGAGCCGGGGCCGGCGGCGGGGCCGCAGGGGCGATGGCCGCCGGTGGTGCCCGCGGAGGGCGGCGGGCCGGCAGGCGGGAAGCCGCCATCGGAGCCCCTCCTCGTCGGAGGGCCGGGAGGAAAGACGCAAAAGCAGTTTTATCACGCCGCGGGGTCTGCAGAGATAAACCCCACATATTTCCACCTGGAAAAAAGGGGGTATTGGATCGCAGGAAAGTCAATGAACAGGACAAACGTACCATTCATGTGCAACAAGCGTCGCTGATGACAGATACAAATTACCGGCCGGCCTCAGAGCACTGTTTTAGCGCGAGTTTTAACCCAGAGGACGGGAGCGGGAGGCGAGCTTCGGATCTGCCCCTCGGGACTCGCACGGCCGGGCCGCCGGCACGGAGGCCGCGCTGCCGGACGCCCGCTGCTGGCCGGGGCTCCGGGGCAGCGGGGCTCCGGGGCAGCGGGCCCCCGAGACCCACGCAGCCGCCGCGGTTGGCAGAGGCAGCCGGGGGGGTAACGCGCGTCGGGTGCCTGCGCACCCCCAGCTGCGGCCGGCGCCGGAGCCGAAAAGCGTCCCGCGGGAGCAGGGGGGAGGCGGGAGGCACGGACACGGACACGGACACTCTCCTGTGCCCCCGGGGGAGCAGGGTGCTCCCCACTGCCACCTCGCAGCGGCCAGGCGACCCGTCCCGTCCCGGCCAGGCGGCCGCTGCGCTCCACCCCGCCGCGGGCGCGGGTCCGGGGCGCCCCCAGCCCTTCCCTGCCGCCGGGCCGCCCTGCCCGGGACGCAGCCCCGCTGCAAAGGAGCCCGTCGGGGCGGCCGGGGCGTGCCGCGGGGGTCGGCTCCTGCCCCGCCGACGTGGGGGTGGCGGAGGCCGCGCTCTTACCCTGTTCCATCGGTCCCGTTCACGGCAACGGCGTCCCGGCGGGGCCTGCTCCTCGGGTAACGGCCGCTCGCTGCCTGCGTGCAGTGTCTGGATGAGCGCCCGGCCCCCGCCCGCGCGGGGTGGAGAGGCTTCCCTCCCGTTAGCCGAGCCGGAACGCTCCGTGCTGGAGAGTTCGCATTTCAAGGGCGGAGAGCCCGCGGGCGGCGCGGCGAGCTCGGCGGGAGGACGCGCAGCTGGGCCGGCTTGCGCTCCACCGCCCCGAGCACCGCAACCGGGGGCGGGGAGGGCGGCGGGACGGGGGAAGACCACGGACCGCCTCGGCGGAATCCCGGCGGTGTGCGGCCGGGGGAGGCACAGGCAGAGAGACCGAGACAACCCCCGGGCGGGGCGGCGCGACGGCCCCTGCCCGCCCGGGATGGGCCGCCCCCCCGTCCCGGGAGCGCCGCGGCGCCGGGCGGGTCCGCGGCTTTCCGGGGGCCGGTCGCGCCCCGCCGCCGGGCGCCTTCAGCAGCTTCCCGCGGGTCCGTGGGCCTGAGCCGCGCCGGAGGAGGAGGGAGCTGATGGCACTCGCCAGCTCCTTCCCAACATACGCCGGGGTTGCAGAAATGACACCGGACAGAGCTGATGGGGCTTAGTCAAGAGAGCTCGATAAACCCGTTACTGCTGTCGTTGTTGCTGCCGCTTGCAACAGATACAGAGGAAAAAGCAGTGAAGTCGTTTATTAAACCTTCTTTAGGGCAGCATCGGTTTTAATCTCACGTTTATACGTTAAGCTATTTACGAGGATGCATATAACAAGACACACAGACTATTACAGCGACCAAAAATAAAGATCATTGATCCAGCCCGAGTAATTGCTTCCCAAACTTACTTTGACATTACAGCTGTCGTTTCAGGTTAAACGAAACCCTATTCACCTGCAAACGGTTCTGACGATAGGCGTAACTAGATCCAAAGGAACACGCGTTTTATTAATTGTTCTGATATGATGAGGTCGATTCACGTTTACTTTGTGAACACTTTGAGGAGTTTTAATTCCCCACTTGTTGTGGTTAATATTTTCCTTGGTTAACAACGCATCAAAACCGAAGGAGAAGGCAGCCGTGAGGCGAAGAACGCACTGTAAACCCCGTTCCCGGAACTATTTTCTGTAAAAATCTCAAATCCGAATTCTTCTTTTCTTGGCAAGTAAGCGTGTTTTCGATGAAGAAGAATACCTGTGGTCATTTTATTTGTGCGAACGAGCTTCGTTCCGCGGTGATGTAACAGCCATTTTCCCCCTTTAAAGACAAGGGGTTATACCTCTCCGTCGCGTCTCGGAGGGAGCCCCCCCGATGCCAGCGTATCGCAGAACCGGCAACAAAGAGCAGAGCCAAACGGTTGTTCCCGGGACACAAGACCGCTTCGACAACCCTGCTTTAACGCAAGGGCAACGGCTGGCGCGCAGCTGAAGACGGCCCCGGCTACCCGACAGAGCGGCAGTCGGGCCGGGAGGCCACGCTCAGCTCCTCCCGCTCAGCAGCCCCGCGGCAGCGGAGCCGCCGCCCTCCCGCACCTGACCGGCGCCCGGCGGCCCCGCGGGCTGCCTCCCCGGCCCCGCTGACGCGGGCAGGCCTCCCAGAGCCGAGCCCTTTCGGGACCAGAGGCGGGTCCCGCCGCCCAGCGAGGCGCCGGCGGCCTCTGCGCGGGCCCCCGCCCGGCGGGAAGGGCCGGAGGCGGCGGGCGGGACGGCGCGGCCGCCTCCCGACGCGCCCGCTGCGTGCCGCGGGCCGAGGAGAACGAGACGCCAGCGGCCGGGAAGCGAAGCGGGGCCGGGCGGGGCGGGGCTGCCCCCGGCGGGAGCGGCGGCGGGCCCGGGCCAGGGCCCGGGCGGGGGTCCCGTCGGCCGTGGCGCGGCCACGTGCGGCTCCGCGCGCTCACACGGCGCCCAGGGGCCGCGCGGCCGTGCGGTGACGTATCGGGGTGGGGGCGCTCGCTGCCCGCCGATTGGGCCGCGGCGGCGGCGCGGGGAGGCGGCCGCCCAATGGGCGCGGAGCTCGCAGGTGCCCGCGCGGTTATCTGCGCCCCGGGGCGCGGCGCAGAGGGTCCCGCGCTGCCGCCGCCGGGACACGCGGCCGAGGCGAGGCGCGGAGCCCAGCCCAGCCCCGCGGCGCCGGCCTCGTCCCCGTCCCGTGCCCCCCTCTCGCTGGGTCCCGCGCGCAGCACAGCGCAGGAGCCGCAGGCTGCCGCGGACGCGCCGCCGGCGGGACCTGCTCTCCGCAGGACGCTCTCTCGCCGGTTCGCCGTGCTGCCCCGGCTTGGCTTTCTCCGCGCTGCAGCCTGGAAGTTGGGGGCGCGCGTCGCCGGGCTGCGGGGGCGGGCGGAGAAGCGCCGGGGTTTTCCCACTCCCGGCAAACTTTGGTACTGGCTGTTCCTGTGACCCTGCAAGCCGAGAAGAGACCGTCCCGCCCGCGGCCGGCGCTCCTGGCGGGGGGTTACAACGGAGCGGCTGCCGGCGCGGTTGGAGAAGGACCCGCGCTCATTGATGACCACAAATGTTAGCGGTGGGGCAGATGGATGCTAATCGCCAGAGCGCGTTCGTCCTCAGCAGTACGCCGCTGGCCGCGCTGCACAACATGGCTGAGATGAAGACCTCCCTCTTCCCCTACACCCTGCAGAACCCCTCCGGCTTCAAGGCGCCGGCCCTGGGCGGACTCAACACGCAGCTCCCCTTGGGGACGCCGCACGGAATAAGTGACATCCTGGGGCGGCCCGTGGGCACCGCCAGCAACCTCCTGGGCGGGCTGCCCCGCATCAACGGACTGGCGGCCTCGGCGGGGATGTACTTCAACCCTGCGGCCGTCTCCCGCTACCCGAAGCCGCTGGCGGAGCTGCCAGGGCGGCCGCCCATTTTCTGGCCGGGAGTGGTGCAGGGCTCTCCCTGGAGAGACCCCCGGCTCGCCTGTCCCGGTAAGTGCGGCCGGTTCCGGCGGGGCGCGGGGAGCGCGGTAGACGGGGCGGACGGCTCAGCGGAGGCCGAGGGCGCGGCGCCCCGAAGGCAGGCCCGAAGGCGGGCCGGTGCCGGTCCCCTCGGCCCGCCGCCGCGCCCCGAGACGTCCCCGGACCGAACCCTGCTCTAGAGCCGGCGGCGTCCTACCGGCGGTGGACACCGAAGCAGCCCCGCCGCCGCCTGCTCCCCCTCAGCGCCGGGCGGGACTCGGTTCCGAGCTGGGACCGGTGCGGACCCCGTTTCTGACGGAGCTGTTTCTCCTCCGCTTTCAGCTCAGACGGGGATGGTTTTGGACAAGGACGGCAAGAAGAAACACTCGCGACCGACTTTCTCTGGGCAGCAGATTTTTGCTTTGGAGAAAACCTTCGAACAGACGAAATATTTGGCAGGACCGGAGAGAGCTCGCCTCGCCTATTCCTTGGGGATGACCGAGAGCCAAGTGAAGGTAGGTCCCCGCGGGCGCGCCGGGGCCGCGGGCTGGGCACGGGCTCTCGCCGCCGCCGCCCGCTCGCTGCCGAGGCAGCGCCGTCACCTTTTGCTTTCGCAATAATTATCAGCGACCGCGAAAACTACAACCGTACAGGAATTTTTTTCAGTCGATTAGAGTTTAAATTACATTTGGTTATTGGATAGATTTTAGTCCAATTTCTACATATTTTGTGCTTAGAGTTCTTTGTGCTGCAAACGATTTACGAAAAATCTGTTTAAAAAAAAAAAAAAAAAGGGGAAACCAAACCCAAAAAATACCAAACCAACCCCCAAACCAAAAAGCCCCCCGCAGGTAATTGCTTTCAGCGGGTCAGTTTTCAGCGAAGACCGTGCCCAGTAATTGGCACAACTTCACCTTGCATAACCACGCAAATTTTTTAGCAAAGACTTCAGGCGCACCAATGCGTTGAAGTGTACCAGGAGCCAAAAATACTTATTCTTCTGGCTACCGTATTCCGTTTTCAACAGATGATTGTTCTGCGAATCCACTGCTGTTACTGTCGCATAGCTCCGGCTGGCGACATCCCCGGAGGAACCGGGTGGGTGACTCGTGCGTGTCACCGCAAGCCCACTCGGGGCTGGCCGGGGCCCGCGGCCTTCCCGCTCCCTGCGCTGTCGGGCTGCGCCGCTCTCCGGCCCCTTGCCCTGCGCGGGCCCCGGCGCTGGCAGGGAGGGACGGCGGGGAGGGAGGGAAGGAAGGGGCGGCCGCGGCCCGGTCCCGTCCCGCCGTCGGGCGGGCGCGGCGGCGGGGCTGAGCCGTGCCCGGTGCCGGTGCCCAGGTCTGGTTCCAGAACAGACGGACCAAGTGGCGGAAGCGGCACGCAGCGGAGATGGCCTCGGCGAAGAAGAAGCACGACTCGGAGACGGAGAAGCTGAAGGAGAGCTCGGACAATGAGGACGATGACGAATACAACAAGCCCCTGGACCCCAACTCAGACGACGAAAAAATCACGAGGCTATTGAAAAAGCACAAATCCACGAACCTGTCCCTCGTCAGCCCCTGCAGCACCAGCTCGGACACCTTGTGAGGGCGCGGGCACGGCAGGCGCCGCGACGGGGGTGAATTGTAACTGGATGTTTAAAGTGGTGTGTTGTACAGGCTAAGATGTATGTGAAATGTATATATTTTTTACAGAATAAGTTATGAAATTATTTTCCTTCTCATCGATGTAAATTTCAGAGGAATTTTTCCAACTTTGGTTTTTGTTTTGTGTCCCTTTAAGGTTTGCCCCTCTTTCTTTTAAAGCCTTCTGCTGATTTCCTGCTCCTAACAATCAGATTTTGTTACGTTTTGTATGGGTCGCCAAATCCAAGCTCAGCCACTTTGTATATAGTAAATTTCAGATTTTGTGATGTATATTTCTAGTGTAAAAATGGCTGTTTTCTTTCACTCCCTCCCTCTACTCTGTTTTGGCAGTTTGATTTCTCCTGCCTCTGGATTTTATGCTTAATAATATCAAAAGAGAAAACAACCCAAAAAAGCACGAGAGAAAAATGGACACTTGATTTTACATTGGGATCAAATAATGTCTCCACAGGAGTTGGAAAGACTTTGTATAAATCAATAAATTATTTAACAAGCTTCTCCTTTAGCGAATTTCTTGCCGCTTTACTCATTTTCGGTCCCCGTCCCGCCGAGCCCGGGGGCTCCGCCGAGCCGGGGGAGGCTTCGCCCCCGCCCTGCGGGCCGGGGCCGGGGAACAGGGGGCGCAGGGCGGGGGCTCACCGTGCCCGCCGCAGGGCAGCTGCTGCCTTTCGCTTCACTAGTCCGGAGGCCCCAGTTGTTAGGGCCGCTCTCGCCGGGGCTGCTCGGCCGGTGCCTGCCCCCGCCTCGGCCCGGGCCTTTCCCCCGGCTCCTCTGCCACGGCGGAGCGCGGGGGTCGCGGCGGGGGCGGGTCGGGCCGTGGTCCGGCCTCCCCGGGCCCGGCGGGGCGCGCACCTGGGCGCCGCCGTCCCCCCCCCCGCTCCGGGCGGCCTGGGCCTCCCGGCACCGCCGCAGCCGCCCCGCCGGGCCGCAGCCCCGGGGCCCGCGTCCCTCGCCCCGCCGGCCGGAGCCTGCAGCCGGGAGCCCGGCCCCGCCGCGGCTCTGCGAGGGGAAAAAGGAGGCGCCGCGGCGGCGGGGCCGGCGGGCTGAGCCGGGAGAGCCCCGGGCCCTGAGCGCGGGCGGAGGACGGCTGCCCCGACGGCACCGCCGGGAGCGGGGCTCACTGCCGCACGGCCCCCCCCCCCGGAAAGACGAGATACGCGGGGCTGAACCTGCAGCCTTGAACCTGCCGACTGCAGGGGCCGAGCCCGCGTCGGCTCCTGGCACCAAAAGCGTTTTGGTGACTGCTGGCAGGGGGAGGCAGGGGCCGGGACACGTCCCGCTGCTCTACCCGGACACCGGCCGCTGCAAAAAAACCGAAGGCGAAGTCGTTGAGCTTAGCGGTGGAGGCCTACAAGCGCTATCTCCCTCCCTCGCCTTCCTGCAGAGCTCCTGGGAATGTCAGCCTCGGCCCGCACGCACAGCAGCAGCGCCTGCACCTGCAGGTTGTGTTTACGACCTGTCCGTAACGAGACACAGGTAATTAAACAGCCGTCGAGGTGCCTCGCAGCTGCCCAAGGCTCTGCTTTTCTCCTCTCGGGCACATCCGAGGCCTGATGGGTGTAAGCTAGCCTCCTCGTCAAGCTGCCCTTTTTTGCCATTTTTTTTAAATGAGCGAGACATTCTTTTCTTTCCGTGTTTTAGCCACCGCTCCGCAGCCTGAGCAGACGCGGCGGCCGCACTGCGGGCCCGCCCTGCCTCCCTTGCCCGCAGCCAGCGGAGGGAAGCGACCGCCAGCGCGGAGCGGCGGGACGGGGCGGTTGCGGCAGCCCGGGCGCTTGGGGCCGTGGCCAGGCCCGGTGCCTCCCGTACCGCAGCCCCGCCGTCCTGCGTCCGCCTTCCGCAGCGCTGGCCCGGGCCGGCGCTCCCGAGCTCCCCACAGCGAGGACGGATGCGGCCGGCCCGGCCCAGCCCGGCGGGGCCAGGCCCGGGGAGCGGGAGCTGCGGCCCGGCCGGCCGCTCTGCGCGGCCCGCGCAGCGCTCGAGGCCTGCGGGGCCGCCCGCCGAGCGCGCAGCGGCCCGTGCCGGGACGCGGGCCGGCCCCTGCCGCCGCTCGGCCCGCAGCCGGTGCCGCTGTGGCCCGGCGGCCGTGCCGGGGGCCGCGGCTCCTCACGGCGCCCTTCATCCACCGCGGCCGCGCAGGTGGGGCTGCGCCCCTTGCCGGCGTCGCTGCGGCTCCCGCTGCGGGAAGGGGCCGCGGAGGCGCGGGACCGGCTCCGGTTCTGACTCTCCTCGGCGGCCGCGCCCCTCGCGAGCCCGGGGCCGGGTCCCCCCCGCCGCGGAGCCGCCCCCAGCCGCCCCGGCCTGGCTCTGCCGCTCCCCCCGGGCTCCAGGTGCCGCCGCTCCGGGCCCTGCGCCTCGCTCGCTTTGATGCGTTTCGCTCAGATCTGAGCGGATCCTCGCCCTTCCGTTAGGGCGGCCCCTCTTCTCGGGGGAAGGGAGGGGGGTCCTGCAAATTCTTACTCACTGAACGCAGTGGGTTGGCGAGACCTCACTCGAGTTGTACCACGGTTACAGACGGAGTAAATCAAGTTTAGAAATTAATCTTCGCCTGGGCTTTGAACAGACAGAGACAGGACGCTGGGACCGCGGCGAAGAACCGGAGCCGGTTTCCCGGCTCCTAAGGGAAAATGACGGGATAAAAAACCACCCGCACTTGAAAGGCGGATCGCTCACACCTGCCGCTTTCCCCGTTCTTTAATGAAACGCGCCGCGGGGAACTCGGAGGGGGGCGGCCCCGGGCAGCGCCAGGGGGCTTCGCGCCGCGCCCGCGCGGCTTCACCCCCCGGCGGGGCCGCTGCCCCCAGGGCCGAGCGCGGCGGGAGCCCGGCGGGAGCAGGCCCGGCTCTGCAGGCGGCATCGCCACCGCGGACCATCCCCGCAGCCCGGCTCGCTGCTCCTTCCCGAGATGCCGCCTCCGCGCTTGGCTGATGCGCTGAAGTTGCGTCTCGTGGGTTTCTGTGGGTTAAATCTGAGGCTCTTTCAACAAATTACCTCGACAGGTCACCTGTGCGACTAACGCCTCCAGATGGATTAGGGCTATTTATGGCCGTGCAGTTTATAGCTCTGGAGAGTTTATCTATAAATGAGGCTTCAGTCTGAGCTTGAAAAGGCAGCAGTTTTTTTTCCAGAACCAGAGATAATCACGAAGGAGTTTATGGTGGCATCTTTATGGAGCTGCTGGGACTGGCATCTCGTGAACAGCTCATGAAGGCGTTCTGCTCCCTGTACGTCCCGCTCAAACGCCTACATGCCTTTTCCTCGGTTCGTATTGTGTTTTGATTAACGCTGGAACTGCATTCTTTTACACAGGTTTTCATGTGAAACATAACCCTGTTAATTGGCAGGAGATTAAAAGGTAACTCGTTAATAAGAAATGTGTCAATTTAATAATTTCCCTGTAATCCCCAATGCCCAAATTAAAGGGACAGACACAGCCACGTTCACCATGATCAGTTTTATTGCTTGAGAACCAGAGTACTCATTTCTAAAGGCCTTCAAAGTTATCATGAGTTGAGTTCGCTTAAATAGAATTACTGTGTGGTTATAATGCAACATGGCACAATAACAATACAGAGCTGCAGACACCCTTTGGGCAACAGTACTTAACATAAACCCAGATTGTACTGTTGAGAAGACATTCTGCAAGCGGACATCAAATCATTTCCAATGGTAGTGATTTATACCAAAATCAAGCATCAATCTAATGCCATCACGCAGTCCATGAACTCTGTAGTGTTCTAAATTAAATCAATAAAACATACATTTGTGTTTCATCAACAGACTCCCTAATCACCATTTAATGTTGTATTTAGTGGTGGGAGAAAAATGTTCCTAACAAGATTATATTGTAGGCTGCACTGAGCTACTAACCAGGAAAATTTACAGTCATTTTTTTTCTTTAACACTGTATAAATACAGTCTGTGTCCAATACAGTTGCTACCCGAAGCAGACTATTATTTTCTTCTCCCATGTTGTTATTGTTTCAATATAGAATACTTGGCACCATAAAACAGTAACAAAAGACGGACAAAAACGGTTTACAAAATTCTGGAAAGTTACACCCAAACCTAGCTAAGAACTTCACATTCAATCCTTAATATTACATAGAAAGAAGGGATTATAGGAGTAACAAAGTGAATCTGCTAATATATGTGCTATATAGTATGCTATATATCTGTATCCAGGATGGCACTGCTATATATTATTTATTATATAAATGTTGGTTGTTGATGTACACTTAACTAAACCTGCTAAGACTCCAACACTAACTGCTGATATGGCACTCTCAAGCATTCATATTGGAAAGTATATTTAGCGTAAGTTTTGGTCAGGTTTATAAATTATTTATATATCTGTGTATATATACACATACATACATATATATACACACACATATATGTATGTATAGAAAGCAGCTGCTGTGTGATTCAAAAACCATGTAACATGGCAGTATAGTAAATAACATGAGAAAAAAATTATAAAAATGAAAACCAAAATACTAAAACACAAACCGTAAGCCTTGGTCAACAAAGAAAATACCATTTAAAACCATCAATATCTCTATCTATACAATCCAATGTACAAAACCCCAAAGTGGTAAAGATATATAATGTTAGGCATGACACCTTTAAAAGTTTATAATATGCTGAAATAGCTTTTCCACATTGACAAACACTTATTAAAAGTTGAAAGTTGTGAAATCTAAAATACATAACATCTCTGCTGTCTATTTAGAGTTTTGGCAACAGAATTGTGACATATATATAAAAAATAATTCCACATTTCTACTTGATGTCACATGAACATACAAGACAGTGAGGTATGTGAGGCTTTTCTCGAGTCCAGATGCTGAAGCATAGTGTACGATCAGCAGTCTAAAAATGTGGCACTCAGGACTGGATTGATCAATGCAGTTGTTACGATTATGTATTTCAGTATACTGCGCATTCCTTCCCCTCCTTGCTACAGTGTGGTTTCTCGGAAAATCTTCTCGTTTCGTAGGCATCTTTTTCCTGTTGCAGAATTGGCATTTTTTTAAAAGGAAAAATAAACACAGGGGAAATGATGTAGAAAATATAAACGTAAAGGAAAAAAATGATATTTACCACCACATCACTGCACGACACAACACTTGTGCACATTTGCAATAGGTTTACCTGCCCCAGCAGCTATTCGAAAGGACAGGAACACAGGCTGCAGCAAGTTAGGGAAAAATAGAAGTTACATATTTGAAAAAGAAACATTTTTTTTACAGTCAGTAGTAAACACAACACAATTTCCCCTATGACTGGAAACAAAATGATGCAATGATTTCTTGGATTAATCTAACTACAAAACGCACAAGAGAACTACACCAGCTCCTACGGATCCCTGCTCCCATTGAAATCTCAGGGAAAATATGCCACTGGTTTCTGTGGGAAGAGGACTGGGTCCCCTACACAACTCCCTTTGATCTCAGAATTAGCTCCACTGAAAGCATCACGCTAAAAAAATTAATCTTAAGTACACTGGCGACAAAGGAAACAAAAATTATTGTTTCTGAAGCGGCTGTCCTTCAGCTGCCGACACACTGAACTTTCCATTTACTGGAGAAGTTAGTAAACTTCTGTATTTTAATGATTTGACTTGGACGATTCTGGACCAGATCTCTTCAGTGCACTCTTCCTTAGAAAAGCAATACTCTGTCTCACAAGAACTCTGACCATGCAAGTAAATAAAGGTATGTATTTGTGAATTTGGATTTATGTGTATACATGCATACGCACAAGTATTTACGCGTTATCCATCACTGAATTATCGTTCAAGAGCCTTAGCACTGGCTCTAGGAATGATACATTACCATTGTCGTACAGTTTACAAGCTTTTGCAAGTTTCTAGCTGAGTTTTTATATAGATTTTATATAGTTTTTATATAGGCATTCAGAGGTTACCTCCTACTCCTCGATTAACTTTTTTTCAAAGAAAGCAAATGCTCGGTTTTGCCGCATTTCTAACTCAGCTTTCCATCTGGTATCTTCAGCAGAGAAGAAAGATGGTTTATAAAATTCATGTCTCTTTCTTCCCGTTAACAACTGGTATTTATGTAATTCTGTATCCTTTTTCTCACTTGTTGCTTAAATATGGAACTGCCAATATGTTATTTTACTAATAAGCAGCTAGGCACCAAATTAATTGAAACTATGTTTTGGAAGCAATTTTGGTAACGCAATGAAAATACTTTTGTTTTACGACAGCAGTCGTAAGCGCACAGACAGCTGCTGCTCGTCATGTTGTACCGTATCGCGCTTTCATTCCAGCGCACATCAGCCTGTTCCTTATCTGATTTCATACAAGTATCTACTCTAACATGCTGGCTGATTTCAGTCGAATTCAACTTTAAAACATTTTTGAGGCTTTAAATTAAAAATAGGACAGAAATATAGTTGACTTAAATATAAAATTAACAGAAACTAGTGCATACATTCTCCTTCTTAATAAAAAAGACTTGGAAGATACAATACTAAAACGTTTAATTTAATTACCTTGTGATCCCCCATGCAGACATTTGGCCCAATGTGGTCATATATTACTATCTTCTCATCATTTTCTGACTAGTTAAAAAAAAAAAACAACACAGCAAAACACTTAGTCAGTTCAAGTATTCTCCAGATTACAGAAACAGAAAGAAATACGGAAATAATGTATGCAAACAGTTCAAACCAGTTTCTGAACGAAGTGATATTAACACATCTTTGCTTGGCTTCTCCAGAGAAAGCCCATGTAGAGTGAATTTTCATGGCCAGTACCGCTTGCAGGAATTTGTGCCATTTGTCCACGTAAAGTAACTCATGAAATCACTGCATCTACTCCTTGCTTCTGGGACCTCAAGAACTTCTGGTGAGTAACACCTGGGCAGAGGAACCGAGTGACTCAGTTACGACTGCATTCCTGCCTTTTGCCAGCGACCTGCAGCTGGCGCGTTTGGCCAGTCCTGTTTTAAGAACAACACGCAATTTTTATTGAATTAGGTGGGATGTATGTTGTTCTTCGAATTAAATGCAATCCACATTGCCTTATAAGAGCATTTGATTTCATCTTATAGGTGGTTTTAAATGTTCAGAGAGATGAATGAATTATTTACAGTTTATGAGGATAATCTTTAACCATTTCTATGAGATACATTTCTTCATCTGGAAAAAAGCATTAAGTGATTTTAAGAAAATCAGCAGCAAATGAAAGATGACATTCCTCCAGTCTCCATTATGAATTGCTTTCATTTTGTTCCATGTTGAACTTTATCCTTATACACTGACTTCTTTAGCATTTGTAGCTTAACGAATAATAAAACGTACTCGTCCTTTTGCCATTTGCAATAAAGGTGATTTTCAGAATCTGTTTTGATTCTCTAGCACAGTACTTCAGGAATAAATACAAATACGTTGCCATAGAAGACAATTTCTTATTATGCTAAACAATTCCTGTAAGCTAATTAAATCTGCAATCTGCACGCTCTCAAGTCTCTAACACAATCATAGATGTGCTTTAAACTAGTTGGCAATACTAATTTATTTTGTATGAAACAGTCAAGACTTTCTCATCTGTAATCAGTCAAGTTTGACTGGGCAATAACTTTATATAAACAGTAGCATTTAGGACTATAAAGTTAAAACTGAATTATCTTTAATGCAGTAAGGAAGCTTAAGGTCAGATTTACTTTATAGCACGGTTGTCTGCCAAAAATATAAAAACATAACCTTCTGCATTGTATGCATGAGCACTTTCCAATATTTCAATATCATAATGCCACGAGCATCGGAAGTGGGGATACATTCATCAAAAGCGACTTGATAATTTACAAAGGCAGCATAAAATTGTGGATTTTCAACTGCATAATCTTTAGACAGATAAACAAATTACAGCGGTGCACAAGCAGAAACAATACACACTTGGCTGAGCATTCATTACTTCATGCTATCAGGCATCAACGCAACTCCCTAGCAGTGGGCAACCTTTGGTGTTTTAGGGCTCAGGAAGCATAAAATAACATGATGGTGAGGTAACCGACCGTAGCATGATAGATGATGTTGCATGAAAGCTGTTTACAGCCCCATGTCTGTACAATCTGTAATGCCTACTGTGTAGCTGAACACACTGTACAGCGTGGCAATTTGTGCATACCATCCTTTCTTTACATAGGATTAAAAAGCAGATTTACTACAATTTTTGTTTGAAATAAAATACAGAATTGCTAAGACAGAAAAGTAACTTCTTTATTTGCCTGTAAGAAAAACTAATACAGCAAAATAATTACCTGCCTAAGAATATTCAATAGCTAGTTACAACCAAAAATTCTTTAAGAATTCATATACATTTATATTTTAAGGATTTGTTACAGTGTAACCAGTTAATTAAAATTTGCTTTTGCTTCCTTCGTAGTTCCTTTTAAAGCTTCAAAGCGTAAGTCTCTGCAATGGAATAAATTCTCAATGGCAAGGCAAACACTGCTTACTGTGTAGAACCACAAAAACTTGTAAGGTCATTTTGCCCTTTCCTCTATCAGTTCAGCATTCTTCTCGACTGAATATTTTCATTAAGTTTTGTGGGCCAGAATTACAGTTTGGTTTTGAGCCGGATAAGCTCACTCCTTTGTTGGTATGGGCTCGCCGAGTTAAACAACCATGCCAGTTTGGCCTCATCTACATCTGTAATTTTGCACACGCATTTCTGGAGATAGCCCAAACTGCATGCTCATAATATGCAAGCGCCAAGCTGCAGAGACAAAATTCTATGCATTTTTAAATGTAAGCTCTGAATGATCCAACTGACTGGGTTTCTGTTCCATGGAGACTAAGAATTGGGCTGAGTGACCTCACAGTTACAAATTTCTTTAATGCTGTAACTTTGTTTTCCTTTGTTTAATTTTCTCCCATTATATCCAAGTTATACCCCCCTAGATAATCTGAAAGAATTCCTTTCCCTCTGTACTGTTTACACTCTTCAAGCCTTTGTGTACACTTCTATCTCCTTATTCATAGCTTAAAAAAAAATCTTCCCTCATTGGCCACTCTTTCCATGGTTTTAATCCTTTGTTCTTTAGGAATTTCATGGGCGCCAAGTACTATCTGTAATATTTTGGGTAAAGTCTCACTTTTTCATATGGTATTTCTGTATAAGAAGATCAAATAACATTGATTTTGACATTTACTATTTTACCGTAAAGCCTGTATTCCTCTTAGCTTCACTTTTTTTTTTTTAATTAAATACTGCAGTACATGCATTGTCTAGAATTTTGGGTGAAATGTCAAGATATTATGCAGACACTTCTTACACATTAAAATGTGTGAGGAAGTACATTGCACTGAAATTTGAGTAGCTATGGAAAAAATGTTTTCAGGCTTTCAGGGAGTTATAGACTGCAAAGCAAACAGTCTAATCATGAGATAAATAACCCTGATGAGAGAGAGAAACAGAAGGTTATGAAGTTCAGGAAAGCAAGTTTCAAGGGTTTCATTAATTTAGATAGGAAAAAAAAAGCCATGAAGCTGTAGAATATGGATTTATTTGCAAAGATTATTTTCTGTCATTCACTCCCATTAAACTGTATCAGTTATACAGGAAAATACAGACAGACACATGACTTTGGGCAGTTCTGGGTCTGTAAGTCTGTTATGCGTGAGACAGTCATACAACCCGGTCAGCAAGATAACCTCAGCGCCACAGCGCTGGAGACCCACAGCGCACGCGTTCCTGCATCGCGCCCACGGCCACGGCTAGCGCAGCAGGGAAACCTGAGCTCAGAGCAGAAGGGCATGGGTGAGAGCTCCTTGTATCATACACCGACTTCCTGATGTGTTCTTGGTCCTTTGGGAACCACTGATAGCCAGCGTAAACAGGACGGGCCTCCAGTTGCCAAGAACAAGCACGCAGGAAAAGCCAGAGGCAGCGTGAGCTGGCAGACGTAACCGGCCGACCTGGCCGAGTGTTTCCAGGGCAAGGAGGAGAGCAGAGCGGAGGGAGCAGGAGAGACAGAAAATGAGAGAAAAGGAAAACCGGAAGGCTCCTGAACTATATTTAGGTCCTTTAACCTTGGACAGGGCATCACCAAGTTTACCTTACCTCTATACACTAAAATCCCAAGAGGAACTATATGTTCTAAAAACGTTGCACAATCGTATTTTTAAAGCTCTAATGGAATGTCTAAATTTAGGTGCCAAGTACTGTTACTTATGTTACTGTACAGCGGACGGGATTTTGGGGCTGAGGGAGGTTGTTTATTTTTTGTTATTCTTTTTCAAAGCAGGCACAGTTTCCCAGTCTGGTTCACAAACATCCCAGCACAGAAGCAGCACAGGAGAGATGACAGGCAGCCAGTGTTGGCAGCTCAGATAGGAGCGTTTGTGAAAGCTTGTGCTTTGGTACCTGCCAACGGGTTAACTGGGACAAATCCACATTCTCGAGTGGAAAGCACTGGAGGCATAACAATTTATTATTGCCACGGTATGCTGGCTCCAGCTTGGCGAGCATTTGCTACAGGCAACCGAAAAGTCAAGGACAAGCAGAAGTGTTTCAGCCCTACCTACCTTTGTTGAAGATAAACACAAGGTGGAGGCAGCGGGGTGGCTGCAGGTCCGTACTTACTTTCAGAATGAGCTCCTTGGCTGAGTGGGACATCAGGATTCTGTCGCACCAGGCTGGACATCTTGTATTCATGTACTGCTTTCCCTGGCTGGAGTCCTCGCTGTATGGATAACTGCAAACAAATCACAATCACAACCATCAGCAACTCTTTGCAAAGCAGCCCGAAACCTCTGGCTCAAATGACTACACTAATTAAAAAATTCAACTGGCAAAAAGCACCTCTTTTAGACACCTCTCATACTTCCTTTCTCATGTGCTCTTTATCTATTTCTCTTCTCACATCTACAATTCTACTTTAGGCCAACATGTTAAGACACATACAGTTTCAAAACTCTCACCTCCTACCTTGCATTTTTGTTTAAAGACAGCAGACTATTGATCTACGCGAAAGTATGAAAGTCAGTTCAACAACTCAAGTACAGTGTAGGCTGTTGGCTATGACTATGGAAAATGAATAGGCAGAAGATGAAAAAGGAAACCTAGGGAAAAAAGCTTCATTTCATGGCATTTCTTTGCATGATTCTCTCAAGGAGAGCTATCCAGGAGTAATTCAACAGCCAACAGAGTTCAGAGCACTGGGATCTCTGCAGCTGTACACAAACCCCACCTGTACGATTCTCTGAGGCTGACAGGAAGATATGACAAGAAAGCAGGCTTTTCAGGGGATTTCTTCGGAAACAAGGAATTAGGAATGTGGTTTAAGGAAAATGATGCTGACTACATAGGATTCTGTACCTTTATATGAAACTGTGTTAACAAAAAGTAAATTGTTTTGTAAAGACATCTGGAATAGAAGCTGATTAAATGGTAGTTACGCTGTGGGGTCATTACAAATGTGCTCTGGGATCTCCAGTGCATTCTAACTTAGCTTTCAAAGGCAACAGAAAGTGCTTATTTTAACCTACAGAACAGCCAAAATAAGTTAACTCAACACACCTGTGTGAGCCCACAGGCTGGAATCGTCCACGGCACCTGAAGTGGCAACCTCTGGTTCAACTGAGGCCAAAGTTTTCCTCGTTTTATCCAAACGTTCTCACTAGTTTAACGTGATAGAAATTTGTATTTGATGGTGGCTCGCCATGCTGTAAGGCCCACTGTTTGCCCACACCATTTCCAAAATGGCCTGGGTAAGGAGCCAAAGAGGGGGTTTGGAGGAATCCGGACGGTTTGTGACAGGCTCAATTTCTTGAATATTGGGCCTGAATGAATTGAAGTTTGTCCTTGATAAATGTCTTTTTAAACAAAAACTCCAAGGCTGGTGCATATTATCTACATATGTATGTGTGGGTGTATTTAAAGTGACATGTGCATTTTATTCTGCTCATCACTGAATTCATAAAGGAAATACTGAGGTTTTCCTGATACGTGTGTTAAAATAAAATCTCTGGTATTTTAACAAAAGGGTTTGCATGCTTGAAGAGAAACTTATTTACCAGCCTACTTGGTGTGATACTCTGAAACTGAAACGTATAGCTTTCTACCAAATGGGTTTACAAGCTACACTGCCATTAAAAAGATTAGCCATGGCAAACGTCCAAGAAAAGCGTACTGAACGTATTGGAACAAACCAGTGATCTCAGTACCTTTTCCACCCCATCAAACCTAACAAGACTCATTTTCAAAACATATTATGAGAATTCAATTTGCTGCTTCACTGACATACAGAAGTACAGCTTATTTCTGAGTGTCTGTGAAATATTTTGATGATGTAATACTATCGGTAGTAGAAGCTCTTTGTCTGCAATTTAAGGGTTGACTTTTTCTGGTAACCTCTTACTTTAGTTACTCAAGAACCCCACATAACTGAAGCTACTTTTTATGACATAAGGTATAAGAATCAATCACATTTCATACAATCCTTCCGTTTACAGCATTAACTGTATGGTTTTTCAAGTATGGTGTTCCATACCTGGAATGATCTGTTACTGCTATGTGTTAGAGCATGTCATCCGAGAACCTATATTCTGTGAAATGGTATTTATCAATTTGCTTTATTGATCTTAACGTTTTCACAGGGTGAAAACTTCTGCCAATTTTTCAAGGTCTTTAGCGCTGATCACCCAGTCAAGAAGTTACTGTAGTTTACAAATCTTTGACAAATCAGGTTTCTAATGGCTGGGACAGAGATGAAAATAAATGCTGCAAAAGTTATCCAGACAAAATGATCTGTAGGTAATAATTTAATAAAATAAAGTGGGGCGGCAAGCTCTTCTTTTTATAAGGCAGCATCCTTCCTTCAGGCCAGAAGTGTGGAGCATTCTGTCTTGCTGCACTTGAACGGATAAGGCTTCTCCCTCCCCACCACTGCCTCTTTGGCCTGTGCAACTCTCACTCTCAGTGAAATGCTGACATAGACATAACAAAAAATCCTAACTAGATACACCCCCCAAAAATAAGGAAAACTATTTGCTCTCCTCCTTCATGCTCTAGAAGAGTCACAAATACTTTGGAATAAGCAGGCTTCTTTTGCAGATGGGCTCAAAAAGTGATCATACCTAAATATGACTCAAAATTGCTGGGAGGGATTCTTTTTTGTGACTGAACAGGTTTTGGGGACAGGATAGTTTAGTTTATTATATGCCATTTATCTTAAATAGACTTTTGCGAATAAAAGCTCCATTAGAGGTTTCTGGAATAAGACTGTCACCAAACAAATTTTCATGAAACATTCTGCTGAATGTATATTATTCCAGAATAAAACTTTTCAAACAACATACACTCCAGTAGCTGCCTCCATCATCCCGTTCCGTAGTTACATGAACAGTGGAATAAAAATACTGTGACTGCTTCCAGAATTGAATCATCTTCTTGTGAACTCTGAAGCTTTCACTTGGTTGGAGCATCTATAAGGGTTTTTTTCCCTTTATGGATACTCTGGTGTCTTACATGATGTTACCTTGTTCAGATGACTTCCCACCAGTTGATGGGATTTAAAACCAGTGAATAGAAACAGTCGAAAGAGGACGCAGACAGATGCATAAGCATTTCAGGAAGCAAGGCTGATGATCCTGGTGCTGCCATAATGGAAAGATGTTGCAAACATCAAAGACACAAGGAAAACACCCAAAGCCTCAGTGCTGCCATACACAACCGCGCTCGATCTCGGTCTGGTACCCAACATCTGTCGCCAGAATGCAGCCTTTGGGTGTGCTCCTGCACTCCCGGCAAACACACGGCTCCTCAGGTCGGCAAACTTGCCCCACAACCGTGAAGGCTGCGGAGCGCCCAACGGGACAGCTAACAGGAGAGCAGATATTTCAGAAAAAGCAGGACACAAAGTCACGACACTCATTTTGCTTCTTCCAATACAGCAACTGCCCAGATAGCGCAGACTCAAGATGGTACTCAAGAAACTGGAAAAGATTTCCACCGACTTCAATGGGCTAACCAAGATACGAGTGTGCTAATACACACTTCTATTGACTATTAGCTTTTTGTTCTCTCTAGGGTGGCTTCACGATTTACCTCCTCTTTTCCTTCCTTTCACCCCCACTTCTCACCTGCTTCTTTGAAATAAAGCATAAATAGTCTCTTTTAAAGAATAACGTAAATTTAAATTTGTGTGCATGCAAAAAGCAGAACTATGCTTGTAATACACATCTTCCAGAAGACATTAAGCATAAGATTGTCTACTATCACGTGCACTAACATAGCTTTGTTTTGCTGACATCTCCAGCCTCTTCTAACACACTCATTCCAGGCAGGTAAGGAACTCACAGTTCTTAGTTCAAAACTCAGTTAATAATTCTAGTTAACATATTTTCTGATCTATGAATGTATAAACAATTACAGGCTTGATAAAAACAACTGCAGATCTGGTAAGAATAATTTTAAGGACTCTACACCAAATAATCAAAAGTTAAAAATTCCAGTATTCGTCTCCCAAAGGGTAAGCATCATGCCACCTTTCTGTGCATGCATTATTAGTCTTGACCATCAGAACCGTGACTGTGGCAGAGAAAAAGGGAGAACCAGCTCTCTCAGTCCCATGCCTAGACAGGAAAGAATGTCTTTTTTTTTTTTTCAGGAGCATTCTGCCTCAGTCACAATCTGTCTTGTGCAATATACAGAAAACAGTGATCTTGAGAAGGAATAGCAAGTGCCCACGTAAAAATGATGACATAAGAGATAAAGGCCTCTAGGTACCACTGAAATATAAATGATAAATAGATACAATGCTAACACATACAGGTGCTACGGATAAGACTGTACACACTTCCTAACTTTAGTATTCAGGATGGTTACTGACTTTCTTTTTACACTGTATTACATATATTTAAAAATACAAATGGAGAAATGAGGAATTCCACGTGGAACAACTTTTCTGCCCTGTTTAAAACAGTGGCAAAGTTGAACTTTAGGCTCTTAACCACTCATGTTAGCTGAATAACTAATAGTAAAAATAGTCTGTTATTCTCTGTGTATGCCAGCCAGCAGAGTTACGCAAAATATACTTTGACTGTGTATGCCTCTGGATGACGGACAGACAGACAGCTCTGGAGCTGGAGCATCCAAGTGAGAGGCTTGTACGATTTGTCTCCAGTTGTTCAGGATTTATGTTTTCTCAAGATGCTCCTTCTAGCTGCTTTTCCCCTTATTTCACAAACTTTTCTTTCAGTTACACTCATTTAACCAGAAGGATTACTGTCAGGTGGGTTTTCTGAATGAAACTTCCAAAAGGTACTAATTAAAGCAACATCATTAATATAATGCTAAATGTTGTAAAAATTTAACCAAACGCTTTGAGGAATTGTTAACTAACTCTGTTAATACGGAACAGGCTGTCCAATGAACCACTGGTATTACAGTTAATAAGGATGAGAGCTACTTGGCAATTGTTTGGGGAAAATAAACCATTAAGAGCATCAGTAATATTACTGCACTACTGCTGTTGACAGGTATTGTCAAAGATGATTGGATACCTTTACAAAAAATACTTACTGCAGGGTGAAAAGTCTTCTGACATCATAAACCATCCTGTCAGCAGTGCCTTAACTCGAAACACAAGCCAACAATACTGTGTATATAAATGTCTCCTTAACTGGCATTTCCAGTCAGGAAAAATGCTCCTAATGAACTCTTCTCTTGTGCACGAACGGATAAGAAGTGTTACTGAGATGGGCGAAATGTACTTTCTAACAGGGACCAATTAATTCCCTCTGGAGTGTTATTACCTTTAAAAGCTGCCTGTCACACACAGTTCTCTCTCCAGCTCGTTTCTGCACAGAGCGAACGCGGCGAGTGGGTCCTGCTGCCGACAATGCGTTCTGGCGTCGCTTTAGGGATTCTGCTTTCTACGGTCAAGACACTTCCAGTAGTGTTGTAGGAAATGTGACAACACCCACCAGGCAACAGTAGGGAAAGATTAAGATGTGTAATCTTTCTTAGTACAATAAAGGTCATTCTGAAAAACTGTGCATCCTACGTCTAGATTTGTACGCAGATGTTGAGGTAAACTTTATCATGTTTCAGGGAGTGGAAGGGCCTCCTGGTCAAAGACCACTTGTTCTCATCCGTTAACTGTCCCTGCATTTTATATCACTGAATTGTTTGTAATACAAAATATTTGAGATAGGATGGAATTATAAAGCATTGATGAAAACTGAGCTCTTTATGAGAAGAGCTGAGACACAGTTTTGATTTGGTCCATTTTATTTTTGAACTCGGGTATGAGTCCTTGCATTTGCTAAACCTTCTCTCACTTTTAAGTCTTTCTACTTACATATGATACTGAGAGAGAACTTCAAAAGGGGAAAAATCCCAACCCCTTTTCATCAGAAAATTATTTACTATTCTCGTATTTTGTAGGAAAATGTTGAACCAATTTACCTTTAGCTCTGATGCACTTTCAGATTGTCTAAGAGGCTTTTACCAGAAGCAAGGACAGTGAATGTGGGCTGCCAGTTCAAGCTCTGGGTGCTTTGAAAGTTGCAAGGCCAAAGATATAAATAAAAATATTTTGACATTTTTAATTGACAAGGTCCCAACTCAGCATTAGTGTGAGCTGGTACATGAGTGTGATTGCAATATGATGTCATTTGACCGATCAAAGTATGACATCTAATTTTTGTCAGCTTCCAGATCGTTAGTTTCTTCTTCCAAACTGTATTACCATTTTGTATTTCCCTGAATCTGAAAGGGAGATTTGGGTTCCCTAGTTCTCTTCCTAACAAATGACCCCATGTAATTTATCTTCATATGCTCATCTTAGGCAGCAGATAGTTAAAGCTAAGCAGTAAGACACATTGCTGTTTGAATTAAATTAGCTGCTTCATATGTACCAAAATACTAATAAGCCTTCCTGATGCTTTGCCGAGCTAACTGGCCATGATATGCATCTCACTTAAGCCAAATCAGGAGGGTAAACACGGTCCTGCAAACACAGTAGTTAAAGTACAATGCGTTAAACAGCTGCTCCTTGCAAAGGCTACACTAACACCATGGTGATCGCACCAACCACCAGAGCCAAAGGTGACAATAAAAGGGGGGTCACCCGGGCAATCCAGCAGCGAAGGGCAAGAAGGGTAAACAGGACTCGGGCCGTAACTCCGGGCACAACACAAACCAGGAAGGTTAACGACACGATGTTATTCTCTGAATCTTTTTTATGGATTAATGTCGGGCATATTGCTTTTTGGCTTAACATATTTCTTTGGAAAATATATGTCTATAATTTGCTTCAGCGTTAACATTTCTGTATCACTGGTGTAACTCTGGACCTTTTCCAGTTAAAAAAATAAGAAACCCAGAGCCCCTTTCTTTCTCCAGCGAGCAGCCGCTGGCCCTTTACTTTCTGCCCAGAATGCTCCCCGTAGAGAAAATCTCCCCTCGCCGACCAGGAACATCCTGTGGCTGCAGCTCGGCGATAACGTGAATGTGCGCTCGCGCCTCCACCATCCCGCCGGCCGGGATTTCGCCTGTGTAGGGGCGAGAGGCCGACACGCGGCTAACAGCAACTGGCATGCTACGCTTTGCCGTTCAACCCGAGCGTCGTGGAGAGGCCAGCTAGCAAAAATGGGTTATTCAGCAATACTAATGCCTCAGCGAGTGGACAAGGGGTGACACGCTATATTGCTTTAATAACAATAATGTCGTACTCCACTAAATGTATGTAATACCACTACCATTACAAGTGGATAAATGTAATTATGAATAATGTTGGCTTGTTGGGAAGGACCCAGTGCTGGCTTGTTTCCGCAAAACAGTCTGATGTTACTGTATGGGACTGTGATTGAGCTAAATGTCTTTTCTGGGAACGTGCCTGGCTTAGAGCAAGTTACTTTTGGGCTATAATTCACAAATTCTCATACTGGAAAAAAATCACTGCAAAGCTGAGGCAACAGGTGGGACGGGGTTCAGGTTCCAAACTATCGGGCTTTCAGACAAGAATACGATGACTGGCCTGGGCAGCAGCAAAGACCACAACCTGTTCAGAATTCGCTTTACTTTCCGCTCACAGCACCGTCTGTAATCCTCACCTTACACATGGCATACAGTTATACTCAGGCCTTGAAACTTTTTTACTTCATTGATTTTCCTCTCTTTTCCCCTTTGCCCTTTAAAGAAGCACCCTATTTCAATTTGGAAATTAATAGAGAATGATGGTGAGAGTGGTACTGGTTAAATGTGAGGAGAGAAATGGGGGTAAGATCTGTCTGAAAAATATTTTAGTGATTAAACTCTAATTGTTGTGGAGGAAATGACAGCTGTCTTTTCTGCTTCTAGCTGGGAAGCTGTTTCTGTGCTCCAGCCTTAGATGCTGGAAGAACCCAGACAACTACACAGTGTCCTGTGGGAATTTGTTCCTCGGGGGCTGAGGGATCCACTGGTGATTTAAGATACCCCACTGATACCCAGAAGGTGTTTTACAGTGCATGAATGAGTACGAAGTATTTCTATTCGGTGGAAAATACTTAATTGGCAGAAAAATCATGTGTTGTAAAAGTAACCGATAAAGCAAGCATAAAAATCATCTAGGGCTTTAACAATTTTTAATCTATGCGAGAGCCTAACTCCCCTGTTTGTGAGACAACAGGACCCGGGAGTGTTACTGAGGTCACGTTCTGAGAAATGGGAACCCTGTTTGCTTCAGCAGCACTGCGCCCGTCCTGGCAGCAGGTGACTCGTGTACTCTGGAAACACGGAGGGCAATTGGTGAGGACGCTGGTAAGTAAAGGCAGCCCGTCGCAATCCAAACCATCATCTTGTCTTACGCACAATGGCACCCACAGGGCTGGGTACAAAAGGCAGAGCTGTTCTGCTCTGGACGGTCTCTGCAGAAGGGAAGGAACAAGTGAGCGCACGTGGAAATGGCTTTGCTTCATGCAGAGCAGACTGGCTCACTGTCGTGCAAATCAGACCAGAAAAAATATATGTATCGTCGTGCAACCTACTAGAACAAAAAAGGTCATGGGACAAAATACAAGGGTAGAGAATAAACAGATTATAGACCAAACAGGATGCTGGCAGAATAAGGGACCAGAGCCGGAGAGAATTCCAAAGGAGAAACAGTCTTCCAAGAGTAAATGAGATTCAACCCATCTCCTGGCGAGAGGTGTCAAAGCCAAGATACTGCCAATGCAGAGGGTCTGCTTGAGAAAAATATCACACAGAGGATATCTAAGACACAAACATATGTCCAGCCAGTAAATTACATGACAGCCTAATGCAACAACAAACAAGAACAGGTCACTTTAAGAGAATGATTAATACATGAGATTACTGTGCATGCAGACTTATCTGAAAGCAAACCTTGTAGGTGGGTGTGAACTCTTGCTAAAGTCAGCTCCTATCTCTGCTACACAACAGCTACAAGAATAATTATAATAATTAATGGAGAGCAGTGATAAAGGTAACAATTGCCCACCTGTATATTGACTGACCACAATGTCGTTACTTCTTTTTTCACACCTACTGCCTTTTGCAATGATTGCTGACTACCACAAGCTCTTTTCCAGCTTCACACCGGGCTTGCTGTTTGCTCACAGCCAGGCTGTTCAGCCCGTGACTGACAGAGCTTACAGAGTTTAGAATTCTGAACTGTGTTTAGTCTCCAAAGGCTAAGGTTGCTACGGGCTACGTTAGGTTACAAAGGGTAATGAGATGAAAACATGAATATTCACTATATAAAGTAAAAGGCCTCAAAATATAGGAGTATAGGAACGGGTGAATAATGTCTGAAAAATACTCCGTAGACGGGGTCTTTATATTCTGTGTAAGATAGCAGACTTGTAACGCAGCCTGTGGTTTCTTATTAAGCTGTGATTCCCCTTCCAGCCTGCCCTCGCTGTTGGCACGTTTCAGGAGGACGGAGGAAGGACTCGCTGCTGCTGAAGGCAGCGCGGCTTGTTACTCCCGTTCGCAGCCCGAGGGAAGGCAAGGGAGGGCAGGCGTGGGCTTGGAAGGGGCTAACCTCCTGACTGGGGCGAGGGACCGCCGCCTCGGCCGCTTCTCCCCGCCGGCCGGGAGAGACGGCTGCAGGTTCTGCAGGCAGCTCGCCCCTGGCGGGTGTCTGGCGGTCCCGACTGCCAAGCGCGAGGATGTGCCGGGGAAGCCCCGCGGGCAGAGGCTGCCGCCCGGGGCAAACGCCGTCGGCACACGCAGGCCGAGGGCTAGCAGGCTGGGAGTTTTTCCCTCGGAAGTCCGTTCACTGCATCACCAGCGTGCTCCTCGGTGACGCACGGGTTACACAGGATGGCAGGCTGATACAATTTAAGCACATACTGAAAGAATGAAAGGGAACTCAGAATTGAGGAGGAATTTAGAAAAATGCCTAGATACGAAGGGCCCTGCTTGAACAGAGAGGAGACAACTGACAGCCTTGCAAATCAAGCGGATGCTGAAGTGCCGTGCTCGGGCAAGGCTTTGTTCTGGATGGTTTTGAGGGGTGACCACCACTCCCTCCGCGCCGCAGCAGGACGGCCACGCAGGGCAGGAGGAAGAATTCACAAAAGATCAAGCAGACATGTGGTCTTAAGCTAAATTACAGTTTTGCACTGGAGAAGAACAATAGTTTTGTTTTGTTTTGTTTTGAGTTCCATAAGAATGCCTGCAGAAATGCTATTTTTAGATGTGGCTCGTAGGAGAATTCAGAAGTGGCTTTGGAATCCTTCCCACACACGAAGCTGACTGGACAGAGTCCTGAAGCTAACATTCACTAACACAGAGTCTATCGGGACCTCGCGGAAACCCACTTGCATATACATTAACATGAATTTACTGTGTTGCCTTAATACCATTCCATTTATAGCTACAAATTCAATTTATAACTATAATACGCTGTAACTATAAATTCTCATAGAACTATTATTATATATGTAATTATGATCTATACCTACCAAAATTAACGCATGAATAAAAATATTGATGTATTTATGTAAAATCCAACAAATGCCATTTGCATATTGCTTAGTAGTTTGAAAACTTAAAAGTGAACCACTGTTTTGAAAGGGCAGAAAAAAGGTCAAATTGTGGATTAATGGCTAGATAAAACCAAAGAACTTCAATTTAATTTATACCCAACGAAGCCAAAGTGGTAACTCACAGAATCACAGAGTGGAGGGGGCTGGAAGGGCCCGCTGGAGCCCACCCAGCCCAGCCCCTGCCAGAGCAGGGTCACCCAGCGCAGGCTGCACAGGGCCGCGTCCAGGCGGGTTGGAATCTCTCCAGAGCAGGAGACTCCACAAAATTCTGAAAATCCTCATTCACCTGCCATCTTATCATCAACCATAGTGAGGCTCTGGTCTCCACTCCTAGAACTGTTTTTCATATTTTGTCCAGTGAAATTTTCCTGTGAAATGCAGAAGCAACCCTGGGAGCAGAACTCATCTCCCTCCTCCCTTTACAGGCGGATGGCTGGCCATGGGGTGACAGCATCCCCTGCTTTTGTACTTCGTCTTTTTGACCTTGTGCCTGCTGTATTCAGAATGACTAACCCAAAGTAGATATGCTATATGGGTAGGAAAATACTCATGCAAGAGCCTGACAAGGTGCTTTTCTTTGGAAATCTTGCTGTGAACCAAAGGGAAGTAAGCATTTTACTTCTTGTTTTGAAACCTCTCATGTCAAGTTTCAACCCACAATAAATTTTAATGGTCATTATAAACTTATAAAGCCTTGAAAAATAGCTTTTCTAAATACAGAATTGACTGTCCTGACTTTTAGTGATTTAAGCCAGGACTACAAGGTTGTATTAATTTAGCTACACTGTGGTTTTATGCAGCCTTTCACAACGGACAGACAACTTAACACACATTCCCACAGAGGGTTTAAACAAAGGTGAGTCCTCACTCAAAGGCTCAAAAAGCCCGGAAGATCTGCACTGACCTGTTACGGAGGGCATCAGCTTGGTTTCAGTTCTCCTCCAAACACCGAACGGTGACAAGACAGCTTTGTGCTTACAGAAGTACAGCAATGTTCTTATTTTCTCCATGGCTGTCTAGACTTGGCAAATAGAGCAATGCAGGGAAAGAGGCCTCTGGTATCTCAATTGCTTTACAGAATTATCTGTACTATTGCTTAGAGACAAGCAAGAAGTCAGTAGTTTAAAAAAAATATTTTAAAGTATTCTTGACCCAGTATTGGGTCCCCACTCTCTACAGGATTAAAAAGTAACTTTTTATTTGATACTATTACAACATCAAAATTTTACTTTTAGGAGCCATTAGCACAGGGACTAGAAAGAAAATAAGAAAAGGTTTATATAAAGTTCAGTCTTTAAAAGCTGGTATTAAAAAGCATTATACAGTAGCTGAAAATATCCAAAGACCTAATTTTTTGCCAAGACTCGTGAATAATGATTCCTGAGATGTTTTCTCTAACAAGCGATAAGAGTTAAGCGCTCTCGCTGATTACTGAATGTAGTTTACAAGCAACTGAAAAGAGAAGGTAACAAGCTATAGAAAAGCACACTGTACATGAATTTTGAAGAGCATAATGAAATCAACAACTATAAATACAGTGAAGAAGAACAAAAAAGCGGAGAAATATTACAACACATCATCATTTCATTATGGCACTTTATAGTTAGAAAATTACTGAAGAAGTCAACATTTCTATTACTACTTATATTGAAATGCTATCTCGGTGTAATGAAAAACTAGAAACAAGAAGGTCTGAGAACTTAAGAATTTTAGGTCCCTAAATAAAAAGATAAGAAGAATCTTGAGGGGTTTTTTATAACAGACAATTTGTATTTTTTCTTACTCCAAATGCTGTATTTTATGAGAAAGCACATTAAAAATGCCTTTTGTTTTGTTTTTCTCACTTACTAATCTTGTCTTTATTGTTTTCCCTCAATCCTAGATGGCAAGTGGCAACTCTTCCCTGTCATTCCTGTAGCGCCTTGCGGAAGGTCAGTCTCCCTAACGCTTACGAATATGGGAGATCTTTATCAACGCATTCGGGCCGTTTAGCAGTTCCTTTCCCCGAGAACCAAGCATGGCGCGTCCTGCGCCTGCACCTCAACAGGCCCCCTCGCCCGGCGGGACGGTCCCCGCGAGCGCGGCCCCGGGGCAGCGTCACACCCCTGGGGCTCCGGGCCACCGCTGCCACGGGAAAGCCGAATTCACCACGGGGGCGAGCAGTGCCCCGGCTTGTCATGCCCGGCCTGACGGACAGCCCTGTGAGCCCGAGCGAGATGAATTCACAGCTTGTATCGTGCTCTCGGCGGCAAAGCACAAGGCACCAGAGTGCCGCGTGTTCAGCTGCTCAGGCACCGGCTGCTGCTCCAAACCAGAACCAGCGAACAGCACAGCATCGCGGCGTGACGCTATGCAGAGCTTACGGTGCTTTATGGGAAGACATTTTAACTTTTAAAATGGAGTATGAAAATTTTGGACAACAGCTTGCTTATAAGAAGGTTCATCTAAAGAGCAAAGTATAGTGATTTCCTTTAAAAAAAACTCTTACCGGAATAAAAATATATGCCTACCTGAGTGTCATGGCTTCATTTGAAATTAAGGAGAAAGGACAGAGAAATTAATTGTAAAAGGTGCAGATATATTAATATAAAACAACTAAAACACAGAAACGTACAAAACCATCCTCTCCATTCAGACTATTACAACAGAAGAACTTCTTTCATAATTTTAAAGGAAAACTGAGAATATGCAAGAATCAGATTTGATTACTTTCTCAGTCTGTACTCTTAAGTACGTAAGCACTTTGAGGACACCAAAACTTCCAAATACGTTCTAGAACAGCAATATGTTTACCCTCATTTTTTGTAACCACAGACTCAAATTTAAAATTAAATTCTGAAACACTTGTACAGTCGTAACTGAGAAAACTACTATTAGAAAGAACTAATTCTGGTCACCCTCTGCCTATGAACAAGTTTTCGCAGCCTTGAGGAGGAGATCCGTACAGCGCAGGAGCGTGTGACGGTGCTGCTGAAATAGGCAGGAACGGGGACTAAGGCGTGAGAGCTCAGGAGTGGGGTCAGTGCCGGCGGCTCCCCACGAAGGCGTTGGTCAGAGCCAGCTTAACTCGAGGCTTTCCTCTCGCAGAAAGGCGCTCGCCCTCATGCATTCACCGTAACGCCTGGTGCCATGAAAAGAGACTGTTTTCTTACTTATTGCTTTAATTAGGACTTTGCTTATTTTTATGCTACAAAACCAGTGGTTTTCATTCGAAACAAAGCCCGCTTCTGAAGAACTGGAGTTGGTCGTCCAACACTGGACACGCCAGGTCGCCAGCCCGCGCTGGCTGGGAGGTTAGGGCTAGGATCTCACGCTGCATGTGGCGTCACGCGGGGAAGCAAGGTAAAACACGGGTCAGTAACAGTGCAGCGTGTTTCTACCTATCCGTATTTATACCTGAGGTATCTGGATCACGGTGTAATGCCGCTCTAGGAGCAGCGTGAAAACAAACCAACAAAACTGCTCGGGGTGATTTGGCCCCCCTGAAGTTAACCACAAAAATACCACCGGCTCAAAGGAGTAAAGCTTTCAACCCCAGGCCAGCTATGGTAGTGTATCAATAAGATCTCATGATAAAGTCCAGAGAATAAACAGTTTATGCTGATAAAAAATGAATTTATAAGTAACTTAGTCTGCTGCAACTCAAAGGGATGTGACCTTTTCCATTTATCTCAAGAATACACTGAATCTCAAGCACGCTTTTTGAGGGAAAAATTTACAAGTAAGACAGGAATGCAACTGTGCTATTGATTTGTAGAACTCTGCGTGCAAATCGGGCAATTAACTGTATGCACAAATGATGAAGTAAATGAAAGAAAGAGAAAACTGTCCTAATTGAGCTTTCATTTTTTGAGAGATGTGAAACGTAGTACTAGATGTATTCAGTACCATTTTAACCGAGATACTCTGTCTTCAGTTGTTGGCCAGCATCCCATGATGTAAGACTGTAACACCATGGATCAAGAACAGAGGTGGAGGGTAATTCATAGACTGAATCAATGGACCATAATTAAAATATCACGTATAAAAGAAATTCTGAAATACTACTTTAAGGCTATCATTACAATTGCTTACAACTTCCTTCTAAATTCAAATGCTTACTAATTAAGCCCATAAGCCTGACACAAAAAGTGACTGGAGCTTTCTCTGTCTCTCCCTCCAGTGAAAAAGGCTTTGTCCGATGCATTTGCAGAACAAAGGGATGCACCATACACTTTCCAGCTAAGAATACCAAGAAGCTTAAAGAAGTAGTTTCAAAATATACAGGACCGATCATATCCTCCTTCAGTTAAAAATACAAAATCTAGTATGACTGGATACATGACAAATAACTATTAAACTCGTATTTACAAACAGTATATAAAAGCAGTTAAATCATGATAAGCTACACTTCCCCCCCCCCCCCCCCCCCCCCCCCGAAGAAAAGAGAAAATGAGGGAAAAAATGGAGGAAAAACTACTAGGAAGTGAAACTAAGACATTTAGGTCATATATTTCATTTCTTTCTTGCATGAGTGAAAAGGTTCTAAGTTAAAAAGAAAATGTCCTATATTAAAACCACTGCTTTTTGCCTATTCAAAATACCTGGTTTTGCAGTTAATAGCACATTGTGGTCATTATTTCAATACAAAGAAAAATAAATCGTATTATTTCTTCCAGGAAAATCATGTGCTTAGTTTCATGAACAAAACCAGGGCACTGGCCTGCAGTAGCTCTAACGACCGTGAATTCTGCAGTACTTCACTGAGGCAAGACTTCTTACCGAGCCTGGTGCCAGCGTCAGGACGGCAGAACAGAAAGCAGGATCCCCTGCCACATGACCCAGAACGCGAGGAGGGACGGGTGAAAAAAAGCACCCTCATGTAAAGCCAATTTGCTTTTTGTATATGCATGAGTTTAGCTTGTTGGTTTTACATCTTGTATTTTTAGCAATATTCTCATATTCAGTTCTCATATTTTATCAATATTCTCTGCTTAAGTTCAAAGAAATTTTGTGTTATATAAACTCAGTGTTAGCATCCCTTCCATGCCAGAAAGGAAGTGCCAGCTTTCAGTATACAAAAACTTATAAAAACTTACTACTATTTATTATTATTACTAAGTTGTAAGAAGGAAACAGAACAAGTAGCAGGCCAAGCTGCATGTTCATCCCCTTCACTGCTCCCCTTCGACACCGGTGAGAACAGCAACCGCAGGCTGGCTCTCTGCAGGCCTTTGGAGGTCGAGGAAGGGTTTGCCGCGTTACGCTGTACCCTCCTTCCCACTCCTCAGACGACTGTTCACAAAGCCCCATGGATGGGAACTGAGTGGGAATACAGCGGCGAAGGGGTGAAGATGGAAACGACCCTTCATGGCTGTTTCCCAAGATGTGGTCAGGGTCCTTGCTCAGAAGTGTCTGCGTCCACCTTGGTAGTGCAGATCTTTTCTTGCAAGCATCCGAGCGGGTTAGAGAGCTGCGGTCTGTAGACAACTGCTGAGTTCAGCATCCCTTAGCGCTGCAGCGCGGCGGCAATCAGCGCGGCACCAGCACGCTGCGCAGCGGTTTGGGGCAGGAAGTGAAGAATACCACCAAATTCAACTAAAGTAACAGTGTGCTTGGGGAGGTGGAATCCAATTACCGGGACTTTGGCCAGAACATCTGTCTAGACGTCTATGCTCTTGCAAAAATGTTATGGGATCTTTGATGGCAAGAAGTGGTCAGGATCTTGGTTTTTCATCTTATTTGAAAGACAACAGAAGCAAGAGCAATGTGAGTGCTGGCTGCTGCCCCAGGCAGAATTCATCAGCAGCTCTGGAGACGGGTGCCGCCTCCTGCAGAGCCATGCCGAAAGGCCCGTGGCCGGCATCACGCCGAGAGCGAGTGTATGGCGGCCCGGGGGACCGAATGAAGGACCCGAGTCCATCACACCCTGTAATGCAGATCAACAATGGCTAGGGCTCAGCTGCCTCAACTTTAACTTTGCAAGCCAAAATTGTACTTAATGAAATATTTCATCTCTAATATTGGTAGTGTGTACAAACCAAAACAAGGATATGAGCTAGATTGGGCTTTGGTTTTGCAAGGAAAGAAAAACAAGTAATAAAACTGAGAAAGAGTGAGCTGGCAGCGCTAAGTTGCCATCAGAAGTTGGTGACTGTCCTCCTTGACGACAGCACTGTGGCCTCAGAGAGCTGCTCCTGTGGTTTCCCAGCCAAGTCTGCAAGCATGTGGGCAGGGGAGGGGAGAGGAGATGATACTTAGCTCATATTACAGGGTATTTCTTTCATTTCACTCATCACATCAATTAGACAAAGCCAAAATCTGTGTTTCATCCACAGGGATTTCTGGGATGGAACGTTTTCACCTGGTCTTGCGTTTTTTTACCTGAGGTTCATCTCCGGTGTAGCACTTTATTTATTTACTTTTTGTTCTAAACAATAATAGACTCATACAGTAGACACAGTAGCTTAAAATGTTAATGGTATCGAAATACATCATTTGGATGTTAATGCTCTGTGTCAAAGTATTCAGATACTGAGGCAGCAGAGAGTACAAATGCAGTTGACCAATGTTTACTTTACCTTCTCTCGCTCCTGTTCACGTGGTCCTCCCCATCCGTCCCCCCGAAGCTCGCTGCTGGTTTCAGCAATGTCAGCAGTTCTCAGTCACAGCTCGCACAAGCCCTCCTATTTACTCCCAGTTTAACTTCTAAATCTTTTGTCAAACGTCTTCCATTTTCCCCCAAGGATTCTTTATCTCTTTACACAGTGTTACGTTACGCCACTGTCAAGCTCCATTCTGGCAGTACCTCAAGGAGAAGTGGCGTTACCTTGGCCTGACAGGGATTCCTCGGTACTCCAGCATCCAACATCTGACAGCAGCAGTCTGTCACTCTCCCTGTGGATCAGTGCTAGGAAGGGACACAGAAAATCTTTTTCCCAGCTACCTGTTTTCACCTGGGAAGGTCAAGACCAACCCGCTGTCACGTCCCACGGGCAGCGTCCTGCGGCCATCTCGCTCTTCCTACGGTTTTCACCACTCTCCCCCACTACTCCAGATCATCCTTGCCCAGTCCTCCCTCCTCCGCAGCCCTGTCTCATTGTCCTACTTTCTCATCAGCTAACTTGCTAGAGCTTTCCTCTTCTGGCTGCTTCTGCAAGTCTTGGTCTCCTTGCCTGGAGACCCAGCGTTGGCCTGAGGTTTCACCCTTCTGAGCCCTCGCTATGCCCTTCCCTGCACGGCTACCAGGTGGCTCCTGTAGCGCTTCAGTTACGGCCTTTGTTCCACCTGTACTTCATTCATGGAGGTTTCCTACTGCTACTTGCTCCAACGGGATGTAAAGGAAAGGAAGGCTCATTTATTATTTGACCACAACCTTGGCCCTTGGTAGCTACAAGGAAAATCCTGGGTTGTAGCCAGTCTAGCTGTAATTTGCAAGAAACGTAACCACTAAAATAATAACAGAAATCTCTACTGAGATTTGGACATATGTGTGAAAAGAAATTTTTCAAGGGTTTAGACCTTGGCCAGATGTTCACATCATTTCACAGACAGATCAGAAGTACAACTTAGATACAAAGACTACTCACACCACATTTCTGATCTTTGCTTGAGAGCAGAATGACACCAAACCGTATTGACAGAGAGGTCTGAAGAACCTGCAAACCATCCATGCACCAAGGTATTTTTGCCAAACCTTGATCTGGCTGAAAGCACTAATGTTGGTGAAATCAAGTACAAGAGTATTTCTGGTAAAAAATTCCTATCTATATCCCCTCACCTCCTTTTACCCTGACCAGGTACACAACTAATGAAATACACTCAGAGATGTACACGCTGCTGGTCCTCTGTTATCATACCCAATCAATAAGAACAATTTAGAGCAGCAGTAACCTCTCCATGCATACTTCCATTGTCCCAAGGGATCAATATAATCAGTATCGCAGCTGGCTGGTAAGAAATAATGAGATTATCACAGAATCACAGAATCGTTTAGGTTGGAAAAGACCGTTAAGATCATCGAGTCCAACCGTTACCCCAGCACTGCCAAGGCCACCACTAACCCATGTCCCCAAGTGCCACATCTCCACGGCTTTTCAATCCCTCCAGGGATGGGGACTCCACCACTGCCCTGGGCAGCCTGTGCCAGGGCCTGACAGCCCTTTCGGGGAAGAAATGGTTCCCAATATCCAACCTAAACCTCCCCTGGTGCAACCTGAGGCCGTTTCCTCCTGTCCTATCGCCTGTTCCTTGGGAGAAGAGACCGACCCCCCCTGGCTCCAACCTCCTTTCAGGGAGTTGCAGAGCGCGAGAAGGTCTCCCCTCAGCCTCCTTCCCTCCAGGCTAAACACCCCCAGAATGATAACAAAAAGGCAAGCTTTCCAAATTTTTTCTTAGTGTATGCCAAAACATCATACTTTTCTATCTTTCCATAAAGGACAAAATAGCAATATTTAAGAAAATTATATCTATTAAAAAAAAGTATATAAAAAGTATGTTTTTAGCTATGATTTCTTGAACTTTAACTTTCTTTGCGAAAGCACTACTTTTTTCCCTTAAAAGCAACTGTGAGATTTGACTTCTTCATTCTTGGAGAGGGGCTATACATGTTTAAAACTGTACCAAATTTTCCATAGATTTCTCCTGAACAGGACTGCCATTTGCAAAAATCTTGTGTTTGTATGATAGCAATACTTGTCTATTCACGGCTAAAATTCACCTAAGGGATATAGCTGATCAAAATCGTGCACGTGTTTTAAGAAAGCAAATTTATTCTAACAGTCTCAGCAGCTATATAACATGGTTACTGAAAGTGAAAAAGCAGAATCGAAGTTCCTGTCCTCTTTCCTGATTCCCCTCGTGGATCCCCCCTCGAGCAAGGCTCTGCGCCCCCACGTTGAGCCTGTTCCCAGTGAGTGCCACTGCTAGGCAGCTTTCAACGGCTTGCGGCAAAGACTGCATTTATGGTTGCAATAAAGCATTTTAACAGGTTATCTGGGTCCAGTGCTTACAAGTAGCTACACGTCTCTTCGCGCACAATCACGTCAGGTCTGTTTTAAGAGCAGCTATAAAAGACGGGATCGGCCGAATGCAGACGATGAGCTACAGGCACCATCGGCACGTGGCCCACGCTGTCACTGTTTGTGTAGTGACGCAGGGGATGCGGGAAGACTAAACCTTTATGAAAGGAATGAAGATCATCATCATTTCTACAATGTGTATGGGAACACTCACACTTTACCTACAGTGCTAGTAACAATTATGTTTTAGCTAGCTAGTTAAATAAATGGATTATATATGAATCTTACCTGGGAGGAAATGAGATGTCCAGTTCATACAATCTGTCTTTAAAGACTGACAGCTCTCTGTCAAATTCTAAAAGCTATAAAAGATAGAAATAAATGTATTCACTCTTTAATGTTGAACTGAAGCAATCTAAAAATACGACATTATATAAAAGGAAATAAACAGAGACTTTGATTACACAGCTTGAGGTATATCCCTCACATAATAGTTTTTAAAACACAGTGCAAAATGCTCAGTACTATTTTGATACATGAACAGTTCATTGAGAAAAGTGTTCAGAAAGTTCCTTTTCATCTCGGTGAAACACGTAACACTGGCTCTTTACAGCAGTGACCTATATGTACACTTACTATTTCAAGATGGCTAAATTTTTTCAAATTTTATTAGCAATCTTGTCAAAGATAAACTAGACTAGCATTAAAAAAGTACAGCAAACTGATATGCTAATCAGCCCACAAAAATGCCAGCAAAAAGAATCATATTACTTTATATTATCTTTAGGTGAGATAAGAAGGTACAATAAACACAAGGATGTGCACATCACTCTTCCTAAGCAAAGACAAGCAGTGGTTTTGCACACCTATTTCGGGTGGTGCATGTCAGATAGCAGAAAGAGGGATACGTGACAAGAGGTAAAATGTGTTCCCAGGCAGCAGCCGAGATATAGTACTAGAGGCAGATATTTAACAGAGATGTTCATAAGTCTAGATTTAATGTCCTGTATAAATATTAGTCCTTGCCAAATTTGTTTTCCCTTGGACCTCTACAGAGAAAATAAATATCTGCAGTCTTTTGTTCATAAAGCCGCTCATAACAAGTCAATGATAATCGTCCACATTAAACCAGTAATTGTTCTGATGGACATAAACAACCTTATTTCAGAGCCACGGCTGGTGTTAAGCCTGACGTCCGAGTGAATTAGCGAGTTAAAAGACAAAAAGCTCGTAATCGGCACTGTTACTGGCCGTCGCTCTAAGTGCCACTTTCTGTTTTGACAAGCGTGTCATCCGAGCAGGATCCCGCACGACGGCGGCGTGTTTGCCCACCGTTCATTAATCATGTCCCATCTCACAGCTGTGCTGATACCATTGTATGAATGGCAGAGGTTCCCAAAGAAATTAGATTGTGTCCCTCTTTCCCCTCTGCCACCTCATAAATCATTCCTGAAATGTGCAATTAGCAGCTACTTGTACACATTAATTATCTGTGTGAAAAGCAGCTACCTGAACCACCTGCACTGCTGATTAGCTGCCTCTCTGAGGCCCATCGTCTTTCTTCAGTTGCTAGCTGCCGTACTGCTGTACGTACGCACGTACTTCTACATGCGGGTGCCAAGAACAGGCAGCTTTCCCTATCCTAGTGCACCTGACACCAAACTCGGTGATGGCACACTGGAAAAGATTTTGCAACACGAGTAACTGCAGATAATTTGTACGTGTTTTAACATCTGATCAAAAGCCCGAGTATCCAAGATGTTTGGATAAATATTTATACACATCTGTGTGGCAACTTATGGTATGTATCTAATAATATGCTCAATCCTGAAAATGCTGGGATGGGCCAGCCACTATTCGTACTGAAGCATCTCAACATACTTCAGGAAAAAATGGCTTATCATGCATGTTTCCAGACTGTGATCCTGCATTTAAGTATATATAGATAGATGTGTAGCCACAATACATACATACAAACTGGCTATGAAAACAAATGTTACCATCCCTTTCCTGCTCCACGTGTCTCCACCTTAAAGACATCTGCCCAACATGAATCTAGCACAGGAAAAAAAATCTACCATCCCCAGTTAAAATGTTTCTTTGAAATATATGTCTATTAATACAGTGCAAATACATTTTTCCTACTGCTGCCGAGTAAACAGATCGGAGCAGGAAAGTGGAAGCATCAGGAGAAAGAGGGCTATTTCTGAAGTGTGAAAACTGCAAGGACTGAATAAAAGAACAATGCTCCACAGAACACAATGGTATAAATTACTCATGGGCATTCCAAGGGCTGGCGATGTTAAATAGATGCATTGTCCTCTCACACCAATTCACACTTTCGAAATTTTATACATTCAGATTGTTCTTGCTATGATGATATTTGCAAACTAAATGAAGGCTGGGGTCTAGGGGACTAAGCGTTCAGACGTGCATTATTATCCAACAAAGTTTCTGATGTGTTTATGTGCTGCAGTCGCTTGTTTAGTTGTGCCTGTGCTATGCAGATGCGCTGCTGACACTGGTGACAGAGAGGACAGATCACAGGAACAAGACTGTATTGTGTGCTGTGCTCTCTCTCAGTTCCCCGAGCTTCCCCAGGTAGAGGGACATCTTTAACCTGAAATGACACAGCCAGAGCCTCGCGATGACCCAGCTGGATGTCAAAGCCCAACTAGGTGCCTAGAAGAAATATTTAGGGAATGCTCGTTGTAGACAATTCATTCTCACATGTAAAACAGTTAAATATTTTCACTGGATTATTTGCACAAACTTTTATTTCGTGCTATATTTTAAATAATTGTTTAACTGTAACAAATTACTTTTTTTCCTAGCTATTAAGTGACTATGTTACAGTATCTGTAACCTTCTCTTCAAATGTGTCCACAACCTAGGCAAACAGACGTCTGCTCATTCTTACGAAGGGCAGTGATGAGTTATGTGTGTGTGAACCCACCTAAGAGCTTTTCTTTATTTACCTGGTAGCACTGCAGACAGTGGGGGAGGTGGGGGGGAGAAATGGTGAAAACTTGAACTGTGCATTTTGAGAAAATTCCGGTTAATGTTTCAGTAGAAGAGCATGTTTCATCTACTACTTTTTTTTTGGTATTAAAAGCACTTGGGTTCTAATTTAAGCCTGTAATCTCAAAATGCAAGATTATTGGTGAAAACCCGAGGTGTTCACTAGGTCTTGTCACAAACAGTTATAAATGTCACTTTCCCTCAATGCAACTTAGTAAGAGAAGGAACGGGACCCGACATGGGCATCATTTAATTGCATTTGCTTTATGACAGGTACATGGGTGCTGGGAGCTCCCTGGCACTACAGAAAATGAATGAAAATTAATATAGGCCAGATGATACTGAGGAGCAGTCAGAATCTCACAGGGTAATGTCTTTAATTTTCAAGCATATAACATTGTATTTAAAAAACCCCACCCAGAACATACTCTATTCACGGCGATTTTCAGCACACACTGCTCACTTATTTCCATATTGTATGCTGAACAGCATTGTGAATAATGACATTGCTGTAACAGCAAACATGAGTATGTCTGTCACTCTAAATGCCTTAAAAATGGCAAAGAAATTAAGTTCAAAGCCTGAAAATCAATATATTGTTCTATTTAATTTACTCGTTATAAGATCATCCTTAAGAACCAAATCTTTAAGACGTTACATGACGTGCTGGGGTAATTCGAACAATTACACAGAGATTTTAAAATGCTGTGGCTGGAAGTTAATTCCAGAACTGTATGTCACAGGCAGTTCAGAAGACTGTTTTTTTCCCTAACTCAATTTCACCCATCTATTTATCCCCAAATGATAGCAAGGATGATGCAGGGCCTATGTTCTATCTGCTGTAACCACCGAGTTGCTGATATTATGCCAAGATATTTGCTCTACAATGTCCAGTGACCAGCCCAACATGAACGTTTGATTAACATCTTCCAAACGAAAATGCCATCCACACATACGAGTTAATATTCTATAGTTAGCCAATACCCCGTGAGGCACCGAGGTAATACACCCCAGGAATACAGCCACGCAGCCGGTGTCAGAAGGCACGCAGCACGCATCCTCTGGCCTGCGACTGTGAGAAAAAACCCATAGGGCAGAATATGATTTTTAAAAACAGGTTAAATTTATTGATAGGATTTTGCAGTCTGAAGTTACGTATTTTCGTTTAGCAAACTTCCCGAGCCAAATGCTTCAATTAGTTTGTATACTCAAGCTCCTGTTGACCTGAATGGGAATTAGCTTGATATCAATGAAGTTCTCTGCACAGAATTAAAGAATGACTGCATTTGCAGTGAAGGATATTCCCTATTTAATTTGAGTAGAATTAAAAGCATTTAGGGCTGTATCAGTTGCAGTGCCCATCACCTCCTAAGGGAATCATCAAAACTGTTGTTTTTCCAGGCAACTGTGTCCCCTGTAAAAGCTGCTGAAGAGAGTTTTGTTTTTTCTTCCCCTTTTCTTGTCAGCACTATGAGGTACAAGTGCATTTATTTACGCAGAAGGGTGAAGGCAATGCGCGATACCAGGGCACGCGCAGGCCCTGCCTGCAGAACCCGTGCGCCACTCTAAGGACAACCTGAGCAGGGCTGGAGGGATGGTCTGGGGGCTGTGCAGCCCCTCCGACGGGGCCTCCAGTGAGCTCCCTCGCCCCAGGGCCGGAGCACGGGCTGTCCCCACAGCTCACGGGGCCGTATCTGGTTAAGCGGTGTGTGCTTTGCCCAAAGATAACAATTCTCTGGAATACTAAATTTCGGTATTATGTAGCTTGACAGTAATCAAAGGATTGTAACAGAGTTTAGCCAGTTGTAGAAATCAAGGTAATTTTGCTTGCCTCAGTATGAAGCGATGAGGCACTCTTAAAAGGTCAGTGTCCGTCGGTATGCTGCCACCTTGGCTAAAACCACACACGTATGAACCCTTTAAAACAGGGCAACTTAATTCAGTCATTGGAGTAGAACAACGGCAATTACTCATCAAGACCTACAGACCAAAGTCAGAGCATTGGTAGATCAGAAGGTGATATTAGCAGCATTTATCAAATCCATCTGCAGGGCCCACCAGAGAATTCACAGCTGTGAAAGGGAAATGAAGTTTCAGACCAAAAAGAGGAGATGAGCATACAGAAATGACCTTAGAGAATTAAAGTATGTGGACGCTGGTCACTGTAACCTCCTTTGCCAGTCTTGTATAGCACATGATTTTTTTCAAGAGGCTTTGGAAATACAGTAATTTTATCCAGCTTTCCAGGCAAAGAAAAATATTTAGAAACTGATTCAGCAGTCTACTGACTTCAAATATAGGTCTGTGGAAATGCTGATCCCTCCCACTTATCCATGAAAATGTCACACACAACTCTGGCCTTATTTTAAAGCTACTGTTTCCTCTCGCTAAGACTTTGTAGAATGATCCATTACTATGTATTTTGAATCTTAATTTTCTTTCTCTCATAAAGCCATTCTTTAAAATCATGTTTCACAGAAAAAACCCAGAATTATTGAATATAAACGTACCACTTACACTGCTCTTGTATATTATTATATTTCTGCATATTTCTGAGAATTTGTCTATACATCCTGAATGGCAGTGTTGTCAAATCATTAACTCCTACATAAAAGTGGATATATGGCACACAGAGAAACTGCACCAGATACACTTTTCTTAGCATTAGATGAGTTAGGCACAGGCAGTGTAAGACTGCCAGCACTGGAGGCTCCCTGTGCCTGTACTAATTCAGAAAATCTTTGATTTCAGTGGAAGCTCCCCCAGGAAAATGCTGGTTTGTTCTTGTTTTGACAATATGCCTCTTTCTCTCAGGAGACATTCCAATGGTTTAAAGGACATGAACATTTCTAATAAGTATTCCAACTTTTCAGAAACTTCTCTGGAAAATGCATTTAAAAATAATATTTCTGTTACGGAAATACTTAGATTGCTTAAAATGTCTAGAAAGAACCACACTTTCCCTTGATGTCTATTGATCACTAGAGTAATTACTGGAGACTAGTATTGGCTCTGTCTCATTAGAGCTCCCTTTTCTGTCTCCTTGCCCCATTTCTCACACCCCCATGTTCCTCACCCTCCTCATACCCCCGAGCCTGGTTTGCGCTGCAGGGCCCAGGCCAGGCTGGAGATGGCTGCCGCTGCCCGGCCCGAGTGCCGAGGGCCACGAGGCACAGGTCCTCTCCCGGTGAGAAGCAGCACCGTGATGCCAGACACAGCGAAGCCGTACCGACTTTCCAGAGCCGTACCGACTTTCCAGAGCCGTACTGACTTTCCAAAGCCGTACCGACTTTCCAAAGCCGTACCGACTTTCCAAAGCCGTACTGACTTGCCAGAGTCGTACCGACTTTCTAGAGCCGTACCGACTTTCCAAAGCGGTGGCGTGTTCGGTTGATGGCAGGGCAGGGAGCGCCCGCAATGCTGCAGAGGAATGTGCTCGAGGCTCAGGGCTTTCAGCTAGCATCAGGGTCTAACACAAACACTTCTCTGCGTTCACGTGCTGCAGTATTTCTCATTCTGAAAGATGCTTAGTGCCTTATGATGTCTGTTGGTCTTGTAATACACACACCCCTGAACACCGATTTGGATAAAACAGCGCTTCAAACTTTTCCATTATGTACCCCTTACATTTTTCCAGTGGAGGTTTGTAGCCCTTTAGACATTTCACATGCTTGGATTTTGCATATAATCTTGGTTTTCCTAATTGCCCTGTGTGGATCCTTTCAATCCAAGTCCGTGGACTCCAGGCTGACACTACCAGTACGGATGCGGTGGAGGTTAAACACCCTGCTGGCAACTCCCCAGGGCTCGGCCACCCTCTGATCTGCAACATGCAGCAGAGAATCCAGATCTTATCCTCAGATACTTTTGTTACTTGGAAAAAAAAAAAATCAATCCTGTTGTACCGCTCAGGTAATTAGTTCTCAATAAGTAGACTGAACTTAAGAATATGTAAAGAATAAACCAGTTAGTTATGAAGTTAAAAGCAGTGAATCAGGTTAAGTATAGACTCTCACTCATGCAGCAGCAGTTACCCGCATTAACATTCTGCTGACAACAGAAGTGCCTTTCACATCCCAAGGGCTCCTTGCTGAAACGCTGCCCTGCAGAAGCAAATCGCATCCCATCCCTCCCACTTCACAGGGCCCGAGGAAGAGCCCGAAGCATCTGAAATGCAGCACGACTCCCGACAGCTTTCAAACACAGACTACAGCTCCCATCCTCCTATGCTCCAGCCTCCTTTCTCCAACGAATGTTACTTGCTCTTTAGGACATCAGTGCAGTGCGAAAGCAATGAGGACCTCTTGGCGAGTGCCAGCTCTCAGTGACCACCAGTTGGTCAAAGTCTGAATGCATGCTTCCCATTTTCTAATGGTAAAAAGCGCGTTTTGTCACTCACTCTCCTGGGATTCCTGTTCTTGCCTTGATTTCAAAAATATGACCCTGCAAAACTGCATTCATGCAAACTGCCTTTTTCAAAACTTTAGAGGAAGAGACACTTCAACATTATTGTAAGTAATTAATTCATAAACTGTGCACAACAGCTTGTAATACAGCTCATTCAAAATGGCAAGAACGACTGAGTGAATGCTAACTTTAAAAACAAAAGATTTTAATTAGGAATACCCTGCTTGCAAATGTGACAGATTCAGTGGATTATTTCATTAAACTGTACATGTCTGTTACTGTGAAACATAACATGAATTTGTACCGCTGGGGAGTTAAAACCAGCATGCATTGTCCTGTCAAATTGTCAGTCTGAGAGCTGCAATTTGACAAAAGCACAAAAATATGTAGAATACAGTTTTAGTATTACTTGTAGAGTGACAAAAAACTGGAACCTTCTTGAAGAAAGACTACGATCCATGTTTCTTACTTGGACAAAACTCCCACTGCGGGTTGGGACTTCCCCTGAGCGAGGCCTACGAGGCCGGCTTGGCTGATGCGAGTTTTCTGGGGAACGGGCAGGACCCCGGAGGCACCTGAACGCCAGGCGTCCCGCTCGGGGGGGCGTTTGGGGAGCTCCGGTCATCCACCTTGTCTCCCCCACAGACAGTCGGGCATCTTGAAAGGTCATCTAAAACTTCCAGACACCTACAATTTGCGGTGTGCCTTTCCCAGAGGGGATTCAGATTCACACCCCTACTTCTCCGGAGCTGCCGGGCCACCCCAGGGGGTGCCTGGGACGGGGGGGCAAGGCAGGGCGCTCCTCCCGCCGAGCCCGGCCTTGGGCACGCAGACGCCCGCGAGCCGCAGGGCAGTGAGAGGTGCTGGAGGCCGCTCTTGGGATCAGAGGAGATCCGCGTTCCAGCCCTTGCTGCCTATACTGCTTTTCTTTCAATGCCTACGTAATGTAAAATACACAAACAGTCCTAAGACCAGGGACCAGAACCCACGTCTCTGCATCCTTGCAGCTGAGTGCCCCACTCTCATCTCTAGCTGTACTTTTTGTACAAAAGTGTCCTTAAGGATTACATTTCATGTTAAACTTACTATTTGCTAGTCTGTATGTGTGTGTGCACACCTACATGCATGGAGGCCGCCATCTCTGAGGTTATGAGGGGTACCTGGAGAATGCAAGAGGACTGGGCTACTGCAGAGAGTTGGTGAAAAAAAATTAAGCACCTCCCTATCTTTATGTGGATTGCCGTAGACTTCAGGCAAGACGTGGAAGCCTAGGTAGGGTGCTTTTGTATATGCACAAATATTAACTGTAAGGGATGATGGTGAGATCCATAAGCTCTTGAGGACTGGAATACAGGTGCCCACATTGCCTCTCTGGATATCCTCTTGCGTGTCGCAGTGGTTAACAAGGGTGCCCCTAGGCCAAAGCACGTTAGCAGATCATACTGACTACAGGCTGCATTACAGAGTGCAAATACAGATGTCGGACCTCTTCTTTAGACTATACTTAAACAATGACCAATGCCTAAAAAATAAATATAGTACAGTACACCTGAATTAGCCTTAGGGCTTACAATAGCTGCATAGAACAGGATAGGGGGACAAAAGGCCATGAAATAATATTTGTAACTTTGTGATATGTGCAAATTCTACACCAGAATAATTCATTTATTTGGAACATGAAGCTGGCAGTCAATAGCTAACCCAGCACATCTGGATTGACTTCTGCTTGCAATCTGGCTTTATGTTTGCTAGTGAGAACAATTTATTGATAATATTTCCTATCTCTGTCATTACTCATTTTGCAGTTTATCCAATGGCATATCAACTAACCACTAACTTAAGCAAATACAATTCCAAGCACGGGAATACTGTTTTTGAGTACAGGAATAGAGCACGAAGCCATTTTCCTACTAGTACTTTATGAAAATCAGGCATCTCAGATGAAGACCTTAAATAAAAGAGGCGGTTTCAGGATGCATAGGATTTCCTTATGACCAGTCCTAGATAACAACGGTCCTAAGCAATCAATTTCCTTCCTCTATCCTAATTTGCCCTTATACATCATATTCAAGATTTTATCTGGACAGGGGCTGGTTGGCTCAGTGGATAAACCTCTGCCTTTTCACCTCTGGGATCATGGTTCAAGTCAAACCCTGATGAAATGCACTTGATCGTCCTAATCTAGTTCTTAGTGGACAGTATTCCCATTATCTTTAAAAGGGTCAGAGGCAAGGCCATTGGGAAGAGTGCATTGTGCTATATCTTGTCTGTTGATTAATACATTTTCAGTGATGCCAGATCCTTAACCTTCATGAGCACACATATTCTCACACAAAGCTTAATAAAGGTCCCTCATGGACTGAACCTCTCTTCTCAATTTGCATATCATTTCAGGATTTCCTGGCAATATTAAAAAAACCCCACAATTAAATTACTCATAATTTAAAAGTATGTTTGCCTGAACTGTTTGCAATAACACCTCTGAGTTAATTAGCACGATAACAGATCACTTTAAATCATTACTGGGCATAGGGAGAACAAGACCTTTATAACTCAATCCATTTTTACAGCACATTACAACTTTTTTCTCATACCATATCAACTGAAGCCAAACAGACACACAGAATAAAAGGAATCTACCCTCGAAGGCTGATTTCACTGCTCAAAACATAGACATTGAATAAGAATGTGCTCTCCGTAGAAGTTTGCTGTTTGTTCTCTGCAGCAAGAGGGCTGCTGAAGGACCACTGAGAGCAACGTGAAGGTCTTTGCTTGTTTTTTTCCATAATAATAACAATTAAAGTAAGAAGTGGAACCACTTCCATTTCAGGGATATCTAGGCTGGACATCATTGGGCTTTTCTGCGTAACTATCTCGAATCTGTTTCGGAATTAATGCTGGTATCAACAACCGCGTCCTCTGAACCATCTGATCACCCAGGAGCTACTGTGCAGCGGGCACCCTTGGTCTAACCTCTTCCACCTCCAAGCAGCAGAGGCCAGGGGGGCGGCCGAGGTCAAGGCCAAGAGCAAGGCCGTGCCTCGGCGAGAGCGGGGCCAGCGCTGCCCCGGGCAGCAGCGGACAGCGAGGAGCCAGGGCGGCCAGGGGAAGCACAGCTATATGATGGGTCACTGGTTTCCACGAACATCAACGGACAGAAGAGACTATGATTTTAGTAGGAATAACATCAGGTTCAACTCTTAAGACAATGAATTCACTGATCACTTTTATTACACAGTTGTGGTCAAAATCTTAAGGACAGGACATTAGTTTCTATCTGGATTGATTCTTTAATATGGTTCATATGAGAGACAGGAATGTATGCACCATTTCTCATTTCTGATTGTGGTTAAAGATTACAAAATGATTCCTAATGATGAAATCATTCCTCTGTAGTCATTAAGAGTTTCTACATTCTGACTATGTATTTATTTAACTGACTACTGAAGAAAAAGCATTTAGCTTGTGGTTCTTTTGTACAAATCAATAACATGATTATAATTTTTTCGTTAAATAATTATCCCTGGCTTCCTTTTGATTGTTTTGAAATTAACAGCGAACTCCTAAGCACAAGATATTTTGAAAAAAATGCTTATAGCCTGATTTATCATAAATGATTATGGAATTTGAAAAAAAAAACGGTAAAAGTGTAGATTTATTCAAGAACTCCCTGCACACTGCTACTCTCCTGAAAGCACCGGCATGCTAATTTTTGTCACTTGAGAGCTGGCAAATCCAGGGCTACGACCAAGTTTTGTGTGAGTGACGTGCAGGTGAGTTAGCGTACGGTCAGGAAGAGCGGACAGCACTGCAGACGCCCCGGGCAGCCTGTGCAGGGGGCCTGGGCATTCCCCGAGCCCCCCTGCGCGGGGGCTCCTCCTGCTCGTTGGGCGGGAAGGAGCGGGAGCACAAAAGAGGGGCGGCTGGGATACGGCCGTGGGTCCCAGCTGGGGACTGCCGCCTCTTGAGGGGCGCAAGCGACCAGTTCACATTAGAGAAGCCTCATCTGTTCTTTGCCCACCGTTCGTGGGCAAGTCTCTGGAGCGGTGCTGTGCAGCACGGCTTGGCTATAGCCTACCGTCATGGTCAGAGGCGCTCAGCTTTTTCCCACTCAAAGGCAGCAACTTAAACTGGAATCTGGCTGACACTAAGGCGAAACTCTGCATGTTGCCTCTCCTCTTGTCCCACCTTTCTCACTGCCGCTCTGGAACACCCTTCCCTGTAGCACCTAGGCACGGTAGTTCTGTTGTAGCTTTGGGAGTTCCACCCTGGTCCGTCTGAGGTACTGTAACGTTGATGTACAATTCACAACATATGAATTAAATACTAAGACAGTTTTGCATTATTGCTACAGCTATTTTCAAATAGGTTTTCTCCTTTTTCTATCACTACACAGCTGGATAAATCTGGGTGTTCCTTTCTGAAATAAAATGATACAGAATGGTCATTGCACTTCGAGGTAATAAATACAGGTAATTGCTAAGCTAACTTTGGAATAAGCTACAGATAAGTCTGGATAAGCTACAGATTAGTTTGGAAAAATTAGACCTGACAGATTACTGTATGCATTTCAAACTGAATTTCTGTTGAACAGATAATTTGTATCTACATCAGATTTTTCATAAAAAATACTCATTTTTACAAATATATCTTAAGATTCTTTTTGTTGATTACAATGTAAAAAAGAAGGAATAACTGTGTATGGACAATGATAAAGTAGCCTGTTGATAATAAATATTTGTCAGGTCTTGTCACATCTGTACACATTCCAATGTTACTGAAGAGACACCACACTGATAAAAAAAAATACTCTCAGAAAAATCAATGGATTTTGAGCTAAAGCAGTTGCTAAACACACAGAAAACATCTTTATCCAACAGCCATAGTGCTGTGAAAATTCCCAAGCCTTGCATTGGTACGGCTAAGGAAAATTTAATCTTCCCAAATACTCATCAGGGCACTCCATCCTGCAGACCTGACAGCCCCACTTATAATTAATTATACAATTTCGATGGGAATATCGACTAAACAAAGCTATAAATCATAGAAAAAGTCAATAGGCATGGACACATTCAATCATGTCCCGACCAATGATTACTACTCTTAAAATACAATAATTATTTTCAGGAGCCAGCTTGAATTAAATTTCTGTCAGGCTGGTACAAGACCGGCGGTTGATGAAGGATGCGATGGATTTTTTGGGTTGAATTCGGCACAGAGACATTTATCCTTTTAGATAGGTAGTTTGTTTTTAGTGATCATGGTGCTGCGTGTTTAACTAGACCATGAAGATTAGATTATCTCCAATGGCTCATTATATCGTTTATCTTTTCCTTCCATGTTTGATCTGGAAGATTTCCCGCTTCTTGATGCATGAATGAAATGACTGCTGATTTCAAAATGGAATGTGCTTAAGTGGGATTCTGCCTACGCCTTCACACACCACGTCCATGTATGTAAAGTCAACCAGCAGTCATCCGAAATACCACCAGGATGTGGTAAACGGCAGCAACAAGAATAGCTTTGCTCAGCTTCAGAAATGTACTGGGAAAAAATAAAAATGACAAACGTTTGAGTTGTTTCAAAAAGAAGTTAAAAAAATTATTATAATAATACATGTAGACAAAAATCTGGGGCAGGAACAGGATTACTATGGAAGCAGGAACTGGGATTAGTAGTATTACTTTGAATTAAATGTCCCCCAAACTGCAAAACATCAGTGAAAGAAACATTATACAATATCCTTGTATTTCCCAAGGATGCATTCACCTTGTAAATTTAAAAAAAAACAAACCCCAAATCAACTCATCTCACAGTAACTGTGTTTTTAAGATATGTTGCCTACACAGGTATTTCTTGTGGTGAGCATACACGCCACACGTGAAAGACGTGCTGTGAGAAGGGACAGCAGTCCCAACGAACACGATGGACATCAACAGATGCTGAAAGGAGAAACAGATCTTCACTTTCCTCATGAGCCTGACTCATCAAACTCTTCTGATCTCAAGAAATGAGAGAGATCTCGGATTCTCCCATGGAATTAACCTCCTAAGTGTAAGGCAATTTAAAACCAGAGAGGGTAATAGGCTTCAGCTGTCCTCCTTGCCCTGGATCCTTGCAGACAGCCCTCCAAACAGCCCGGTTCTCTATGAACAGCAAGCGAGTAAGCCTTAGGTAGGAGAGAAGAAGAGAGAGGGGGGAGAGTCACAGCTCCTGTGTACATCCCACCCCTAAGCAAAAAGGAGCAATACACGGCGTAAGCAGGCACAGTGTGTAATTGCTACAGAGCACGGCAAAACCAAGAGGTGGGAACCAAAACACGAAGGGGTTCTCAAAAAGCTGAGATACAGAAGATGAATCCCTTGTCTTCTTTTATTCTGGGTATGAGGAGGGAAGGTAAAATTCAGTCACCCCGAGGAAAGGACTGAAGAAAGAAGAGGAACCCTGGCTAGCTCGTCAGCCTGCACAAACGACTTTGACACACGGTTTCCGCAGAACGCACAAAGTTTTCTGAAGGTTTTCTTTGTCTAGCGTAGCCTGCCCTATATACATAGCTTAGAATATTCACCATACGAATGCCACTAGTTCATGCACACACAGGCAGGTCAAGATCTGACACAGGCTAGCATAGCTCTTGTGATGTCAGTGAAGTTGGGCTAATTTCCGCAAGCACAGGGTCTGGCCCATGACATCCACAATAAGGCTCCCACATGCAATATGCATATTCCTGATTCTTCTTTGTGCGTAAATGTTTGGGGTTTTTTTTTTTGGATACTTAGTGTTTTTCCTTTAGATACATAACTCCTAGGAACCTTAGATGAAATTGAGAAAGCTGCAAGCAGTGATATAGAGATTTTCCAAAATGAAGCGGCCACATTTTGAAATAAAATCACCTTAAAGAAGATATAAAGCCATTCTCCACAGGAAAATCGTAGTCCTCATTACAAATCAGAATGTCAGTGTTCCCTGTATGCTTTCTCCTCTTCAGAAGCCCTACATGATTGCCCAAACAGTGCCAGTCTGCTGCAGGGTTTCAGCTTTCTATTCTATTTATTCATGCATTTCTATTATTCTTTGCACACTCAGAAGACCCAGATATTTTCAGAACAGCCCTGCATTAAGGGCTTCCCCTAAGTTACTACGGTGCACAATGAAGAGCTAGTAAAGAAACAGGATGCTTGAAGAAATGAAAACCAGAGGACAGAGAAGAAAAGTGAATTGTCACGTATATTTAATTTACAATTTTTTCTATGAAAAAGAAGGTAAACAGATACCAAAGTTAAGATGCTGTACACAAAACAATTGGCTAAGTGAGGGGGAAATTTGGAGCAGTTATTATGTTAGATGAATTATCTCTTCTCATTCTGTGGACAGGAGGGCTGACAAGGATAAAGGGCTGGTAGAGAAACGCAATTTGTATGTGAGTTTCCAACATATTCCTTCAAAAGTGTTTAGCAATGAACTTACCGCAGTGCCATTGTTATCTCTAAATACATCTTGATTAAAATAGTCAAAGAGCTTCTTTTCTAATTGTAGCATAACCTAAAAAAAATAGAGGAGAGAGGTCAGCAAAGCTCTTGGACTCAGCTACGTAATACACCGCTGTCGGAAGGGACCCTTTCAGACATGCAGCCCTTTAAAACTACACGACGTTTCTACACGTCTAAAGACCCTTGTCAGCTTGCCCATTTGGTTGACTGGCAATCACTTAAAAAGATCCAATTAACTGAGCATTAGGTGTGACAATCTATATCCCTCCCCTCCCTTTAAATTATCAGTTTGAAACAACTATATTCATGCTTTGTAGAAAAGAAAGTGAACATTCAACAACGTTTCTGTTTACGCAGGGGGTACAGAGGGCATTAAGTTGTTTACCTTTCGGTCATTATCAGATTCACGAAATATTAGCTTGACTACTTCATTTGTGTCAGCTGCCCGGATAGTCTGCATTGTAGCCTTTGCACATAGTGTCTAATAAAAAACACAAAGGGAGAAAGGAAAACTAGTGTATAGGAAACATAAGGCTGCATTTCATTGAACTTTATCAGTCTATGTATCTTCAATGCCCATCTGAAAATATGATTTGCTGTAGCTCAAAATACAAAGCATTGGTAATTTAGGTCACTTCCACTCATGATAGATTTAAAACAATAAACTGAATTACCGTTTGGAGAAGAACAGGCAATATTAAGAAAATATCAATCAGATAAGGCAAATGTTCATTTAACTTACTACCATGCCCACAGGCTCTTTGACAGGTCTCACACTGTATCACACATTACTTGTAAACATCCTCAGAAGCCACTTCCTCCAGCTAATGACTCCAAGCCCTACCGGTTGCTGTACCGCGTCCTTAAAAGCTGATAACTACATTGGCACTACAGTTCTGCAGGTTAACTCTTGTTTGCAAAAACTTCTGCCTTGTAAATTAATGTTTGAGTATAATTTAAAAGTCTGAGCAACACTCACACAATCTGACAATACGTTTCAGGGTTTACTCTGGATAGCAAATTCCCCATGCATCACCCTTTTAAATAAGAGACAACATCACATCTCTAGGTATTTGCGTGTCTAAACCATATTATAAATCAACACTTTATCAGGCTCAGAGGTATGAATTGCCGAGGAAGTGTCGACTCATTTGCCGTTCGCCTGGTTGGGGCCCAGTTTCAGGGGCAACCAAAGCCGACCCGGAGAGTAACGCGGAACAGGGTGTCTGAAGGGCTCGCTCCGTTGCATTCTAACAGGTGGAAATCTGGAGCTTCTAGCAAAGCAGTTAGGCATACATTAAACTTAAAACCATGCTTTAGATTCACTGAACCTATACTTCTAGTGAAGCTTTAAGTACGTTAAGTGCTTTGAAATGCAGAAATAGACTACACCTTAACTGTGGGCAGGCAGGCTTCACAAAGTGCTCTGCAGTGACCCAGCTTGGGCAGAGCTGCAGGACGGTGGGCAACGCCACCCCGGCCCGTCTGCCCGGGCCGCTGGAGACCACGAGGCACAAGACAGAAAGGGGAACTGAGAAAACCTTGGCATTACTCACAGGCAGAGAGAAAGCGGCCAGGATGTGCACCCACACCTGGGAGGCAGCTCCGCATCCTTCGCCGCGGCCGAGGCACAAGCTGCCGACGGGATCTAGGCACAGCCCTGGCTACGGGTACTGGCAAACACTGTCCTTCTGACTAAAAGCTTATCTTGCTCGAGGTTCTTCACAAAAGCGTGCTGAAGAAAACACCTCAGTCAAGAAGAGGCAGAGAGGTGACTTCCCTGCCCTGCCCGTTCCATTCCTTTTCATAATGGCCAGACAACAGATTTTCATTTTTGCATAATATGCACTTATAAAACAAATATGTTCTGTGGTAACAGGGTAATTAGAATTTCACATCCTATTAGGTGCTTCATTCTCTCACAAATAGAAATACTTATATTGGGATTCACTATTAGAAGTGCAGTATCTATCAGACACAACGCCATGAAACTATAGCTTACTTCTCAGTTCCCCATTCTGAATTTCTTCTGAAGAAGAAATACATGCCAAATGTATTTAAACAAAAATCCATCTGCTTCCAAATATTTTAGATCTCAGCTGAGGTTACTAGTGCTAGAATGGAAACATCTGGCAATGGACGTTTTGCTTCCATTTGACAGAAAGCCATTAAAAAACGACCCTTCATAAAGGCCCCCGTGTGTTGCCATAGTACAAACAAAAAGCAACAAGCTAAGCAATTTCAAAGGATAACTTGAGTGCAATTCAGTAAAAATAAAATACAAATCTGATTTTTTTCTTCAAGTCTGTACCCAAACAGGTGCTGATCCCCCATTTTACTGAATAAATGATGTCCTTTCCTGACAAATTTTTCTTGTCTCCTCCCCCCCCCAAAAGCAGTGCCATGTCTATAGATTACAAACATCGAACTCTGGGTTTTATCCTGAAAAACTTGGCACACTCATAGCACCAAGGCGGCCGCAGGTGTCTGTGAAATCACAGTTTTTCACCGGCCACAGGGCCACAGGCGTAGGCTGCCCTTGGAGAGCTTCACCTGTTCTGCGGAGTTTTAAGGTGCTTTTTGAAAGGCTTGGGAGCAGAGCGGGCAGATGCCGGCAGTAGGCCCGGGAGGGAGGAGGAGAGGCACACCAGGCCATCGGGGAAGCTGCGCCTTTGGTGCCGCTTGTTTTCAGCACAGACCTACTAACTTTTCCCTCGCATCGTACCGAAGGATCCGTCTCGTCTGTTCGGACACGTAATTACCGTTCTGCCATCTGTGTCTGTACGCGACACCGGTGAGGTAATCCACCAGCGAGCCATTCCCAAAGTGCGCTCCCTCCGATACCGGCTATTGAAATTCAAAGCACAGATTAGCTAATCGGGTCAAGCCCAAAAAAATAGCGCTTTGGGCTCATGTGTCACAAATCAGTCTGGTCGCCTTTAAACAGCGCACCAGATTAGAACAAGCACCCGAACAAACCAAAGCGGAAAACCCGCCGCTCTCTAAAGCTGGTTTCTAAAGCCCTAACAAATCGCTCCATCTTTCACTCATTTAAACTTTCCAAATGAGGGTCAATACGGTCCCCGAGCATCCAAATGCTAATGCGCTTAAGTGCGCTTAAGCAGCTTTCCAGAGTGAATGGGCCAAAGAAGGGCTCGAAAAGACAAGGCAGAGTTACTGTCACTGTCAAAAAGTCATTGTAGCCACCCCCGGAGTGGTTGCAATTCAAGAAATTCATGATTTCTGTCTCTTAAAGGCATCTGCTTGAGAACATTTTTTTTTCCTGGGCTGCTTTATCTCACAACTTCAGGCCCGCTCTAAAAGAAAAAAACCCCGCGATCGACTCTTGAGAACCAATACAGAGAAAGGACCCACATACCTTATTGCTTTCAAATTTCACACGCACAAAAAGTTACCTTATTCACAGACAAAAAGTGATTGGGCAAAGGTTCATTTCTTATACAAGCTGGAGCACTCCTTTTTTCCTCCTCCTTTCAATTTCTACAAAGTCGTAGTCACCCAAGCAGAAAACTTTCGGGAACATGTGCCTTTTTAGACAAGTCTACTCATGAAGGGACTTTTTGTTGCTGGTAAAGAAAATCAAAATGCTATGAAAACACACTGTTTCTTTTTGGGTATTCCCTCAAAGGTAGTCTTTTACAAAGTCAGAAGAGGGGAAATCAGATACCAAAACTCTGCCCAAGTTGCCTTTTTAAAAAAATATTTTTTCTTTGGAAACGAGATTTGGTTAAAAAGTTTGCAGGAGAGCTGCATTCAGAGCTGAGAGAGAACTCAGTATTCAGCCTCTGCCTAGCACACACAGACGTGTCTTACTCCCGTTTTCACATACGCTGGCCACACAGGTAGATGCTTCGTTGTATTTTTTAAATAATCCTTTGTGATAATTTATGTGTATTGAATTGTAAAACATAGCAATAACTTTTCTGATAATTGCCTTGGAACGTAATAAAAATGTACTGTTATGCAAAGCTAGGAGTGAATTCTTCTAAACTCTGCAATCCTCAGAAACGGAAAGCCTTTTGATTTACAGCATAAATGCCACCTTCAAAATACATCTGCTCCCATATATATACAACACCGCAATGTTTTAGACTGTATTTCTGCATACTTATAGTGAAAAGGGACAAAGACATTAAAACAATTGTGTTATATACATAAAACACACACACGCAATATTCTGTAATAAATACTACATAATTGCTTTTTATATTGCGTTTATAGGGGAACACTGAACAGCTGTGAACTGCACTACGGGTTCCTGCTAGCAGTGCTCTGCTGAAAAATTACAGCTGATTTTTCATTGATTTTGCACTCCTGCTTTCTGACCATCCTTTAGACTCCTGAGTCCACCTCTTGATGTTGTGAGTTGAGTTATTGCATGCTTGTAATTACTTCAACAACTTTTTTTTTAAAAAAATGTGGTATCCAAGCACATACAGACTCAAACTTTCCTACTGCCCTTGTCTACTGATTCTAAAGATGTGCATTATTTTTCCCAATGATTTGAATACTCTTCTTAGGACTTATTACTTTGAATTCTTCTTCTAAAGAAAAAAAAAAAAGTAGAATATATTCCTTTATAATTAAAAAAGTTCAGCAATAGTTGCAACTGCAATTTCCAGTAACCCACATGGATTAAGAGAGAAGTGTTTGCTGCCGAAAGTGCCAGGAGAGAAGTGCAGAGCCTGAAGAATGCTAACATGAGCCAGTTGAAATAAGGTCTTGAGCACATAAGAAACCAAATCCATTAAATTTAAGATATTTCATTTTATTCCAGTTACGTACTCTGTGGATTCTGGTAGGATAGAAAAGACAGAGGTACACGTATCATCTAATTATGACAGGGAAATACTTCTTTCCAAATGCTGCTCAAAACCCCAAATCAATCTGACACTTATTAAATTAGGATAATCAAATGCTTTTTTATTATTATCTGGATGCAAATTGTATTTGAAACAATCAGCGAGCTAAAAGATTTGCTACTTTGGGAATAACAGGAACATCTGTCTTGTTCGGGCTCCTCCTTACCTTCGAGGGGTTGATACGATTTCCTGGCTATTGGGAATATACTAACAGTAAATTCGCCAAATCATGTGATTTAAGAGAAATAAAACTTGCAAGTGAGAAAAACAAAGTTAAATGTAACTTTCTGAGTCAATGAAAGTTGTGCATTTAGCTACAGGATTTTTAAACTCTATCTGCCATTGGAATGGAGACTTATTTTAACTCATTTTTCACAAACCGTGCAGGGGGTATTTGGCCATACAGCTGCTGCAAACAATTAGGGAAATTACAGAGCTAAATTCCCCAATGTAAAGCAATCAAAACCCATCTGAGAGGACACACACTTTTACTTGAAAAAATATCCCTTAGACTATATATTAACTTGTGTTAACTTTAACTGTGTGGAAATAGCGACGTCTCAGAGCAGTTACTATGCTTTTAATACTAAGCTTCCAGGAGCAGGAATTTAACTCAGCAGCGAGATAAATGTTAGCTGAATAAAGAACAAATATAAAAACGTATTAATGAGAAGGCACTTGAAGTACCGATGTGCGAAATGGCCCTCTCTTGGGCGGTTCCCAGAGGGGTAAGCTCACGTCCCGGGCAGCAGACGGCGGAGGGGCTGGGTGGGACGGCGCGCGGAAGCCTCCTGCACCTCTCCTGTCTGTCCCGCAGCACGCCGCTTACGTAGCACGCGTACGGTCCATCTTCCGATGGCAGATCAATGCAAATCCCGTGAGGCTGCTGCCTGTATTCATTTCAGGACTGATTTAACTTCACAGGCAGTTTACAGCAGCACCAGTTCCACCACCTGCGAAAGCTCGGCCCAGCAGCTGCCCGAGACCTACAGCAGGACTCTGGTCTCCACCGCACGACCCTTTTGCTGATCTGTGGCAAAGGGGTATTTTGGTTTTAAAACACCTCTTTGGGTAGCGTCTGTGACAAGAAAAGCTCAGCACTAAGACCCTACCTTCATGCTCCCATTCTCCCAAAGATCTCCTGCGTCCCTAAAATAAATGATCCCTGCTGGAAACAACTTGCATTTCTTTGGGCTCAATTTCACACTAGCTGCACTAAGTTCATCGTGAAATGCAATTTCTTGTCCAGAAACTTAGACCGTTCACGACAACGTTATCAAAGTGTATCACCGTTTTGTATGTATAAACCATTTCCATTAGTTTTTCAGGTACTGCACTGAGCAAACTGAGAGGCCAGTTTAAGGGCATAGCCTCTGCCCGGCAGTACACGTAACTGCCTCTGTCGGGGATACTCTCTTGCCTGCTCTATTACTGCTGGAAACAGCACCCAGTTCTTACAGAGCTCTCTGTCGCAGCAACGGGTGAGACTTCTGTCTGCACAGGAGGCAGCGAGGCCACGGTCCCAGCAGCGCTCGGCTGTCACCGCTAGCCCCGGCCACCCTTGGCCCGTGCCGGGAGGGGCGCAGGGCGGCCAGCTCGGTGCCACGCGCCCGCAGAGCGTCCTGCCCTCCCCCGGGTCCGCAGAGACCCCCGGGTCGCTGACCGTGCCCGCCCTGCCTCTGCAGCTTTCCTCGCTGCCAACAGCTGGTGGCAATGACGGCTCTCTTTTTAATTCTCCTCTTCAGAAAAGAATCTGAATTAAGTCCAAAAGGCCTTTGCTACGAAGATTCTCCGAGATCACAGATCTGGAAGAAGGTGTGGAACGCCCAACCTTACGTTCTTGGAAAGAATGTGCTACTACAGCTCTGTCCCAGGAGACAGGACCACCCGACTGCGGCTATCAGCTGCCTCCTAGCATCTTTTTCACCCAGAACATCTACTTCTGACGGCAGCTGAAAGAAATCCCTCTTGGCATCTGTTACATGTTTAGCAGCAATAAAATTCAGTCTGTTTATTACATGCTCAGCATAACCTAACTCAGCTACTTAGACACTGTGCTTAATTTATAAACCTCTGATATTTAAATCTGACTTTCCTAATTTTGGCTAACTATCCTAAACACTCTTTTCTTCTGAAATCAAGCAGTTTGTTCAGTTAGCTGCTACTTTGTACAAGATGGTTTAATTCTAAAATTTTCATCAGTACCCATCAAATAGCAGAACGTTAATTACTACCTGCTCACCTACACAGATCCAAAAAGAAAGAATACGGGATAATAGTTTCTCACACTCCTAAATTTTTCCCCGCAGCATCTTCCCACACCCCATTTTGTCAAACTGAGAAAGAGACTTTCATTGGACACTTCGTGGTGCTCTGTCCTAAACAGTTTTGCAAATATAACAATCTCCCATTTTGTCATTATTTTTCTTTTTCAATACTGGTGTTAAATGGACCTTTTTAAAAAAACCTTTCTTGTATTACTGTTCACCTCCCCCCCCCCCCCCCCCCCCCCCCAATCTCCTTCTAAGAATTAAAAAATCAGGACGGAACTCCTTTTCCATCACACATACTCACCTGCATGGTGATTAGCTTCTAGTTTTCTCTATCTGACTCCTTCTGGTCAGGTTCCACATCTTTTTGGATTCTCGTTTCATTTTCCTGACTACGATCTCCAAGTCTGAGTTCAGCTAAGCATCTACATATTGATTCACAAACAATTTATCCCGCGTCAGGAACACAAAGCTCTGTAGGGCCCCTGCGGGCAATGGTGAAGTTCTCAGGTAAAGGGTTCTCCTGCCCCCTTTTTAAGCTCTCAGTTTAAATTCACTTGCTAACATGGATAATAAGTTTCAAATGCATTCGGGACTTTGATTAGATCTGGATAAACCCTACACCACTAGAAGATCTGGAACTTGGAAGCAATCTGCTAGAAGAATCCCTTCCCTCCCCCTGTCCATCTTCCTAGTCATTTAGCATCCCTGCTTGGTGTCAAGTGGGGTCCTCGGGGAGTTTTCAAAGACAATGATTTGCTTTTCCATAATTACAGGAACTGGAACAGTCCAACTGTTCCTATGGAAATCTTCTGTATATATGTTGTCTTGTCCCATAATGTGTGAACCGCTTGAGATTCATTCAGACATTCTTCTATTACTTCTCTTCCACTATTTTTTCTGCTTTGGCCAAGCAGCAATACCAGCTTGAAAAATTCCTTGTTGGAAACCTTCACAGCACTTACCCTTTTTTCCTCCGGCTGACTAAGCAGAGGACTGTATGTATTGTTTCTGTTAAGCAACGACTTTGATGAAGCACGCAGGATCTGTGATGTAAATCTGTTTCTGTAGAGAAATGTAAAATCCTCTGTTCCCTTGAATTTGGGAGGAATGAAATAAGAGGCAGCTTCTCTCCTTATAGCTAAGCTTGCTTTTATCTAACTTTCAGACTAAGAACCTTCTATTTCTTTTCATTTTAAAAGCAAAATAGCCTGTGAACCCCATCTGCTCCTGCGTGCCTTGCAATTGCCTTTGTTTTGAGTGGTAACATTTGCTTCTGCTTGTGCTGATGGTGTTATTGTTTCTGCTGCCTCCATATTTCACATTTCTCAGAGCTGTAAGAAATGAAGCACGGGAGCAGTTACATGAAGTAGAAAAAATTTAAGCAAACACTTAACAAAATTCTTTGGTGCTTCTTGGCTCACTTCCAGAACTGGACATTGCAGGGTTCCAAATAACCGATGTCCGTCAGCTTTATTCTTCTTCGCCGTTGCAGGGAGCGTGCTCACTGACACAGCCTGCCGGGGCGCGACGGGAGCGGGCACTGCCCGTCACAGCTGCTGCGAAGTGCTCTGCGCAGTACGGTATTCCCACGTTCTCTCACCCAGAACCAACAGCAACCCTCAGAAACACTCTCGTGCAGTATTTTGTTCCACCAACTAGCACTGCCAAAAAGAGTAAATTCGGGAGTTTGCCCTTTAAATTAATGGGGAGTTTGGTACAAAATCAGTGGCGTGACATGGCTCAGGATCAAGGCTCAGCCTCTGAAGAGTGTGAACCTTTGGCTTCCACAAAGCAGGCTTACAACAGCAGGTATCACCTATGTAATATATGATGCATACCCAGTACACTGTTCAGTAGTATTTTTATGCTTGACTTCTATTAAGCTTATCCTCAGAAATGAAAATTGGAGCTGACTTTTAAAACATGAAGTGTTGGGCAATTCTGAAATCAAACCACTTATCTACCTAGAGTCTACATTAGGTGGGTGTCAATCTCTTCTCCCAAGTAACAGGCGACAGGACAAGGGGAAACAGCCTCAAGTTGCACCAGGGGAAGTTTAGGTTGGATTATTGGGAACCATTTCTTCCCCGAAAGGGCTGTCAGGCCCTGGCACAGGCTGCCCAGGGCAGTGGTGGAGTCCCCATCCCTGGAGGGATTGAAAAGCCGTGTAGATGTGGCGCTTGGGGACATGGGTTAGTGGTGGCCTTGGCAGTGCTGGGTTAGCGGTTGGACTTGGTGATCTTAAAGGTCTCTTCCAACCTAAACGATTCTATGATTCTATATGCCTTTAGGCAGATACTAGCTACTTTTAATCACAAAGTGAGAAATATAGAGAAGTACAAAACATTTTTGTTGGTGGTTTTTTTTTTTTTCTGTCATGCATAATAGCAAAAATAATTAGTCCCTGAAAGAGGGAATTTGAGACCTGGAACAGGAAAGTGACTTGCATGAGGCACGAGTGCATTCCGGACGCCAGCTCCTCAGGCCTGTCCTCTTGCTAAGTCTAAGCACAAGCGTGAGATGGATGTGCACCCTCCATCTCATCAAATGACCACAAGTATGTATGGCAAAGTGGGAGAGATGTTAGTATTCTTCCACCGTTTCCCATCTGTGGGAAAAGAACACCCTTCCTCTACGTTAACTTTACTTTTTAAGGGAGCAAATGTGACAGGCAAATAATTTCCAGTTCACTGTACCTGGTTTTCTGACCTGAACAAGTTGGGAACGTGAAATTCACTGTGTTAATAACTGGAATGTGCTGTGCAGTGTTATGGTGAGACTAAAACTTGGCTGACCAGGTGATGCCTTGCTGATGCAACATGTGGATGATTTCCTTACTGTATTTTTCCCCTTTCTCTGTTTGTCAAGCCTCCCCGACTCGACTCTTTTTCATCCTGCCATATCTCACTCATTTCTCATCGATGTACTCCCTGTCTGGTTCCACATCATTTGCTCCTTTATTCACTTTTGAAATGGAGTATGAGTCCAGCAGCCTGTAAGTTCAAATAATCCTTTTTAGCTAGTTATGTTCAAATAGCTCAGAAAACCATGAGGCGGGATTGCCGAGTTGTCCTCCTCTCCCACCACCGCGGTTGCGCAGCCTCCAAGCAGCTTGACTCTGAAGACCCTGAGAAGCGGGGCTGTGGGGCTGCGGCAGGTCCCCCAGCAGGCACGCTGCCCAACGGCAGGCTTATGCTTCTCGAACAAGACGCAAACCATCGTGGAGTTCACCTATTTCCAGGAGCACTTATTCGCACATTAAAATAAATGCATTTCGGATAAAATGAATGAAGGATATCTTTGTAAAATACTGTGCAAGGTGTGGACCCAAGGTTTACTATATTCTCTCCGATAAACGGTAAGATGGACTGACAGATCGGTATGTGTACGACACATACACCACACCCAATAAAAAGACTGGCAACACATAAAAAACAGTTGTGGGGTAAAATAGTCAATGTGGAGAGCAGGAAACAGGGTGGCATGTTCTGCTTACTGCCTCTCTTCACCACCCCTGGTAAGGTAGCTTTGCGTTCTCTTTGGTGTGGTTTCTGACGGTGTAAGAATGAAGGGTTTGCGCATTACAGCAATATTTGGAATTCCCTGCAGGACACCGCCTCCACTGAATGGGTCCAAAGCTCAGTTGCTGACCAACAACAAGTTGTATTGCAGCCCTCGACCAACTAGAGTGAGACGGCTGATCAGAGAGAGAGGAGGATTTGGAGGAACAGCAACTTCACACCATTGGCTGGGGATCCAGAGGGATTTAACCCAGCAAGGAATGCCGATCCCTGGCTCATTTGACACCACTGGGTGTTGCAGAGCACAACTGAGAGAGGACAGAAAGCTCTGCCAGAAATGCAGCTTCCACGGTCCTCCTGCTCCTATGGACCAATGATCCATCTGGAGGGGATGGGGGCCCAACTGGGCAAACAACCAGAAAGCATATTCTACAGAGTTTCTGAAACACAGATGAAATTTTCTCCTTGAAGCAAACCAGGATTCAAACATGCTGAGAAATACAGAGAGCTCCCAATTACGCAGACAGAGGGAAAAATGCAAGTTCAAAAGTGTTAGCGCAACATCATTTTAAAGCCAACAGCTGTGGACTAGTTCGTGAAGTGCTATTCTTTTCGCTGTATCTTTAAGTGCCGTTAAATTCATTTGTCACTTGATCGAAAGCCAACAGGCTACAAATCTCCCAAGCCCCTCTCACACTGAATAGTGACAGGAGTATTCTGTTCCGCCATAAGAAAACATTTGTGTGCGTCTCTGTCCGGAGTCATACATGCTACTTTAACTCATCTGCCGCCCCATTCTCTCCAGCCCAGGAGGACAAATTGCTCACTGTGGCTCCCTTTCAGAGGCAGTACAGCGCGCAAAGAATCATGACTGAGCAGAAACACAAGAAACAGGCACATAAAAATTCATCACTTTGGCCTCCTGACCTCTCGCCACTGGGTTTGGCAAACCCCGTCTCAAAAAGTAGCACCAAGGGAGAGCTAAGCAGACCGGCTGAGTGAAATTACTGACAAAAAATATCTTGGACACAGGAAAACCCCACCAGATGCTTCATTGTCTTTGCAGAGAAGTGGTGCTGAAAAAGGGGGTGATCTACCACATGGCATATTGGGTGGAATAAGTAGTGCCATTGTTTCAGAGCAGCTCTGTCACTTTACTGACTGCAATACAAAGAGGTGTAAAGCAAGATTTAATCCTGACTTTTTAGTCAGCAGATTAAAACCAATCATGCCAGATGTCCACAAGACTGTTTAACATACAGAAAGCTTTTTCATACTCTACAAAAAAGTCAAAGCTGTAATAACTTCTTCTTTATTTCCTCTAGAGAGGCCTTTTTCACTCACATTTAGTCAGAAAAAAGGGAGATGTTGTAATGGATTTTAAGATGTGCTATTAATTTTTACTCTAGCCTTTGCTCTTTTCCCTTTTGAGACAAAGCTAAACACAGTAAATTCTTTCACCCATCCAAAATCAGACAGGTATGCCAAAAAAACCTGCTGGTATGAAGAAGTTGTGATTGCAAAAAGAATTTATACCCGTAAGACCAGAGATGGACATTATCAGCAGTATTCGCAACAGAAGTTAAAATTCCTCTCCATAATACTTGACGCGATGCAAGATACAAAAGTGTGGTTGTCAGCATGCTGATAAATAAGCACATAACCGTTCCCCCCCAGACTGGAACCGTGCGTGAGTTTTTGCGCAGGTGCCTCCTCACGCGTGCTGGCACACCCAGCCTGAGGACACGCACGCTCCGCCGCCTGCCTTAAATAAGGCACACATGGAATTTGGGGCTGGGGGTGTCCTGCACAGCCCTCGGGGCAACCCGTGTGGTACGCGACAGAAACCTCGCAGGGAGCACGAGAGCGGCGCTGACCCCGGCCCGGCAGTCCGAGGGGCAGGACCGCGCAGAACCACGGACGTGCGCTGGCGGGGCTCGGCGCCGCCGCAGCTGCTCCTGCAGTGGGACCCGGACACTGACCAAGGTCACCAGAAGCTACGACAACCTCTGAAATATCAGTGCTAATAAGCGATATTCTTATTTAGAATCATAGAATCGTTCAGGCTGGAAGAGACCTCCAAGATCATCGAGTCCAACCGCTAACCCAGCACTGCCAAGGCCACCACTAACCCATGTCCCCAAGTGCCACATCTACACGGCTTTTCAATCCCTCCAGGGATGGGGACTCCACCACTGCCCTGGGCAGCCTGTGCCAGGGCCTGACAGCCCTTTCGGGGAAGAAATGGTTCCCAATATCCAACCTAAACCTCCCCTGGTGCAACTTGAGGCTGTTTCCCCTTGTCCTGTCGCCTGTTACTTGGGAGAAGAGATTGACACCCACAAAAATACTCACTCAGTGCGCTTATTTAACTCACCTACAGAACCGTTAAACACCTTGCAGTGTTTTCATAATGTGTTGCTTTCTTCTTTTTCTATTTATAAACAAGTTAATCTCTAAAAATATTGCCACAAAGGATATAAATTCAGAAATTACTGTACTTTTAAAACATGTTTAGTGTTTTTTTTCTGCTATATTACAGAAGTGCAAAAAACCTGTGTATTAGTGTCCCCCTCTGAATTTCCATAGCCAAAAATGTTCATAAATTCAACAAAAAACAGAATGTATATTTAGTTTCTCATATTGAATTCCAAATCATTTATGCATTTAAGAAAAATAATTGACTTATCTTTGGAAAAAAGCTATAGAAAAAAACCCCTTCCCTTAAAATTCCAGTATTAGACTGATTTGTATCACATACATTGTTTACTAACTCAGAAGCTATATGGCAGCAAGATAATGCCTTGCTTGGTATCCCTTATCTATCAGTCACCTATGGAAAAAAATACAACGTACATATCTCATTTGTTTTCTTGTCATGCACTTTAACAAAATCCTCATTACAAGCTCCTAAAATAAAAGTAACCATCTTATCGAATCACTGACCTAAACCAGTACTATTAAAACAATTTTCCTCATTTTATATCTAGTGAAGACCTACATGAAAACAGTTAAGATCATATGATACACGAACCAGCAAGACATTGCTTTAGTTATATCGATACTATGTTAAGGACAGACAGAACTTTCTACTGGCTTTTTAGTACTTTCAGAGAAATACCCGTAACCTCTTACTGCTGCGTCAATGCAGACGCGAGAGGACGCTCTGTTAAACTGCCTCATCAGCCGTGTGCGTAACCGCGGATGCTCTTCCCTCCTGCCACCCACTGAAGTATTTTGCATCCTTTAAAACTAGGGTGCCACTCCTGGAACTCATGTGAGACAAAGGGAGAAGTATGTTTTGGTGAATCGCGCTTACAGCATTGTAAACCACAGCCACAGTTACAAGCCTAGTACCATGCTTTCTTCCCGGAAAACGTATTTCATTAAGTTAATTAAGCTGCACTATTTGTCCTTCTACCATTACCACCCTTATTGCACTCTTTGCAGGTCTTGTCTCATACTGGTAATTTTGGACAGGTAGACACCTTCACTAACGTTTCTCTTTCCCCCAGTCTGTTACGGTGACTGAAAGGTGTAACGCACTTGCTTTAAATCTGCTGGCATCTCATTCTTGTACCGAGGAGACACGGGCAGGAACCATAATGAAGATGATGGCATTTTCTTTCAAACGAAGTCCAACTGGAGACTCTCAAGCTACCTAAGAGGAGTAAGTCAACTAAGTGTACATCTGACTAAGAGACTTCTGCCAGTTAAACGCTTATTTCACCACTACTTATTCCACTTTGGAATTTGCACATTTTAAAAATTGTAATTCTACTCCCTACTTCTGAATTTCTTCAAGCAAGTCTTGTGGGTGGCCCTCAAGATACATTTTACCAATTTTTCATGCCCATCCCTCGAAATGTGACCCTGCTCCTGTGCTTTTATCTCTCTGACAACTTCACACAGGAAAACATGCAGCCCCTCTGATAGCATGAAATCGGAAACAATAGCCTCTGGAAACAAAAGGGAGTAGGGAAGCAGGATACAGTCCAGGTCCTGGCTGATTTTAGGCACAAACAGATGTTCATAGGACCCGATACCCTGAGCAAGCTGAAAGGAAAAGCTTGTAAAAGAAATGGCCCTTAAAAACAATGTATTGAAGAGCTTCAAATAAAGGCAAAGGGAAAGCAATATGGCTTTCAATGATAAATCTCAGCAAAGAAAACCAAAGTGGCACCATGAATTTCAATGATGCATTTTTCTTTTTCAATGAACTCTATGGCTCGTTTTGAAATCTACAAATTGCTCAAATCTCAACTTAGTTTACAAGTCTCCCATATCCATTAAAAGGTTACAATACATGCATTTCTCGTTTCTTGTAACTAATCACCATAGCTGGGAACACCCAGTGAAGTCCTGAAATATAGGCTAATGCTATTATTTTAAAAGCTGCTTATAGCTCAACAAAGAGGAATATGCTGAAAGAATCCTGAACAGAAAAAATCTTAGACTAGCTGTTGGAACAAATTATGTTCAATCTCCTTCTCTTTTCATGTGCACTATTTCAGACTCAAAAAGCCCCACGTAAAGAATCTACGAAGCGCTGTCCTGAATTGGACCCGGGTTCTGTTCACAAAAGCCAATACGCACCATTTACAAATGAAACAAAGCGTAGAATCACTTCTCTGACTGAAGTTTTTGCTTTTGTGATTAAAACTCTCTTCCTCTTTCTTGAAGAGCCTGCCATCCAAAAGGCCCCGTGCCATGCTCCAATGCACAAAATACATGTATTCATTACAGGAGAAAAAAAAACCCTGAAAAATTTGGCACAAAGGCGGGTGCATAGCTTAAGTCCTGTTTAGGATAGCCCTCACTTGAACTCTGCACATTTGCATAGATTTTACCTATTGATTGTCTCTATCGGGAAAATAGTGGATAACTGAAAGAAAGGTTTCATCAGCTGTTTGTAGTCAGGTGCAGATTTAACTTGTTAATTATTAGCATCAATGAGATGCATATGGTAAAGAAATAAAGAAGTGGTATCTTCCTTCACCAGCATGAAACTCCGTCAGAAATAATTTTAATGTCTGAGACAGAAGGTATCTAAGTCTGCTTAGGAAGCTTTTAGAAATTACTAGTCGAAATTCAAGTCAAAAATGACCATGCATTTGTCTAGTCTAATCATACATACCACAGACCACCATGCTGCACCAATTTCCTCCTGAACTGAAGCAGATGGCACCTCTTTTACTAAAGCAAATCTTCAGAAAGACATTAGCTCTTGATAAAACATGGGACATTCACCAATTCCTCTGGCAGTCGCTCCAAGAAAAGAATCTCTTATTAATCACTCTTGTGGCTAATTTCTCATGCATGATTTTTCATTTGAAATTGTCTGTTAGTGGCTTCTAAGTAGCATTTAGACATGAAAGGAACAGGAACATTGCTGTAAACATAGCAGAATGTGGAGACCGCAGTCTTCTAACGACAAACCCCTGGGAAACCCTCTCTGAGCCACCAGCCAGGGCTGTTCCAAGTTAAATTTAATGGAGGTCTAAGGAAGCCTGGTTCAGCAAAGCTGATACTACTACCTGTGAAAGTAATTCCTCTTTGGCACCCAAATCTGGCCTAGGGTCTCGGTAAAAAGACAGAGTGCCTTACTCTCCTCTCATGCCAAATGATGCTTTTTCAGTACGTGAAGATGTTTGATGGATTTCAATATACCAGCTCTGCAGCCACATGTAAAATCAACTTCGCAATTCTAAAAAAATATACCTAAAGATGCATTTACGACATACACCATGGCATTGCCACGGGAGCTGAGGTTGAGTGGTTTGCCTTCAATGTCTCCTACTGCTCTGATGACTCACGGCTCCTCAGTGCTCCTACACGTGCAAACACAGCCAAGCACAAAGTTAAACGACGATATGTTTCCAATGAACTCGTTTTGCCAAATGATCACTTGATTACTATTTTCATCCAAGTTGTTAATCTCATGACAAACTGGCTTGTACAAGTGTATTTTGTGATTGCGTTATATCTTTCAATTTTTTTCTCACTAACAACTTTTCCGTTAGTTTGCCTGAAATGAATGTCAAGCTAACGAGCTCTCAGCTAATGAGAACCTTGCTCGGTGCTTCCCTCCTTTCTTCCCCCTTAACTACAGGCACAAATCTATCCCTCTCTTATCATTCTGCAACGTCCCAGGTACTCCAATTTGTTCTAAACCAACATTAAAGACTGTTGGCTACAGATGGACAATTAAAATTGCCCAGTCCTACTAGTTAAAATCCTCCTCCGTTACTAATAGACTATTGTATGCTTCATAATCCTCATGTGATGAGCATTTCCTGTTTCTTTCAGCATGTAGAGCAGAAATACATACAGAAGACCTCTGCTATTTCTGAAACAGCATTTTCAGTTTTATTAAGTGTATGAAATAAAAGGTGTAAATTTTTTTGTCCTACTTTCTAAGCAGAAACCTGGTCAGATCCAGTAAAATACTGATCCTGCTCTAAAAGCCTAAAAATAATGAACATAGCAAATGAAAAAGGAATGACAGAATAATGAAGGAACAACAAAACTGCTGGAGTGATGATCCAGGAGAAATCCAACACCCGACTGACCAAAAACGCCCCAGTCTGCAGAATGCCCGTCTCCTGCCTACGACTTCTTCAGGCACCTCTCTGCCTAAATCCCACGAAAGTCTTGCTTCGGCAAACATGCTGCGAGCACGCTGGTGCGCAGGGTGCTGCCGTCGCGGCCACGGTGACAGCGGACAAAGAGCAGAAGACAAGAGTCCCACCCAACTTCCACTTACTGATTTAACGGTCAGGACACATCACCCAGGCGCAGGTGGCTCAAAGCTCTCCTTCGTTTTTAAATTATACAGAAATATGTCAAGTTAAAGAGATTTTCAGTACATTCAAGGAAAACATTAACTCTGAATTTTCTACTCTCAAATGTGAACAGAGCTCGCAAACACTTCACTTGGGTGCAATACTGACATCCTCATGAAATTGAGCATTTGCTAAAACTGCAAAAATGAAAGACAGAAATGAAAAATGAATCTTGCTGGTTTATTCAATGACATTTACAAGTGGGGTAATACTTGAAAGAGTTATACTTGATAAGCCTTCAACACCTACTGAAAAGAAATTCTCCTATCTATGTAGTGGATACTCACTACTCATCATCTAGACTTTTGGACTGTCTTCAGATATTTCAGAGTGAGAAAATCAAAACAGACTAGGGTTTTGAATGGCATTTAAAAATATTTTTTCTGGATGAATGTTAATAACGTAGTATTACTGGTATGTTGCACTACTGAACTATCCATAACAATCTGATTTCAGAACCGTATCAACTAAGCAACCAGTATGATTTGCACCCACTGTAACATGTTTACTCCACAAAAGACATCCTTTAACTTCTTGGAACTATACTCAATGTGCAGGAAATTCAGCTGCCAGTATTAAAGGATTTTAAAATTACCATTACAAAACCACAATAAATTAGCACACAGAGCTGCTCAGTTTAAATATTGTAACATTACAGGCTTCGATGGAAGTTTTATTGTGTTCTAGGGAAATTATCAAAGGCGGGAACAATGTTGATGGTAACAGCCCACATATACCCTTCTGTATCTTCCCGGTGCACACTCAGGGCTGAAAAAAATCTGTGCAAGTTATTGGCAAAAAATCCAGTGAACAGCCAACTGTACAGAAATCATTGGCAAAACCAGCTTTTCATTTCAATGCTCACAGGTTTTCAACCAGAAATTCTGACAGCAAGGGGTCAACGCAAGCTATTTACTAAAGCACATACAATATGCAATATCAGGCAACTGTTTGAGACTTCTGTAGAGCCTAACTACAATAGAATTACAGCCTTAATTTTGTCTATCCCTGCTTTTATTGTTTGTCATTGTTTCTCAGAGTTATTCTGCTGTCAATATTTGAAGAACAGAATCCTGTCTTGATATTGATTTCCTAAAGACCTTGAATCACTGTCTTCATAATGCATATATTTTAAGGCAAGTGCATGCAAAAGGTGGAGGTGAAGCTGCTTATTGAATTAAATCAATACAAGACACCAGACTGGCAATTATCATCTAGTATTCATCTTATATAACGTAAAATACCTGGTAGACAGAAGAAAAACAAATTTGCATCCCACTTTGGCAATCTCTAATTTAAGTCTCTTGTACACTCCGGACCTTTGGCTTGCTCAAGTTCAGTTGTTGTCACTCAAGCATTTAGCACATGCTTGCCCTTACTCCAAAGCTGGCAAAGACTGGGTTGCATAGTGCCACCTTCTGTGATACGTCTATGGTTCACAGTGAAGGGCAGAGGAAGCAAGCTGTGGCAGCTACAGTCTGGAGGTGTTTCTCCAAGGAGAGCTTAGGGGCTGTGCTGCAGGGAATTCATGACTCAAAAAACCCCAAACAACAGTGAGGGGGAGATGCGGGATCCGTACGGAAGTCCAGCTCTATCCAAGTTAAGGTTGTGCTTCTGCAGTGACAGTACTACAGTTACACTGTGTTCAGCTGAAAACATATAAAGAATTAAAACCGGTTTAATTTTCAGGGCAGCATTAGAGTTACACGAATAAAAGTAATCTAGAAATAGCATTATAGAAACACAAAGTGATTTCCATAAAGAGTTCATCCAGTATATGCGTTTCTTTACGGTCTCTGTGGAAGAAGGTGACTGGAGTGCCGCACAAAAGGCGGTACGGATAGGAGTTTAATGTAACTAGCAGCAATGGCACTGTAATCCATACTGGACTGTTTGAGGTTGGAGAGTAAACTAACAGCCTTTTACTGTCCGAGGGCTATTCGCTGGTATCCCCCCAGTGTATAAGAGGTGTACGAGGGCTCGACGGCAGATGATGGAAAGCTCCGTGGCCTCAGCCTGTGCTCACGACCGAGGTCTCGTGGCAGGTGCTGAGAAGCTATGCTGCATTAAGAGCTCAGGAAGACGTTTTTCCTCCAGGGAGCTGATTTTCCCCCTTTTCTGGCAGGAAAAGCGGGAGAGGCCGAGCACACCGGTTCATGCCACCGAGGTGTGCCAGCCTGCCCAGCCCTGCCCTGCGCTGCCTCCGTGCCCACGGGGAACCCCACACCCGGAGGCGTTATGTGCACATGGAATAATCCCCCAGCCCATTCTACAGACTTTTTTCCACACTGGAGGAACAGTTTCCAAGGAGCACAAAGGGGCTGACCCTGCGTTTACTTGTCGTATGGGACTCCAGAGTGCCATAGCGGAGGCTGAACTCAGAATTTGCTCCTACCAGGATGCCATTTCATGTATACAATTTTGTTTTCAACCTCTACTAGAAAGTGCTGTTTAACTGTTAGCATTTATTTATCCCACTGAAACGGCAGGTTACAAAAGTGTTTGGAAAGTCAGCCACAAAGAAGCGATCCTCTAACTACCCAATGGTATGTAAAAAAAAAAAATCCAAGGAAGCAACAAAAGCCAGCAGAAGCCAGATGAAAGATCCTAGTGACTTTGCAGAAATGTCCACGTGGGTAATATACCTTGTTCTTCCAGAGGAAGACACCATAAAGGAATATGATAATTTTCAAGGATTTTATTGGCATACTCCTCACTCATTAAAGAAAAAAAAAAATCTATTCTATGATTGTTGAGAATAACATCAGACTGTATAGGTCAAAAATTGACTGACATCACTCTGGACAAGCATTATTGAGACACACAAAGAAGCTGTTGTGCCTTTAAGCTTATGGTACATTGCAATGCAGTAAATGAAAAGCCACTATTATGAGGGGATGTTTATGTCAGTATCTGAAACAAATCTTCTTTTTACTAGGATAATACTGTCTTAAATTGTTAACTGTTGATCAGATAAACAACATGTGATAAAGATCCTATAATCTCTTTTCATAAAATTCATTTTAACCCCTTAATGACTTCACATATTAAATTATTACACATTATTGATTCTTGTGAAAGCTTGTAATAGCTGTAAATAACATCCTAACAGAGTTCTTGTGTAAGCAGTAACACAAAAATCCAGGATTAGATTTTAAATAACATAGAGATGAGATGATAAAATTTTCACAAGAGATAATACATCAGTCACTACCAGGAACTCGTATCCCGCCCCCTTCCCACTCTTCCCTAAGAAAGCCTTTTGGGCTTTGTGTAAGAAGAAACTAATTTGACTTCCCTGGTCAGACTGTAGATTTAGAGATGTTTTACGCAGGACAGGGTATAGGGAACCTCTACGGCGATGCATCACCAAGGCAAAGGTGATGCCATTTCAAAGCCGCAGCACGCACAGGACGTACTCGGAGTGGTCCCTCCGTCCTTCGGCAGGATCAGCGAGAAGCAGGAGAACGGTCCCAACAGCATCACTTCATCCCCTCGACCTTCTCAGCAGATAGCTGAAACAAATGGCCTTTGGGGAAGGGGAACATTTAAAATAACACTACCCTCTCCTCTCCTATGCCTCAGAGACATAAAGCTTAAAATAAAGCAATTTACTACATACTGATTACCTGACTCTAGTGATGAGACGACACAGGGTATGTTTATGAAGTCGGTACAGATGGGTGAGGAGTCCCTCCCCCAAGCCCCATCTCCGTGGGACTTAGCAGGCACGAGCCCTGCTGTGCTCTCCAGGTCTGGATTTGCCCCTCGTTGGGCAGACGCGGTGGCTATTAGTTGGGACAAAACTATATTTTGGCGGACTAACGTCATTTCTGTGACAGCGCATCTTCTTTCTGCGACACAGGCGTTTGAGCAGACAGAACGGAGACGGCCCAGGCCGGCAGGTCTCCAGGCGCTATTTCCCTCCTCACTTTTCACAGCTCGTCGCCCGGCTGCACCAACTGCAAAGTGTATTTTAAATAATTTATTGTTCACTGTTCGGATGAATTCCTAAATCCTACCCTCCATCTAAGAAAATCCCCGATTACGAAGTATCTATATTAGGTTAAAATTATCTGCAAAGATCAGAACGAGTGTGCCCGAAAGGGGTGTGAGGTGGGGTCCGACTGCTTCAGAGCCACCCGGGGCTCCTTCCGAGTGGCTCCAGCACTTCTACCTCACCTGGAAACACCCGTGTTAGAAAGAACGGCAGTTCAAAGCATTAGCCCCTCTTTTCTTTGGTTCACTCACAGGAGGAAAAGAAAATCTTCAAAGGTCTCAATTTAAAACCCTACATTATCACATAAGTGGCCAGGAAGCTTTTCATACTTTTAAAAAAACTATCTTTTTTTTTTTTTTTTTGAGAAGGATCAACTTAAAAAGTATAACAACTATTATAGCTGATTTGAGATTCCTGGATTGTCATTTTGGATATTCTGCTTTGAAATGTCAAATTCTTATCTCAAATTGGGACTCGGAAAAATAATACATTATGAGAAATCCTATTCTGAGAAAGGTAAAATTGCCGTCTGAATTATCAATACTAATAAAGGTAGATTTGTGGATACATCACGTGGATTGGAAAATCAACATTTCCTTTAATAATGCACAAAATGATAAAATATAGTGGAGACCTGCATCTAATCCAAATCCTTTAGAAATTGCGTTCTCCACTACCACTGTGTGAGTCTTCCTCACAAAGACTGAAGAACAGAAGCTGCTGCCTATTTATTACCTCGGTGCTACAGAAATAACACAAAGTACCATGAGGGAGATAAAAGCGTAACAAGCTACACGTGCTTATTCCAAGTTGCTGAGTAGTTAAAGGTGTGTTTTCTGAACCCTCTTACAATTAAGACTGATGTCTACGCTAATTTGAAGTAAAATGGGGACTTTCAAGCCAGACCCATTTGCTTGTAAGGTGGTCTTAACGCTGAGAGGTCTGAAGAAGCCAGAAGAGAAACAAACTAAAAATCTAAGCCTGCCAAAGCGCTTTACATGTATGCCTACATCATAAGGTTACAAGGCAACGTGAAATGTACTCAACACCTTTATCTGGATGACTTCATGTCAGAGATCCCATTAAGAACCAAACTCAGGAGAACCTATATTCTTCTTGCAAGGGGCAATTCAGTAACTCGCTGATGACCAAGTATTCAACTGTGGAAATGTGTAATCAAGTTTTTTATTTCTGTAATTTTTATGCATGTCTGAGTGGGATGGAATCAAATAGAAATAATCTCAAAATGGATTTATTGAGTGATAATTACATATTCAGAAACAGGAATGTGTTTAAACAAGGAATGAAACGGCACAGGCATGGGCAGCGAAATGAGGGCTACAAAGTACACTGCAGTTAGTGGGAGTTTGCTCTGTTAATGGAATTTGGTTCAATTGCTAAATACAGTTGAAAAATTTAGTCTGGAAAGAGACTTTGTTCTGGTATGTGTTTTTTTTAAAAAACCCCAAATTGGAGGTTTTCTTTGACTAAAGACTGCACATTTTATTTACTCTTTGTCAAGCCATTGGGTTTATTTCCATTAAACATTACTAGTGTCTTGTTTTATTTAAGGCAACTTCACCCGGATTTTGAAAAGCAAGAATGAATAAAGTTTGTAACAGCTCAAAAAGCTGCAACTCTTGAGGTGCTCCACCCCTGAGCGTTACTGCAGAAAGCAGTAGCGCCGCTCTGCCGTACACTCTACTATCGAGGCAAGATGGGGTCCCGGGGCCGTTGGTCACTGATGAAGCAGTAGTGCCTAAACTGCTTGCCAGTGGAGTCAATAAATACCTTTTTTACCCTTTCCTTTCTGGTGGAAAGCTCGTCCTCTCCGCTAGAGAAGCAGGACAGGGAGCGTGAGTTTCTAGCGGAGCGGGAGGGAGCAGCGCGGCTCCCCGGCACGGCGAGGCCGTGAAGCGGCACTGTGCTGTGACGACGGACGCGCGCGACGCCGGCTCCTGCAGCTCACACGAGCCCGGTCTGTCCTGCGGGAAGCTGTTGCTTTAGCTCTGCCTCTGGGAAAGGAGCGGCAGTAGCCGTCTTACTCACAGAGCTCTTGCACCCCGGTTACGCACAAAAACCCAAGCCATACGAATCCGAAGGTTTTTATCTGTCACCACGCAACGGTTTAGACAAGGTGGCCTTAACTATAAAGGAAACAGAAGTGATCAAGATTTGAAACACGTGCCAAACGATTTAACGCAACAGCAAGCTAGTGTCTCCACACAGAGGTGTTTGCTGCCCGACTCACAGAAATGGCCAAGCACAAATAAGCTTTGTGTCTTTGAGGCACCGCGATTTGCCCGTTCTCCCTAAGTACTACAAGGAGGTGCCACTGTGAACTCTGTAGTAATGATAGGGTTCTTCTTCTGCCAACACTAAATGTGGGTCCAAATCTAAATAAAACTAAGGTTTTTCTTTTTTCACAAAATATCAATCTTGGTTCCTTAGTGTACTTTTCTCCCACTTTTAAGAATGGCTATTTTCAGGTAGAAATCTGTTAAACTCATTTTTAAAGTGTTTTAACATAGCTGCACACATACCCAGAGATTTTGTGTATTCCGTTCATCAACTCTTACTGTATTTCTGACTCCAACTCAAGAATAAAACTTGCCATTGCAACAGGAGTTCCTGTGTGTAGTATAGAGGCAGATATAATCCTGTTCCTTGATTTTCAGATGGATACCAAATTCTTCTCAATTTTTTTTGATAAGCAAGCAAAATACCATTCTATACTGTATGGTGTATTTTTGAAAAGACTCCTGCTAGGCTTCCATTTATGACAAAGAAAATATGTATACATATGCTTTTGATATACTGCTGCAAATATGCAGAGTGCAAGCTTTTTATTTTTTTTCCCTCTTCTTTTATTTTGTATCATCAATGGGTGCCTTTCAAATGCTAGTGCATAATTCGCCCATAGATGTTAACATTTTGTATCACGGTAACAACCAGCAATAAACTGAAATGTAAAAAGAATGCATTTTTCCCCAGGTACATCTATTTCTTCTAAAATGACATCATTCTTAGATAGAGAAAAACATATTTTATAGCATCTACCCAGGTGACATTTTGCCTCAGCTGAGTTGATGAGTTTCTATACTAGATATAAGCAGAAAAAAAATTAATAGGTGGCTTTAGTTAAGTATTTATTACAGAGTTTCACCATGCATTACAACACTCCATTTAATTATTCAAATTACATCTGCTTTTATAAAAATAATTTTCAAGTCAGGATATTATGAATGGTTAGTTACACGTGTCTTCTTCCAGCTGCAGTCCCTGCGAGCCGATGAGCCCTCTTACCCTGACTTAAAACAACCCATCGCTAATGCTTGAAGATAAGGACGCAATGAAGTGCTTCCCGTATTCGGACGCAAACGCTCCACGTCACAGGTGCAGGACACTGGGCACTGTCAAAAGGTTTGGCAAACACATCTCAGGATCTGTTTCTTAACGAGTGCGTCATCAAGCAGAAATTAACCTGCAACGCTGTCAGAGAGATGAGCGCTGGTAAACCTGGGAAGGCTGCAGTGGATACCTGGGACCTGGCGTTAGTACCTTATGAACCGTAAGCCACTGCCAAGGCAGTTTTTCTATGGGCATTTGAATAAAGTCTCAGCCTCTTGAACCAGCCAACTCGGGGAACGCTGCGAGGTCTGCCTTCCGATAATTTTGGCTGCTCTGTCGGGAGCGCTCCTCCTCGTGCTAACAGGTGTCCCCAAGCCCTGGATGAAAGATGCACGCCCTCCGGGGCTTGCCGCCCCCCTCGCCCTCTCCCCGTCCCTCCGCGTCCAGGACTGATCTCCCACGGGAGCCGTTCAGCACTGGAGTTTCTCCTCAGAAGCCCCCACCTCCTCAGAGCCGGCCGGCGGGCCGGTAGGCGTATCCCTGGCGGCAGCGGCCACCGGCGAGAAGCGGGGTGTCGCCCCCCAGAGCTATCCATCACCGTGGCTGTCAGCTAGGTGATGAATGGCAGGTGCGGCGGCGGCCAGCTCCGGCCCGGGCTGCGAGGAGACGGGCGCTGCTGGTACTGCTGTCGCCCGCCGGCAGCCGGTGCCAGCTGAGCCTCCCAGCTGCCAGTCGCTGCCACGCAAGGCATAAAACATACACTCTGAACAATCGCAGCAGCAGAGCCGAGCTTATAGACTGCATTATTAATTAGTTTAATGACGCTCAGCCCTATTAGAAAGCACAAGATAATTGTATTTAATTTGTGTACGTTTTAATTACGGCCCAAGCAGTGCCAAATTTGATCAACGTATCATCTTTTCTGTTCTGCTCTGTAACCGTGTTTGTATTAATTTGCATCTGAAACAGAAGGAGCTGCTAAGCCCTACTGGGAATAGAGTTCCTTTTAGTTTTTAAACACTGTCATCTTTCACATCGTGATGCTGTGCGAGACCTCTGCCTGCTGATAACAGTGTCATCTTTTCCTGTAGCCACAAATTAAAAGCAGGTTTACGACCACATGCTACTAGACCCTCCAGGGCCCCAGAGGAGGCAGCCAGAGAACAATTCATTCACTCATCTCTCCCCTTATCCATGATGGAAGCAGAAACAATTGCATCATTTAATTTACTATTGCAACGAGGATATGGCTCATTGGCCCCTCGTTGTTTTGAAGATGGATTTAATTAACCTCCTATGAATCTTGCCAGTAAGCGTGGCAGCATCAGTATGGAGCGGAAGATGTCAAAAAATCACCTGCAGGGATGGGTAATCAGTATTTCTCAAGCTAGCTCTGCTGAGAGGACTTGTGACTACAGAGTTTTGGCACCAGCAGAAAGCTAAGGAACATATCGAGCCAACACACTACTGACTTACCTCTGGGAATCTGAGCTCAGGTTTGACTTAGACTACTGAGAAAAAGAGAGGTAATTGAATAATTCCTAATAGCCACATATATCTTTTATGCAGAAGCCATTTGCAATCACTGGAAAATAAATAATTGCAATTAACTACACTGTTAAGTAAATATACAGTCCCTTGGGGAAGCAATCTGCACGCTTTTATAAGTCTGGCTACAATATGAAACTCATCACAATGTCTATGAGAGTAATTTATAATGAACATTTAGCAGGTGCCTCAGATGGGTTGCTGCAATTTACATTCATTAATAAAACTGTCCTTATTAGATCTAAAGTTTTATGCATTTTAATTTAATAAATCTTTATTACATTTTCATTTTACAGAGGATTTTGTTTCCAACATTTCCTAGAATCAGTTTAGCTTGTAAAGAAAGTTAAAATCTTTATGAGACAAAGTTATTTACAATGAACTATTTGAGAAGATAAAACCAATCCAGGATCTTACGCACATTTCTAACTGGAATGAAAACATGATCTGAAGCTTGTAAGCTATTAAGAATAATTTATTCCATGATATGCAGGTTTATCTCAGAAATAAAGCAATGCCATTTTTCTTTTATAAGGATGGCTTAATATCACTTTACTGAAGGAAGACAGGAACCCTATTACAGTTTTAAACTACCGGCCACCATGGAGCAAAAGAACACATTAATCGAAGAACACGAGAAAGAAAGAAGAATTCCTTTCATACGTGTAAAAAGGGGCTCTTTTGTGTGATTTGTGGCACTATATTAGAAGCTTTCCTTCCTAACTATTTAAAGATTTAATAGGACATAACGAGGTTTCGATAGTCCTGGTTCAGTCAACATTTAGTCAAGCTGTAATTAATTGGCTGCTTTTGTAAGAAGGGGTCTGCTTGCGGTAGCATGTGCATACCTGTGCCTCTGTACGTTGCCCTGCTGTAAAAGCCGCAGGAAGAGGGGCTGCTCTTCTCTCCCTTACCACAATTAACTACTCCTCATTGCAGCAATCGGCCAAGAGACACGTACATACCTCATCTCAGAAATACCTAAAGAGGTGTGGGTTTTTGTCTGAGAGTCGGATTTTGAGTGGCTTAGGGGCATAATTGCAATGTTAAAACATTGTGTGTGAAATGGCACTTTTGTTGATCTAAAAAGATGCATTAATTGGCTTCAGTTCTTGCAGAAGAGGAAAGAGAGAAGATTAGACTTACGAACATTGATGTAAGCCTTGAACAGGTAGAAATAGGTTTCTTAGCTGTGGACAGTTTTCATTGCGTCAGTATTTCCAACCCTTCCAACTATATTCAACAACTCAGGACTACAGAGCAATATGGCTTGAGATCAGCCTCAAAACATGCACAAATCACCTGAAAATGTGTATTTATTGCTATGTGTATATTCAGCATCTACTCCGGCATCACACAATAGACTATGAAATGCGTTCAAGAGATGAGTTTTACCTCTTGCAGATTTTGTGTCTCTAAGGAGAATAAAACAATCTAATTATATGCCCAAACACCAAAGACTGGTACACTGGTGTTTAAGTAACACTTCATAATCCAAACTATCAATAACTTCACATCAGCAATTCTAGACCACACTATTTCTCACACTCTTATCATTTAGAAAAAGACTACTTTTCCATATACTTTTTCTTTCTTGTTTTAAGACCTAATTTCAGTATTTGTTAAATAAGAACGGGAGAAGCTGTAGACATTTCTGTTCTCCATATCCCAACCAGCAAATGGAGTGATGGGATGATGTGGAACCGGGTGCAGAACCTTTACAGGGATGGAGAGAAAGGAACAAGTGAGCTAGAGAGAAGAATGGGAGAACACACCCACAGGTAAGACAAACGTCTTAAAGAGAAACAAAAGGTATTTTCCCATGGCTGTGAAGGCAGAAACCAGATACCAATTCAGGGCTGGGATAAGACAGCACCCAGGCACACAGTGATGGTTGAGAGCTGAGACAGGGAATCCTTACCCAGGCAGTTAATCCAGCACACAGGTGTTGGCAGGCTCCTGCCCTTACTAGTTGTGAGCTCACTGCCACGTCTGATCCCGTTGCTGGAAAGATTCCTTCCTTCTTCAACTACTGCCACTCCATGTCACTTCTCAAGCCTGCCATGCTTGGGATGTCATCTGTTCCCCTTCTTAAAACATACGTCTGCTTTCTGTTGGCAATTGCGCACTTCTCGCTGGAGCCAAGACTTCTGCAATTTCAGCACCAAATAGCTTTGCAGTTATTAACTTTCTCATTCTGCTCCATGTGCAGAAGGAGAAATCAGAATTAAAATAGTGAAAAGAAAGACTGCCATCTTTTTCATATTTTGAGGCTAAGGACTTTTTTGATAAGGGCCTTCTTCCTGCCTTAAAATGGTTTTGCTGATGCCTAGCACCAGATACCTCTGATGCCAGTTACACACTTGAGACTTCTTTTCATTTTACCAGTGAGAAAGGATCCAACTGAAAACTTTCCAGCAGCCTCAGCTGTTCACATAAACCAGATGTGCAGCTAATACAACGTGTAGGTTGATACCCCGCTATTCAGAAATTATTTGGTACACGAACAGCACGCTGGGCTGCCTTAGGAGGAGCGTTGCCAGCAGGTCGAGGGAGGTGATCGTTCCCCTCTACTCAGCACTGGTGAGGCCACACCTGGGGTACTGGGTCCAGGGCTGGGCTCCCCAGTACAAGAGAGACATGGACACACTGGAGAGAGTCCAGAGCAAGTCCACAAAGATGATGAAGGGACTGGAGCATCTTTCATACCAGAAGGGGCTGAGAGAGCTGGGACTGTTCAGCCCAGAGAAGGCTCTGGGGGATCTTACTCATATATATAAGCACCTGAAGGGAGGGAGTGGAGAAGACAGAGCCAGGTTCTTTTCAGTGGTGCCCAATGATAGGACAAGAGGCAATGGACACAAACGAAAACGCAGGAGGTTCCCTCTGAACATGAGAAAACACTTTTCTACTCTGAGGATGACCAAGCTCTGCCACAGGTTGCCCGGAGAGGTCGTGGAGTCTTCATCTTTAGGAATATTCTAAACCAAACTGGACACGATCCAGTACCACCTGACCTAGGTGACCCTGCTTGAGCAGGGGGTTGGACCAGATCTCAGGAGGCTCCTTCCAAACTAAACGACCTGTATTCTATGATCAGGTCTGTCTGAAGATCCGGTCTGTTTCAAGATGCAAATAAGGTATGAGCCAGCATTAGCAGACAGAGTCATAGTCTAGTTAGAAAAGTAAAACCAACTTAGTGATTTCCAACTGTAATCCAAGACCCATGAACTTGAAAGAGCATGTGTCCTAAGCACAGGTTTCCAATCCATATTCTTTTCTGTTTCTGAAAATGCTTTCTAGCTCCTCTGTTACAGATTTGAAACGTCAGCTGTTTTGTAAATGCTGCAGCCAACATGGTCCCTGTGTAATCTTTGTGATCACTGATGTTGTCTTTCCCCTTGGCAGTGTTTCTCTGCAAGCACATTGCTATGCTGAAATGGTTTCAAAGAACACAATTTGCATAATCGGCACTTTAAACATTTTCCAAATTAATAATTTTCCGATTGTAATCACATTTTCTGCCATACTAAATGGAATGGTATTTGTGGCCACAAAACCCCAAATTGCCAGATTATTTTAAATCATTGAAATAGATTATGTTTATAAGGAAACAAACATGAAATTTGTAGCTATGGAAATTATAAAATGCTTAAAATAGTAAGTATCATTATCATATGGATTTACTAAAGAAAAATGTTTCTAAATTTTTGTTTTAATTTATGGAATTGCTGAGGAAAATATATAGTCATAGCTAGAAGAAATGTCACATCCAAAGTCTTCTGAAAATACTCTTAAAATAAACTGTGTTAAAGAGAACAATATTCCAAAGACACAGAACATGATTTAAAAATACCTTAGTGCTTCAGATGCCCTGTGATGCTGTCCAGAACTACTGTCACACAGCAGATGGTTCTCTTATCCTGCGCTGAAAAATTCAGCAGGACTACAAGAGCTTACCATGTGGCTATGAAATAAATGGATGCAGCTGAGATCTTAAATGTATACGTATAGACATCTGCACGTCATCACTGCCTAGAAAAGATAACGTCCAGTTTGGTTTTGGATAGGGAGGCAGAATTGAGTATGCCCATGACTATATACACTTGCTGCTTTATGCTACGTCAGTATTTTTAATACAATTAAGCATTACCAATTTCTCCTGAATGCTCACTTGTCAAAGCAAAAAAAGTCAGAATTTTAAAAAAAGAAATGACTGCTGTAACAACAAGAATGTGCAATTCTTACGTGTACTTTTCCTGATGTATTCAAAGCATTTTCTCCAAATAATACTTGAAAAAAATACACACACATATACATATTTGAGTGTGACAAGATAGACAAATGATTAGTGATGACACCAATATTGCAAGAAGACAGCAAGAGCCTCATCCTGCCAGATGACCTGGTTTTGCTCAGGGAAGCACACCTACAAAGATGGGAAGGTAATCAAGTGTCCACATCCACCCACAGCCTGACCACCTCACTCAGAATCAGGTTTCCAAATCAGTGCTAATTGCCTAATTAGCTATTAATCTTTTTGATGGCAATTACTAATGGGTCATTTGTTGGCTGGAGTTTGCAAAGATCCTAGTTACTGCACAAAACACAGGGCTCCGTAATGAAACAAGTTTGACTTAAAATACTTCTTCAGATTTGAGTAAGATCTAAATCAATTACTCAGACAAAAAGCTGCTCATCAGCTTTTTTGTGAACAGAGAGCACTGTCTTGCCGGAGGAGGTCCATGTTTTGTAGACGAACACATCACAGCAGTAACAGGGAGTGCTGCTTGAACGTTTGCTGGCACAAGCACACTTGATAAAAAGATATGATGCCCCCACTGTCTTTTGCAAAATGAAAGACCACATTGTGCCAAGACTGTACAATGAAATGAAAATTTTGTGATTCATTGTAGCATCAGCCATATGGTAGGAGCTAAAAAGTCATGCTCGAATGAAGTCGTTCCTATTTTGCTAGACAATATAAAGTCAAATGGTCAGAGGTGGCAGAGAGGCACAATGCAAGTGAATGATGGAGCTAGATATGCAACTTCTTTATGAGTAGTTACTACCTTTTAGAAAACATTTAATCAGCAATTCCAGTTATGGCTTATCAAATGGCTGCTTGGCAGAAGTCTAGAAAGGAAATATCTTGGTTGAACGTAACCCATTAAGTAGATAGGGTAGGTGTACAAGCATGAATTCCTAGTTTTAAGACAAGGACTTTGCTTCTTACTCTGCAGATAGAGCCTGAAAGCTTTTCGTAGGCCAAAATGACTCAAATCCCAAAACAGCATTTCTGTTGCTACCTTTATAAATGTTCATATATGATACAGTTTATCCCTCTCCAGCTTACCATGTTACTATCAACCCTGACAAAATGTCCTTTAGCGAGGGAAAAATGAAAACTTTTTTCTGGATACAAGCGAAGGTTATGGATTTATCTTGAGTGAAAGGATTTTTGTCGGGCATTGGAACAGGCTGCCCAGGGAGGTGGTGGAGTCACCATCCCTGGAGGTGTTCAAAAGACGTGTAGCTGTGGCACTAAGGGATGTGATTTAGTGGTGGACTTGGTAGTGATAGGTTAATGGTTGGACCCGATGATCTTGGAGGTCTCTTCCAACCAAAATGATTCTATGATTCTATGATTTTGTGATTAGTATGACTTCCTCCTAAAGACCTACGGTTTGGACACTGAACTTTATATTTCCTGAGCTGTAATTCTTGGAATTGAGGAGCACACAATTATCCTTCTTCTTTTCTTGAAAGTACAAGGAACTTCAAGGAACTTTTGAATCAGCAGTCTCAGCCAGAAACAGGTTTTTATTCCGAAACAGTCAAAATAAGCCCAGTTTATTAAGCCTGATTATACTTTCCTAAAGTGGACAAATAGGATTAGGAAGATTTATAGGTAAGAGTTTCAATGGATAACTAATTTTTTTTAAAATATGGAAATATAGTAATTCTCAAAGATTAATATAGACTTACCATGGCCAGCTGGGAGCAAAAATAGTCTTCCTTGGTCTAGACCCACCTAACACTTGAACGGTGATTTAAATAAAGCAGGACTGGTAAACTGACTCACTGAGACAGAAGGAACAGAAGGAGAGGTATTTCTATCGATGACCCCAGCCGAAGCTGTGAGCTGCGATGCTCCGGGCTGGCGCAGGGAGCTCCTGCGCATCAGCCACCAAGTCCCAGCAAAGTGCCTGGGCGGACGAGAATGGGAACTCTCTCTTTTTTTTAAACATCTGCTCTAACAAACGAAGGGGAAAGGGCACCTCTGCATGTTAAAGACACAAAATGCCAGCCCGCGCGGGACGCCAGCGCGTAGGCAGCCCTACAAATTTACTGATGGGGGTCACGACCCTCCCACTTGCACTTCCACAGACCCATGCGAACGCGGAGCCGAGGAGAGATTTATGGGACCGATTCTGCTTCCCCATTTACACTAGCAAGTGTTTGTGGAGTTTACAGAAAATATTAGATGCTAATAAGGTGTTTCAATTAAAAAACATTAAATATATATATAATGGTAAAAGTGGAGATTAGAACGGCCTTGGACGCACCACAGCGTGAAACCCTGTGGGGTCCACAGCAGCCACAGCAGGTGATACGCTGCTTGCCCTCAGGGAATTAACTTACTTCTTCCATGCATTCACTCACAGTAACCTCATTTCTTTAATTTCTCCTATCAAACACAAAGAACCTGTCCTCCTCAGTTCTTTGTAATAAACCCCCTCATTTGTCCCTCCACAAACTCTAGTTCCCTTCTTACCCTTAACGTGCTTCAGAGATTTTAGTATCCCAGTTTTAGTAAGTTGATAGCCAACTAGTCTTGTTTAGTTTAAGAACCTCCAAGCATTTACCCTGTTACCTTTTTTGAAGGACCAAAACACTAACTCATAATCATTTTTAAATTTCTGGAATATTCTTCAACTTCAGCCTACAGTATACCTCATTGCTGCTGCAGATTTCTTTACAGTCATCTCATCAAATCTCCTTTCAATTCAAGTTTAGAAGATAATTTTCCAGAAATAGAAAAACTACCTTTGTCACACACACTACTATAAATTCGCAATGTATTTCTGGTAAGCGCAAAGATTACCGTGACCTATCTGTATTATCTTTAAAACACAGGGAGAGCAGAACTTCTGGAAAAATTATAGGAGAACCATCTTTTACACAAACAAACATCACAAATCCATGTTTCTGTGAAATGCTGTGACAATACCTGTATTAGAGACATTGCAGAGAAGCTGATACATACTAGAATTCATAGCCAAACTAACATAAAAGTTTACAGTAAATTTGTCTATCTTGTAAACACTTCCACAACATGCTGGGAATAGATGTGCTGGAAGATACCTGGAAGCAGTGGGGAAATCATTAGAATGCTGTACTGCTCAAAAAATCTAGCATTTAAAAAAAAATTCAGTAGGCAAATCTTTGGATTTAAACAGCAGCAAAATACTCGGCCAACTTTGCATATGTAGCATTAACTGAATTTAACCGACCATCAGAAAAAAAAATAAGGTTTTAGAGCATACCTTAAAATGATCAAAACCCAAGGAAATGTAAATCTCTCTTTTGTATGTATTGCCTTACTAAATACGTTTCCTAACTTACAAGGTTTATTTTTGGAAACATTTCTAGCATGAAGGATGATGAACTGAAGACGTTTAGCACTAAATGAATGCAATGCCAGCACGACATACCACAAGCAGCAGTGCAGAAGTGTCTGTAATTTGCTGGCCTGAACAGCCCTACAACAGATCTTCAAAAAAGGTGGTGCCTTCGAAGAGGCTAGACTGCCAACAGGAGATTTTGGGGATGTCTCACAGTAAGAGAGTAGTGGTGTTTCTCTCTTAGGGAGAGGGACTGACCTCCCAGCCCAGCTGCGCAGACCCAGCAGGACGTGTCAGGATCAGGCCCCCGAGGACACCACCGGAGCCGATCAGGAACCGGCTGGGCACACGCATTAGGAAGATTCGCTCACGCTACCTCAGCAACAGCACTTGGCCATTACCAATCTGCCGGCGCGCGAGCCCAGAGGCCACTGTTCGGGACGAAAGGCACCTCCCAGCAGTCGGGTAGGTGTTTGCCAGCTGAGCGCAGCAGACAGACCGGGGCAGTCCCGGTTTCTCGCCATGCAGCTCCCCGCCTGCGCCCACCCGAGAAAACCCGACAGAAAACCCCCCGAGTAATGTACAACGCGCATTGACAGGAGCACGTAAAGCCCGAGTGCTAGACCCAGAGCAGGGTCCCCTAAAGCTCGCCCTGCGGCAGAGGCCCCGGGGCGAGCTTGGCCAGGGCCAGGGCTGGCAGCCCGGTCCCCTCTGCGGTCCCGCCTGCCCGCGCCGGCAGCCTGCTGCGCCTCCTGGGCAAGCAGAGCCGGGGCAGCTGCCGTTAACGGGACAGCGAGCACAAACCTGCGCCCACAGCACCCGAGCTGTGACAAAGCAGGTACCAGCTGAGAGACCACTGGGTCGAGCCATTGATTAGGTGTCTGGGTAACGAAGTAACAAGGCGATGTTTGCTCTTCAGCCTGTTGATGCAGTGAGCCAGAGCGGTGACTTGCCAGGGATTTAGCTACAAGACAAGCTTCTGAGGCTTATTACTACAGCAATACCGAACCTTTATAATTAACACCTAGGAGCATTTACACTTCCGTACGCCTATTTTCAGGTGAACAGTGGCTGGGGGCTTTAGCCTGCCCCAAGGAGCGGGTGGCATCAAGCATGCCTTACGAGATCCCACAGCCAAAGCCAAGATGAGGCGTCACTGGCCAAGACCTGGCAAAGAGACCCCAATGTCCTCGATGCCTGGCACACACCCGGGGCGCACAAACGTCTGACACTTCAGGAAAACAACTCGTGGTTCCGGGTCCTCTCATGCTCCCTGTATTGTGAATCACACATCGGCCCAAGGAAACTAGACTAGAAAGGAACCCTCTCACTGGCCCTTTTCAGGCTGAGGACAACTTTAAAATGCTTTAAAAGGATGAGCTGCAGGTATTTCTCTGAACATCATCATGCCAAGCTCCAAATTATGCTCAAGTGATAATTCAAATCTACTATAAAACAACTGTATTTGCTATGCTTGTTACGCTGCACATGTCCTATTTCTTTCTTGCCAGTTTATCCCTCCGGACAACACACTTGTTAACGCACACATGGATCTCGGAACTGCCAGAAGCCTTTACCTGTTTTATTGATCCCCCCTGGATTACTCCAACAACAGTAAAGCAGATTTTCCTAGCAAGGAAATCAATATGACTTTAGATTAAGGTTCCCATAAAATGTTTAATAAATTATATATTAATGATTTATTGTCTATTAATTACGAATTAATAAGCACAAAGTTTTTTGCATCTGATTTAGCACACTGCGCTTCAGTGTCTGGACTCCACATTTGAAACCGCTCTCAGGTTCTCCCTTTCAATGCCTTAATTGAGAAATCCTTTAGAAATATACTTTATTCTTTGTGTTTGGTATAACCACAGTCTACATTTCCATGACACATGTATTGCTTGTAGCATCATAGTGTCCAAGCGTTCAGCACACTGCGGTCTCAAGAGGGAATTCAAAAGGTCAGCAAGGAAAGCAGAGATAAATTTAGTAATACATACAAAGACGACAGGTCAATGGATTAACCCTTAAAATTCCTAGTATTAACTACACTGCTAAGAGTCAAAAGCATGGTTAATATCAGTTTGCATAGGCGCACGTTTAAAATGCCAGAAGGGACCAGGACATTTTTCGGCGCGTGAGGCTCCTACACGAGCACAGGCTAACGCTTTGGCTGGCGCTGAGCATGAGATAAGCAATCGCCTTTGGCCGTCCTTGTTCCCGTTCTGCCGCTGCCACCGTGCACGGCCTTGGCCAAGGGCCTCTGCCAGCTTTGGAAAAACAGCACAGCTGAGAAACACCGTTTATAAACTAGCTTGGGAAGTGATTTGGGACTGGATCTTATATATCTTACATACAATCAAACCATTAGGTCCTATCTCCAATAATTCCTGCTGGAGGTGGCCTGTAACTCTGCCCTTCCAAACTGTACTTCAGAAACTGGTCTGTCTCCCCGAGGCCTAGACTTCATTGTCAAACCAGAGTGCTATATGCTTACTATTGATTCATTCACGACTGTTCCGCTGTTAAGATGCTGTCAAAGACACACTGCCTGCACTATCACTTCTGTGTAGTAAACTGCATGAGACAACCATTTCTTAAATCTTTTGGATCTTCCGACATACCGGTTTATAAACTGTACCAAATGCAGAAGGCTACAAAACAAACTTAATACGACTTTGACTGTGCATATGTAAATTACAAGTGGAAGTTTCTAGATCAACTTTAATTCTGTTTCATTAATGTTGCAAAGTAGCTGGGTGAAGTTCTGGTTAATGGTGCATGCTACATCTCAAAATAAGCAACAGAAAATATGTATTATTCTACTGCTTTTTGCATGCACCCATGCATGCACCTTATCTAGGAAGAATGGGTAAACGAATTTGACTCCTCTTCAAAGTACACCTTGTGTGCTCATATGCAACAACATTAATTGACATTGGTAAAGCATTCTTAAGATGAAAAGTACTGTCAGGACTAAGAATCACCTGTACCCTTACTACCTGTTGTGCAGTTCACTCAGTATGCATCATCTATGGCTAGTGACATTATTTTCTTCAAAGTGGATCGCTTTGAAACTCACAGATATAAATGTAGGAACCTTAATCTATTGGTAATAAAGAAAGCATTCTCTGCAGTTTCAATCCTGCAGACTGCTAGGCAGTTCGTAAGTTAGGAAAAACTTATAGCGCCCTTCATCAATACTGGGTGTAGGAGATAATTCTGCTGCAGCATGATTGATGGAGGTGTTCTCAGACAGGAGCATTCTCAATAATACTACTGCACCACTAGTGAATAAAAAACAAACAGGCATAATATTTCAAAATCAAGTAATCTATAAACATTGATGATAACTATGGTAACCGCAGTGTAGCAGAGCAGGATTTAGTCCTTAACATATGCAGTATGAAGCTGCATATTCTGAATCAGTGACTTGAATTCCATTTCAATTACGCTTTACGTTTGTTGGTTAAATGACTGCAATGCATAAAGGATTCCAAGGAGGAAGCTATTAGCTACATATGCAGCGCCGTAATGTCAAACTCCTGTTTTCAACAGATGAAGGACTGACCATCACGTAAGGAAGGAGAACTGCAGCACACCTGTACGAGGGCAGCCAGGCTTTGACACACAGGCCACTTACTTCCTGCTGCTTGATTTACAAAATAAAAGCTTTTGGGTTAGAAGATACATGCCTATCCTCAAGGACACCAAAACGACACTACAGTATCTCTGAGAATTAAAGTGGGAAAACCATCAGATTAAACTGGTTTTCACCCTGGATATTATTTCTGACGCCGTGTTACCTGGAGCTGAGCTTTAGCAGTAAAGTCAAGGTAATCTCAACTCATGATGAAAAAGGTTTACTGCATTCTTTTTGGCTTTATACAGATCTTCCAGTCACCCTTCCACACTGAGATGCTGCTGTCACAAAGGTTTGCACAAATGTCTGCTTGTATTTTTAAAGTGTGGAGCTCTATCACAGACATTTAGGAAATGTCTCTCTTCCCCCCCAGAGTAGAAATATAAACCAGCACTTACTCCGCCTGCAGTAAATGACTGTGAGATTCACTGTGAGCTACAAACATACAGCAAAAGTCACAAACATACAACAGAAACGTGGCATCCTGTGCTGAAGCCCGAGGAGATTTCAAACAAGGAATCTGCATGCACTGCGAGACTCGAGGTCTCGCCTTGTATGGGGACCCACATTTTCTGCTTTCTACACGCAGGACCTGTTCATGGACTCTGCAGTCCCCTGGCATCTCCAGCCGATACTCACTTTACACACCACTACTGAGAAGAATGCAGCACATCAGCTGGGTTTTTCTTAATTGCTTCGGCAGATTCACAACAGTGATTTTTAGTTACCTGTCAGATGTTCCTGTTAAAAGTATTCTTAGCCAAGTCTGATGTCAATATTAAGATTAGTTTGTTAAGTCACTTTTAGCTTTTCCACAGGAAAAAAATATTTGAGAAATAAAACCTGGTAGGGTCTACAACAGAAGAAAAATAAAAGTCCTACCTCTACTACTGCTTTGGCATCCAGTCTAAAGTTGAAATCTCCAAAGACAAAATACGAAACTTTCTCAAACCGCTGATCTATAATTCTGGAAAAGAAAAGAAAACAAAACAAACCTGTCATTCAGCTTTACGTATGCGAGGAGGCACAAATACACATATCTTATCTTCTAAGCACAATCTCAGAAATAATTATTGGAACGATCAAAACTACCAGTTTATACTGGAACAGGGTATCAACCATGTTTTTGGGCTGATTTTCTTTGCTTAGGCAATTCTATCTCCAGCTCCAGTGAAATAATGCATTTGATTTCCCCCGTCTGGCTGAAAGAGCGATTTGGAGGAAAGCAAGTTTGCAGCAGTTAGTGCAAATAACGCAGAACCGGCATTTGGGCATCACGGAAATCTTGAAGGCATCACGGAGGTACTCCACACCTTTGAAAGTGTAAGTATATGGCTTTGGGCTGGGCAGCTAAGAATTAGGAACCCCAAATTAGTGGTGAATTCAGAATACGTCCTCCTTTGAGGTCACTCATCTGTAAGATTGTGATCATAATGTTTACCAGCGTTTGTTAGTACTCCAAGAACTACTGAGGTTGTAGCTAACACCTAAAAGGTGATCTTTCCAGATGTGGAGAAAAGATCGACTTTTTTCTCAAGCCTCTGCTCAGTGCTAAACAGGGAGATAAGGCATTACTGTTCATCTTTCAAATCTTGTATTATTAAAAATTGTTATTATATTATTAGCTTATCTGTTATTAACAACAATTGTCTGGTGCTCCTAACAATGTGCAATTTTACATGCTTCCAGAGATCTTGGCATTTGGAAATACACTGATTCACGCTTAATTTCAAAACAGGAATCAATATACAATTAATTTCCTACCAGTAGCTGAGGAAGGTATGAAATACCTGAAATGTGACTGCTACAGCTACAAGGGATATACACAGACAAAACACACAAAAACTGCCATGGTACACTAGATGTACAGTATATAAGAAATAAGGAACAAACGCAAGGCAATACACTGTGCACATTCTGGGAATCTATAAATATGTAAGCATTACCATGCCAGAAACCCCAACGGAGCCAGAGGCAGGGACCCATGTACATAGGTAACGGACTGTAAAGTAATGCACGGTAAGAAGGCTTCCTGGAACAATGCTGCCCAGCAAGGAGGCATTCATTTCAAACGGCTTTAAAAGTTTTAATACAATACATCCATTTAGACTTTTCAAAGCTATAAAGAAAGATACAACATTGGAGATGTTGGGATGTCTTAAAAACATCTCACATTTTTAGTCAACAGTAGTCTGTTACGTACGGAACATTATTCTATTGAAAAATTAATGTGCATTGGACCTAAGGTAGTGATCATTTGAAGCAAAATCTCTTGCAAAGACTTAGCCTTTTCTGGTATGAAACTCTCCAAATCCTCCATTCAGCTGACAAATTATTGCAGGTACTGTTAATAAATACTGCCTACTGTCAGCTCCCAGCAAGCACTGAGAAAAACCTGTCACTCTTGACCTGTACATAACATTAGTTTGATTAGTGCCCTCATGGCACATTAAAGGAAAATGAGAACTTAAAAGTTAAACCATTTACATTACCACAATTTGCTAACACTATCATTGCAAAATCTGATATGCAACTCATACGTAAGAAAAACTGATTTTGCTTTGCCAACTTGCCTGATTCATATCTTAGTTTTGGCTTTGCTCATTGCCATTTACTGCTGACAAAGAAATGACAGATACTGCAGGAATGACATCAAGGTCTAGAGAAGGCCTCTTCAAACAAATTGATATTATGAGAACGATGCCTGTGATTGTATTATGCAAAGACGGATTTTCCAAATAAACAGACTATTCCAAAAATAGCCAGTTAAAATGTCTCCTAACTGATGAACAAACCAGCTGATTAGTCTGCTTCTGATCAATTAATTAAAATTCAGTCATTTCATAGTCTTGCACATTACCCGATTTAAACGTGATTTGCATACAAATCAATGCCAGCTTCAAAATTGGTAATTTTAACCAACTGCTCCCCTTGTGGTTTATCTTGATGGACATTTTAGAAAGAGAGTCTCTTGACAGACTGAAATAAAATAGTCCAAACGTTACTTCCACAGGATGATGCTTCAAGTGGCTTCTGAAATATCTCCTTGTCACAGGTGGTGAAATTTAGGTGTGCAGTAAAATTACCAACAGTGGTACAGCAAGGGATATATACATTTATGTACTTATTAAATGATCTGGGATACCTAACAATAAAATATGCTATAAATGACTCAACACATGTATGTAACCTACTGGCCTTGCCATCGGAACTTATTATTAGTTCAAGAGTTCCCAAACCTGAGAATTATTTCAGCAATTCGATACTCTGATAGCTCTGTTTTGAAATACTTACTGGTGCCTACAATTGCACTGAATCAACGGCACAAGAACTAATCTTCTTGATTGTGCTTTTAGGGTCAGACTCCAGGTTAGCAAAGGAGATGGCAATAAAGAGGAGTACAGCCATACTTCCTCCCCCAGGAACACTCAGGAAAAGCATCCGGCACTGGGGGCACCCGGGCAGAAATCGAGACACTGTGGGTCTCACCCGGACCAAGGACACACAGCGAAGGTGTCGGGACTGGAGCAAGAGCTAAACAAAAGTGTCCCGTTCCTCTTGCTTCCGCTTTCTGAGCCACAAATACACACAGTTCAGCACCTGTACGAGTAAATGAGAACTCAGAAGACAATTTTTTTAACAAGAATGAGTGCTTGCAAATGAACTAGGAAGGCTTAAAAATCTGCGTTATTCTACTTTGCTACTTGTTTCTATAACAATACCCTTCCTTTAACCATGAATCAAATAGTCCTTTAAAAATGTTGCCATGAATCAGTCAATGGAGTGATAAATCTGAATCATAGAAAAAGAAAGCAGCCAACCCATGTCACCAGCATTAATCTTACGTTTTCAGTGGGAGGACCTAGTGCCACTTCCTTTAACTTGTACTTGCTGACTACCAGATTATCCCAAAGGGCTTCAACATACTTCAAGGCTCTATTCTTTCCTCAACTTTTCCAAATAGCTTGTGACAAAATAGGCAACTCAGGTAAAAATTTCAGGACCGTAGAGAAGCTACAAATATTTCACTTCCACAACTCTACATGCAAGAGCAAACAAAAGATCACCAATGCCTTAACTAGCTGTGCTGCTTGTTGTGGCCTCTGAGGGGCCATCAAGAGGGGACGGGCAATCAGGATGCACCCAGTGCTTGAATGGAAATAAAAGAGAAAACTTTTCCAACAGATTACAGCCCTTCCTGTCCAGAAAGAGAAGTCTTCCCTCTGACAAGGTTGGAAGAACATGTTCACTCTTCTAATCCTTTGCTCTTGCTCCAGAAGGTATCACTTATGAGAAAAGAGTTTATTTGCACTTAGAGCATACCAAAGGAATACCTTTTACTTCTGCGCATTTTGGAAATCAAAATAACAAATTCAATATGGCAAACAAGGACCATTGGAAAAAATGCACGCTTATGACTGGGTTTGTTGATGACCTTGTTAAACTTTAAAGCCCACAAATATAAACGCCATAGATGATTTCTCTTCTACTAGTTCCACAAACACAGAACTTTTAATTGCGTAAGGAATCCTTGATATTAGTATTAGAGTCTTCACACTTGGAACACATTGCCTTAATTATTTTGCCAGTTTCAAACTAATTCTACATTTTTTAACTGAAAGCTCTACACTGAAAGTCTTCTGGACTGGTTGGGTTATTCTCTGTTTCTTTTCAAATTCTGTTGTATTTTGAGAAGAGGCAGACCGCAATCAGTGTTTGAAATAGAGTTGAACATGAACATAGAGTTTTTAGACATGACAGGACAGTAAAAGAAGGAAACACTCAAGCGATTGTAACTTCCGAGTAGTTTACAGTCAAAGTTAGTGCATGCTTAAATGTTTTGATGAGTCAGATCCATGGTTCACACTTTTTTAAAGGAGTAAACTTCACTGGTAAGGGTGCAAATTAATGCTAAATTACTATAGCAATTTCTGTGCTGCAAAATAAATCCGTTTGATTCTTATTTTGGTCTAACAACTGCAGGTTGCCTCACACTGGCTATCAGCAACTGCTCTACAAACCCAGAACGAAGTTACTGTGTCTGCACTGGAAATGTACTTGCTCTGCTGCGTCAGTAAGACTTCTGGCAAACGACCTCCACTCATCAGTGCCTTTCAGCATCGCAGCGCCCCGACACATTTCCCCGAAGACCTGTGACAAAACCTGGCTGTTATTCTGGGTGCATCAGGAGAACCACGAGAAAGCTCCGCAGCCCTCTGAGCCGTGACGCCGCACAGCTCTAGGCTGAGCTAGCCCGGCTGGAGCTGTGCGACAGGCAGACCTAAAGAGAAGTCAAACGAATGCCACAGTAGAAGCAAATGCTCAGGGTTTGGTCTTGGAGCCTTGGATATGTCAAATTACTTTGACGTAAAGACAGACCTCTCAGTCTGGATGGCAGTGCCAGCTAAACAGACTGTGAAGGGTACATTTTTTCAAAGCCATTTATGAGATTGCCATATTACTACCAAGACTAAAACGAGTAAGAGGCAGAGGCTCCTCTTCTCCTCGATACTACTGGAAATCTGTGTCTAGTTAGTAATTTTAGTCTCTACACAGAACACCAAAAGGAATTGCTTAGTGCAATCTTAAAATGAACAATTCCGTGTTATTGGAATCACTGAAATTCTTTTGTAATTTACTTTATTTCAAAGTACTCATTATAGTAGTTACAATTAAAAATACTTTATGAAATGCACCCTCTTTTATAAAAGCTATATGGTGTTCGTATATACGTTTCAAAGCACTGAAATTCAGCCAGACAATAATAGGGAAATCAGAAACATGACCGACTTTCCCTTGCTTTCATACTTATCCCCCTCCCATACTGTCGCAAGAAAGGAGAAGACAAGGAAGCAGCTAAATATCAGCAACTTGGTCATGGAAGAGAGGAGCTGAACATGATTCAGTGTGACAAGAGGCACTGTGATTTGGCTAAACCATTTCTCAGGGCACTTTGTAAGGAGGATCAGCAGCATTATTCCTTTAATAGCCATGTCTAATGCAATAGCCAGCTGGGTTTTGTCCCAGACCAAGGTATCAGCATCAGGTCAGAAGGTAACATTCTGTTTACACGATTATTTCCTAAAGCACTTATCTTCTCCTCGGTGTGAAAGTTGACTTTTCTGTTTGTAAGGAGGCCTAAAGAATTGAGGGAATGGGAAAAATTAGCTACACTGAGCTGGAGCTGAATGGCATTAAGTGGGAGGTCTGAGAAAGGCTGCTGCGGCGCTCAGCAGGACACCTTATTAGCCGCGTCACCGCAGTTCATTCAGGCAAGCCATACCAGTGTCACCAGCATTCCCACACAAAGACAAAGTTCTTCACACAGTCTATAAACATGCCTCCCTGGCCAATTCATCCTAACTTGACACCGCTGAAAAGAGGGGCTTGAGGGGTTTTTTGTTGTTTTGTGGTGTGGTTTTTTTTTTTTTTTAAACACAACAATAACATAACAAAACAAAACAAAAAACTTGCAGCCCCGCCAAGCAGGCTGAATGGAGGAGAAGGAGGGACACTGTCACGTTTCTTGGGAAGAAACAATCCAGAAGTCAAGCCATATTTTATTCACTGAGCAAATTTTTATAATAACTAAATGTGTTTAAGCTAAGCACTAGCTAAGATGAGCACTTCCGTATTTCTCGTACAACTTCTGGGTAAGATATTATCTTTCCACAATCTCTTTATTTTTGCACATTATCCATGCAGAGGAATTAAAGGTACAAAAGCTGCTTTTGCAGAGAACGTGTGACTACCTATATAAAACGTCCTTTCCTAAGTCAAGGAATATGAAAATCACAACTAACTACGCAGAGAAGGACAGCGCAGTCTCGGGGTGGCAATCCTTTCTCAGGTTGCACTGTTCATCTCATTTATTGTGGACCTAAGCAGAGCTTTGAACCTAAGGTCCTGTTTTGATCTGAATCTAGTAAAGGTAACGCTGGCCTACGTCTCTGCATGAGATGGTAAAACCTTTTCACATTTCAGCCGATGAGTGATGTGTTGAGGAAGCACCAGGGAGACAGAGCCAGCGGGGCCGTTCGCACCCTTGCTGGGTGCAGCGCGGGAGCCTGGACCCCCAGCCCACGTCCACTGGCAAGAGTCACCGCGCGGCGCCGCCGGGAGGGCCACCAGAAGGCTACCCCCGGGGACCAGCGCTGCCAGGTGCTCCGCAGCCCGATGGGCATCCACAGCCAGACCCCGCGGGCAGCAGGCTGGTACCTCATGGCCGCGCTTTGCAAAGGGCATGCTCAACTAACGTTTTCTTGGCAAGAGAGGGTCTTACCCCAAAGCGGAATGTTTAGAAAGGGGTAGATAAAAAAAAGCAGAAAGTGACTTGACCATCCCATCGGTGGGAGCCAAGAGCTAGTATGGAGGCAGCAGGTGACCTACAGATAAGAAGGTTATACACACTTTCTTTTCCAACGCCAGAGGTAATAACAACTCCTGCAGTGACTTCTGGTGGAAAGTCAAGGAACGACGACAGGGAAACCTGTCTTCCACCACAGCCACGTTAAGGAACTGAAGAGCAAGGGAATGGAAATGTGAGGGTTTGGCTCTTACAAAACCAGACACAGGATGGCTGTGTGGCCTTTCAGATTTCCGCTGTTCCTATCCTCGTTACTTTTTCCCTTACAAGTTTTAGCTGAAGAGATCAGCTTGCACACCTGCACCTCGAGGACTGGTCTGTGGGGGATCCACCTCCAGCAGAGGTTGTAGAGAAAGCTTTGAAACAGAACCCTGCCATCTCTCCTGCGTATTGCGTCCCTTCTGCAGCACAGTCAGCGCTCAGCTCGCACCACTTTGCCTTCTCAGATACACATTTAGAGACAAATTCCAGAAAAAAACCCCATCAATTCTGAATAAAAGTTTCCTGGCGACTGTCTAAGTGTGCCTCAAAAGACGTGATGCAAGTGCCTTCATTGGCATGCCTAACGTGTTTTAGCACTGTCATTAAAAGGATAAAGTTTATCATATTTTTGTGCCCTGTTCTTTCTGATATAATAGCTAAAACCTATTAATAACACCAAAACATCTCAAAAGGTCAAGCAGCACACAGCAAGATGAAGGGAATTGTCAAGAAGCTTAGGCAATCATCTTAGCACTCAAGACATTTGCCAGGGCTGTTTAACTAATATGTGATGTTCACTTTTAATTTCAATATAGTGCCATTTGGGCAAAAATGTTGTATTTTTTAATTAATTACAATGTCAGCAGCTATTAAGATTAAAAGAAAGACCACATCAATAATAAATACTTAATCCAAAGAAAGGATTACAAGAAGAGCAATAAAAATCAATTTTTAGAGCTGGAAAATTGTGACTTTTTCCTCACTTGACTGGTATTTTCATTATATTGACAAAACCATGATCTTACCTGACACTGACATTCGCCTAATGAAATAGCAGCCATGTATAATGATGTAAGTACTTGTCAATTTTGCTACAGGAGAACACAATGCTACGGCACTGGTGTTATGCTACAAAGAAATCATGCTCTTCATCTGATGCAAGAGAAAACAAGAAGAAGAAACAGGAGAAATTGCACATCTTTTTGAATCTTCCTTTACTTTATCATGGAAGATTAAAATTCTTCCGTGTAGCTTCTGGAACTCCTCGATGCTGGTAACGCTTGGTCATAAGCAGGCAGCAGGTAACTGCCGTCTCTTAACCTGCATGAAGACTGAGACGTTGCAATTCTGGCTTACCATTCTGCAGGGCTTGGATGTGGGGCAGTAAAGCAAAAATCCTGTGTTCACTTAGTGTTCAAAGTGCAGATAGCAAGCCAGAAAATAACCAGGATACGCAGCAATGGGATACTGATCCATTAGCTCATTAATGCTGGGAAAAGTATTTTTTGTGACAAATCTAGAAAAATTAAGAACAGAGGCACTGTATGTCCTAACCAGTTCCTCAGCGGGAACAGTGGCAGAAGGGCAGAAATCTCGCCAGATTTGCATCTTGCCCGACTTGCAACAAACGCCTTTCCCAGTCCGAGCTCCTGCGGATGGCCGCGTGGGCAAAGGGGACAGCGGGAGGTGGCAGGACCAGCCACGTCACGCATGGCGCGCTGCTAGCGACAGAAACCCGCACGCTTACGTCGGCTCGCCTGGGGAAACAGCTAGGCTCAGAGGGACTGAGAATTAAAAATAAACCCAACCACTTCCAGAAAAGGGTAATGCAAATTACGAGAAGCACAGAGACTTCACTCGCAAAGGATTAAAAAGTGCTTGACGTTGAGAAAAGCTAACTAGCAACAAATTTTACATACTTAATTGTCAGCTTGGGCGTTTATCCCTTTGAAAATCGCACTACAGTGGACTGCTGAGCTCAGAGAGAAAACAAACGAAGGGCAACCTGACAGAAACATTTGAAGTGCTAAAGAGAAGGGAAAACCCCCTCTCTTTCAAAAGAGCACACTGATTAAAAAAATCAGAGCTGTCAACATTAGGTTCGAACAAAGAAAATTCCGGTGGGTGGATATAGAGATAGCAGCACCATTTTCCTTGTTGGAGTGAGAAACTGAATCATCTTAGCTGCACCTTAAACCCTACACCGATGGAAGAGAGATAAAGAAGCTTTGATATAAGGTGAAGCAGTTACAGCTATTTACTTGCTAGTCCATGAAGAACGTCTGCCAAGTCCATCTACAACTACTTCAGCTCTTGTACACACAGACAAGCGGCTAAAAATGCTGTAACTTGCATTGGGTTACCTACTGTTAGGGAGAATGTGTATCTTTCCAGGACACAGAATACAAGACGCAAAGACCACAACCTCCTCACACAGCAATCCTGCCTTCCCACGGGAGTGAAAATGTTGAAAGGTGGTTATTCACTCCGTGCCCCTAGACTCAAACGGAAGCAGAACCGAGCTCTTTCAACCATTGCTCTGTTTTATAACTATCAGCTCATAGCATCATCTTACAGCGAGCATTGTAAATAAAATCACAATAGCAATTTATTTTCATTTCTCTGCAAATGAATAAAAATTGGATCAACAGCCCATATAGATTCTTCTTAATTGAATCACAGCTATCCTGGAAGATTATACGGCTATACGATAGAACATTTCAAAAGACACAAACCACAATGAATGCTGATGTGAGTGTCACCTTTAGCTAGACACTAATGACTGCTCTTTATCTAGCTCCAGACTCTCTAAGGAACAAATTACAGTAAAAAGAGAAATATAACTCAATGAAATTGTGACGCACTCTGCACATTCTCATATAAAGCCATTTTCAGAGCAAAATCAAGCAGGCAACAAGTTATTTGCAGCCATTTCTTTTTTAAGAGGCATCCTCTCTCTCCTTCAATTGTCTGTGTTTAATTACACAAATTCTCCTGGGAGTGGTATTCTTTAACAATACATCCAATCCAGCCTGTAGTTACATCGGCTATATTCCACTAGAAAGCCACGGTAGCCAACCGAGGCAGCTCCGGGAGAACCTGTTACTGGAAAACAGGTAAAAAGGAGCAAAGCCCCCGTGAAAGGTGAGGTGGAGGCTCAGCGTGCCGCCCGGAGCGGCCCCGGCTCACCAGCAGACCTGGCAGTCGGTCCCTCGCCGCAGGGCACGGCGTTGGCTTTTGTCGAAACCCCTCCAGGAAACCTCAGGGCTTTTATGTGCAGCATTTCTTCTGGAAGAGCCACAACTCTATTCACATTAGTGAACAGAAAAGTGAAGAGTGACTTAGTGTATCCACGGGTTTTTTTTTAAGTGACACCTTTCTGTGGGACACCTGCAAGTTCTTAAAGTTCTGGATTTTGGATTGCTGATTCTCCAGTCAGATCTTTGCTTCCAAGCCTGCTATTGTTTATACAGATTTCTTTTTATCACGAGAGAAAAAACAGATCTTTAATTTACAATTTCAATAATAAATGTTGCAAATTTATTAATAACCTGTTCAGTTATTAATTAATGCCAAAAAGAAAAAAAAAAGAGCCCCAAATGCTGAAAATAACAGAATAAGGGCAAAATTACTGACTAGGACTATCAGAAATCATCATTCACTTATTATGGAAATGCATTTGTTGTGTCTTTAAAATTATAATCATGTATATTTTCCATTACAATGCATACAAGTACAAAATTATTTTTCTGCTAAAAAAATTACCTAAATAAAATTCAAAATGTGTTTGTGTAAACAGGAAGGACATGTGAGTTAAATTTTTGACAACTGCATCAAACATGCAAAAACTCGAGCCAGCAGAAAAACAAGAAGCAAGGAAAAAGTGTCAGCGACTGTATTTGACAGGTTGAAAGTAACAAGACAATTTTGCTGGATTTACTCTTTAAAGACCATATTATACAAACACACTAATTTTGAGAGCACTTAACCTTAGTTTAAAGGGGGGATGACTGAATATTAATGAGATGAGCCTCGGGGTGTTTAATGAAAAGCTGTCTTTCTGAATGTGATCTAGGGTTTTAAACCTTTGTTAGAAGACGTTTGGATGGAAGGTTTATTTGCCCTGGGAGTGCATTCTATCTGAACACACAGAAATTTCACTAAACGTGTGAAGGCACATGATTACAGAGAGTTTTCACTTGACGTTAAAATCACTGCTGCAAAAAATAAATAAAATAAAAACCCAACCCGACCCCCCCCAAAAGCGAGCTACTCCTAGGATCTTCTCAAATGACCCAGATCTTTAGAGTGAAGTTTTCCTTTGCCTAGAAACTAAGTGGCTTTTCTTTTGCTCATTCAGCTGCTAGTTCTGGGAAAAGCCCAAAGAGAAACATTTAGATTGGAGGGGTCTTTGAGAAGATGTGACAGTTGACTGATGAGCATCCATAAAATGACAAAGAATAGTTGTGTGGAGCCGGTGCATCACATCGCCTCTCCCTGGGAAACTAATTGCTCTGAATTGTTAATAGTAACATTATTTTTCTGGCAATCATTTCTTTTGAATACCCAAAATGAGCATGAAACAGCTCCTTTGACCGGACATAAAAGTTAAATGTCCCAATGTTGATCAAATTAACTTCAGCTATGTGACAATGGACTATATTTGTGAGAAAATAATGAAGGGCACAAAGGGGAGCTTTATGCCAAGATTTCACAGTTGTAATGTAAAAATGTTTCTGTTGAACTAGGCCAGGGAACATTTCAATAGGAAAACAGAAGCGCACTGTCACTTTCTTTAAAAAAAAAACACATTCATTTTATGGATCTGAATGCTCGAGATAATTTCAGGAAGTTTAAATGGCTGGCACGCCAAGAACCACAGTATCAGGCTAACATCTCACGTCCCTGTCCTTCGCAAACTCTTCTAATACTTTTAAAGGACCCTATCCTCGTTCCCTGGCTGGGCTATTAAATTCAGTAGACACTTTTCCCCAGCGAGTGTCCAAAGGACATGACTAATATGCCAATATGATTAATTAATATGACATATGCACAAGCATTAATTACAGCAGATGTATGAAAGACCAAACTAAAATGCAAACTACATTTCCTTTCTTACTCTCATGTCGAGCTTAAACCCTCCAACTTCAGAAAATACAAAAATGCAAGTATTATGCAAATAGGGCTAATTGTAACGGCAATTATCCAAAATGGGCCTGAAAGAGTTTTTTTGCCCCGCAAAATATAAAACGTGTGTTCTTATTCTCATTTATAAAGCAAATGCAGTTTAACTGTGTCTGTTTCTATCTGGAACAACGTAATTCACTTCTGGGAATTTAGTCTGGGCTTACATTAGCGTTGACAAGGACTCATTACACACGCCGATTTTCTACGTATACACTGTATATGTAGTTGTAAATATACAAGCAAATATTTGCTTAACACCAGTGTAATTCCAACTCCCTTAGTCTTTAAAGAGTCTATCTAACACCACATTTTCTTTACACTTGCTGAATGGCAAACGCTAAAAACAATCTGGCTCAGCACACACCAGCTCGCTGTCTTTAAAAGCATTCTTCTTGCTATATAATTCATTTTTAACATTATTAAAGCTAAATCACTTCAGAACACTATTGTAAGATTAAACCTTTCTACTCCCAAAGCATGCTGTTATGATTATTAATAGATTCCCTCAGGAGAAAACTTTCAGCAGCAACTTTAAATCACTCACTTGACACTTTTTCTTTTGTTTCTCCCCACCCCTCCCCTTCTCAGTAATTTAGAGATGTTGCGCAGCTTTGTGCCACAGTATTAAAACCTCATACTTAAAATAATTTGGGGGAAACCAATGTCCCTGGTGATTTTAACAGTTAAACTAATTCATTTGAGCTTTATTTGCAAACTCTTTTCTTTTCTGTATTTCAAACTCCTGTGATAGCTTCTACGTTATGTGAAAAGGCTGTACTTAATTCATGGTTATGAAGATGCAGCGTGAACAGAACTGCGCTTTCACTTACTCCCACAGTGACCTAAATCAACTGTGAGAAGGTGTTTCTGTTTCATTCAGTGAAGGTTTAGCTCATTAAACTGTTTTCCTTCTCAGCATTGTTCACTGGGTTTGAACTGCATTGCTGTTAAATGCTCTTTAGCAGTTTAAAGGCTTTAAAGGAAAAGACTTATCAGTCTCTGTTTTTAACAGCACTAAATCTGCATTATTAGTTCATGCAGATAAGGGGATTTAAAAGCTCAGCTTGAAACCTCTCTCTTCTGTATTTATCTGACACTGCATAGTTCCAGTAGCTCAGCTGGAAATGTAGATCTATGAAGCTTTAAAGAGAGATTAAAGCCAAGAAAAGAAGTACTTTTCCCCCTATAGCCGCTCTCACTTTCCCTTTTCCTACTGTCTGAAGGGTGATGGCAGACAATGGGTCAAAGATGGTTCCCAAAACCCTCTGAATGGGGACACTGTTGGTGGTAGCATTCATTCAAAGTGAGCTTCAGTGTATTGTCCTCCCCAATCAGCAGATCAGAATAGAGTTTGCTGGTGGCTGCCAAAAGGTTAGCAATGCCGATGAAAGGGGTTTCCCATTATTCACTGCTCTTACAGAACTCCCCTTTTGTGCGAGTCAGCCCATCATTTCACTATGGAGGTCCGGATCTGCGGCTGGCTGCGCTCTCAAAATGAACAATTCATCTGAATGCGAGCTCACAGTAGTAGCGTGCAACCTAAAATCGAAGGTTTTCTTTTCTACGGACAGGGGAGTTGGGGCAGGTTTTGGCAGTGTCACATTTTAATGATATACCATCATGACATCTCTGACCCACAGCTGACACTGATACCACGGTCTTATTACCTTCCCCTTGCCAGGGCATCGTGGGAGGTCCAAAGCCAAAATTAGCTAATGAAGCACACTGTATGCTGTAAACAAGTGTGCAATAAATAATGCAAAAGGTTTATACAGGTTTGCTAAAGTTCCCTCATGCCAACCATAAGAAAAGGACAGGAGACCAATGGAGCCAAGAAAAAATGAAATAAATACAGGCCTTTCCCACACTGCTCTATGCAGCAGAATTCAAAAATCTGTGTCTCAAACTGCACTGTGAGTAGATCCTGATCTTACCGCGTCTCTGTCCCCTAAATAAGGGACCTTTTATAAACCACCGCATGCTACGTGTTTGCAAACCTTCCAAGTGCCTCCAGTGTTTTCTGATGATTTGAACAGGTTTTACAAGTGACGCAAGAGAAGACACACTGGATTTTTCCTCTTCATCCTTGTATCACCCCCAAAGGTGAAAATAAATGCCTCTTTTGGAGAAACTCCTACTTAGCCCTCTGCTGGGGTGCACAGGAAAAGCACTTCTTTATACATAGTGGAAAAAGCAGTCTCCTTTGCTAAAATATCTGCCTGTCTTTACACAAGATAAAACTTACAGAAAGAAATGAAACTTGGGATAGAATGTGACTGAAAAGATATTTATACTCCATTCCACATTGCACAACCTTTTTCAGTGAAAATCTACACAAGGAAAAATGACAACACTGCATACGCAGAGATATTTTTCAACGCATAACTTAATTTGGGTCAGGAGTGTCTTTAACTTCCAGGTTGCTGCTGGAGAGAGTCAGGAGAGCAAACAGCGACTTGTCGGTGGGGAATTCCTCACTGCATTTGCCGTACACAGGGAAGGCTGCGAGCAAACGCCAGAAGGAAGAGACACATCGAGCCTGTCCTTCCTCTCGGCCCCCTTGACCACGGTCTATGTCGTGCTGGAGCCAAGGACTCCCCACGAGTCCCAGGCACTTGCTCTGCTCCCCTCAGCTAGCCGCAAGGCGCTAGCCCTCGTCACCGATGTGGCACCCGCCGCCGGGCTGTGCTGGGCAGTGGGACAGGGCTCAGCACCCGCCGGCTGGGCTGGGACTTCCCGCGGCGCAGCACTCGGTGCCCCACGGCGAGACCAGCCAAGCCATCCTTGCCCAAGCTTCCCCATGGGGAAGGGCAGCAGCAGTCCTGCATCGTCGGGGTCTCGCTGCAGAGAGCTCTGCGAGCCTGGCGCGCGCCGGCACCCACAGCACCGCTGCAGAGGCAGCCCCGGCACACTGCGCACCGCCACGGGCCGCCGGGGACCAGGGATCGGGGCAGGAAAACAGCACATAAAGCGCTCTGCTTTTATTTTTTCCAGCCTAAGCAGTTTGTTTTAAGCACCATCTCATGCCACAGGTCGCAGTGTGTGCCATGCCTGCTTTGCACAGACACTGTGAAGCTTTGTTTCTCAGGCAAACATGAAGCCAAGCAGTACCTCGTAAGAGAAATACCTATTTACTTTGCCAATACACGTATGCCCATGCAGAAATAATTTTTTTCTTACTCAAGAAAAAGCTGTCTTTTTTTCTGACTTTATAACTGCTAATTAGGGCAGCTGTAAATTGTTGGGTATGTTTGGGACTATCCTCTGCATTGTACCACCCATCAGATGAATCAACTCTGTGGCACCGTTATAAACCATGATGTTATTAATAACAGTGGTGACTGCACACAAGTGCTGTGTTGCTGCTTGAAAAAGATTACCTGCCTACTGCACTCAGCTAGTATTGAGATTAAAACACTACAGGGTTTAATGTTGAGGGCATTGGAGCTCGTGACTTATGAGGAGAGGCTGAAAGAGCTGGATTTGTTCAGTTTACAGAAAAGATGGCTACGGGAGGATTTTGTTGCTGGCTTTATCTGTTTGGTAGTTACAGAAAAGACAGAGCCAGACTCTTCTCAGCAATGCCCACCAGAAGACGAGGGCGATGGACACAAACTGCTCTGAGGGAAATTCTGACTGGATATTAGGGAGAAAAAGTTTCACAATGAGGGTAGTCAAACACAGTAATGGGTGGCCCAGGGAGCTGCAAATCACCGTGTGTGGAGCTTTTCAAAGCTCAGCTGGATAAGCCTTGAACCACCTGGTCTAATGTTGAAGTCAGCCCTGCTCTGAGCAGGAGGATGAACAAGAGACTCCCAGAAGTCCCTTCCAACTGGAATTATTCTATTATTCTGTAACTGAAAACATACTTGAATGGCAGCTTTATTAGACTCCACGCAGACTAAAAAGAAGCTAATCTAACACACACATTCTAAAAATAAATGTGGTTTCTACTCTACAAGTTCTGGCGACTTTAAAGAGATTCTCCAATCTCAGCAATTTGGCTTAAAAGAGTAAGTGTCATCAACTGATCTGTACTTGGCACCATCCTGAAAACTCTGATACGAAGTGACCATTTTCAGTTCACAGAAGAAAAATCTCTACATTTCTGAGTGTGCCTTTTGAAACATCTTTTATACGCTGCTTATGAACACAGAAGATTGAAAGAGGCTAGGAAAGGCTAATACATACCTATCAAGTACATAGCCAAGAGCCTTATGCCGTATTCCTGAGTAAACCGATGGGCTTGTTTCCCAAGCAATTAAATTGGAAGCATCATGGAAAAGATGAATGTTTACCAAGTCAAAGGCACTATGACAAAAAAAGGAAAAAAATAAAATGATTCAGGATAAAAGAAAAAAACATTTGTTGCATCAGCAAAGCATTCAACATAATAACACTTACTGCATTCTCTCTTACGTTACCTTAATATCTACTCACAGACTGCAAATTAAGCTATCATCATCAGAAAATTGTCAAAGACTATCATCAAACTTATGACAACTCATCCACAGGTGAGATTGTATCTAGGCTTTTGCTTAAAATATGCATAATAGGAAAATGAAAAACTATTTGCCAGTTACAATTCACAGAAATCAAGCAGTACCCTCCCACTAAAATATTTTTAAAACGAAGTTGAATGTGTGAACAAACAACATTAAGTTTACAAAGCTGTAGCTAAATACTGAGTAGAACTGGGGCTGTGCAATAACAAAATGAAAAGCTATTGACAGGATAATTTTACTGACATTAAAGGCTAAATTGTATCACTGCAACTCCTTATCTGTCCCTGTGTGGAGAAAGCCAAGGTAATAGTGGTCAATCCGCACACCACTTCCCGTTGGGAAGAGGACCCAGGCTGTTTAACTCGGACTGTGCCTGCAGGATCATGGAATCGTTTAGGTTGGAAAAGACCCTTAAGATCATCAAGTCCAACCGTTAACCCAGCACTGCCAAGGCCACCACTAACCCATGTCCCCAGGTGCCACATCTCCACGGCTTTTCAGTCCCCGCAGGGATGGGGACTCCCGCACTGCCCTGGGCAGCCTGTGCCAGGGCCTGACAGCCCTTTCGGGGAAGAAATGGTTCCCAAGATCCAACCTAACCCTCCCCTGGCACAGCTTGAGGCCGTTTCCTCCTGTCCTGTCGCCTGTTCCTTGGGAGAAGAGACCGACCCCCCCTGGCTCCAACCTCCTGTCAGGGAGCTGCAGAGAGCGAGAAGGTCTCCCCTCAGCCTCCTTTTCTTCAGGCTAAATGCCCCCAGTTCCCTCAGCCGCTCCTCACAGGACCTGGATGAAGAGCTAGCCTCAGAAAATCAGCAAAATTTGTAAAATTTCACAGCTCTGCTTCCTAACCTGACAGACAGGAGCATTACCTCATCCTTTGCTACTCTGCAGTGAGGCAGGAGTCAGACAGTGGTCCCCTCACCGGGCTGCGGGCTGGCTCAGCCAAAGCCCATCGCACTGGCATCCCCCCCACTACTGGCAGTGCACTCCAGAAGGAAACAACCCCAGGGGGCAAACGCTGTCCCGGCTTTGGGAGCTCTGCCCTGCAGGAGGAACACGCAGGAGTTGAGGACTGCTGTTACAGTGCCCAGTGTCTGCCTTGTGGGATGGCCAAAGACCAACGGAAGAGATTTCTGAAAAGAATCGTCTTGCTTCTATGGAAAATCTATGGATTTTGGGTTGGTTGAGGACAAGAGAAATAGGCATATTCTGGAAGTTCCTTCTTAATCAATGAAACCAACTTCAAATCCCTGTGAAACAGAAATACCTTCTTTTGCCCCCCTGCATAAGAGTTAAATTACAGAATCGCAGAATGATTTGGGTTGGAAGGGACCTTTCAAGGCCATCTAGTCCAACCCCCTGCCACGGGCAGGGACACCTTCCACTAGACCAGGTTGCTCATAGCCCTGTCCAACCTGGCCTTGAACACTTCCAGGGATGGGGCAGCCACAGCTTCTCTGGGCAACCTGTGCCAGGGCCTCACCACCCTCATCATAAAAAAATCCCCTCCTTATATCTAATCTAAACCTACTCTCTTCCAGTTTAGAACCGTTGCCCCTTGTCCTGTCACTACAGGCCTTTGTGAAAGTCTCTCTCTGTTTCTGTTGTAAGACCTCTTTCTATATTGAAAGGCTGCTGGAAGGTCTCCCCGGAGCCTTCTCTTCTCCAGGCTGAACAACCCCAACTCTCCCAGCCTGTCCCCATAGCAGAGGGGCTCCAGCCCTCGGATCATCTCCGTGGCCTCCTCTGGCCCCGCTCCAGCAGGTCCATGTCCTTCTTGTGCTGAGGGGCCCAGAGCTGGACGCAGCACTGCAGGGGGGTCTCCCCAGAGCGGAGCAGAGGGGCAGAATCCCCTCCCTCGCCCTGCTGGCCACGCAGCTGGTGATGGTTGGCCTTCTGGGCTGCAAGCACACATTGTTGGCTCATGTCCAGCTTTTCATCCACCAGCACCCCCAAGTCCTTCTCGGCAGGGCTGCTCTTGATCCCTTCATGCCCCAGCCTGTATTGATACCGGGGGTTGCCCCGACGCAGGTGCAGGACCTTGCATTTGTCCTTGTTGATCCTCACGAGGTTCACCCGGGTCCACCTCTCGAGCTTGTCCAGGTCCCTCTGGATGGCATCCCGTCCCTCAGGCATGTCCACCGCACCACTCAGCTTGGTGTCGTCTGCAAACTTGCTGAGGGTGCACTTGATCCCACTGTCTGTGTCACTGATGAAGATATTAAACAGTACTGGTCCCAGTACGCAACTCTGAGGGACACCACTTGTCACCAATCTCCATCTGGACGTTGAGCTATTGACCACTACCCTCTGGATGCGACCATCCAACCAATTCCTCATCCACCAAATAGTCCACCCATCAAATCCATCTCTCTCCAATTTAGAGAGAAGGATGTTGGGGGGGACCATGTCAAAGGCCTTGCAGAAGTCCAGATAGATGACATCCGTAGCTCTTCCCTTGTCCACTGATGAAGTCACTCCATCACAGAAGGCCACTAGGTTGGTCAGGCAGGACTTGCCCTTGGTGAAGCCATGCTGGCTGTCTCCAATCACCTCCCTGTCCTCCATGTGCCTCAGCACAGCTTCTAGGAGGATCTGTTCTATGATCTTCCCAGGCACAGAGGTGAGGTTGACAGGTCGGGAGTTCCCAGGGTCCTCCTTCCTACCCTTTTTAAAAATGGGGGCAATGTTTCCCTTTTTCCAGTCCCCAGGGACTTCACCCGATTGCCATGGCTTTTCAAATATCGTGGAGGGTGGCTTAGCAAGTACAGCAGCCAATTCCCTCAGGACTCTGGGATGCATCTCGTCAGGTCCCACAGACCTGTATGTGCAGGTTCTTCACATGGTCACGAACCTGATCCTCTCTTACAGTGGGAGGGACTTTGCTCCCCCAGTCCCCGTCTTGCGATCCATCCGCTCGAGAGGTGTGGGAAGAGAGGTTGCTGGTGAAGACTGAGGCACAAAAGTTGGTGGGTACCTCAGCCTTCTGGGGCCTTCCTGACCCCATCCCTACGCAACCGGGCAGCGTCCCTATACTCTTCCCAGAACACCCATCCCTGCTTCCACTGCCTGGACATTTCCTTCTTGCCCTTTTGTTTGACCAGCAGGTCTCCACTCAGCCATGCCGGTCTCTTGCCTTCCTTGACTGATTTCTTACACTTGGGGATCGAGAGCTCTTGCGCTCTATGGAAAGCCTCCTTAAAGATCTGCCAGCTCTGTTCTGCTCCCTTGTCCCTGAGGGCAGTTTCCCAGGGGGTCCTATTGACTAACTCCTTGAAGAGCTGGAAGTTTGCTTTCCTAAAATCCAGGGTCCTGACCTTACCCTTCACCTGACTCATATCCCTCAGGACTGTGAACTTCACCAGCGCATGATCACTGCAGCCCCAGTGGCCTCCAATCTTGACGTCACCGATTAGCTCACTTGTGTTGGTGACCATCAGGTCCAGTATAGCATCCCCTCTGTTAGGGCTGTCTATTACCTGGCTTAAGAAGTTCTCCTCCCTGCTCTCCAGGAGTGTCCTGGATTGCCCACAGCTCGCTGTGCTGCTATTCCAGCAGATGTCGGGGTGGTTGAAGTCCCCCAGCAGGACGAGAGCATGCGAGCACGATGCCTCCTGTAGCTGGAGCAAGAAGGCTTTGTCAGTAGGCTCCCCCTTGATCGGGTGTCCTGTAGTAGACACCAGCCACAAGGTTGTCTTTTTTGCCTCGGTCTCTGATTCTTACCCATAAGCTTTCAACCTGCTCGTGGCTATTCTTCAGAGACAGCTCCTCACACTTTCTTGACGTAGAGGGCAATGCCTCCGCCCCTCCTTCCTCGCCTGTGCCTTTGGAACAGCCTGTAGCCATTGATAGCTGCACTCCAGTCATGGGATTAATCCCACCAAGTTTTAGTAATGGCAACTAGGTCACAGCTTTCTAGCAGTGCGGTGGCTTCCAACTCCTCCTGTTTGTTGCCCATGCTGCGCACGTTGGTGTAGAGGCCCCTCAGCTGGGCTGTCGGTCGTGTCACCTTCTTAGAGGAACAGCCCTTAATTCCTTTGAGGTCTTTCACTGGTGTTTCCCTGTGGGCTCCTATTATCTGAGGAGCCCGTGGCTCATCTCTATAAGACTTCAAGTGTGCTGCAGTGTAGCCAGCACGTCTTGGAGCAACAGGCTGAGGGTCGTCGCTAGCACCCCGTCCCTCTAACCTTGGCGTGACATCCCACAGCTTGTCACGGGCAAGCCTGTTACTATCCCCCTCCCCCTGCAAGTCTAGTTTAAAGCTCTGTCAATGAGCCCCACTAGCTTGTGAGCAAAGACCCTCTTCCCCCTTGGAGAAAGGTGAATCCTACGTGACACCAGCAAGCCTGGTGCCATGTAGGCCATCCCATCATCGAAAAACCCCAAATTGTGGTGGTGACACCAGCCACGGAGCCATGTATTAACAGATTGAGTCCACCTGTTTCTTCCAACGTTGCTACCTGCAACTGGAAGAAGAGAGGAAAAAATAACCTGTGCTCCAGATTCCCTTACCAACCGTCCCAAGGCCCTGAAGTCTCTTTTGACTGCCCTTGGACTATGCGTTGCAGCTTCATCGCCACCCACATGGAACAGCAGTAACGGGTAATAGTCTGAGGGCCGTACCAGGCTGGGAAGTTTCCTAGTGATGTCCTTAACCCGGGCCCCAGGGAGGCAGCAGACTTCCCTAAGAGGAGGGTCTGTCTGGCATATTGGACCCTCTGTTCCCCTCAGAAGGGAGTCACCTTCGACTATAACCTGTCTTTTCTTCCTCGTGGAGGTGGTCGTGATACAGGCGGTAGGCCTTTCTGACCTTGGCAACACCTCTGGTGTGGATGGACCGTCATCTACACCATCCATTGACTGGCCTTCCACATCCAGAGCCTCATACCTGCTGTACAGAGGCACCTGGGAAGGCGAGGTGGGCAAGGAGGGGGTTCGCCTGCCGCCTCGAGCATGGACTTGCCTCCATTCACTCCTTTCCTTCAAGCTACTGCCTTTAGCCTGGCGGGGGGAGGATACAGTGTGGAGACAAAAAACAACAGAGAAGGCAAACATACCTCATGTTCAAAAAAGAGTCTGCAGCCTGCCAGCGAGAGCATGGGAACAGACTTTGGCAGAGAGAGGTACCAAGCAGAAACCCCAAGCTGTGCGCAGGGAGATTTCCCAGATCGTGATGGAGCCAGGGAACAGATCTGGACACAGTAAGTAACGGCAGTCAAAACAGCGAATGCACGATAAAGATGCGCAGGTCACCAAGCAGCCAGCACAAAGGCCTCTTCCAAAGGTACTGGTTGGGTTTTTTTGGCTACAGGGAACAGTGTGTCTTGCTGAATGAACTCACAGTAATGATAAAATAGTCCCACTAACATTCATATTAAGATATGTAATTAGTACCTAACTACAGAACATAATCTGGACATGATGGCTTGAGACGTCCGTTCCTGTCTGTCTGAAGGACGAACAGAAAGGATCCCCGTAGCCAGGGAGAGAGCTCCTGTCACGAACTCACCTCCCGTGTGAAGGTATCTATAATCCATCCCCATCCGCCTAAAAACTGCTTGTTCTTAAAACTTGCTAAAGAAGGACCTTCCACTTACAGTTTCCCTGTCCTTAAATTACAACTTTCATCATATTCCCCGTTTTCCTGCAAATGAAACTGATTTCCTTCTGCCCTTTCTGCAGGGGAGGCAGACAGCAACCAGTCTCCCAGACATGGGGAGCCAATTTTTTTCAACTCTTACTCAAATGCTCCTACCATTCCTGACTCTCCTGTCCTTTTTCCAGCTTACCTAAAGCACAGCACTCAAAACAAGAGAGTGCTCTACCAAAGGCCTTGGCAGCACCCAATTAAATAATTACCATACCTTCCTCGTTCATGTCCTTCACATGATGTATCTATTAACACATCCCAGTAAGATAATAATGAACCATATGCAATTTCTTCTCCCGTGGTCCTTTTCTACAGTATAGGTAATGAGTCAGTTATTCCCAATATCGTATTTGTGCTTTTGAATTCTCTCAAAGTGCAACGCTTTGTACCTCCCTGACTTTAATCTTGCAGTCCTACTTTCTCGATTGCTGATTCTGACCTCTGATATACTTGCAAACATTCCCAGGTTGGTGCCATACCTACATTTTCTCAATGTATTCTCTACTCCATCCTCCCTACCAAATATAAACTATACATGTAAACTGTATTTAAGACTGTAATGCATTCAGGGCACTATCTTGCACCTATTAACACAATAACACTAAGAACTATTGAAATAGAAATAAACACACCCCCCACTCTTATATTCAAGATACTAAAAAAAAGGCAAAAAAAAGGTGCATGTAGTTATGCAGTTCTCTTTCGTTTTTTCTTAAAATGAAATCGCTGAGTGCCCCAAGATTCCTTAATTCTTCCTTCACACTAAAGATAAGCTAATGAAGAATAATGGATGTGAAAAATCTGGATTCACAGAGGAACCCAACTGGGGCAGATCACTGAATCACGGAGGCGGAAAAAGAGGACAGTTTTCTGAAATCTTTTAAGGTCACTTTTTTGGGTTTTTGGAAGCCCTCTGTTTTTGGCATGAGGTACATTCTATAATGATGTTTTCCTAGGCAGGAAAAATTAATAGCTCCCTTCAAGGATTCACACAGAAGTATTAACAACAAGTCTGCTGGCAATATTTTTACTGAACTATTAGCATGCAGAAATGTATAGATCAAAAGTCATGATTATGAAAAAGGCCACAACTTTGTGCGTATGCGTATAGACTGGGTTTAAACACTTACATACCGTGAACAGACACATTATGCACTTAGACCTAATTAGGTGTATTTTCCAACCCCCTCTATTTTCCATAATATTTCACTTTCATTCTCCAGAAATTGTTCACAGTAAGGTGCCCCTTCAACTTCTCATTAGATACATCTGAGATCTTGTTAAGACCATGTGGATCATAATCGCAGACTATTCCAGACACAAAACTACCAACACAGCTCACCTCATTACAGATTAGAAAAAGCTGTGAGCCTCGTCACTCTTACTTCTCAATATACCCTTAGGAAACTTAAACGTAGTCTATTATCTGATCAGAACATCTAGCTCCAGCCTGCTCCTTCCAAGAACTATCCTTTTTTAATAGCAACCTGCAAGAAAATATTTCCTTTAAATCTATCTCTGAAGAACATTTTTTTTTTCCTGGAAAGGCCTAAAAATAAATTCACATTATTTTTCTGCAAAGAGGAAATCGAAGAGGATAGGAGAGACAGAACCTGGAAAAGTCATGATATAAGAGGAAAGGCCAGATTAGCAATTGGTGCTAAATACCCACTTCTGCAGATCTCTACTGCTGGAATCACATGCCATGTCATATGGATCTGGAAAAATTAACAAGAACCTACATTATCCCATAGCTGCCTGCCTGATTTCTGGGTCAAAAGTCTGTAAAAGGAGAAAATCTACTGCTTTTTCACATTTCACAAACCGTTTGCTTAATCTAATAAACGTGCTTATGCAAACAATCAAGAACACTGTTTAGTACTCAAAAGTCAGCCTGTGTGAACATTCATCAGACTTTAAAATCAAACTTACAATTTTAAGATGTGAAACTACCACAGGAGGAAGGGAAGAATGTTGAACGTTCACATACATTTAGGTGACTATGACATAAATAAGCAGTAAAGACTAAAATTATGACTAAATGGTAAAAAAAGTGTGGTCAGATTTCCAGGTAGGACTAGAGAAATCCGAACCATCCGTGGGTTTATTGAGTTCTCCTTGTGGAAAGACAAGGAAAATTTTCAAGTTCTCTCAGGTATAGTGTTTTGCACAATCAGCTGCTCCCCCCCAACATACACTACTACTACTACTACTGTTATTAAAGATAGCGTTTTCAAACACAGAGAGTAAACAGCTTCAGTTATGAGATGCACCTCTTGTCAACACCAGCTGGCACTGCTTCTTCCAAAGACAGGGATCTAGCGTGTAACACCATAATGGTGTTCAACCGCTGCTTCCATGTCGTTGTCTGCTCCCCTCAGCCCCCACCTCTTTAGGCTGTTGGATGATCCCAAGAGCAAAACACATTTGTTTCTTCTGTAGATTTTCACAGCACATTTAAGGAGGAACTCTCTCTGCTTTGACAACAGCCACGTTATGCTGAACTTAAGTAAGTCTTGCTCGGTGGGATGTTTCCTCCGCAGCCTATGAGCGCACAGCTACGAGGTGTGCTGCCCCTCCATCAAACCCTGCCAGGGAGTGCTGGGCTGCCACGTGCTTTGTTCTACCCTAGGACGAAAACAAGGTACCTCACAGAGAACAGGACCATGCCTTGGGTTTGAAATGGGAATCCTGACCTGAATACGACAAATAAAAAGTTAAAGTAATATAGTAGGAACTGGTTTTAAAAAGCTGCATTTCTTAAAGGTAGGGTCCCTCCACGGACTTCAGTGGAAACTGGACTGGGCTTAAAGAGCTCATAGAGAACAATCTCTTTCCTCAGAAATCCCAGAGGTGAGGGCTGCACGCACCCAGGCACAGGGATCTGACCCCGGTGAGCCGCTGCAGGGCCTCGGCTGCACCAGGCGTGACGGGGAGCAGCAGTGCGGGGACGCCTTGAGCTCCACGTTGACTCCTGTGGCCTTGGTCACAGACACCAAGCTTTTCTGAGCACGCTTGATCGGGAGGTTGCTTATGACCTGAATTACCCCATGCTGACTGCACACACACGTGAATATTGACATCACATTCTGTTACGCATCATTGTAACTTACTGAGCATTATGCGTTCAATAAATAATAAAGCAAAGCAATTGTTTTGGAACCTATCTGCTCTATGCATAGACCAATCTATACATATGAATACCTTCTTTGAAATAGTTGTTAACAAAAACACACATAATATACTCGTAATCAGAAATAACTTAAGGATGCAACTTACCAATCAGTAATACACCATCTTGTTCGAATGAAACCTTTTCTGGACCACTTGCACTGAAAAATAAGCAAATAAGAATCCATCACCTTAAGTAAAGGATTACTGTGAAAGTGAAACGTACTTATACAGAGAAGAAAATAAAACAAAGTTCATCCATACGCTGTTACTAATAAGCACTACACACCAACTGAAGTACCTTGAAAACAGATATTGTGTCTCTTATAAATCCTGGACTTATTTACATTTTTGGTCCTGCAGCAGTTATAAACTTACATGTAAAATGAATATAAGCCCTGGTAGTTGTTTATGGATGAAAGATAACCAATTAGGAAAGCTTTACAACTATATTTATGCTTAGCCTAAACCAGCAAATTCTTACTGCCTATGCACAAATCTCTTTGCTTCTTTGTAATTTTACCTGAACTGTAAAATGTCATCAGAGATTTACATCAAATTAAAATGAATGAGACCGTCTAGAAAGCTATTCCTCCTGCTGAGCCAACCCACCCAATATTTCTATAAAAGTTAAGGGGAATTTAAATAATGGTAAAACATTACATTTATCAAAACTGCAACGTCCGCGAGAAAGCCACAAATCAGCTCGTGCCAACACATGGCACTTATGATACAGCAAAAGGATTTTTTCAGCACCACTCCTAAGCCGCTGCCATAAATTACAACCTCCCACAAAAAGACATGATTCTGCATCCTATTTATTCACTGTTAACAATGAATGTGGGGCTAGGCTAATGTTCTCTGGTAATGAATATTGCCCCAGACAGGCCTAAATAATGATGCCAATGATTTTGTAGCAAAAGACTGCAACTCCTTATTACGAATAGAGTGCCAGCCGCAGCAGAGCATCCCCCCGTTCAGGGGCATTGCTCTCCTAAGGCACTTCAGAAGAGACTTGTAGGATGCATTTATCCACCTCACTGTGCACAGACAGTCCTCGTGAAACTTTAAAGTCCCACATACTGCTGAGATAGCAAAGTGCCTCGCAAAATCTAAACGGGCTGTTTTCTAACCACCCTTCAGGTGACAGTTCCCTATCTCCCACCTCCTCCCCTCCTCAGCACAAACATGGTCAAGACCACCCAGACATACCACCGCTCCTTTACTAGGGCCCTTTCCCACTGGCGTTCTCCTTGCATTCCAAATATGCTTATGAAGATTTTAAAGTGTTTATTTTACTGAATAAATAATAGCTTATTCTCGAAAGCTTGAATGTGAAAACTATTTACTGATATGCAGTTGTTCTCTTCTACCCAAACCCAGGAAAATGTACAAAGTTGCTCGTAAATGACAGCTTATTTCACTGATTGCACTCAACTTCAGAGCTTGTAATTTTGTGGAAAAAGTGTTACCTACATGCTACAAGACCAAGCAGTAAAAAATTGTCTACAAAATGTACGCGCAGTTAGGTACTCCAGATGTTGGGAAACCTATTTTTAGTGTTTCTTACTTCACGTGGCAATTTCAGAATCCCCTTTCTGCAGGCTTGCGGGACCTTCCTACACAGACTGCTAGAGCCCAAGTTTACTGCGAGAGCTGCCGGGGAAATTGCAGCCTGGCTGCTTACCCGAGGACCCAGCTGCGCTGGCCCTGCCGAGGAGGGGCTGGAGGCTTTCCCTGCACAAGCTTCGTCAGCTTTGCATTGCTGCAGCAGTGGGCAGCACAAGGAAGCCGTCCTCTCAAGACCGTCGAGTCCAAGAACAGTGACTACCAACAAAGTCCTTTACGCAGTGAATCAAAATTTGTATTTTGATACTGTGGACACACAATGAACAGCTCACTTCTGTTCTTGACTTACGGCTCTACTTAACAGTTGGCTTTCACTAGCTCACAGGACATATACTAAGAGGGAATAAAATAAATTACAAAAATGTTACAAATTACAAATGTTTAGCCAAATGTAAAGATTTCCTATAGACAAAAGGAGAAAAACCTCCTAAACCCAGAAGGATTACACAGAACGAATGGACTTCTCTTTGGAGTATACACGAAGTTCACACCCCCCTGCAGACCTGCCGACGACTCCTGGCAGCTGACCGCATCAATTCTGTAGCTGCAGGCGGGGGGATAACTGTTTGTGAGATATTTAGTAATTAACATCAGTTGTTTGTTGATGCTTATAGGTGCTTAAATCTTTTAAGAATTTGGGCTTCGAAAGCCCAAAGATGGATAAATTCAGAGGGGAACTGATTTCTCCGAATACTTATTACTTTTATCTTAGGAGATCCCAACTTTTGATTTTTCTTAAACTGCAGCTCTACTGAAAAAAATTCTGTGGTGACTGTGAATAAGTATCTACTTTATTGTAAATATTTTTTTTTCAACACTGAAAAATAACGTCTTCTGTAGATCCAGCAGTCTGGTCAATTGGGGAACGGCTGGCTGGAGGGCTAACACACCAAATCTTCCTCATAGTCCGGCTTTCATGGCTGAACTACAACTCCCATAATCCAGTAAGGTCTCTTCTATTCACAGTTTCTGTGATGATCATGACAGCACAGTTACAAGTTGAGATTTGGAAAAATGTCAACATTTATTCAAAAGCAAAACAATGAAAAAAGTTAAATGCTAAAAGCATTCAAAATTGGCTTAAATCTAATCTCAAACAAAAAAGGGGAGCTCTGTCATTTCATTCTTAAAAATAACTACATTGAACTTTTAATTACTGAAGAACAACATATAGAACTTAAAATCAAATAGTCCAAGCCTATGATGTGTGGCCCAAGATAATGTCTTCAATCAAGCTGTCATTTTCCATTTGCTATTTTCCTCTTTGGCAACATAACAGGTACTTCAAAAGATGTAGCATATCAACAGGGCCAACTAGATCACGTTGCTCAGAGCCATCTCCACTGGGGTTTTGAGCATATCCAAGGACAGCAATTCCACAACCTATCTGGGCCTCTCTTCTGTTGTTTACCCTCATGGTGAAATCTTTTCCCAGATTTAGTCAGATTTTCCGTTGCTGCAGCTGGCGACTGCTGCCCCTTGTCCTGTTGCTGCACACCACCCAGAGGCACCTGGCCCCATCCCTCAAGAGCCACCAGCCGGCCACTGCAGCCAGCAGCGTGGTCCCCCGTCATCTCCCTCTCCTGGTGGCACAGACGGACTCTCTGCCTTCTTCTCCCACATCCCACGCTCCAGCCCCAGAGGTGCCTCTGCTACGCTTGCTCTAGTTTGCCCATGTCTGTCTGGTACAGGGGTTCCCAAATAAGACGCTGGAGATATGACATGGCCTTGGGAGTGCCAAATAGATGGGAGGAGTCGCTTCCTGGGACCTAACGCATCCTGGGATGCTGTTGGCCCCCTCTGTTGCCAAACTACAGTGCTGGCTCATGTTCAACTTGCTGTCCAACAAGATCCGGGTCCTCTTCTGTTTTCTGGAGAGTCACCTCCAGCCTGTACCGCTTTATGAGGTTATTCCATCTCAGGGACAAGACTTGGCATTAACCTTTGCAGAACTCCATGAGGTTCCTGTTAGACTTTTTCTTCAGCCTGTTGAAGTCCCTCTGAACAGCAGCCCTGCCCTCCAGGACATTGACTGCTCCCCCAACTTGCCATCATCTGCAAAGTTGAGTGTGCACTCCATCCTGTTGTCCAAGCTGTTAACAGAGGTGTTGAATAGTACCGACCGCAGCATCGACCCCTGAGGAACACCACCAGCAACCAGCTGGACTTTGCTCACCACCCTGTGAGCCTGGTGGGTGGCCAGCTTTCCAGCCATCTTATACTCCACCTACCCAGTACATATGTCACCAATTGGGCTTCACAGACACTATGAGGGACTGCATCGAAGGCCTTGCTAGAGTCAATGTATACAACATCCACAGCACTCCCCTTGTCCATGCAACCAGTCATCCAGGAAGATTTGCTCCATCACCTTCCCATGACCAAGGAGAGGTCACCTGGGACCCTCCTTTTTGCTCTTGTTGAAAATGGCTGTGACAGTTGTGTTTTCCCAGCCCTCGGGAAGCTCTTCCTTCTAAGATGGCAGTGAGAAGCCTTGCAATGACATCAGCCAGATCCCTTTGTCCCTTGGATGTGCCCTGCCTGCTGCCACGGGCTCATGCATGGACAATTAGCATAAGGTTTTCTGCAACCAAAGTGTACAAGACCGGGAGTCCTGTTGTCAATCATCATCCACTTCTCCAGCAGGCCATCCCGCAGGACTTTACTCTGATTCTGTCACTGACGACCTCACCAACACAAGCAATACTGGCACAAAGTATGCCCAACCCTCGGCTCTGCTGCCTTACTCTCTTTCACGCAAGCCTACACTGATACAAGCCAATTAAAAGGCATTTGCAACACAGTTTATATTTCATGACATGGTAAAACCCAGGAATTTCTTATAGCCTTGGCGTTTCCTCACACGTACGCTGCAAATACTGGTTTTAAGGGCAGTAGTACGCATTAGAGGCTATTTTGCCAAATATTTACTTTAATAAGTGTAACTGGAATTCTGACACCTCTCTATTAGAAGTCCTTAAAAAATATAAACAAAAAAATCACAATTTGAAAACCTGTAGTTACATTCCGCCAGCCTTTTCTTTGTGAATAGAGTCTCTCAGGAGATCGTGCTGACCTTTTAAAACCCCCTAGAAACACCACCTACATAAATAACCTCTGCTACATCGGGTAAAAGGACCTCCAGACAACATTAACATGAAGAGAGAGGTTATAGAGGGCTAATGTCAAAAAGCACTGTGAGCAATAAGTAATGCACACAAACCATGATTGATAATGACTAGCACAGAGCCTTAATTCATCTTTTCTCCATCATTTTACTGAGAGGGACCATATCAAATTAAATAGTGACCCAGCAAGGGTTTATTCAACCATACAAAGCAGGGGCATGAGGGAAAGACATATTAAAGTGGCAATGACTGCAGTGTAATTGCAGCTTCTTAAAGGAACCCCACAGTTCAGAGGAAGATGGGAAATCTTGCACGCGAAGCAGCTGAGTACTGAGCAGCAAGAGCAACTGAGGCACCGAGCGATGCTCAGCATCAAGAGGCCGACATCACCGCGGTGAGAACTCCTCCTCCAAGCCTCATGCAGGAGCTTGTGTTTCACGTACTCGCAATATGCTCCAACTAGCCCAGAAAAGGGGTGTAGACTATGATAACTTTCCATAAAAACCATGCAGAATGTAGTTCCTGCCCCAAAATGACTTCCTTTCTTTCCTTACATCAGTTTACAGAATTAAAGAATCTATGCTCTTGTGTTTTTTAGGAGTTTGTATACAAACTGTTCAAAGTACCTTTCTACTTTTCCTGTATTCCAGAATAATACATGGTATATGGAAAACTCAAGCCCAATTCAGCCTTTGAACGCTATCAAACATTGTAACAGCACTCAGTCATATTTTTACTGCTAAAGATGTAAAAGTCATTACATAAATTTAAAAGTCTGCAAATGAAAATATCTATGGCACTCATCAAAAAATGTACAGTGAGAGCTTAAGAATATGAAGTCAATCTATCTAAAGACAAAGTCTATTATGTAGTGTAATAATTTAATTGATAATTTGCTTTTTGACATAATGCTTTCGTTACCCTTTATTTACCAGAAAATATAGTATAAAGAATTTAGTAAGAATGTATCTATTGGAAGACTATATTTAAGTATCTGTGCATGACGTAAGCAAATAGAAGAAATATGCGATAAAATTTACACTTGCTCCACTTATTTTTACATGCAAAACCACGGGACATGCAAATCATTATTGCTGTCAGCTTCTTCCTATATCCATCACCAGCAAAATAGCCAACCGGTAGCAATACGTAATTTCTTCCCTAAAAGCTATTTTAGAAAACAGGAATGTAATAGTGCTGCAAGCTTTGAAAGAAAGATCAAGTAAAGTATTTCTTTGTACGAAAGTGGTAAGCTACCGCGCCAAGCCGGCAGAAGGCCTGCGGAAGCACCGGTACGAGTCCACGCGTGGTGGGGCAGAGGTTTCACCTGCCAGACAACCTCAAAGGACCGAGCGGAGAAAGGGGAATGTGGGAGCCGGGACATGAAGTCCGAGGGGCCTGACCCTGCCAGCAGCTCAAGTGTAATGCTCCAGCCTAGGTCATTGCCAAAAATAGCTGAAAGTAACGGTCCGTGCTTGAAAGCACAACACGGACTACCAGCCTGTTCTCACGCTCCATAGCCACTGTCGCAGGTACAGCATTTCTTCAGTTTTACAAGCCACGTTCTTTTTTCCTCCCATATTTCACTAAACTCTCCAAAAAACATTTAAGTCTATAAGAATTCCTTTCTTTGCAACAGCAGAATTTAGGGCTGATAGGAGTATAAAAAATGGACCTAAGTTTTAGATGCCCAACCCAAAATACGATAGTAATTCTGTAGCTCATTTCACTTTTCCTAAGAACACAAAGAGTCATTACAAAATTTAGTTTATAAAATAGTCACTGAAGGTAGATAATTACAACAACAAAATGTATACTCTTAAGGTAATAGCCGCAGGGTGATAACACGACACAGAACTGCCACCAGCAAGGTTACATGACTTGTCCCAAAACGACAAAATCGGAGCCCCAGTCTCGCAGTGTATTTGCTGCTGTGGTCAGGATAAGCCTAACTCAGCATTTGATCACAACCTCTTCCAATTAAGATTTTCTTTAGGACCCATCTATACAGCAAAATGATATTATTGTTGGAGCACATGACTTAAAATAGTTACAAAAGCAAGAGTGGTGGACAGAAACATGATGGTTTCGGCCTTTGATTTGGCCCGGGTAAAAGCCAGCACAGGAGACTGAGGAGGTACTTCAGCTCATGCTGGAGAACGTTGCCAGCCCAGGCTGAATAAAGCAAGGACGCCTATGCCTCTACATCACAAAATGACACTTGTTTTATCGTGTGATTTGTGTATTCCCCCACCTCAACCTGGAAATTACCTTTAGATACTCATAACTTGAAAACACTTACTTATTCCTTTAACTGCAATAAATAATTCACTTAATAATAATCTGTCTACTTAAGAATGCAAAAGTTAGTAGGCTTTGGACCTAACACTGCCCAGTAGTTGAACCACTGTTTAACATCTTAAATATAAAAATGTCATCCTTCAACTTAGATACATACTGCAGCCGAACAACATGCCTTACATATTTTGCATCACTGATGTGCTTTAATATTTCCAAATACATTATTTGGAAAGAAGAAACTTCTGGAAACAGAATTTAAAGAACTATAGCTTGGGAAGGAGGAAAGAGAAAATTGTTTCTTATTGCAGATTTCAAAGCAACAATCTTTATTTTGACTTTAACAGATAGTCACTAGCTGATCCACCATCTGTCAGCCAGCATAAAACCAGGTAGAGATGCTATAGATCATCTGTACGCTCTCAGAGAGGTATCTACATTTTAAAAAAGGAAAAAAAATTCCTACTTCATGTCCCAGAAAAGGGATACCACATCTTTCACCTTACAGTATTAAGTCTCTTCTCAGATCCTCTGTTAATAGGATTCCTTTAGCCAGCAGATGGATTGTGAATACAGGCAGTTTCATCTACTAAAAGACAACATAAATCATCATTGAGAAAGGAGAGACCGCAGTAAGGTTATCACCATACAGCCTTCTCCATGAAAGGTTTGCATTAAAGCATTAGTGAAATTAATTCATCTTTCATAAGAGCTTTGAGCAGTATCTGTGATCTATGATAACAACCAATTTCTCACTATGGGGAAAAAAAATTACTCAGGCCTGATAGACTACACAAATCTGCTTTTTTTTAAATGGCCTAACATTATCTGGAGTGTTGCTCCCAGAGGCATCATTTGAGTCTTATGCCTAGCCAAGAGGACCCATAAATCAAGAGAGAAAGTTTTGTTAGTTTTATATGCAGTGGGCTGTAATTATTTTGAATTGCATTATGCCTCAATCATTGTAATTACTTTTAGATCATCCTTAAGCAGCAGTAATAAAAAGAAAAGAAATCAGTCTTAAACCATTTCTCACACAAAACATTGTAAATGTGATATCAGAAGTCTGGCTAAAACACACAAAAGCGCGTAAATGTAATGTTTGGACAGATATTCTGCTCATGCACTCTGCTGTGTCAACTCAGATTTTCAAAATACACATTATTTTGTGGTCTTTTAATTAGCATCGTTATTACCAACACTTGTCTAGGAAGAAAATAGGTGATAACAAGATTAATTTTAGCTGTAAAAATAGAAACGTGTATATAAGAACCAAAACTCCGTCACTGTTGGGTTTTTGATGCTGCTGTGCTGATGTATGCTTGAGAGACTCCTTGGTCTTCAGTCCGAAATGAAAAACAGTGTAGTGTAAAAATGATCACAATTATTTTCTAACTTTTCAAGTCACACGAAAAATCTGCTGGCTTGGTCTATGCTAGGTTGCACACGAAATGAGCATGGAAAGTCACAGAACTGTAAATATCGATGCCGCTATTATCTGCATTATTGTAGTCCTGGAGAGCCCGTAGCACTTTCCCACTGTGCGAAGCTCAGAAATAAAACGGGTGAATCCCTCAGCCTGTTCTACGAGTCCTGCCGCAACACGATTACAAGGAATTGTGCTGTGTGCAGGCACAGAACTAAACTTTCAAGGTGCTTCAGGGATTCGTTCATATCTTAATTGCGAGTGTTTGTGGATTTTCTCTTTTCCTATTCGTTCCTCCTCCAGGTAAACAGTATCCCTCCAACCCCAGAACACGGTGCGTTCTCCTTAGAAAAGTCATTTAAGGTAACGTAACGAATGGGAACAGTATGAAGGCGTCAGAGCCTCAAAAGGTATTTAGCTGCTGCTTGGGTTCTGGAGCTAATAGCCCTGTACCCAAAGCAGCGCCACAGGGTGTACTGAGTATAGAAGCTACTGCTCCGCACGCAAACGTGGGAACAACCGATCCCTGAGCGCCCACAAGGAACGAACACAATCCCCGCTCCACAAAACAGTGGGGGAAAGTCACTAGGCTCAACCATTCCCCCAAGAGACTGTGAAGAATTGTTCATGTAAGAGGCGGTAATAAACGATGCTGAACAAGTTACAAATTTGCCAGTCTCATGATGAAACAACAGCAGTGAAATAACGGTGGAAATAATTCTTCCTGGGCATCAACGAACAATCCATAATTTGGCCTATTGCTGTTAAGTGTGATAACGGCGCTCACACACTGCTGTTCAGTGCTCTCAGTGTTATAACCAAATCATTCAACAGCACTGCTCGTTTCCTACTTACGTTGTCAATCACCCACACTGCTACAGGTTATTGCTGATGGAGGAGAAAAATAAATACCTGAGTAACCGCTTGTTCCCTCAAAATGATACAACACTTAACCTCAAAGAAGTGTTTAAGATGTTTATTCACAGGAGGTAAAAGCTAGTAAAATTATGTCAAAGGCAGCTTCCCTTCCAGTATGGAGATACAGAATATAAAAAGAAATAATTTAGTGTCAAAGGCAAGAAAAAGAATAACCTACATCCCATCAATCCCGTAATTATTTATGCAATGCTCTTCCAAGCACACATGCACTATGTAAATATCTCTAAGTACGTATATTTACAAATTCTAATAATTTAAAAAGTTTATTTAGTTCTTCCTTGTATTAAAGTAGTAACATGCCTGTTTGATCCACAAATGTTATAGGAATTCAACAAATCTACTCACTTGGCTTGTAGTAAACACTAATCGTTAAACACTCATGTTCTAGATGCTCTTAAGAAATTAAAAATGAGCCAATTAAAGTAAACATCAAAGAGAATTGCAGGCAAAGCCTGCACTTGCATGTGCAATTGCACTTGCAGGTGCAGTGGAAGAAAACCCTCAGCTGTGCTTGTGCTTCTAGGTTTGACCAGACCTTCACCTTCAACTTCAAACATGCAGCACTCCCCAATTCTGGGGAGAGAACGACAAAAAAAGGGAGAACGAGGGCAGCGTCAGAGGAAAATATCAGTATGTTTTCAAGTTACATGTATTCTTGCACCAGTAAGAAACCACCTTTCCCTGCACACTTGCAGCGATGGCAGCAGCACCTAGCCGTACCGAACAGAAACCAGTATCGCTGCGACCACGATGACAGAGCTGCTGCCGCTGAATACAAATGAATCCATTCAAAGCCGCGTCTCACCCTGCCAAGGAGTCAGTCTCCCTGAAACAGACTTGCAATTGGCACCGGGTGCTATTTCTTTGGTTTTAAATGCACAAACAAGTCTTTTCATCACTGTCTCCATCCTTCACAAGGATTTCCTACTATACAAAGAACTTTTGAATTTAGTAAATCCATGCAATGACTTAAAACATATATTATAGGTGACAAGAAGCCGACAAACAAACAAATAAAAGCCCAAGACTTGATTCTGACCTTATTTACATTACTGAGAGTAGCTACTCAAGTAATCGGAGCAAATCAGAATCAAAACTAGTATTTGGGAATGCTCCCCAAGATTGTACATACCTCAGGGAAATAATCCTGTGGAAACTTCTCTTTTTCCAGCATGGGCGTGCTTTCTAAAGTGTCTGAGTAGATTTCTTTCCCAGTAACCTTTTTATACTTCTTAGCTAGGAAGAGATATAAAACAAAATTAGCATACACATCTTTAACATCATAAGCAACTCACAGCACTCACTGGCAAAGCCATGGCATCTGCAAAATAGGTGGCAGGGTCTTAGCCAAAACATGCAGGCACTGAGCTGTTCGGGGGGGGGAAAACCAGAGACCACTAAACCCTGTGTAAACATACTTGTTTCTGTCACACATCTTTAAGCTATACAGACAGGGGTACTGTCATTTTTACCACCCAGAGCACTGTAAAGTGTTGGAGATCTAAGTATGAACCAGGTCTCTGCGCGCCCTTGCACTCAAACTTTCTGGCATGGTTCTTCCAGGAGATGTTTTATCTAGCGACTCTTTTTTTCAGATTTTAAGTCTACCTACCTAAGCATCAACTGATGCACATCTGTAACACATTATTAATCACATCTTTTACCCATCAAACAAGTACATAATCATTCATTTAGATCATCTCAGCTTTTTGCCTTTTGCTTAAATCAACAACATTGACAATCATCATTGATTTAATGTTTGGCCACACGTAAGTTGTCTGCTGGGCTAGCCGTGCCGGGGGGGCTGGTTTTTGTCACTCTAGGACTGACCCACTAATGCTGGTGGAACTCCTAATGAAAGCTGAGCTGACCACAAGCTGAGCAGCCCATTCCTCTTGTGGAACTGATCTGAGGCAGACTTGTTTTTAATTAACAATTGTCTCTGCAAAGAAGGTGACATCCTCCCGTCATCCACTGAAGTCATTCAAATACTGCAATGCCCTGAGACAAAACAAGAAATGTGGAAAAAAGTTCTCAGAGGAGCAGACTGAATGTTTTCCCTCGGGGATGTAAGAGTAGCAGAGAATATGCTGCACCAAAACCAAGTGGTTTACCGAGTGGTCTAGAACAGGAGAATTAGAAACTTCTCTCTCTTATGTCCTAAACCAGACATGGGGACAGTCAATGAAATTCAGAAACAGCAATGTGAAACCTGATAAAAAGAGGAAGTTCATTTTCTACTTAACGCATTATTTTGCTGGGCAACTCACTGTCCCAGTCTGTCAGACTTGAGCAAGATCCTGAAAAAGACGGGATATTCGTCACTATTTCAATACCTAGAACTACAACAGAAATCATGCATGCACGAACAGAGCCTTAGAGAGGATGTCTGTTAAGCCTCAAGGCCTAACCCGAACAGACTCCTGAGGTGCAACTGCCTCACAGCCGCGCGTCAGAGGATCTCCTCTGGGTCTCTGCCACGTTTAGAAACAGTTACTGGACCAGACAGAACAGCGGTCTGGAGCAGTACAGCCATCCCTGCACGCACGGCTGGAAACGATCTTCAACTCTGCCAACATCCCTGCCACCTACATGCAGCCTCCATCAATCACGAAGGCCAGGAACATAAATGGCCAAGTTTCAGTTGGGTGTTCCTTAATCAGTTAAGTGACTGAAAATGATTAAGAAAATAAAAATCCGATCTCAGGACAAAATGGCATTCTTTTTTCCTCTTATTTCCTCCTGGAATGTTCTGTGCTTACACATGCAGCTCAGCCAACTCTGAATTATTTGTACAGTCACTTGAAAACCCTTAGAGTAAAAAAAAGGGTCTTATTTTTGAATGGCCTTCACTGATACTAGGCCTTCTACACCAGTTCTCCTGAGATTATTTCAAACCAAGAAAGTAAAAATCTTGCTCTGGGGATATGCAGGAGGTGACCCAGACTCACTCCGTTCAAACCCCCATCAGCTGCTCTGTGACCCTGTAGCCACCCACCTCTTTCAGATTACCCATTTCTGGCTATCAGCACGAGGCTGACATGTCAATTTAAAGCTGGCGTGGGTGTTGCGTTTGTAAAAGAGACTTAGTGGTAAGGCACATCACTTTCCAAAGTCTTTAATGAGTGGTTACATCACAGACAGAAATAGCGCAGATGTTTCAGCCTTAACAATCAATCTATGGATCTATACAGCTCATGAACAAGAGGCTCTGCTTCTTGATCCACTTCGTGCTCTGTCTCTCTCCTCATCAGGGCAATGTATTGGCATGTCTAAAGGCGAGAACCTGACTTCATCTACCAAACTGTTCCGACACAGGAATTCGGGCAGCTATCTTACAGCTACCGTTAAGCTGGAACTACCCAACTGGATTGGGTTTTGACTGGGAATGCATAAGAGAAAAACTCCGAAACAACTCTTATCAAGAGCCCTGAACTGCCCAGTTCTACTGGAGATCTGGTGAAAATACCAAGCAATACAAAAACTTGTCACTTCAAGTTGTCTAGATAAAGTATTTTATATAATCTGAGGAAGCATTTACTGTAATATAGCAATATATCTTCAGGGGGGGGAAAAGTATCATTCTTTATGTGCCAATCACTTTGAGATCTGGCTCCCACAGGAAGACTAAACAAATATCCCGATAAACTAATGTGGCATCATTCTAACTAGATCATGGATGGATGTGCCTCTTTCAGTAAGTTTAACAGTGTCAGCAAAAAGATCCCGATGTCATTCCGGATACAGAGAACATTTGGCAGAACTGTAAGGACTGAAGGCTGCTGCTGTGAGAACCTAAATAAGAGGTAGCACTTGGCAGAAAGGAGGCACTTTACCATCAACTTATGTTAACATCAATGCTAAATATCAATGGGCGATTCATTTACATGACTGCTGAGAAGCAAATGCAGGAGAAAAGCAGCATGCCTTCTCACCTATCGCCACGTAAAAATACTTCTACGGTGCATCTGATTTCACACCAGAGAAAACAAGATTCTTTCTGTAAATCAAAGTGGTAGATGAAACTGGCCTAATACCCCACCAGCAAACCCCGCTGCTGGATGATGGCCCTTTAGAACACGTAGCTTGTCAATAGCTTATGTTGTAAGCAAACTTTTGGCCTCTGACCACTATAAAAATAGTCCAACACCTTCTATGCTGTAGCAAGTAATATGTGAGGCTGTAGGAGAAAATTGTTCTCATTTTAAAACTCAAATATGTCTTCCTGAGAACTGAAAAACAGAGACAATCTTTTCTCTCCAAAGACTGTATTCAGTCACATCCAACTGTGCAGTGAATTTTGAAAAGACACAGTGATGTTACAGGAATATTTAAGTGTATGTGAACATCTATTTTTTGCATGCTTTTGAGTAGAACCAGAATTTCATAATGATTTTTGTGCAGAGAATGTTTGTATCCATTTGGATTTTTCCTCTGATTTAAGAGCTTAATACACTGTGAAAATGTCAATAGTCATGAGAGAAGACGCAAGTTTTACATTTCCCCTGAAAGATGGGAGCCTTCAGGGCCGTATTTTACAAACACTACACTGGGAGACTGATTCTGCTCTACTTTAAGAGAACAGCAGGTGACTTACAACACCGATTCAGTGTAGCACCTGCTTTCCTTGGGTTCTTATTAAGAGTTCTTTCTTTCCAAGCGATGACTGGGCCAAACACATCTTTATGTGCATGGTTCACACCCCATCTGGCTTTGCTAAGGTTTTGCTGAGCAAAACAAAGCACTGAACATTTGAAGTGTTTATTTTCTAGAACAAGTATCTGCTTATCTCTTTTGTATCAATTATTTTCCCCTACACTTTTTCCTTCCATTTTCTGACTTCTTTTAAATTCTTACATTTTCTTTTAAAAGATTGTCCTGGTTTAGGCCAGGACGGAGCTAGTTTTGTTTTCAGCAGCTCCTGTGTTTTGGCTTTAGTGTGAGAAGAACAGTGATAGCACACTGATGTTGCTGGTTGCTGCTGAACCCCCAAGGACATTTTGCTGTTTTCCAGGTTCTGCTAACGTGCAGGTGCAAAACTTGGGAGGGGTAGAGACAGGATAGTTGATCCAAACTGGCCAAAGAGAGTATTCCATACCATAGACGTCATGCTTGATATAAGCGAGGGTCGGTCGGTGGGCCACTAGTTTTTTCTGGATCTTTTAGGCTTTTGAGGCTTTTAGACCCTTAACTTGCCTTAATCCTTAAGCTTCCCTTCGGGTTGCTTTTTGTTTCCCTATTTTTACCTTTTTGTTTTTCGCTCGTTTGGCTGTTTGTTCTCTCGCCTGCTTTCCCTGGAACTTGCTGTTCTGGGATAGCTGGGGGGGGATACCCCTGCTCCCTGCCTGCTGCTCGGGACGGGCTGTATCGGTCGTCGGGTGGTGAGAAATTGTGTATCGTTTGTTTTATATATTCTATTATCCTTGTATATATTATCATTATTATCATTATTAATATATTTTCATATTTTTCCTTTGCTGTCCTGGTGAGCTGTTTTTATCTCAACCCGTGAGTTTTCCTTTCTCTCCGATTCTCCTCCCCACCCCAGCGGGGAGGGGGGGAGTAAGCGAGCGGCTGCGTGGTATTGGGTTACAATTTGGGGTTAAACCACGACAAAGATGTACAGTAGTGAATAAGCTGTCAATCAATGATTAATAAACTCAGAAAGCTCCTCTTTTCCTAAAACAGTTGTCGTTTCACTCTGTCAGATGCCACTACAGCAGGACACCTCTCGCCTATGACCAGCGGGAGGGAACCGTAGGTGGAATTCAGAGCGAAACTGCTAGTCCTCCAGCGCTGGTGCGATCAAGCTGTGGGCTCAGGAATTAGGTGTGCAGATACAGTTCCCGTATTACTGGAACACAAAGCCATTCACATGGCAAAACGAATAAACAGTTAGCAACAGCGGACCAAGCAGGCTGTTCACTCCAGGGACTGGGTACCCCGCTGGACACCCAGCTTCACGTGCAATGCCCATTTCCTCCAGTATTTCCACCCTGCACGTGGTTCCTCTGATAATACCATCACCACTATGTGCCTGCAAAACTGTTGCAGTCTGGGAGAAAGACTAGTTATGACCTCTCATTAGAAGTCCCTACATCATACTGACTTTTCCAGTACGGTGTCTCAGAAACAAAATCTACTCTGAACTGCCTATGATACTATAGCTAAAATTTCCTTCAGCACTGAAAACAATGATGACAGGAGGACTTATGTTGGCTAAATCTTGAATTGCTATATACGTAGAACTACTGTTCAAATATTTCAGGGAAGGAAGACCCTGTACCCTCAATTACATGAGCAGAGAGAATCTGTCTCTACTGAGAACAAAAATAATGAATCTATATAATTAAGACAATTAGTTCAGTCCATAGTTACCACCATTTCAACAGGGTCTCAAATTAATGGGATGCCAGGTGTAGTATTAATGTGATTCAGCTCAGTGAGCTAAATGAAGCTCAGAACATTTTTGTATTTAATATACAGACAGTTCTCAACTGAAATAACATAAATTTTATATAATCTTTTCTATATACACCTCAGGAAGCATTCAATAATTTTCTATGGTATTTCTAATATTTAATGTACATAGCCTAGCATTACTTTTAAACTTCTGAGATTTAGCAAGACCTCCAACCTGATGGATCAATGTGGGTTAAAAACAATGACACCCTCCTCCTGACCTGCACTGCTCCAAAGTAATTCAAGCCGTAAATCTACCTCAGCTGCTTTGCAGAATGACCATCGGTGTCGGACATTTAAGGTCTTGGTCTTATATCTGATCTACATGGAAGAACCTTGTGGCCATTCAGAGTTCTTTTGAAATCATCAGGGATCTCTATGGATCCAAAGGCCCATCTGCATGGGAATGATTAATGCACCAGTTTTCAACCTGTGGCCGGTCCATTGACTTCTTCTAAGAGGTCTATAAAAGGTAAGAAAATAACGCCTGTCATCAATGGACTTGCATGCATTACACCGAAGTCTGCCTATCACGGAAAAAACTGCTAGGCACCGCTATCAGGAAAGGTGACAGAAAAGCTGCCTTGATGTATAAAGCCCATTGACAGTTAACAACATTTAATTCCTTCGCTTACCTTTAAAATCAAACTGGTAGATGTTTTTCAAAGATTCATGAAGAAAGTAAAAACTTCCTAGAGCCTGTAAAAAACAATAATAAAAAAAAATTATAAAAATATCTACTTTGGCTAACTAAAACCAAAAAAGTATCATGCTTTCCAATTAAAAAAAAAAAAAAACAACAAAAAAACCCCAGGAGAAATTAAATACTAATAAATAAAATTACTAATTTTTACATTTTCTAAGATCTATAGAAATACTCATTTCCTTTGTTGCTTCTCTGAAGTTTCACAAGCCATTATAAAGAAGATCCTTAACAGCTGACTAAACACAGTAAGGGCACAACTACCAGGTGTACTTTCAGAAATACCACAGAGATGGATGCACCTAGTGACAAGACAAGCACCTTTGTATGCACCGAACGCATCCCCCCAATTCTTTTATAAAAGCCTGACAATTTCTGCTTCACTTTCGGAGCAAAACAAACGCTTTTGGAGACTGTGGTACAGAAAGAAGAGAAGGGCTGAGAGATTCAACAGTTTTTGAGAGCCCGGCACAGGTTTTCCATCTTCCTACCGAGCTGTGCAGAGCGAATGACTTTGCCAGCTGCAGAGCAGGCATAACACTTAAAAGCTAACAGGAGTGTTGGAACGTTTGTACGCGCTTGTACAGCTTTCCCTGTCCGTACGTGTTTTGACAATAATTACCACGACTGAACGGCACAGTATGCCCGTCTCTGCTGGCCACACCTGGAGAGCAGCTGCTACTCCTAGCTTCGGTGTGAAGCCCACAGAGGCAAGTATCTTCTCGCAGTGCACTGGCCCGAAGAGAAGGAATATACAAATATCTAGCAGGGGGGCTCAGATGTTGGAATACGTTAAGTTTCTTGACACTGGCAGAATGGATGTGTTTCTAAGTATAAGCAGAAGCAGAGTTTAGTGCCCACAACAATACAAAAAAAATTTGAGTTACTATTGAAAATAAAATACTATGTGTTCATAGTTTGGATTCAGATAGGACTTGTAACTCCTTCTGCTGATCTAGTCCTGAGCAACTATTCTCTTTAGTTTTTTTCCAAACAGCTAATCCAACTATGAAATTCTGTTGGTTTTGATGATTAGTCCGTGACGGAGCAATGCAATAGACATAATCTCCACTGCATTCAGAAAAGCTCGTAAACTCCCATCTCAGCAAATTGATGTTAAAAGCATGCTGAAGTCCACTCGTATTCAGCAAAGTATTAGTACCTCTTCCGTACTTCAGTACTTTCCTGGTTTCTGAAGATTTCTGAGATCCTAATCCTCAGTCCATTACTAAGAAAGCATCTTTGTTCAGGACGCCACCCAAGCACAGCCCTTAGCAGCACCGGCACAAGCGCTGTGGTCCCAACGAGGACAAGAGCTGAAATGCCGTCCGTCTTCAGACTGACCACAACGCAGGGTGTGCTGGCTAGCCGGTGAGAACGGCAGTGAGCCTTCTGTGGATTTTAGGACCCTTTTCTCTGCCGCAGAGTTCCCCTGAAATATGAGGAAATCCATTCCAAGCTTCCCACGTCTAATAACTATATATCCCTCATCTTCTGGGTGCCCCCTCTCAGACTTCTGGGATGCAGTTTACAGAAGGCCTGAGTGAACTCAGCTGCAGCCGGCGCTAAGGGCGCGTGCTCCCAACACACACATCACAGCAGAGTGAAAACAACGCTCGTTGCAATCACCGTGTCTGACACAAGTGAAAGGAAGAAATGAAGCTCTGCAGTGCCAGAGACCATCTAGCCCAGAGGTGGTTCTCACAAACGGCAGGTAAAATGCCCATGGGCACACACGAGCAGCAGACTGCCGACGCAGAGGGAATGCTGCACGGCTTACCCTGTCAGGACGAGCTGGCCATCCCCCATCCGGCCCAGCACCTGCCCCAGACAGGACCCAGCGCATCAACACCGATGTGGTTTAGCTAGACTGCTTCTGAGAGACACGCAAAAGGCAACATAGAAAGATAACCCTACTCTGGGCACTGGAACAGGTTGCCCAGAGAGGTAGTAGAAGCCCCATCCCTGGAAACATTCAAGGTCAGGCTGGATGGGGCTCTGAGCAACCTGATCTAGTGAGGTTGTCCCTGCTCATGGCAGGGGGGTTGGACTAGATGGCCTTTAAAGGTCCCTTCCAACCCAAACTGTTCTATGATTCTATGATTCTATCATAGAAAAGACTATTCCTCCACCAGAACGTTTCCCAGGGTTTGCAAGTTACAAATTTAGGCCATGCCTGATAAACAATTTCCTATCTTGCACCTAAAACCCCCTGCAGAAGAGGCTTCCACACCCTCCCGCGCAGCCTGACATCATTTGTCCCTATCCTGACACGTACAAAGTTTCCTTACAGGGACAATCCTCTCTGCCTTCCTGCTCCAGTCTTCTCTTCCCATCCTCGCAGCTCTGCCCCCTGCTCCTTTTCCAGCGAGCCCCTGTGGACTGCAAGGCTGCTAACCCGGGGTGCTCGGGACGAGGCAGCCCCGTCCTGGCTCCATTCATGTCACGGAAGCTTTGCCAAGATGTCACCTATATGCACTGTGAGGTAGCTGCTTGCTGTTACTTCTTCACAGTCATATAATATACTGCTTTCCTCCAATTAACGAGAGGAAAGTTACATATTGGAAGAGAGTAAAGGAAAATCAAGTGAGAAAGGAAAAAGTGGTGTAAAGAGACTTTACAGAGGAATATAAAAATGTATAAATTTTAAATGAGAACTTGATGAGCCTTTAAATACATGTGATGCACTCAGCAGAAGTTGAGGGGGGGAAAAAAGCAGCCTGTCACTAGATAAACTCTTATTGAGCAGTATAAAAGAATCAATGCATTAAACAAAAAAGGATGATTTAGTTTCATTTTGTCTTTTCGCCCTATAACGACAAAGACCCTCCTGGCAGAGCGGTGTTTTGGTTCAGTGACTGCTGCATTATTTATGAGACGCTGCACATCCAGAGATTAAACATTTGCTGATTTGTCAAAAGCACAAACATGAGGTCCTGCCCATCTCCTTGACATATTAGTCCATCCAACAGAAAACACTGTCACACATTTAATTGATGAGTACACTTCCCTGCGACCCAGTTAGCTTCCTTTAGGTCTTTGGTTTTCTTTTTTATAACATGGAGGAGGCAAATAAGAAAATGCAGGAGACACTCTTGTAGAGGACTCAAGGTTAACTATCCTGCAACAAGGACACGCTGCCAGAAAAAAATTAAATCCTGATACAAGATAAAAACATTGCCACCTGATATTTAATTTCTAACTGAAGAAATTGTCATTAGCAATAGAACACGCTGCTGTCTCAAGCTAAACTTTCACCATACTCTGGCCTTTGGATTTTAAAACCAGGAGATTATTCTTAAATAGCAGTATGTTTACAGAGAATTTTTTTGTAGAGAAAAGTGTATTTTGTCTCTCAGAGAGCTAAAACTAGATAAAAGTCTTAAAATCACATGCAAGCTACAGGTAAAATTCAGTTGTTGTACTTGAAAATAACTTTCCTAAACTCACTTACAAAGCCTCCAATTAAAACAAAGAAAGAAAAATACATGCTGCCACAACTCTACATTTTGTGGAAAGGCGGAAATTCCCATGTTAGAAGTGCCTGTTTCTTTGAATGCACAGAGGCACTGCTCAGGTGCATCATCATCGAGGGAAAACGCGGATGGGAGAAAGTGATTTCCAGAACTCTCCTTGGTAAAACTAAGTTACGGTGAGGTTGACCAAAACCAGGGGCTTGGGGTGGGGTCAGAACTCGGGGCTCAGCTGTGGTTCCCTTGCTCCACGCGGACTTGTGACGGTAGCGACAGGGACTGGGTTCGCAAACACTGCTCGGAGGAGCAGGCGCCTCCCAGTACGGTTCTGTATCACAGAATTTCATTTTACGCATAAGCAGCTTATATTCTTCACATCGATGCATTTTATGCACACGCAGTTTTGATCCTACTGAAATCAGTGCGATCAATTATGGAGTAAAGTAGTTCTGAGTGGAAGGACACTACAGTTGAGCTCTTACCTGCTTATTTATTTGAGAGCTGACCTTAGATAAAAGTTAACAACATAAGTATTACATCAAATCTAAATAATTTGAATCTGATATATGCATCCATATTACAAAAAAGGAAATTATAAACAGCTGGATGAGTTCTCAGTTACAAAATCTAGTCAAATATGATTACTCTGTTTTAGCAGACGCTATTGTTAACTTAATACAGTGCATTGCAGTCACGTTCTCTAGGCTTGAGTCATTCTCCGCTCTCCCACCCTTTCTGAATTCTTCCCAGCTGGTCCACCTGTTTCTTCAATGCAGAGGGCAAAATCTGGCATATAAAAAGGTAACACTTTGTTGTATAATACTAATCTTTAAGAACTCAGTATAAGGATACAGCTTTACTTCAGCTCCTTATATGGTCTTCAGAAGAAAAAAAAATGAGCCTCGGCAAGCATCTAGAAAATATCACCCCAAATGCCTCAAGTCTGAAAAATTTAAAAGCAAAGGAAAAAGGGATCCTGGAACGGGAAATCCCGGGCTACGTCAGTAACACGTGGCCCATTCAGCCTACCTATAACATCCAAATACTGGTTTTAAGGGAGCTTTTCCTTCTCTCATACCTGGGACAGCAGAACCACGCAGGCTGGACGGGACCTTTGGGGTCCCCAGTCCAAGCCCTGTGCCGAGCAGGGCTGACAACTGGGCTGCTCAGGGCACGGCCCAGATGACTCAAACACCTCCAGGGACGGAGACTGCCTCCCCTTCCGAGGCCTCCGCTTCAGTCTCTGACCTCCCACAGGGTAAACTGTGCTCCTGCTATTCTCCTTGCAATTCCCCTGCCACAGCTGAGATGGAAATGTAAGGCTAACTCAAAAAAGGTATTTGGAAATAGTGATCTATCCAAAAGAGGCAGAAATAATTTTAAAGACAGGTGAACATTTAAATCTAGGTGACAGGATTATGAATTCTGAAGCTTTTCTATGTAACATGTCAACAAGTAGACCAAGAAGAATCAAGATGCTCTAAAACCGGTTTTATTTAGATGCCATAATTCTGCTAAAAATAGTACTGCCACTTGTGCTCAAGGCACAACTGTATTTCTGAGCATCCTGATTTGCTCACTGCTTGACTTCTTGCAGTTTTAATCTCATTTTTAAAAACTAATTTTGAAGAATTATGCAGCAAAAGTTTGGTTTGATAGTCTACATTTGTAGCACTGAGTGTCAACTAATAGTGCACAAAGAATCTCTGATGGTGATTAAGTACCACTGTGGAGTTTCAGGAACTGATACTACTACCATTAAGATAGGCTTTGACTGTGTAATTCTAAACACACCATTGAAAAGAAGCAAAACTATAATGGAATGGAAATTACGGCTATCACTATCTTCCGCATTGTTATAGACTTAATCAGGTTTATGTACATAAATGTTAACTTGTAAAAAAGATGGAGTGCAGCTATAATTCACTGCCCTAACACAATGAAATATAAGTAAAAAGAAACTTTCAGGGCCTAATGCCCAGGCCCTTTTGTTGAGGAGATTATGTTAATTCAATTTATTTCTCATAAAATGACAGTTTAACAATAAAGTTAAATGATATTAATTCGAAGTCTAGAACTTTGCTTTACGTTCTTATTTACAATTTCAATATTCTTTGGAAAAAGAAGTAGTGGCACATACAGTAGGAGTAGTACATACAGTATCTAAGTAATATAGTACAGAAACACATTATAAATTATCAACCACCCCAAACAGGCCAACTTTTAAACATTTCAAATGTAAAGAAAGAAAACTATTATTTCTTCCACTTTAAGGACTGCTGAAATTGATTACTTCTGCTGTCAGCACAAATTCTGTGCCCTCTGTAAGCAGGTGCTTTTACTAAAACGCAACCTCAGAAGTCGTGGTATGTGTTGCACCTTACTTTCTCCGTTTCTGCTACATCTATGTTAGTGACGGCAGAACAGCGAAGCAGCAAATCAGCAAATATTTAAGCCCTCTTTACCACAGTCTTTCTAGAGTAGAAGCCTGAAAAATAATATGCACTGCGGGTCACTGAAGCAGACTTTACCGTGCAGTCGGGGAGGACGCACGTTCCGCAACTGCAGCCCCCCAGACAGTGCCGCAGTTACCCCCGGACGGATGAATCTGTTGACTTTCATCTCGAGCATTCAGAACAACCTCATTTCTGAGATTAAGGCTCAGACACGGCGCGACGAGCCCTTGCCAGCCACTCTGAACCCGAACCATCGTGGTACCGCACCCAGAAACGAACAGGAGACGGTACGCGCTCTGCCGTACGTGTAGTGTCTTACCAGAACGAAGCGAAGGGCGCAGCCAGTGTTCCCTGCTTGATTTTCCAAGTAGTCTGCAAACACAGACCAGTCACGGAAACTATTTCAGCAGCCCCGTCGCAGAGTGATGAACGGATAGCTCTCAGTTTGGCTCACATCAGAACGTTCTAACTTGTCAGGCCAACCTGCCAACCCTCGGGTCTGTAACTGTATCAAAATCCCCTTGTACTCAGCCATACAGAAGTTTTGGAAAGTTCAGGAAGGTGAGCACAACCCGTTGGCCTCAGGTGGTCACAGGGACCGCGCGTGTAGCCCTCGGGACTCATCAGCCAGGGGACTTTCCACCCTACCAGTAAAGCCAGGAGCTGCCAAAACAGAAGGGGCTTCATCAGAGTTTGAGTCGCCCAGTTACTCCCTAAGCATATACACAATCCAAAGTAATACCCGTGGCCATGAAGAGATACCACAGTCACAGCTGGTGGCTCTATTTAAATTTATTCACATTTTGCTTTATAGAGGAGTTTAAGCATTGTAAATAGGCATGAATATATTTATATACACCCTAACTAAAATAGCAGAAAGCATCGAAGTGAAAAGTCAGATTGGACACTCATGAAAAATAGTACTTTTTAGCTTGGCCAAGTAGCTTAGAAATGCACAAGAATGTTAAAGCTGATTGCCGATTATTCTTCTGTCTCCCCTGTACATTATAACTAAATAGCTTTGCTTTAACACTCCTAAAATCAAATAGTTATATCTGCACACAAAATCCTACAGGTAGACTAGGGAAAACTTCCTCTGTGAGCTCCTAGAAACTCGTTCAGTATCGCAACCACTAATCGTAGAGTACACAGTCAAATACATCCCTGCTTTCGAAAGCTTTTGTGAGAACGGCCCTTACGGAAACGTTCAGGAACTCAGCGAAAAGGCCAGGCGATTATCGCACGGCAATACTGTTATTAACAAAATGCCTTTTTTGAGGACTGACAGAAGTACCTGACTGTTCTTACCACATGCACGTGCAGAATTGTGCTGCCAGCTGTAGAACCAGATAGCAAAATTTAACTTACAGCTAGCACACGTTAAATAGAAGAGCTTTGCATCTCCCCCCCCAAATGCATTATGGAGAAAAAACTAGGTATCTTCTCCCTGTTAGTCTCAGTTCTACTCCCTTCTACTCAGTTAGTAGACTGAAGATAAACGATCACTGCTTTTAATTACGTTCCACAATGATACGCAGTACAATATTGGAAATCTTGTTTGTTATTCCATGCCAAAAGAGTCATCTGAAAAACTGGCACTGATTGCAAGATAAACAAATTGGTTCTGATGGGTTACACAGCTGGCATTATTAAAAACACTATTCCTTTGATTATGCAGAAATCTTGCCACAAAAGTCTGAAGATTAAAACAGTTATAATTTTCTTAGCAGCTGATTGGCATAATTTCTTTTTAAAGTACGTCATTTCAACTGCGGAAATTTAATGCATAAAGGAAATACCTGAATAAAAGTTTAATTACTGTACGGAGTAAACATTTACCGCATTACCTCACTAAATGTGATAAAGCTAATATATAAAGATTGCTTTAAATAAATTTAAAATAAATTGCCAATGATGACACAGAAACTGTAATTCATGTAGTCATAAAATCCATAATTAGCTTTAATGAATATTTAAAGTCAAAGTTCAACCCAACTTTTTCAATGTTTAACCTACTATATCAATATAGTTCAAGGAATTCATTTATCATCGAACATGACAATGTCTGAATATTAATTAGCGCGGGGCACCGCTGACAGGAAGCCCTTATCTCTTACCAGTCCTTCTGGCTATGCTGTATGTCAACAGCGTGTTTGTCACACCTCACATTATTGATTACCTGCCTGTTTTGCTAACAACAATTAAAAAAATATTTTACGTATTTATAAACCTGAACATCAAGAGCACGCATTAGTTTCCCATTAGGCAAACGGAGTCTATTAGCTGCCACATCTCAGTCAGGGGAAGCGCAGCGAAGGAGAAGTTGCAGCAGCTCCAGGCAGTAATTCCACATGAAAGCGCCGTTATCGGGTGCTACACGGGGGACGCCTTATCTGGGCTCATTTACGTCGCAATGAAGTTATAGACACTTCAAACAGAAAAACCTGAGGTGGGAAACAGCGCAGGCCCTAGCTTCCCCACGGCGGCTCGGGGCGGGCACGCAGGCCCCGGGTGCCGGCGGTGGCACCCGCCTCGCCAAGGCCTCCCCGGCCAGGCCTCCGCCGCCGGGCTGAGCCCCACGGCCCTGGCCAGCCCAGCACCCCCTGTCCTGGGCCAGGCCCGGGCCCGCAGCCAGCCCAGCACCCCGCAGGGCCCTGCCCGGGGAGGGGGGCGTCCCGCCTGTCTGCCCTGGGCCGGCGGAGGGCACGGCTCGGGCACCCGAGCACGGGCAAAGCTGACGGAGCGCCCGGCTGTCCCCCAGCACCGCTGCGCGGGGTGCACTGCCACGGGGCACAGCGAGAGCACAACAGCTCTGGAATTCCGTCGGACACAAGCCACAGGCATCCTTGGATTTCAGCTTAGAAACACTCTGCAAAAACACCTGCCCTTAGTTTGCCTTAACAGAGTTAATTTTGACACAATTGTCACTTTCCAAGAAATGAAGAAAGGGCACGACGCAAGGGCAGACTGGCTCTGATACGTCTAAATAGCGACCAACAAAGTAACTACAAATAATGAGCAGTGTTAAAGGACATGCTTGTCAACTCTACTTGGGCTACTTGATCCAGTATAGCTAAATTAACACTAAATGTCTATTATTCATTCAAGGTTAAAAAAACAGGCTGGGTACACAGATCAACTCATTATAAAATAGTCTATCACTTTTTATTTGCAAACAAATTAGGTGTCCGGCAATTTATCATTTCCTGAATTGGACTTATCAGCTAAAGTACATACAATTAAACCACTATTGAGCTTCCCCCCCTCCAGGCCTCGTCGACCTGACGTGCAGACAGCCGGAGCCCAAACCAGACCATTTCAAACAATTACGCACTACTTTTGCACCTTCTTATCTCAAACACAGGTATCAGCTTAATTTCAACAGTAGTTGAATAATTACACCTTTAATAAAGTGTAAAAGTGAGTGGGCTCCAAATACTCAGTGACAAACTTCAAAAACTCTCTCGGCGTACTGTATTAAAACCACCTGCTTAGCTACATGTGATACTCTCATTAAGGCAAATGGAATTACTCACTCGCAGAGACTAAAGCCCCTGGCAGGATTGGTACTGAAGACTCTCTTACTCCATAAAACCTAAAAGAATGTTATGTATCATAATACAATCATAGCTATGTTGTAAAGAGGCAACGTGTAGTACGACGACTTGCTTGCACAATTGCCAGCACCGTAACCGTTTCTCCAGGGGTCCCCTCCCAGTCAGGCCAACGTTGCCGAGGCAGTGCAGGCTGACAGCAGAAGCCTGCAGGCACAGCTGGTGGGGAAAAAAGCGCATCTAGCACGAGGTCTACCCGAATTCTGATCATTTGTTCACTATAATTATATTAGACCCATACTTGCAACGATACTTCTGCAGTTCTAGGTTAATTTCCACATGCTGGTTTTGACTTTAAAAGTTCTAATTTGTTTGTAATCTATTTATTTTACGGACCTGACAACTTTTCAAACCGACTCTCAGCTGTACCATGGCAGCTAGGCAGTGAAGTTACACTTCTGACTACTTTGTGCCAGCTGAACAGCCTCACACGCTCTGTGTTCCCAGCTTCAGTGAGGTGTCAGAACAGGCAGCGTGATTTCTAACCATCCTCAACTAATTTTAATGCCACAACCTTTCCTGTTAAGTTGTAGTTTGGCAGCACCAGACACACCTTTAACATCTTGCACTGCTCCCTCACTCTTCCTTCTTATTTCTTCAGAACAGCTCTTCTAACTGTGATGCCAATAACAACTGAACTATCAAGAGGAATAGTCACTATAAATTTACCACTAAAAAAATCCAAATAATTAAAAAATAAATTCTGATTTTTTTGTTTTTATAACAGTTGAATTAAGTGTAATTCAGGAAACAACTGATCCGTGAGCGTTTGTTCATAGTTTTATAGCTTGTACTATTTATTTCTGGACTCATTAACCAAGATTTAGGTATTTTCAAATGGGCTTATCTGTTTAGGTTTCTAAAAAGATTGTGACCTGTCTACACAACAGATTGGAGTAGCTGTTTTAAAAATTCCAAGATATCTAAATCCCAAGTCATTTAGATGCTTAATCAAGAGACCATCATAAACAAATAACTTGTTTGCAGACCTGGTCTTTATGGATGCCTCAGAGAGTTCTGGCTCTCTGCTAACAGCAACCATCAATAGTACATTTTCAGGAAAAATCCTAAGTCCTAGGAGCTTTCATTTTCCTGTTCTGAAGACTAACAAAATGAGTGATCTTCAGAGAACATGATCCACCTCTGCTACCTTCTCTTTATAATTTCTTTACTGCATCAACATAGCAAATGAAAAATCATATTCAATTTTAAAAGATTCTTTGGGACTAGTTAATTTAAGAAGAAAAGAAAAAATGAACAAATAAAAAAATCTGAGCTATGTATAACCACATCTGGTAAGTAAATGAATAATCCATATGTAAACTACCACATCGACAAAGAATATTTAATACCACTTTTGATACCGACAACTTTCACAAAGAGATTTAACATTTTAATTACAAATCAATTCAATTAAAAAAACCCATCTTACAGAGGTTCTTTTTCTTAAAGATTACTGACAGACCAAGGAGCCAACAAGAGTTAAGGAAAGTGTATGTATGCTGAACAGTTAAAAAAAAGGCCACTTATCAATACTCCTGAAGTCAGAGTGGAACCTTCACACAGTCATTAATCACGCTGTTGTTTAATATTGCTACTACACGGGCACTCCAGAGGCCCCAATCAGGATAAGAGGCACGCAGCTTGGCTCCGCACCAATGCGAGACGGAGCTCGTCTGCATACAGGATTCAAAGCTGGGACTCGGGGCCGCGCTCTGAGCTCCGCCCCAGCAGCATTTAATGGGCCTGGCCGCAAGGAGAGCGTGCGCTGAGCCCCCCAAACCTCTGCCGAGGACGCCAGCGCGGGCTGCCACGCCAGGACCAAGTACGCTGCGCTGCGCTGAATACGCACTGGCTCTTCAGTATCAGGAGACAGAGAACAGAAGCTAACTTCTACCTGTAAGCATAGCACACAGAAGAAGCATAACTGTACCTAAAAAGAGATACGCAGTTAAATGCTTAAATACTTAATGGTTATTTCAGTGTTAAACCTCACGGAGAGCCAAAAATACTCCCCAGGCAGTTCTAAGTTCTTGACAAACAGAGCTCAAAATATTGTACAAAGACCCAGATTTACCCAGTGGATATTGGTAACAGCCTGTGAACGGGCAGAAACTGAGCTCGAGTCTCAGACTGCAGAAGATAATAGCAAAGTGCAGAATATTAGTTTTCAGGAAGCAAGCTATATTCTATATTCTATTTCACCTTTATTTTTGTAATCATTTTAGGAGTGTAACCAATAGCAACAGGGACCAAAGTAGCACTTCACCTCTTCCAGAAACTGATTCCTTATTCCCATATACTTCTGTCCTCCCAGTCCCGCACGAGTGAGTGCCCCACACAAACCGCCAAAGGCGTGCAGCCGAGGAAAAGGCAGAACTGATCTCAGCAAGCAGCACGTGAGATACAGCCGTAGCTAGAGAAGCATTAATGCAGGTGGAGAGCGTGATGATGGTGCATCATCTGGAACCACATTAACAATTCTCATCTCCCACGTGAAATGTTTGACCACACTGACAAGAGGCCGTCAGGATTAGAGAAGATGATCCTGTCATACAAGAACTGACTCTATCCCAGCAAAACAAAGGAACGCTGCAAATAAACCACAGATGAGGAGTAGCACCAGGGAATAGGAAGAATATGTAAGCTGAAGAGCAACACTGACGCAGAACAAAGCAGATCCAGACTGAACGGAAATTAACCTCAACTAGTTACAGGTATCTGATAACCATGAAGAGGCCGAGTATGCGGAACATTCCCCTGACCTGTGAGGGCAGAAGGGAGATGCTGTGAGGGCCAAAGTCCTGACTAGTTCTGCAGCAAAACTTGACAGATGTACGAGAGCCCAGCAAGAAACCCGGGGCGCTTGCTTTCAGCCTTGTGGCTCCTCCACTACCAGCCAAACCCTGGCGTGCAGCTCCGGTCAGTCTGTGAGCTGTACATGGAGCTCGGCACAGCACTGGGGGCCAGGCGGCAGAAAAAGAAATGCTCTGCATGAATCCCTTACTGCTACCGCGCCTGGCGAGGCGGCCGATCTGTGCTCTGCTCTCACCACCAGTGACCCATCCCTCCCCACTGTGTTATACCAGATACGACTGGCCTTTGGCAGTGCTGCTGGAACTGGCGTGCAACTTGGATGGCTTCTGATCGGATGGGAGACTGCTGGATATTTAACATTGTACCGTATTTTTCTTCTACTAAAAAAAAAAAAAAAGTACTTCATTTTGTAGGAAACTGGTAAGCTGGATGACTCTTACCACATTCACTTGACTCTAAATAATTTTAATTTTAAAAACTTTAAATCAATTTAGTGTTTCATTGATATATTCTTACATAATACGCTCAAGATGGCAAATTCAATTTTATGAGGAGGCATTAATGCCCATTTCATTTAGCATTACACAGGTCATCTCCAAATAGGAAAGTACCATGTGGTAAAAGGTTGTATTTAGCGTGTCACAGTCACCGGTGGTTGTTTTGTATCTCAAAGAACCTTTGTAACTGCCTCAAAATAAGAGATGATTGATTTACAAAGTACCAAATTTCAAATTTCATATTCTAGGACTAAACATCAAATAATTGGACAAAGCTGTCCCCCTGTCTGACCCATCACAATCAAGCCCCTTTCAAGGTTGACTGCCTGCATAAGAAATATGTGCATAATTTCATTTTGTCTCCTGTCCAACATCCAATGTTAGAAGTTAATTAAATTGCTTGTCCATTGTATTCATCCACTTACAAAGTTAATGATATTCTGTTCCTGAATTAAAGAGAATTTTATAAAGCCTGCACTATGGAACCTGGCATGCTGTACACCGAGGAGCTGAACTCTGTCATGGTTCCTGATTGCAGCTCTCCTAATTAGGAAACAAAATGAATGTTTCTGTGTCTGCCAATGCAGAGGACAAGTCATTCCAACAGCGAGGGTAAATGCTTCGTACAATAGCAACTTAATAATATCTCATGTTTGACTATAATAAATTCCGCAGGATTAATAAACCTGTTAAATTTTTAAATTACCATAACAAAGATGAACTGCAATGTAACAAGACGGCCTTAAAAGAGGGACGCAGGTTTGAGGGAGAGAACAGCTTCTTGCAAGGGCATCAACCTTGAGGACACTGAAATCACTGGATTCTCGTTCTTGCGTGAGATGAGGAAGGAAAACATAATGATACGGCAATCTACTGGAGCCAGCTGAGAAGCCAGGATCAATAACTTAAACTATACTACCCTTGTGCTTTTGGCCTACATACAAAGATCTGGTACCTGTGCAACAGTCTTTGCAAGCGGCCATACAGTCAGAGGTGTAATGCAGTTGCAAATCAAGTACCTGTTAACGGCAAACGTCTACAGCCCAGGAAAGCTGCTGCTGACAGCGCTGAAGCCACCAAGAGAGTCAAAGCTAGAATCAAGCACAAAGCCTACATGCCGTGTGAGAAAAAATAACCACGTGGTCGAGTAAAAGCCATCAGAATACCGCCCTGCACAGAAGTGCTGGTTTAAGATACTCTTTTCCATATTCAGCGAGAGGCCGCCTTCCACGACTTGAGTCACTGCAGACGCAGTCTGCCTTACCTGCGCCGTTCTGCTCGGTGCCGCCCAGCCGACGACCGCGGTGCAGCCGGGCAGCGGGCCGCAGCACGCAGGGACTCGCCGAGGCCACCTTGCCCCAGCCTCGGGGCAGCCGAGCACCGGCGGCGGGAGCTGCAGCCCAGCCTGTGCGGGCAGAGCGGGGTCGGTCGCGTTCTCGGGAGGTTACCCCGCACTCGGGTCCGGACTGCGTGCCTTTGTGCGAAGCAGCTCGCCGCATCAACAGCCGCTGCGGAACTGCTCCGTCAGGGTCGTGCTTCACAGCTAGACCCCAATGGATGTGCTCGCTCAGGCAGCACCTCTGCAAGCAACCGTCGTCGCTGTCAAAACCTCGCGGAGGGTGCTCCCAGGTTACGGTGCACAAACCCTGCACCGCCGTGCTCTTTGTTAGTGCCCTCCTATTGGAAACTCAAGCGTGGGACAGCGAAGGAGCAGCCACCTGACACATCCAAGAGCAATGCAGAGCCTCTGTAACGCAGAGCGAATGCACTTGTATCCCCTTCTTAATGCCCTCCCTAAACATCAGCCTTCACTGTAACAAGCAGAAAAGGTCTGAAATCTCTAAAATCACCACCAAAAAAGTAAGGTTTTCAGTGCCTATTTATATGACCATAGTTATGTATTGAACAACAAACACAATGATGATTGCCCATATTTGAAAAACAGAATCTCTACTGACTTTTACCGACTTAATACAACATATTTTACCTTAAAAAATAGGAAAAAAAAGTCTCTTTCTCAGATTTTTTTCATCTTTTATCCAATGCTGTTAATACAGAGCTGGTATTAAACATCAGAAGTCTTACTTCACTGACGCTCTGAGCAGAGAAACCTGATTCACTGCAATGACTCTTCAATGCCTTACTCTGTACATCGTCATTTCAGTGAGACAAAGATGCATATTATAAGTTTTTAAATTATTTTTGCTAACAAGGGGCCAAACCCAGTACTTCCTAACAGGCTTCGCTTCACTGAAATGGAGAGCAATATGATTTATGTGATTAGATATTAGAAGCCCTTGCACCCTTTGCACTAAATGCTGCACTGATTCCATAAAGATAAAATGATATAAAACACAGCAGCAATAACATAATGATTTAAGCTTGCTCTGTCAAAGTTTATTAAAAATATTGAAAATTGAGTTAGGAAGAATCCTAAAAAAAATTTCAGTGTATGCAAACTAAAATAAGAGCATAAATGAGAACGCGTCCAGCATATTTGGTTTAGTGAACATAAGAAAACGTCAGGATTACTGAAAAGAAAATCATTTTCCTGGAATCATATACAATAATTATATGTAAAATAACAGAATGCCTGCTGCCATTTTCCATTTCTTCATGTACATTTAGGAGCAATACTTGGTGACAATTCATTTGAAACTATGCTCAGCATTTTCTTCAAGTGGTCTTATTTCCAAAATAAGGCTACATTTACCAATCCAAAAGATGTATTTTGACTAATGTAACTTTTGTGAATTGAAACTCATTAAATAGTATTGGCAAATCAATCAGGACATAAGGATGTAAAGCTTTTCCTTATGAAATAAACCAAATTATACTCCTCTTATCTAAATACTCAGTCAAGTCACTTGATAATTAAATCATGTGGAAAACCTGCCTTGTTATTAAAATCTCTTCAGAATGTCCATGTAAGTTGGAGTATGCACATATATAATGCATATTATTTATATTTCTACCTTTCAGAACTTTTCAATTTCAATTAAAATGCTGTAATTTTTACTGGGAATCACATTACATGCATGATAGATATAAGTTAATTAAAGGACAATCAATTCTAAGAGATGGCCAGCAATGAACCTAAACAGTTTACAAATTACCTACTGTCATTCAACTGGAGCATGCAGTGTCTGTGGACAATTACAGAAAAGCTTTAATTGATTTTTAAAATTTCAATGGTACGGTACATTTTGTACATTTAGAAGTACTCAGCTTGTACTCAGATTTTTACAATTAAAGTAACTGTTGGGACCACCAGTGGAAACTCCTGGCATAGTGTGGAGCCTTGGTTTGAAGTTCACCGAAATGCTGACATTCCTTATGCACTCCGAAGTTGCCATCTCGCCATCTCAAACTGTACAAATACCTGCTTTACGTGGTATAATGCTTCAAGCTAATCGTATTTTTAAAGGAACATGTTCCTGACAAATTACAATTTAAAAAGTATTTAGCACACTTACTTGAAGTTTGTTACAGACATGCAGGTTCCATTGCTCTGATGACAGACAAGAACATTTTCCCCTTTAAATTCTGGCAAGCCATGGAGCCAACTGAATTACTCAAGGAAAAACTAGAAGCTGTCACCCTCTGATTCACTGGTAACACAGACAGCAAACAGCAGAACTCCCTAAAGCTCTTTTGTCTCAACATCCTAAAAAGTCTGAATAAAAAGAGGTTTATTATGGCCTATTTCCACTGCTTCCTCCTTGGTTTAGAATTGGGAGATCCGACAAGTCTCAGAGAACCAGCAATGAGAAGCAAAGACCAAGCACGGGCTTGGTCTCCAGCAAAGGTATCTTCTCAACATGGAAATCCGAAAGACATTACTTTATGCTAACAAAAGAAATCCCAGCAATTCTGCTAATCTAGGTAAAACGTTTGCTGCTGTTCAGCCCCTAAGCAGGTAATTCATTTTGTGAGGCTACCCCTGTATCAGACAGACATCAGATAAATAGTCAGAAGAAAGTAAATGCTGGCTCACACCTTCTGATCTACTTATACTGGTGAGAGCACTGAGACGAACAAGGCATTAGGATGAATGTGCCTTAATCTGCCAACTCCCTGGGCATGCCAGCTCGTGATTTATCCTGAAGCAGAAATCCAGCTTCACGGCAGGAGGAAGTCAGAAGGATGCCACCCTCCCTGCTGCAAAAGTTCACTTCATAAAGAAAACACCACAAACAGTTGAGGAAGAAACTGTTAGAAATACGTTTGCCGTATCTTGCTTGGAACTGTAATTCATCATTTCTATGAATGCTTTACCTTTCAAAGTCTCAGATGAACCTTCCTTCAGCTACGGAACTGCCACAAAGGAATTCATGGTGCTGTGCTGGAAATAACAATACAATTGCGCTCAAGGGCTTACCATCTAAATTTGTGAGGGTTTTTTCCTACAAAGGCAGTGTTTGAATGCCCATGCCTGATTTTTAAAAAAAATTTAAAAAAGAAAAACAAACCCAAATGTATCTATATAGTATATGAAAAGCAAGCTTAAGATTACTTCAGTTACTAGCCTGTCACCACTGCCTTGCTCATATCCTATTTCTGGCCTTGCTAGCATCACCATATTGCCATAATTTTCTAGCTTTGAGCTAGAAAACGGTAAAGGAGATATTTAAGCATTTCAAGAACAGCGTAGTGTCATAAGGCACCTGGTGAAGTTGATCCATGAATAACAAAAAGACCACTGTAGAAACAAAGCTCACGGCTCTGTAGCGGGCTTTTCGATCATACGCAATGTGCTAAAAGGTAGCATGGGAGATGAGAACTGAAAGCCTCCAAACTTGCAATGAGGCCTAACTTTACTAACACTTTCAACGGAACTAATTTAAGATACGTTCAGGCTCGGTATGACGTCAAGGCTTCTGAATGCAACGGCAGCTCGGGATGCCACGGCACTGAGTGGGGCACCGCGGGCCAGGAGGCGGCTTTGGCTATAACTCAGAAGACCGAGGCACCTACTCAGCCGATCCAGCATTGCAGCAAGGCTCAAGAACCACGCTTTGCTGCTGCAGTATCATAAACTCTATGTTTACATCTGAATTTGAAAACAAATAAATAGAAACCAATTTCCATTTCTAAATGGGAATATGCTTTCTTACAGAAAACAGCAACAGATGAATTAGCCTAAAAAACCTAAAAACCAACCAACCAACCGACCGAAAGCTCTTTCAAAGAAGTGAAAAATATTGGTCAATTGTACTGTTAGTCCACCTATGGGTAGGGTTTTTCTTCCTACAGGCTCATACGTGAATTAAAAAGAAGCCACCATTTGAACAGCATGTTTTAGTAACAGTAAAAGCGAGAAAGAAAACCTCTATATTGATAGAAGTAATAACTTGAATTTTATTTTAAAACTGAGAAGACAAAAATAGTCTGTATAAATCAAACAAGTTGTCTCTTCATGTCACTTTTATGATGGACATTAATCTTAGTTTCTAGACAGAACTGCTGTCTGATGTAACCACGCTTATTGACTTAATGGGAAGAAATTTATATTAGTCTAGGAAGCTGTGATGAATGCAGTCTTAAAGTTCAATGACTCAAACACTTTAGTAACCTCAAACATTGACCCAGGTAGACAGAAACTTAAATCTTAATCCTGGAACATAAGCTTATGCTTCATTCACATTTTGTTGCTAAGACATTTTGAATGTTCGTGTATTTTTTTACATCTATGCATGCATGCATGTGTGTATATATATAAATTCTATACATAGTATATATAGTTTTCATATAGCAAGATCTCTGTGGGGAAAGACCCAACGTACATGCCTTTTGTTGCAATGCACACTCCCTCCCAGAACTGAGGAGTGGAAAAGGTGCCAAGAGATTCTGAAGCAAATCTGAAGCTGATTTCCTCTCAGCAATTAAAAATTAAAAAAGAATACGCTGAAACTTGACTGCTTTGCCACGGAACCTGTTCGGCCTTCGCGAACACTAGCGCCGGTGGCAGGCTATTGGGTTCGGGTGGGTTGCCGAGAGCGCTGCTCAGACCGTGCTTTGACGCTGATCACAACTGAAGGAGTTTGCTGGCAAATGCCCCGTCCCCACCCCAGCAAAGACGTTGGCCTAAGGCGCTGCACTGGCTGTCCTTGAGCCCGAGACGTGCCTAGCTGACTTAGACACGCACTGGCAGCGTTGGTGGCACCGGTTAAACAGTTTCTCACGGAAATCATGAAATGATGAGTACAGACCAAGTATTCTGATGAACCAAGAGAATCTTAGTTTAACTTCCTTCCTATGTATGACATTAGCATGTAAACAGAGGTGGCCCAAAAAACGCCCACATCAAACTCACTCTCTAGCCACAGGCTATCGGAGTGGGGACGCACAGAGGGCCTGCAGTTAGCACCCATCAGTTAGTTGTAACGAAAAGCTGGGACGTCCCAGCAGGCCCGCAGCGAGCCCTAGGCCGGCATACCGCGGGGTGCGCAGACCAGGGCAGGAGATGGGCTCCGTCAGCAGAGGCAGGCCTCCCTGGCACACCCACGCGCTGGCTTTGGCCAAGGCAACTCCTCTGAAATGGAGAAAAGCAGAGGCGTTTTGCCTCTGCTCCTAACAAGGGGTCCTTTTCCCATCAGTATTTCTCACTTTCTGTTACTCTCCCTCTCCCTTATTCTGCTTTCCTATTCCTTAAGCGCTCCTCGCCTTAGTCCATTTCACTGACGGAATTTCCCTTCTGCCAGAAAACAATTCACCTGTATTCAGGTCCATACGGCACGAAGACTTTGAGATGGGATTTGTTCTCTCCCTCCCTTCCTACCAACGCCCACAAACATTTTTGCAGAAATCAATGTAACTACGTCTTCAGTTTACAACCCGAGATGAGCCCGTGCACGTGCGGGAAGAGTCGCCGGGTATGTCACTGCCTCCTTCCCGGACGGGAAGAACGTGTTTCACTTCATCAGGAACCTAGCGCAACAGAAGTCATTTACAATAGGGTTTTTAGAGAATGAAATGATGTTTAATTATACCTGTGACAAATCTACACATAGAACACCTCCCGTAGTGCTAGCTGGTATTTGCGACCCAATCAACTGTAGATTCCCCTCCTGCAAATCTGTCATTTTGGAAGGATTTTTTTTCTTTTTTAATATGTTCCATCATCCCTTGGTCACTGGGATCTTCCTTTTACAGGATACTGAGGCCAGCAAGAAATCATTCCTGAACAGAAGCCTATACACTTTCCTAAGCTTACAGTATGGTTTACCTGGAAATCTCTTACTACTGCCTTGGGAACACTTTATTTTTGGTACGTGCGTCACCTCACGTTGGTCTGCAGAAAGCCCAGTGGCCGCAAGTCGCCCGTCGGCGGCGTGGCGAGAGGCAGCCCGGGCACTGCCCGTCCGGCGGCACCGAGAGGCTGCGCCAGCAGCTGCCACGCGCCGTGCCGGGGACGCAGAGCTCGCAGCACTGGCTCGCTGCGGCACGCTACCTGACTGCAGCTGTCCGGAAAGGTGTACTTCATTGCAGAGCTGTATCGGATGTTAGGAGCCAAGGAAAAGATCCATGAAGGAATACAGATGCCGCCTCAGATGGCGGGGAGACTTTTACCGAGGCAGGTAAGGAGAAGGATGCTAACAGAGCAATAATGCACGCACACGAGAGGAAGCCAGAGAGAGACTCCTGCGAGTAAAAGAATGTTTATCAACACAAAATTGACTAATGACATAGATTTCTTGCTCTTCTTCCATAAAAGGTGGAGGAGCTCAAAATTCAGCGGACCTTTTCAAGTTGTAACACACTAAAATACTAATTCTTAATAACTGAAAGGAAAATCTGAGCAGAAGCCAAAGGGAATGCCAGAGAAGGTAGAGATTTTCCCAGCACTAGTTATGTGAGTGTTGTTCATGAATGCGTGACTTGAGAAAAAGCAAAAGACAAACCACATCCATCCTGAAAGCAGCACCAACGATCACGGTGCTTGCCACGTCATGTAAGTGTCCAAATAGGGCCAAACCAGGCACTCCTTTGGAGCTGGGGATGAGGAGGGGCTGCACGAAGACTTCAGGAACACATTTTTTGAAAGCGTGTCTTCCGACATTCACCTTTTATCAGAATGCCAAAGATGAAATTTAACACAAAAATCTTCCTTTTACATGGCACAGAAAAGAGCCTTGAAATTTAACCGCAATTTGCTAATTCCATTACCAGAAAACACCTTTCTTACCGATCCCCCAGACTCCACAAAACTGCCTCAATATGGCTGATAGCTCAAAATTTAATATGGGTGGTCATAATTACTAGAAAACTTGAGAGCAATTATTTTTAAGGCTTTTCCAGACTTCAGATCCTGCAGCGTGTCCAGGCACTTCAGTTAAGGCCTCGCTGATCTTCAAGGGCTTTAAAGAAGGCAGGAAACGGCAGGCGACTGCTCCCCGCACGACTGCTGCTGCGCTGTCTGCTCAGACAGGCGAGATGTCCACTTGGATCTGACCCTTCCAAGGGACCAGGGTTCCACCCCCCGCCCGCCGCCGTGGTTCTGCGGAGGCGCGAGGAGCGCGGGCTGGGCCGCGGCGCCTCGCCGCCAGCTTGCTACGAAGCATGAAGCAGCCGGAGGCTGCCCCAGGCAGGGAGGGAGCACAGGAAAGGGAACGCTCCAGCTGGCTGCGGCATTCGGCAGCAAAGCTGCTGGATTCTGCAGGATGCTCACAAAACAGTGAAATCCGGGACTGTGGAGCTGCAGCAGGGTTACAAAACCAAAGCAGTTTGCACTTGTGCCTCTTCTGAGGACTGAAAAACGCACTGCTGCATCAGTTTTCATGCAGGCAGTATTTGCTGTTTCTGTAATCGTGTAACCTAGAAATTGCAATGAAATTTGCAACAGCATTTAATGCTACACGGTTTCTCAGTCAGAGGAATAGAATATATGTGGCACCCTTACTGGTTTCTACTGCCTTAGTTATTTTTTACCATGTCTAAATTTACCTAATCAAGCAGCAAATCCTCCTTTCTTGAGAAAATGGAAAATAATGCAAGTAATGTAAGGCAAGAAAACACCACAGCCTTCACACCTGAAAGCTTTTATTACGTTGTACAGATGAGGAGAGCTTCAAGTGGAATCTGCACATAAAACCCTCAAAACTGAAACCGTAGTTTTCACAACTGGATTTCTGCAAGCTGTGTCCTCAAGCCTCTCCTGAAAGTAACGGTTTGTGTTCCTCTTTGGCCAGCTCAGGAAATGCAGCTTCTCGAGCACGTGTGGCCAGGCACGCTTTGCACCCACCGTCTAGCCTTTGCTTTGCACGCTGAGTGTCCCTATCCTGGTCCTGTTTTAGTTCTTCCGGAAAGACTGGATAAACAGAATTTACTTCTAAGTATCTTAAAATACATGCATTCAACAAAAAGAAATATTCCTTTAAATAGGATCAGTTGATTTCAGTGCAACAAAACCTGTTCAGCTGTTGGGATGTCACTGATTTAATGCCGCTGACAACTGATGAATCACAAACGTGAATGTTAAACATTATTACGCAACTGAAGACCTTTAATACTAACTCATGACAAGAGCAAGGCTTAGTCTTTTGTGTAATTTGGTTTGTTTTAGAAAATAAGATAATAATTAGAACAAACCCTTAATGTCTTATGGCGCACGTGTTCAAAATTGGGGATCCATGATGTGAAACAATACCTAAAATACCTGAAAGACTTTAACATCCATGGATACCAGACACTTGATTTGTCAAAGGAACCGGAGTGAAAACACCCTACTTCCATCCCCCACTGTTTAACCTGAAAATACAATAGTTAATTAGCTCATACAATACACGCTAACAGCAAAATACGCATTCTACACCATTGGGAGAGATTCAAGAATGGATGTATGCCGAAATGCATTTACAACAACAAAATGCACCGGAGACCAATTTACATGGGGCCTTAGTGAAAAGTTAGCGTATGGAAATAAGAATGTTACAAGTCAAAAGGATCAAGGCAACCCAGTTTAATCTGATTATTCTGGGGTTGAGGCAACGTATTAATCAAGTGGACAAAACAATTCTATTAATGAAATTCAAAAGGTACAGTACAATAATCAATCTTTTACTATATTGCAAATGATAAAACAAGCATCCAGAAGGGTTATGCTAATTACATGTTTCAAGTCAAATGAACCCGTTCTATGCTTTGTCTTGTTTAGACAAATAGAGCATTCCTGCCATTTAATTATATTTCAGATGTCTATATCAGTGTCTGCAATGATACATTAGCCTACGGAGGAACTGGAGATAGACTGTTACCTTCTTATAACAGAGCACACAATCCACCGAGGCAGCAACCTGGGCTCAGCAGCGCGCCCGGACACGGCGCAGCCGGCAGGAACCGACCCAGGAGAAGGTGAGCTCCGGTCAGGCACCTCACAGGGCCACCTCCCGCCCGTCTCTTTGCAAACACGTGCACGAGGAGATGAGCGGGCTCCTTCCTCCCCGGAGGCGCACGGGGTCTGCAGGGCTCAGGGCGCTCGGAGCCGAAAGGCCTGAGCTGGCTGAGCAGCGGCGCAGCCGAGCGAAGGCGGGAGCTCCTCCGGGGAGAGGATCAGCTCAGGGCAGCGCCGTGCAAACGTCAGCACGCTGCTGCTCCTGCCTGGGTTCGCTGGGCTGTCTCTGCACACAACTGTCTAGTATCAGGTACATACTGCACCTGTCCAAATGAAAATATTGTCCTGCAAGAATACAATATAAACCCGAACACCTGCTTGTTCAGAAGGACCAAAATTATAGCATTACATTTTAAAAAAACAGCGTGCACTCCTATCTTCCTCCACTGCCGGCAGACACTCAGTATAACCGAGCAAGAGGACGACGGGCAGGAACTTACGCGCAGAGTCAACACAGAGTGCAGGCGGGGAAAGGAGCGGGGGAGCTACGCTTCTCCCACACTCCCAAGGAAAATGAGGACAATACCTAGAGCCCAGGGAAACAAAGGGTGGCCAGATGCACACCCACCACATGCCTGACATCCGATCTGAAACACAGCAAGTATTGGCCATATTGTAACTTGGCCTCAGTTACTGAAAGTTACATGACCGTGTAAGATAACAGAAAGCCCATAAAATTGGTATGTCACACCATGCTTATATTGCGCATAATATAAGTAGTTGTGATCAAATATATACAGCTGGAAATGTGATTCCATGTATATAATTTTTCTCCAAGGGTATCATTTTTATGTTACTCCCTATAGATGGCTCATACTGGAAATGTAAAATATCCTGAAAACAAATGAAAGCTACTGCAGCTTTTCTGCATAGGCTCGTGTGCACATCAGTCAACCCGGTGCCTCTTATGTACAAGGACATTTTTGTCTAAATAAACACAGACCTTGCAAGGCTTCAACATTTTTCCTGGCGGCTTCTCCTAAAGTACCCATCCTCTTCCTTCCACCTGCGCCATACACCGCCGTTTCCTTTCACTGTCCTTCGCTTCCACCCGCGCAGACCGGACCCTTCCAGCTACGCCACCCCTCACCATCGCAAACGCTTCCTCACGTGCAACGCAAACTTCAGCGCCAGCCAGCTGGTTTTAACTGTGCTTTCCGCAACAGGCGGGACCGCGCGTGGCCTCGCGCCGGTTCAGCTCGTCGGCTCCCGAGGCAAGCTCGGCCGCGGCGCCAGCGCGCAACGCAGCGCCACGGGTTGCGCGGGTAGTAGGCACTGCCTACGCAGTTCAACACTTACTCGCTTCGGCATCTGGAAGTAAACAACAGCCCAAAAGCAGGATTGCAAACTGAAAATAAATTCCACCATGTAAAAAAGCCCAGGAAATATGTGACAATTAAAAAAAAATCTTCATTGAAAACAGTAGTAATTATAAACAAAAACTACTAGACCAATATTAGCAGCCAAAAACCACAAGAAAATGATCAAACAAGTATGTGCCTAAGGCTGTCATTAAAAAACCCCAAACCCTAAAACATTCCCACACAAAACCAATCAGAACATCTTTTCTGATAAAAAAAAAGAAACGTAGTATTTCCTTAGCTTTCAAAGAAAGCTTTTTTTAAAAAACCAAACACAAATTATTGCTATGTATTTAAGAATCCTAAACCCGTACCTTTTTGTATCTAGCAATAGATTATATTTTTATTCAATGCGTTTTCCTGGTTTAAGTGCAAAAAAATGTAAGTAATAAGAATAATCAACTTCTCGCGTTGCATCACCTTCCTTACTTTCAAGGAACAGCCCCTTTGTTACATGCAAGAGAAATGACAACCTAAGAAAGTTACACTAATAAACCCACGGATGCGATTGTCTTCAACGGATTTCCTCAGGACCTTACGTATTTACCAACAGAATAGAACTTAATACCTGAAGTCAATGGGCTGTGATCTGGCCCTACGTTCTCTTCAATGGGAAAACATCAATTTTCAGAAATGAGACACTCTATTTTAAATTGTAATGACTGCAAGTATTCCAACTCATCTGGTATCCTGCTTTGTCGCGCTACTGTTTATAGTTTTCCCTGATAAAACTAAAGTGTAAGGCATGACGGAAAACTAGCCTACCAGTTCAAGACAGGAAAAAAAAAAATTAGTTCCTATATTTGAAAACACAACTTCGATTTTGTATAATTTAGCATCCCTATTTAATTTTGAATTTTTAAACAGTAAATTATCAAAATAGCGATACTTGTTTCCTAACCACCTTTCAAACAAATTATTAGATGAATCCAAATCATTGAAATGAAAATTTTGGCCTTAAACTATTCCATGTATCTTCTTGGACTTTTAAAGGATACTTCATCCAAGAGCGGTGACATTTTTAGGTTAGAGGTTTTACAAGGATTAGTCGTCATTTTTACTATTACATGCTGTATAATCTTCCACGTAAACTTGTGTCAGCTTGCTTTAAATTAACTTTAATTCAGGTTTACCAAAGAAGAAAATCAGGCTGTAACTAAATGAGGTCAAGGACTTTGGAAGACCTCATTTAATCCCACAGTACTTGGATCTCTTTATGAAGTCCATGTGATCATCATGAGTCGCGCAAATGGGCGCAAGTATGTATGACAGATTAAATAACTCTGTTTAATATTAGTCAGAAATAAGAAACAATAACTAATATTTGTAAAAAGTTACACCTGAAATATTTCACTCCGTCTTATGTTAAATGTACTTAGCAGAAAGGTCAGAGCTCCTGAATTTGCTAGATAAATAAATGTTGGTGAGGTGGATGAATCACTGGAGAATTGGTGCATGGCAGCGAATGAATAACCTGCAAATGCTTCCCAAACCCCATTATTTCCCTTTTTCCAGTAGGCCAAAGATTCATGTCCCTGCATGCCGCCAGTTCATTACGGAGAAATATCATTCCTCTTCTGGCACTCTCTGGGCGGCCTCTCAGCCCCACGAGGACCCTTTAATGTTTAATTCCCCATCATCTGCTCCAGTGAACAGCTTAATCTCTGCTTGTATGATCAATACTATATCAGTGTAAATTAAAATGACAATTTTAAAGTAATTAAGCCTGTTAATGCTCGATTCAAATGTCATTATTTGCACAAGGGATTGAGGAGAAATTACATCGTGTCCAGGGTGACAGGAAAATGTTTGAGCCTTCTCAATCCTGTTGCCGCTGTGCCACTGGAGGCTTTAGCAAAGCAGATTAACTTCTAGCTCCCACTGCCAGGATACCTATCCAATTTCAGAAGAGGATAACACAATTTGATAAATTTAATTCCAGCTACAAACTCAATTATTGTGATAATGGATGAAAACTGGGAGGAGACACTAAACAAGACCCACATAAAAAATACACTTAACTTCAGAATGAGATACAACAGTAATTGTTTTATTTGATTTGCTCTATCCCTTTTGAAAACCCTTTAAATAATTGTGATTGTTAGAAGAATAGCCAGCATTTATTAAATAGCATGAGCTCTAAGATCAAAGTGGCTGCAGTTTAAAGGATTTTGGTCACAATGGAAATGTTTGCTATCCTTTGCTTGTACAGCTACATTTATTAGACAAGTAAAATTACATCATTACAGTATTGGATCTCATAAATAGATCTATAAAACTCAACTACACTCAGATGAAATCTCAGCCCATTCTACGTGCTGGCCTTTCTAGACCCTGCCGTGACAGCCTGTAGTCATTTATTATTTCAAAGGAAGATTTTAATAATAGAAAACCTTAAACTTTATGAGACAGCCATAGGATTCGGTTTGTATTTCAAGTCTGACTAGCTGAAAATGTAGCCAAGCTATCGGTATTTGAGCTCATCTCTAGGACTCCAGGATACATAAAACCACAGCAATTTAGGCAAAACACTGGACAGAGCCATCAATACTTGGTATTTTGAGGCAGATAGCAAAAGCGAGACACCAAATGTCATGGATTTAATTCAACAATAAGTAACAGTGGAAAACTTCGTTTGCAAAGGAAGTTCACGGAGTAACAAATTCCTAGCGAAGGAGGTACCACCAGCTCGGGGCGGAGCCCTGGGAGGGTCAATCAGCATTCCTGTCACTGGATATTGTTTTAATAAATTCAGCTTATCTGACTGTTTGCATTTCCTGAAGTTCTCTGAAATAATTATATTGAATTTTTATTAGTGCACATGAAACATTTTTGGCTTGCACTTCTTTGAATAATAAATGGCATATATTAAAGTGCCTTACAGGTCTAATAACTTGCATCAGAGCCGTGTAGGCCTGTCTTATTAACTTTTAGTTTAAATTACAGCAGAATTCATCAATCAGTGTTTCTAAAAAGCAGACTGCAGATTGCCACAGACGCTCAAGAAAAATGTATCTCAGGACAATTAAAACATCTCCTGTGTCTCAAGTATTTCATCAGAAAATCTATCAAATCACAGATTTTCTTAGCTGAACTGTCAAAAGAAGAACTCTAAAAGGGTAACCAAAGACTATTAATAATTTTTCACAATAGTGGAAAAAATAAAAATAAATAACTCAAATTTAAATAGTTTAACTTTTTAAATTAAATGTATTAACTCTAGCACAAGTAGAATTTTGAAATGAAAATCAAGGAAAGCTGATGGAGTCACGCACTGTAGGCTTGGTATTTCGTTGCTAACTCCTTAAACACAGCAACGATGGCATGGCAGAGGTCAAATTAAAGTCCTGACTTCCATCTGCTTTAATTAAAACTAGCTTTCTCCTGAAAGAATAGCTACAGATTCAAAACTCAGAAGACAATGTTCAGAAGTGGGAGACTATACTTAGTGGGTTGGTTTGGGGTTGGATTGGGGTTTTTTTAAGCTGGAAACACACTGAATATTACTGTGAGTTAATTACATTTTGCTCTGACAATTATGAAAACTTTAAATTATAAAGCTACTGCATCAAAACAGAACCAAACTGCTGTCTTGAAAAAAAAGATCAGAAAGCACATCAAACTAGTGAAGCCACTGTTGCTGTGAGATTCCCCTGGTATTTTCAAACACTGCTTTATTCTTTCTTTTCTCACGTCAGTGACAGGCACAAAGACCTGGCTACTGCGATAGTGTACGATAAGCATGTAGGTGTTAGTCAGAGATTACTTTTCTCCATGAAACTTTAAAGAGGAAATCAAACAGACATTTTTTGGAGGTTTTTTAAAATTAATTTGGGAAATATAAAGCAACATTGTTCTCACACCACAGCGAAATTATCACTGTTGACCATTTTATGCAGTATATGCACTGACGTCCTAAAATATTTCCCCCATTACGCAGCACCAAAAAGGAATTCAGACGCGAGTGCTGATCAAATGATACTACCTGTATTCTACAGCTAATTGATTAATAAAACCTATATTAAAAAGAGGGAACGTGGTAAGAAAACTGAACAAGACTGAGATGTTTTTCCTCAGATTTCCCTGAGCTTGCAGTGAAGGAGCGAACACTGCTCCCTTTTTCGACGCAGACGGGCAGAAAGCGATTCTGCTACGGTAAAGAGGACAAGTGCTGTCTAACCTGACCGGCCAACGGAAGGACTCATTACTCGCTAGCTGGAAAGAAAGGAACAAAAATACTACTTTCAAATTAGCGTCTGAATAGATTATTAGAATACTTTCCTTTGTACATAACCTAAACCCTGCGTATACTCTATTACAGCTTTTCTGTTTTGCATTATTAGTAGGGCATGTTAATGGACATCAGACCATATGGAGCAACAAATTAATTGTTTCCCTATGTACAGTAATAGCTCCATTTATCACGCACATGTTGACCTGTGTTTGCTTTACAAAGCTTATTAATTATCAGTGATCTTGGTGCTTTAAGAATAAAGCAAGCATCGGTAAAATTTACCCCAACTGACAGATTCATTCAGAATTATTAAGCATATCTTTACTGTTGAAGGTAGGAAAAGTGTTCAACTTCATTTTGCTTTTAAAATTTCATTTGATAAGCTCTTAGAGAAATAACGTGGGTCAGTAGGAACAAAACCAACATTACTGGGAGTAGACTGATACTTGTTTATGGTCATGATTGTTCTCTTTGAAAGTAACTTTTCTTTTCAATATTATGTCTAGTATCAGCTAATTTTTTTCTACTAGGCTTTTATTAACCTGTGAGAAGATAAGCAAAACCAAAGTGCATTAATAGATTATTAATCTCATCTGATCTTCATACCTACTATGCATATTTGCTCCATTTAGAACATGTAGTAAGGGGGGGCTTCATCTGGATGACGTTAAGTCTTTGTCCTAAGCTGGCAGCTACACCAGGAGATGTTCCTATCAGACACTGCTCTTGGACAAACCAGCCCTTTTCAGTGAGGCAGCAGATGGTCCTGTTAGACCCCAACATTGTGGGTTCAGCCCCTTTAGCAAAACCCATCCAAACACCCGAAGGAAAATGGTATTTTTTTAATAAAAAAATAACATGTCCTCTCTTACTAAGGCTTTCTTGCAGTTTTGACAAAAGGTATCTTGATAAATTCTCTGAGCACAACTGAAAACTGAGTAATTGGAGCAGTTCTCAAACGACGGAGTGAAAAGGCTCACAGGTGTCAGAAGAGGTTTCCCTACCGGGTAGAGGAGTGAGCATCCTCACAGAGAAGGTACACTGCACAAACGGAACCACACATCTAAATTCTGAATCGGCCATTATGACTTTTTTGCTCTTTCTTTTTATGTTCACTGCTTCAGTGGTTTTCTGTCAAAAAATGCTAACAAGCCTTTAAGCTCTTTAAGAGCTTAACAATTTTTCAGTTTGTTCACCAATAGATTTCTTGCAGAATATTTGTTTCCCACATGTGGTGCTATGACACAGCATTCAATCATATTTGTCTTCTCCCTTGATATACGGTTCAACCACAATATAGCTTGGTCAAACCTTTCCAACATGTCAGTTACATATTTTTCTTACTCTTTAAGAAAGTCTAGTGACAAGTGATTGAATTAAAAGACATTCTGGCCAAAACACTGATCTCAACTTAAAAGAACAAATTGAACACAACTAGTAATAGTTAAACAGCAATTGACTTCTTTCTTTTTAAAATATCATAACAAGTAGAAGTTTGCTTAGGATAACGTGAGGTGATTCGGGTAATGACACAGCGTTACAGCAGCTCCTGATGTTCTGGTACTGCAACCTCACCTCTTCAAACCAATGAACTGGTACTATCAGGTGTCAGGATGATGAAATTCAAAGTTCTCCTTTTCGCCAATGAAATAAAAACATTTTTGAAAATAGAATATCAGTTAACCCACAGTCAAAAGGTGTCGCTGAAAATAAACACAGGATCTTTGCTATTTAGCACACATAAATAGGAGAATGTCAGGTTTACAAACTGTATTTACAAGGCTGGTATTAGTAAAAATCTCCCTTTTTTTTTTCCTTCCCCTCATCACAAATGGTCTGAAAGCAAATGAAACATACTGCAGGTTACAAAATGGCTTTTCCAAGACATGGGGAACTATCAGTGAGCTGGTAACGGCCAGCAAGCTGTCTCTGCGCGAGAGCTCAGAACCCAGCCACGTTTCAGGCTCTGCTGCTTCATTTGCTGTTTCTACTCCCAGACCACCAGAAACAGAATAGCTACAGCCACCACAAGTTCACGGCAACCCAACTGCTACGATGAAAAAAGCCCACATATGCATGTGTAAATGCACATCCCTCCAAATGCCAAAGGCAAGAGGAACCGCAGCCCGGCAAACCCAGCGTTAAAGGCTTCCCACCTCCTTCCCCTCTCTCCTTCTCTCTTTTCCGGAGGAAGACCACGGCTCATGCCCTAAAGCTCTGGGGTGTAACAGTGACTTACATCGTGCCTGGAAGTTCTTTAAAAGTATTCAATCCTATACCTCGAATTCAAGTCTACAATGCTCAGCAGAGGAGATTCAAAAGCTCTGTGCCAGAAATGGAAAAGGAGAGCCAGAGAGGAGAAGGACATCCCCTAGAGCTGTTGCGCGGGCGTCGCCGTGTGACGCACCCCCCATCCCTTTGGCAGCCACAGCCGATGAACGCTTGGGCGCTTTCTGTTAGCGTGACCCGTTGTGCCGATTGTGAGACCCAAAGCAATCCACACCAATGGAGCACCTCACCTCACAAAAGACTATGAAAGCCGCGGGTGGGATCTCAAGTGCCGCCGATTCCCGAGGCGCAGGCAAACCGTTTATCGTCCCTGTTCTTGCGGCCCCGCTGACCCCCCCTGCCAGGCGCGCTGCGCCGGAGCCGCACGTCCACGGACCGCAGGGACGCCCAGCCTGGGCTCGCTGCGCTTGCGCGCTTCCATGCCAGAGAGGGGACGCTCAGAGGCAAACCCACTCAAGGACACCCAGCAAACCCCCGCAAGGACACCCAGCGCTCCGGGCATGCAGGCAAGCTGCCTGTGTAAACCAAAACGTTAGTATCTTAGCGTCTACTTACAAATGCTGTTACCACAGAAATTACGTTCATGAAAACATCCAGCAACAAAGTTCAAATTTCCCCCCACAAAACTTCCCTTGAAGAACCTTCTCTTCGCGCTTCCTACTTTTCCTTTCTCTGTGGCAGACTCCAGACCCCAGCTGCGGGCACGAAACAGCACCTGTCCCCGGCCAGGATCCCCACGGGCCTCCTCGCAGCCGACCGGCTGGCGAGAGCATCGCCCTGCGGCGACCATTGCTGTGTCCCCCGTGCCTCGTGGGATGCCCTGTCAAAGTCAAGGTTTCATTCCTCGTCTCAGAGGTCTTATTTGAAATTTCGTCCAGTGTAGCTAGTGACCCTCCTCACCCCCTGTAATTACCGCTTCCCAGGACGAGTGCGCTGCAGGAGCCATGGAGCTGTCAGCCTCCGCAGGGAAGCCCCTGCGAGCGGAGACTGGAACGTCTCAGGGACGGAGATCGGAAGCTCACTACTAATCAAAGTCTAGGAGAAGAATATACCATATGTTTCAACAGTCTCGCACCCCCCCTTTTTAGTACAGTCTACTTTTAATTATGACATTTAAAAAAACCAAAACCAAAACCAATAAACCCCCCCAACAAATCTATCCAAAATGCAAAGCTTGTAGAAATTGCCTTCAGTCAGTATTCGCTGAACAGATGGCGACACGTACATATTTTTATGTATACGCGTTACAAACCTGGGAGCTGGGTAGCATACTTAGGTGTCAAGCCACATGAACACTAGACAAACAGACACAGGCTTTTAAAAAAAAAATTAAAAAATAGTACGAACCCCAGGAATTTTAATCAGACTCCTGCACGTGGATACATTTGAGAGTATTCGACTGGAAATATCTGTTGGCCACTTCCAAGGAACGTCTGGACGTTAACAGAGCAAACATGAACAAAAGCAAAAACTGGCTGATGAAATGCAGTTATGCAGGGAAGTGGACAATGACTAAAATGCGATCAGCTCCGTAAAGTAATTTATGGAGCTCTAATTTTATTCCTCTTAATTGATCATGTCTCCTTGTATTAAACACAATAAACGCATGAGCTTAACTGCATCTGAACCATCAGGCACCGGCCAGCAAATCCAGGGAAGGAACGGTGTGAAACGCGAGCTCACACGCACAGAAATTTCCAAAGGTACGAGTACTGACTCCATGAAAACGGGGATGCATTGACGACTCTGCAGTAAAGACCTAATTGCTGAAGGGGCTTCTTGACACACTTTTTCAATGCTGACCAAACTTCTCTCTCCATGTGAAGGGAAGAAGCTACTCTCATTCTCATCGCAACTTTTCTTTGTCTACCATCTTTACGAGTCGAGCAGGCACTCTGCCATTCCTTACGACAACACTGAAAAGCAGGCTCCTAAGAGCTGCCAGAGAATACTAACATCAGTGTATCTGTTCCTGAAGACTGTTTTGATATCCAAAAATAAGCTGGCTAGTTTGTAAGAGAAAAGGACTTCTGAAAATGCACGTTTCTGCATTTTCACTGTTTCCACCCACCAGAAATACCGACACCACCACAACTGCTAACGCGGCAGCATTAGCGCACGAGCAGAGCAACAGTTAAAGAGCTCATTACATTACTGCGTACCTATTGCTGGTTGGATGTAAAATGAAGTTAAACCAATGAAGCAAAAATAATCCATTTAATGCTTATGCTATGTGATGCGTTTATATGGGGTTTCTGTTGTTGTTGTTACAATGCTTTTATTCATTCTTATGCTTTAGTGGTTCAACTGCAATTTATCAGCCTGTAGTGGAAAATACCTGGCACCTACTTAAAATGCATGGAGCTAGCAATAAAATTAACCTTGTGGCAATTGTTTTCCCACATGTTTGATAGACCAATGTCAGCTCATCTGTTAGAAGGAAATAAAAAAGTCAAGCCTAAATGTACAAAAAATTATGATGGAAGCCTTAAATAAAGCAAGGGTAATGCAAGTTTATTGAGTCAAAAATCAATCAATCAATGAGCGAGTGGATTAGGAGCACCTCATAAGCCCCAAAGAAATAATTTGCCCAAACACTGGGATTTAACGGTAGAGGACCAAATTCCAACACTTTTAGGAAGTAAGTAATGAAAAATCAATTCAAAAGGAAAAACAGATCAAGAACCCTGGATTCTGACATGCCGACACATTTATTGCTGAATACCATTTCTCGGCTGACCCGAAAACTTCGGAAGGTGTTTATTTACTTTCAACACCTTCCAGAGATCAATATTTTTAATTTGGATCCGAGTTATTATTTTTCACATCACAGCATCGGGGAGCGGAGTAAAGTGGCTCATATTTTAGTGCTAAAAAGATCGATATGACAGCTTCACCTTCACTGCAGCCCCCCGCCGCCGCCCGGGCGCACATCCGAACGCCCCGCAGGGGGGTGCGCGTGCTGCGGCGCGGGGAGCAGGTCATCACCCAGCCCGAGAGCCAGACAGCCCATGATTTAGCTGATCATGAAGGGCCCGGTGCCCTTAGAAAACCAATCTTGTTTCTCTCACTTTATCAGGCCTGTCTTTTATCCGGCGCGCGGGGAGGGGGAGGGGGCAGGAGGAGAGCGAAGAGAAAAAGAGGGAGGGAAGGAGCAGAGTAAAAGACAATCCGTTTCATAAAGCGGATTACGTCCCTCACCGTAAATGCATCCATTCGTTTTTTACCTTCCTTGAACCAGGGCACATCTGTAATCGATAATTAATTTTCCATAAATTTCAAAATATTGTTCTGGTAGCTAAAAGGGGAGGAGCGCGCGGGAGAGAGCAGGAGGGAGGATCTCCTGCGGTGAGAGGCGTCGCTCCCGGGCTCCGGTGCCTCTATTGATCGCCGCTGCCGGGGCTGATGGAGGCAGGCAGCGAGAGTTATGGACCCGGGCAGCGGATCGCTGCCCTGACATCTCTTTCATGGCAGCGGTTTAAGGACGTGCTGCCTCTCCAAGAGCCAAAGGAAATGGCATGTACTGTATCCTGCATTGTCACAGCTAACTTCGCTCCGGTCTGAATTTAGCTACCGCCTTTCCACCGTTACGTACTGACTTTAAAGGCACCTTTTACATACTGCCTTAAGGCTTTACAATTCCCTTTCTCAACAGCATTCATCCTTCCAGGGTAAGACGATTGAGATGGTACACAAACATTCACGCATCACCACAGAAAAAAGACAGACTTTTTAAAAATACTTCAAAGAGTATTAACTGCGGGTTTTACTGTACGCATGTCAGTGACACGGAGGTCGGGGACGGGACATACGCGGTGCAAGGACGCGGTCCGTGGGACTCGCAGCCGGCAGGGCTTGGAAGACTCAAGCCTACCTAGGCATGTGAGCACAGCACAGGCAACTGCTGCAGGCAGACTACGCTGTCACTACGGACCAAGTATTCTCATCATCGAGGAACTGCAACTCAAAACCAAGGACTAACTGCACACCTCCGAGTGATTTCTTAACAAAACGTTTGTGTCTATTCCCAGGAAGTCATTGGTAATACCATAAAATAGCTGTTATTGGCCATTTAGTACAGTAATCCATTCCTTGAAAGGATAGCTCATGTGAGACTAGGCGGATTCCAAAATGGGAAAAGCTTCTACAAGAAGCATTCATGAGGAAACCTCACATTTTCTTCTTAACGTGTCCTGGACAAGAAGAAGCAGAGACAAGGAGGAAACGTGACTCTGTGGATGGGCTGCTCAAAGTAATACATTCTTTTCTTAGCATAATTAATAGCTCACGCTCTTTAAAAAATTGCCTTCATGGAGTCCTATGCTTGGAAGAGTAATAAATGATAGTCATCCTCCTGGGGTACGCTCCAGAATACTAACTGAAAAGTAAATGCAGGACTATTTCTTCAAATTATGTATCAGAGCTAAAGGTCGTATGAAAGGAGCAGCATTATGTAATGACATTAACTGAAAGCCAAGCAGCGTCTGGCTTACTGACAGCAGCACTGCAAAGTCAGGGTAAGGAGACTACCTCGGGCTCACGGGGACACGCACAGCAATCAAGCACACAGTCTTCCCGATACGCCTCTTCCGTAGTGAGATGGACAGGTGCCTGCTTTTAAATTCACATCCTGAAGGATTATCAGTGGAGAATCGCAGCTGACGGACAAATGATCCAAGCGTATGGACGGTCATCTGTGCTTTTGTGACGCTGTTTAGAAGGAACAGTCCTTGATTTCACTGCAAAGCACCCTATTTCCCAACTAAATCTGCAACTCAGTAAAACATTCTTGGTTTGTTGATCTCTGTCAATTAGAAACCAAAGAACCAATAACAAAAACCCGTAACTTTGGAGCCAGGTCAAAGGATGAGACTAGCCGTAGGATCCTGGCACTCTCACGGGTTATTTGGAAAGTATGGCAGAAGGACTGCAGAGACCAAGCTCATGAGCTGAAGCCTCTCACCTGGGAGAAGGATAAAGACTGAGGACAGGTCCTAGGCCCCCTTGGAAAACATCCATCACTCTGGATATGCTTTGAGGGAGACACACACCTTGGATAGCACTCTCCAGACTTCTCTGCTCCATCGTCCTTGCTAAGGAACGTCATCTTTCCTACTCAGCCAGTATAAAGACAGACCATTTCACTGGCCTGTGAGTAAGGTGTCACTGTGAAATGAAAACGTCTTAACATCCACCGCAATCTCTAAAGAAGTTCTATGGACACTTTGCAAGTGATATTTTGTTGGCTCGTAGTTAAAGGCAAAAAAATTAAGTAGACCTCTAGTGCACTAGAAATCATAAGGAACGCTTGCCAAGTGACATTGTCTCCAGGTCCACAACCTGGTTGAGGATTTGTTCAGATTCACAGTTTGGCCCTATCAGACAGGGTGTCTGCATATAAGAGGTACTGAAAGTACGGAAATGCAATAGCAAACTTCAAATCTTAGTGTGCCTACAAAAGCTAAGGGACTGGATTTACTCCGGACTGGAATGATGCAGAGTCCTGAGATACAGCTTAGAGTCTTCTGTACTCGACATGCCCTGCGGTTTGCTGCCCACCACCTCTGTGTGGTTTTGCTTCAATGATGGAGAATTCTTAGATACAGATTTCTCGCTGGAAGCCTGAGCCTCCTCTGTGCCAACTGGACCACTTTGGCTGTGAAGACTGCTGTGCAGCATGTGCTCACCCGCTGGCTGCGGCTCCCCTGTCATTCGTCTAAGAAATGACCCAAAAGCGGGCAGACGCCATCCCAAGTGAGCAAGTCAGCCACCGCAGAAACCAAATTACAGGCGCGAATTCTCACCGTCTGCTGATTTCTTAGGATTACACAGCGTATAGTCTTGGTCCTCCTGGAGGTTCAAGCCTATAGTGACTTCCTAAGACTACAGCCAACCACGGATAAAATCTTTTCCAGACATCCACTCCACAGGATACCCAGCCAAAGCCGTGTTATGAGAAGCCAACAAGTGCATCAGGCAATACACAGAAACCGAAGTTTCTCGGACTTCGAAACCCCCTGGTAAACAATAAAGAGAAATACCTATCCAACTGAAGAATCATTGCCAAGTTCTGACCTAACGGACATCACAGTCATGGGATAAGATGTCTTGAGTGAATAACTGTTCTCAAGGTTGCTTGTGAAAGTTGCTATTTCTCCTGTTTTAACACCTCTCCTGCCTTAATTTCTCCTTCAAGTTTGAATATTTAGAATATATTTTATTTATTCCATGATAACAGGTACTCAATATTAGATACAGCTACACGTCCTTTTGCAAACCTCCAAATATCTCTTCTCATATAGAAGTTTGTTAAGTGTGGATGATTGTGATAGCTCTGTGCTCTCTTTATTTCATAAATTGCAACTGCATGGGAACTAAGTGTATAAACATAATGTAAGTGTACGTACAGTTGCAGCAACACATCATCAAGTGCACTTGGAGTCTACAAGAGATATAAGTCTCTGGTGGAGAGCATCTTCAAACCTGCAACCCAGGCTTCTGCTGCCATGAAGGAAGATCCCGTTTCTTTGCATATATATGTACATAATTAAAGTACTTTGTAGGAAACAAACAGGAGAAAGTATTAATATCAGTATATTAATATTAGTGAATTTTAAATAGCCAATGGAAGGTCATAAATCCGAGAGCAGAGGCTATGATCGGCACCATTTTATGGATGATGGAATGACGGCAGAGAGCTTGAGCGACTTGTTGCAAGGGGCACGAGAGCCGCCAGACCACCGGGACGTCCCCCTGGGAACCAGCGGTGCTCAGCACGCGGGGGTGCTCCCCTCGCTCCCTGCCTCTGCTCGTGGAGGATGCTGCACCGCCACAGCCAGCTCTGCCGAAAGCAGCTGACCGAATGAGGACAACATGAAGATGTGGCTTGGAACAGCAGCGGCAGTGGGAAGAACTCCTGTTTGCATCTCATTCCTAGGAGGAGGTCTCATTCTCAACCAGCCGAACAGCCACTGACAGACCAAAACTATCCAGAACGATCTCTCCTCGAGTTTGCCAAAACTCACAACCTAAAACCAACTTATTCCCTACTGAAGTCCCTGTTTCCTGGCCAGCTGCCCCGAGACGTCGTCCTGGCCAGTGCGCTGGTTACTGACCCTGACAGAAGCAGCCTGAAGCAACGCTTCACTGCGGTCAGGGACATACAAGCTGCCCTTTGCCCACACAACCCCACACTCTACAGAATTTTCCTCAAATCTGGTACTGTTTCCTAGACTTCAAAAGGCAACCTTTACCTGCTGTAAAGGGACCCGAAAGCAATGTACTGGTACTTATCGACACAGAACAGTTTATTTAAGTTGCAAAGTATTCTAGTTTGTTTAGCCCAGATTTTTCTCACTCTTCCAAGCCCACTGAAGTTACTTTTTTTTTTTGTCCCTCAGAAAATCATTTCCATATACAGAAGAATAACCCTTGTCTACATGGAGAAATTACTACTCAAAATGAATTTACAGCAAAGCAGCTGTTCTGCACTCAATCCTTCCAGGGAAAATAGCAGCCTCCAAATTATTTTTTTTATCCCTTCCTTCCCCATACACCTTTGAGGCATCCAACATACACACAGTATTCTCCCGCTATCGTCAAAAAGATAAACAGAAGGACTACCAGAAAGTGGTCCTTGCTCCTCCGTCTAGAGGGTGAGTCTAGGGAAAAGGTATACCTTGGGTGAAAGCCTAAAGTAAGTGCAACAGATCTAGATCTAATTAAGCAGTTAGCGTAAGAGCTCAAGGGCAAAGATTTACACACTCTGTTCTTATGGAAGCAAGTAAGGGTAGCTTGTATACTGTAAATTCACTCTCACTGATAAGCAATGTTACTTCCAGTTTTAAAGCCATTAGCCCTTCAGCAGTATTTCAGTTTTAGGGTAGCCAACTGGAAATACGATAAAGCAACATCTGAAATAGAGGTACATAGCTCTTCCCCCACCCCACCCCAATCTTGGCCTTTATTTCTGTATTATATTAAGATTTTTCTGCCTTTTTTTTGAGGAAACATCATTTTTCAATTCTAAAAGCATAATTACAATATAAGAAATACCATATTAGGTATCCAGAATACCATAATACCTTTCAAATGTTACTCAGTGCTTTATTTTCATCATGCCTTAAACCCTCCCCCCCATGCACACACAAAGTCCATCAGTGTATTATCTGTTTTCATGTACCATATTAACTAGGGGATTAGACCACAGCTTTCTCTGAAAAGTGGTGTGTCAAAAGAAGACATTCGTATAATCTGATAGCACTTCTATCCGTGCACGTGTATCTCAGTGAGGGATTTGGGTGTGCTGATTCTATCCAGATCAACATTAAAACAAAACCAAACCGGCAGGCAGGGTGTGCTTGAGAAACAAAAGGCTAGGATGCCCCGAGGTGTTCTTTCTCTTCTGCAAGAGACACACATTATCCGTATCAGGATGCAAAGCTGGTGCGGTTGGTTCCTCCCGAGAAAGCGACTGGTTTTCAAATTCTTACCTGGTAACTGGATATCGAGGAGACAGGAAGCTTTAAAATAATCTAACACTACAGCAACTGTTATTTAAAAGCCAATTTGCATAAGAGAGGATTGTAAGTAATGGTGATATTTAAATGTGGGATTTATAACTGCAGCTGCTTTCACAATGAAATGAGTCAATAGAGAAATACTCCATCTTTTTTGGAGACCTTTTCAGGAATGCAAGACAGTTTAGGTTGCAGCCTTTTGAGCCTGAGATTAATAAGCCATTATTATAACTAGCTGAGATAGACACAAATTCTTGCAAAGAAAAAAGTTGGTTTGTTTTTTTTTTTTTTTAAATATTAAAGTTACAATTTATTTTGTCTTGTCCCACCCTCAAGGACCTTATACTGTCAGAAACAAAGTACTAATGATCAGGAATTCTCATACATTACCTGTCCGTTCATACTGTCTTTCCTTACACGATTCCTTCCTCTGTGGCCTAACCCCTCTAACTGCCCTAACATAAGTGCTCAAACCACCAACTATGAACTTTTAACATGAAGACCACCCAAATTCTCACCCCCATTTCTGGGCAGCCCTCTTTCCCATACCTTCCACGACACCAAGCCGTACCTACAAACTCCTGCTGTTTGAGCCTGCTCCAAGGGACACAGCTTATTGCACAGCAGTTTATCACGCAGCTGGTTACCAGCATGCCGGAGTGCCCGCACGTCTCCTCATTTTCACAAATATGTGGAAGATGAGGCTCAATACTGTACAACACAGATTTACACCTTCCATCATCTTTATATTGTTTGATGTTCCCTCTTCGATAGTCTGATACTCTTCCTTGTCAGCAATCCAAACATAAAGCTTTGCTCTTTTATCGCCCTTGTTATTTGGAAGAAACTGCATCTGTTTTTCTGTTTTCTCAAATCCCGTCATAGGTCCATGCTGTCTGACCAGCAATCCGATTGCGGTTCTTACCCCCCTCCCCTACCCCGGTTTATTGCCTCCACTCTGCACTCCAGACCCACAGCCTGAAAATTGTGGCCACGAAACACCCTGATGGATCAAACACTCGGGAGTCACAGCGCAGCATCTCAGCCGGAGTCAGCAGCACCTGCAGACTCGCCTCCGTTGGGGACAGAAGTCGCCACAGCCCGTGTGCTGCGACACGGCTCCTCCGCTTCGAGCCCCGCGCAAAGGCGGGGGCTGCACCACACCTCCCGGGTCCCGTCCTTCCCTTCCCACCAAATCATTGCTCACGTAACCTACGCTCCCGGACCATTCTTCTAAATACACAATGGTTACCAGTGTGCTTTGATAAACGTGAAATAAATGGCACAGAGAGGAGAATCTCTTTGGGGTTTTGGGGGGGGGTTTGTTGGTTTGGGTTTTCATCACCTCCTTGTGCACAACTTTCATTGATGGATGAAGCACTTCACAGGATGCCCATTACTATTATTAAGACGATTTTTTTCTATGCTTATTATGAAGCAGGTATAAAGAAAGATACCTTCTAGTTTAAGGAAAGGGAAACAATGGATGTCTCATAACCCTTGTACAGCAATGACTTCTAGCAAAGAAGAAAAAGATGCATCCTCATGAACAGATGGGGAGCCTTTTTCAAAATGCTGGGATAAATGCTTCTCCACTAATCCTAAAAGATGAAAAATGCACAACCTGAACAGTCAAACTGGAAGAATGCAAAAGACTATCTGTTGCACATGCACTTCCGAATACCGCGTGCAAACCCGCTCTTGCCAACAATCGAGCATTAAGCCCCGGCTTCAACTCTGCTGACGGGAAGGGAACCCTGTGCGGGACTACAGGAACCTGCAAAGGATCTGCAAAGGATCTGCGGCTAAGCTGGGAGCAAAGCCTGTCAGTTCGAGAATGAACGCTCAGGGTTATTTTAGTTCACTCAGAAATCAGATTTTGTAGGGTGTTTTCCCCAACAAAATCTTCTGTTTATCTGGAAAAGGCAGGATAAAATGAAACCAACCCAAAACTGCTTTACACTTTAGTACTGCATAACCAAAGGAAGGGACCTGATAACAATATATCCCTTTCCAGCCTGGGCTCCTGCTACCCACCTCTGGAGACCTGGTATTTATCCCGTTTATTCGAAAAACAAAAGCTTGAGATCTAAGTAATTTTTGCTATGCATTTATGTACGTTAATAAACTACCATAAAGCTAGCAATCCGTGTTCAGGGTAAAGGACAGAACTGAGACAACAAAGATGTTCCTGATACAGTGAGCCACTTGGAAAAAGCAATACTGGAAATTGTTTGGACAGAAGCAGCAGACTCTTAGCCAGACTTCATGAGCAAAAATCACTAAATTTGTCAAAATTACTAACCCCCACATTTCCATCTTTTTCTCTTTTGTTTTATATGCTTTGCATGTCAGACAAATTATCAGGAAAATACTCCTTGTGTGACATTTCATTGCTTAATGCTTTACTGGTGCAGTAAAACAAGACAACTACTGAAATTATAGGAAAATAAATTTGTAATTTCTTCCTCATTTAGCCATTTTTGAAGCTCGTGTATAGGAAAGTCATTAATGTTATGTCCTCCTATCGATGTTCCAAGCCTTTCAAGGGATAACTAATGTTTTTTCTATACTCCTCCATGTGGCCAGTTAAATTAGACACATTATTTCTGTGCTGTTAGAGAACACTGATCAATAGACACTTGGAAAGCCCTCTAAAACTAAGTGGAAACACTTCCTCAGTGTCAAAGGGTTCTAGTTTGGGTCTGTACACTGCAAACACTGTTAAATTTAACAGAGTAGGAAGCGTCTATCTGTGGCATTTTAATACGAGCATCAAAATCTCGGAACGTTAATTTCTCTCCAGAAGTACCAGGCGACACTCGGTACACGTTGACCATCGCCGCGGTGGTTTCGTGGAAGGAGACGCTACCACCGCTCCATCAGCGCCAGCTCTTTTGGAACTGGCTTTTCTCACTGGGGAGCGACGCCGCTGCCGAAACCCATCAGAGCCCCGCTCGCAGAGCCTGCAGGTTTCAGCCCAGCTCGACTTCACCGAGAACTGTGAAGCTTTTAATTCATCTTTTTTCCCTTGGAAATTGGGCTGCTTACTGCTTTTTCACACAGGTAGTAATATCTTCAGATTATGATTAGGTAGTGTAATACAACAAAATCTTGTGCTCCTATCCATTTCTTTTTAATTGTGAAGAATTAGGTGCATTTCCAAGCCTTTTTGAAATGTGTAGCTGGTAAGCTATGCAGTGAAACCCGGCTGCCACACGATATTCATAGAAAGGGAGTGAGCAGACTCATGTATTGCTTTCTGTTTGGCTAGGAATACTGCATTATAACATTATTTCAAACACTAATAAACCCATTAGTTTATATCAGTAAATAGCATATGTATTATTTTTCTAGAGTCACGCTGCTCTTATTTAAGAATTAATTCAATGCCTCAGACAAACACATTAGCAAGTTCCTTAAACAGTGTTCCATAATTTCTTAAGCAATTATTTTCACATTTTCCAATCTCACATCTTTTCTTGAAAGCCAGAGCTGTTCCAAATCAAACATTTTGTTCGCACAAACAAAATTCCTCACACGCATTACTTGAAAAGAGCTGTTAATAAAATCATGGCTCTGGTAGAGCAATGTATAAATGGTCCTGCCCTTAGCCCTACAGCATATAAATGCAAACAAGATATCCAATTGCCCCATACTTTAACGATTTTATTTAATTTTTTTTTTCTGTAGAAAGACAAAACCTGGCAACTATGCCCCCAAATTTCTAAAGGGGACGCATGTGGGGCTTTGCAAACTTCAGATTAAAGCATTTACTGTATTATTTGTGCCGGACCTTCAATTATTTCAGTGGATAACACTGTTTTTCATTACTGTTCTTCCTGTTCCATTAAATAGTCAACATCTTCCCGAGCGCTCGGCGAACCTTCACGCAGAACCTCCTCCAGCCCTTTTGTCCTCGCCCGCGGCAGAAGAGGCGGGCACGGCGGGAGCTGTCAGCGGGCGGCTGGCGAGGGGCCGGGGCCCTGCCCGCGGGCACAGCCCGCAGCCGCTGAGCAACACCTCCGCAGTCCTAAGAGGAGGCTGGAGGCATTCCTGCGTTTCAGCAGGGAAGGGCTAGGTCCCAGTAACTATACTTCACAGCATTTAAATGTTTACCAACATATGTTCACCAGATGTGCAGAATGCAGCCACATACCGAAACACACACAGGCAGCACCTGCCTGCAAATCGCTAATGTGAAAAGTTATTAATCTTTGGCCACAGATCCCGTGCGGATGAGCTGCGAACGACAGGCACCAAGCAGTACTCTGCTCTCCTTTCTGCTTCTTGGAAAGCTCCCTCGCGCCCAGCCCAGGCTGGCCAGGAGGGCGCTGAGGAGCGAACGGGGCTGGGAACCCCGGCGTGTGCTTGCCTGGCGCTGAGCAGGCAGCCGGGCCGGCCGAGCGCCTCGGCACCGGGCCCGCGGCCGCACGCAACGAGGCCGCGGTCGCCTCTCTGCTCTGGCACAGTTCTGCGGAGCCCAGCGCTACCCGGCACGCGGTGCTGGGGGACAGACAGACAGGCTGCGGGCTGGGTGCAGCGATGTGGATCGACTTCTCCTGGGCTCGGGGAGCGGGGATGGATGCCACGATCGAAGTTGCAAGCCTTGTGCCTGTGCTAGGACAGCCTTTACTCTGCAGAGCCTGTTCGCAGCTCCTCTGCCGAAAAGGTTTTATTTCTCTCCCCCCAAGATGATTTGTTGTGCTCTTGGACTTCAAAGAAACTTTACTAAAATAAAATAAAAGAAAGGCCTGAAAACAGGACTTTTAGTCCATTCACAGTAAGTGAAAATCTCTATTAGCCATGTTTTCCCTGAAAATTCTTTACTAATTGCATGCAACAAATCTATGTATCACACTGAGTTATATCCACTCTTCAAGACAGGATTAAGAAGAATAAATTCTAAATATGATGTACCATAAAAAAAGGAAAAAAGGTAAATAAAACTTGAGAACTGTCATGCAAAAAGCGGGCAGCAAACACTAAGCTGCACAGGACTCCGAGTTAAAGCCTCGGGAATCTCTCTGCAGTATCCCTGGACTGTCAAAAGCAAAGTTGTCAAATAAATGGAATATGACTGAGAAGATTTACTGGTTTGAGGTATGTGATGAGCCAACCAATAATTCCTTCCATAGCTCTTCAGACAAATTACTTTAAGAACACACAATAATTAAATATGCAACAAGGCAGAAGCAAACAAAACGGCAACACGCTCCTACGCTGAAACGAGAGCAGTTCTCCATCGTTCCTTCTCCTCCTCGCCAGCTCGGAGGACACCAAGCGCCATCGCAGCCCGCGGCAGTGCCGCAGGCCACCACATCGCCGGCTGGCCCACCTGGTGCCGGGGCAAAGCAGAGCGCTGCCCACGCAGCCGAGCGCCTTCCGAGCCACAGCCCGACACCGGGCTGCAGCGGGAGCCCCAGGCGCTCCCCCCAACACACCACAGACAGGGAAATGAAATCCTAACCACCGTCAACCGCGAAAACTCCTGGAACGCAGGGGAGGGCACGGGGGCCCAAGGGGAAAGGTCTGATGGAGGCTTTTTACATTTAACATCACCTGTACTACTCTCTCCTTCACCGTCCTCAAAACCTACCGGCTTCCGCTAGCGCGACGAGGGCAGCACCGCTGGGCGGGACCGTGCCTCCACAGGTACCGCGGTCCCATGCCTCCCGCTCGCCGCGCTCCGGGCGGGCGCGGGGACGGCTTGGGAGAGGCCTCTCCCTCGGCGCCTGGGGCCGGGGCAGGGCAGGCGCCCGCTCGGACGGGCTCCTCCAGGGGAAGGGCCTGCCTGGCCGCAGAGCGGGGGCGGCACGGGGGTGGCAGGCCTCCCCAGCCCCCCGGCGCGGGGCGCGGGCCCTCCGCGCGGTGCCCGCGGCTGCTCCTCCGCAGCCAGGCTCTCCCGCTGCGGCCGCGCTCCCGCAGGGCCGAGGCCAGGCCGCTGGGGAGCCGCGTCCCACGCCCGCGGGCCCCACGGTTAGTTTTAAACCACCTCGGCTCTCGGGAAGTCCTGAGCCGAAACAGCGACGCCAGCGAACGCAAGGCTCGGTGCCGCACGAGCGCGGGCGAGTCGCACGCCGTGAAGACCCCTGCCCAGGTAACCAACAACCACAGCATGTCTTGCCTTACGTGACAGCTATAGTCACATACAGTAGTCACGTATAGGCATGTATAAGATAGTAAAGAAAAAAAAAAAAAAAAGAAAAAAAGAGACATTTGTTTTAGCCTCACTTTTCCAACAGCAATTAGAAAAGCTTTTTTTAATTTTTAAAAGCTATTTCCCCTTGCGTTCAAACACCACAGTCTATAATTTCAAATATTTCAGCTGATTTTTGGATGTATGAGTTTCTACAAAAACAGGTTGGTTATTCTTTACAAATAATCTCACATTTTTTCTAAACATGTAGTCTGATGCACGACTGCAGTATGAAATTCTGAACATAAAAATCCACATCCCATAGAAAATGCAGTTCCATACGAATTGTAAATCCATACTTAATACAAACAGTATAATGATTCCACGTATAAAGAAGCCGCTATATCACCAATTTCCTCAGCACTAGCACATTTGTAAACAGCAGAAATTGACCCAAGACTGCATTATTGGGCTACTGATCTGTGAAATTTCTCACTGTTTTGTTATTATTCCTCCTCTTCCAGTTATACAGAAGTGTCACAAAACAGGTGGAAGGACCAGCCATGAAATTCCTCACAGCAAGAAGATAGATTTGTTTCAAAAATGCACAGAAAAAAAGGCAAGTCAAAACCAGAGGAAGGTTCCACTGTGGCAACACCCTTCAGATCCCATTTCCCATCCAGAAGAGATTGGAAGCGATTACCTGACAGCCGACTTAGTTCCCTAAGAAATTAAGTGGGAGATTTCATTTCAGGTGCTTGTGAATACATGTCCATGTCACGGAATGACAATACTTATACAACCATTTTTTTCATGACTTTGTCAGCAGCAGTAGGATTAACTTCCGCATTCACCAGCTCACTTCACGAACTCGTTTTTTTCAATTAAAAAAAGATAAAAGCTAATGAAGAGGTCAAACTTTGTGACGCAGGTTTCAAAAAGCTCCCAAACGTGTACTTCATCAAGAACGCTCAAAAATCAGGAGGCTGTAACGGAGAGAGATTCTGTATTAGGACGAGGATGAGGAAGGAGGCTGCTGGAAAAGGTGCAGAGGCCAGGAGGCCCGGCGGGTGCTCCACCGAGCGGTTCCAAACCTGATGGCTGAGAGACACCGCCACCACCCGGCTTCCTACAGCTTTGCAGCGCTTCTATTTCCGTACAAACGGAGTTTAAATCCTCATTTCTCGATTTTGCTTTTCCTACCACATACAACGCACCAGAAGGCACTTCTACGCGTGGCTGTAGATTTGGCACTTAGGGGTGTTTACAGGGAAGACTAACACATTTTTCAAATGGTTTTATTCCTTTTATTCTCACCTAGGAAGAGGAATTAGCAGAAAGTAAGAATTAAGTAAGTATCCGAGCACCAAGCAGCAACACGAAATCCCGTGTTGTGCTCCTCAGCAGCTCCCAGGGGCTGGCCGTGCAGGCGCCTGCCCCACGTTTCAGGGGACGGCCTCCCCATGCACCCTCTCGCAGCCCACCAGCGCGACACGCGTTCCTTGAGTCCCGAGAAAAAAATCCCAAAGAGCTTGCATAGTAAGATTTGTTTAAGAAGTTGCTACTTATTTAAAAGTGTTTATACTAATTCATTTCTTAAAAGAAAAAGACAGTGAGGCAGAGGGAAACACTTGATCAGAAGTGATGTGTGGAGGCTGGTGGTGACAAAATACTTGTAGGTTTTTCTAATGTGCTTCTTAGAAAGGAGTCGGGGGACTTTTCTTCGTTGCAGAAGGTCGTTCCCTGGATGAACCTCACGGGAGTTAATTTCAGGAGAGTCTACAGAGCCGAGTGACGCTCCCTCGGCCCCTCCCTTGCAGGACAGCCCCGTCCCCGTACACCCCTCCAGGTACGGCATCTCTGCCGGACTCTGCTTCTGCCACCTTCTCACCTCGCCGCGCACGGCGGGAGCCCAGTGCCGTATAAATAGCACTTTGTGTGAGCATTGCTTTTCAGAAGTCCGAAATAAGCCCAGGCCTTCCGAAGGACTGGGGCAGGAGTCCCCGGGAATCCCCAACAGGACGGGATCTTTGGAGCTGAGCGCAAGGAGCGCCCCGCTCCTCTCGCCTCACACCACCGTGACCAGCGAGGAGGGCCGTCGAGTCCCACAGGCCTGCTGCCGGCAGAGGGGAATTAAGAGCCGTGAGGCTGCACTCATACCAACACCAAGACGTGCATTCAGTACCAGGGAGATGTTGTTTTATTAGGATGCTATGGCTTAAGACCAGAAAGGAAGTCCTGCTTCTCTAGCTTGGCATATTTGTCAGAGATATCATTATAAAAACAAACTCAAGTGCAAAATAGAACTCCATGGAAAGGAAAGGAGAAGGTGGAAACAGGCTCATGTAATTAGCAGAAGAAAATTCAAACCGAGACTACAGTAAAGGATAAGCCCGGCAAGAAAACACACTCCAAAATCTCCTGCTTGCAGAGGGCCACGTTGATACATAGCTGCAAATTTAAGACTGTTATCAGCATCCCAGCTGCACCAAAACTCCTTCTCTCAGCCTTCCCAAACCCCGAAAGCTGCGCTTCTCTCACCCGCGGCCGCGGAGAAGGACATACTTGGTGCATGCTGCAGCGCGCACCTGCATCCCGGTGTGGTGCATGCCTAAGCGCGCACCCACAGCCCGGTGCGGTGCGTGTTGAAGAGCACCCACGGGCAGTGCATGTTGCAGCGTGTGTCGCAGTGTGCACCCACAGCCCGGCGCGTGTCGAAGCGCACCCATGGCCCACGGGCAGTGCGTGTCGCAGTGTGCACCCACGGCCCGGGGCGATGCGTGTCGCAGTGTGCACCCACGGCCCGGCGCGTGTCGAAGTGCACCCATGGCCCACGGGCAGTGCGTGTCGCAGTGTGCACCCACGGCCCGGGGCAATGCGTGTCGCAGTGTGCACCCACGGCCCGGTGCATGTCGAAGTGCACCCAGGGCCCGAGGCGATGCGTGTCGCAGTGTGCACCCACGGCCCGGTGCGTGTCGAAGTGCACCCAGGGCCCGGGGCGGTGCGTGTCGCAGTGTGCACCCACGGCCCGGTGCGTGTCGAAGTGCACCCAGGGCCCGGGGCGGTGCGTGTTGCTGGTGGCGCGTCGCAGCGCGCACCCAGGGCCCGGCACAGCGTGTGTTGCAGCGCACCCACGGCCCGTCCCGGCGCGTGTCGTGGCGCGCACCCGCGGCCCGTCCCGGCGCGGAGCGGGGCCCGTCCCGTCCCGTCCCGTCGCGGCCGGGAGGCGCCGCCCGCAGCCCCGCGGCGCGGCCGGGGCCCGGCGGCGCAGCCCGGTGCGGCAGCTCCACCTCCTGGGGAAAGCCGCGCTCCTGCAGACCGAGCGTTCCTTCGCGTCCTCCGCGGGGCACGGCTGAGCGCTCAGCAGGCACGGGAATGCCCCCAGCATTCCGTTCCATTACGCCCCTCTCCCTAAATCATCTTTCTTATTTAACAGAACTCTAAGCTGCCACAGCTAATAAGCGCAGAAGAATCAGTGTACACCATTCATTTCTGGGAACAGGCCGATATTTTCTAAGACCCATTAATAACTATGACAGGATTTATGTACAAGATAAATTCAATTCAATTTCCTTTTTCAATTAATGGCCAATTATTCGAACTCAGCTCAACCAAAAATATTACTCAAATATCATTAATCTAACAAAAATTAACTTTACTATTCTCTCAGCAATGAGCAGATATAATTTTAAGGTAAAATAACACACTTGAATAAAATGCTGCCCGTCGGTATTTTTAGGACCACTGCTCCCCACTGGAGCCCTCCCATCCACACTAGCTCAGGTTATTATTATTAAGGACAGCGACCTGAGCAAAGGTCTCTCTCCTAGACCTGCTGTGGGCCACCCAATGCTTTACCTAGCTTAGTTTAAGAGCCATTTTACATCTAAAATACTACTGGTACAGAGTGCATGGAGTCAAGTAAAAACAATTGGGGGGGCGGGGGGGGAAGGCACAACCATTTTCTACACATTATGGCAACACACGTACTCCTTTGCCTAGTCCAAGAGAAAACGTCTGTGTTACTGCAGAATTTGAGCATTTTGCCTTTTTTTGTAGTGCCTGTCCTCGCTTTATTGCTCCCACGGGATGGGGGTAACCCACCCTGCACCGAGCCCGCACCGGGCGCTGTGCAGCCCAAGGCCGCCGCTGCAGCTGCCCGCTCCCACCCCGCTCCCGGGACGGTGACACACCACGTGGGAGCGGGGAGACAGGAGCTGGGTCGGACGGGGACACCCCCGAACGTGAGTGCACGGGGAGGGGGGACAGGCAGCCCGAGGAAGGCGCCGCTCCCCTACACACCACCAAGGACTCCTGCCCCGCGCCAGAGGCGGCGCAGCGGCAGCCCCCGAGTGTTTCCTACAGACCTGCTCATCAGGGGACCCCCGCGTGCTCCCAACTGACCGATGCCTTCGTCATCTTCAGCACGGAGAGCATCTCGGCCTCCGTAACCCAACCGCACGTTTGGCAGGGGGTGGGAGAATAAAGCCTGTCAGAAAAACGGACTGTTAGCTGCTGTGTTCTCCATTAATAATCTGCCTTTGTCCATTTCCTGGGAGGTTATTTAAGGGAAGTCACATTTCAGTAATTCTCTCGCAACACTTGAACTTTGGAAGAAGGCAGCCCTGTGAGCGCAGCATAGAATCATAGAATCATAGAATCATAGAATTGTTCTGGTTGGAAGAGACCTCCAAGATCATCGGGTCCAACCATTAACCTATCACTACCAAGTCCCCCACTAAATCATATCCCTTAGGGCCTCATCTAAACGCCTTTTGAATACCCCCAGAGATGGGGACTGGGCAGCCTGTTCCAATGCCTGACAACCCTTTCGGTAAAGAAGTTTTTACGAATGTCCAATCTAAACCTCCCCTGGCGCAACTTGAGGCCATTTCCTCTTGTTTTGTTGTCTGTTACTAGGGAGAAGAGACCAACCCCCGTCTCTCTACAACCTCCTTTCAGGTAGTTGTAGAGAGCAATAAGGTCTCCCCTCAGCCTCCTTTTCTCCAGGCTAAACATCCCCAGTTCCCTCAGCCGCTCCTCATAGGACTTGTGTTCCAGACCCTTCACCAGCCTCGTTGCCCGTCTCTGGACACGCTCCAGCACCTCAATGTCTTTCTTGTAGTGAGGGGCCCAAAACTGAACACAGCACTCGAGGTGCGGCCTCACCAGGGCCGAGTACAGGGGGACAATCACCTCCCTACTCCTGCTGGCCACACTATTTCTGATACAGGCCAGGATGCCGTTGGCCTTCTTGGCCACCTGGGCACACTGCTGGCTCATATTCAGCCGGCCGTCAACCAACACCCCCAGGTCCTTTTCCGCCGGGCAGCTTTCCAGCCACTCCCCCCCAAGCCTGTAGCGTTGCCTGGGGATGCCTGAGCATCCTCTCTCCTTTCAATTTATTTGTACTGGCAGTGCAAAATAATCTTTGTGTTTTATGGCGTCGGTGTTTAAACACATCTTCCTAATGTCAGGAACACCCGTTTTGAAAAGTATCTTCCTTTCTGTTTTTTAATGAAAAAAAATCCACCACGTAATGAACTAATTACAACGCAATACATCCTTACTAGGAGGAGCAAGCTGAAACTCAGCACATCAAACGTATAGCCCAACAGCACTTTTTTCATTGCAAGGTTATCTATCAGGCTGAGCAAGCAGACAGGCAATTGAGGATTGTGCTTATTTTTTAAAATAAATCTATACTGAGAAGTAAACATCCACCCTACCGTGCAGATGCTTCCACAAATCAGCTAAGAGCTGTAACGACCACACAACTCTTCACGTGCTCCCTAACAGCCCGAGGCACGAGCCGGTGACAAGCTTGCTCTCAGAGGTCTGGCTTGCCAGGAGTCCTCAGGATCCGACTTACTGCAATAAAGGTTCTCTCTCAACCTACCGAAACCACGCGTTCCGCACAGCAGGTACGTTTTAAGCTATGCAGGGGTTTCTTCTGCCTTCTTTTAACAATGAAAAAAAAAAAGCAGTCACTAAGCAATATGAAACCTTAATTGAATATTCCAGAAATCAATAAATGCAGAGCACCAAACAAAACTAGCTTTGATCTAATTACAATAAAAAATGTCACTGATTATACTGACATGTTTTCATATAAAAATAATTATGGATTTGATGAAAATATCAAGTTGTTCTTGGCTGCTATTCAGCTTCAGTATGAATGCTGTTATTCCAGAATAAAAGCACCTTTTCCACAATTAACTTAGGCTATCTGAGAAGTATCCACAGGTGAACAGTTCATCCAGTCCAACTATTTTTGAGTAACTCTTCACGTAGAGAAGCATCAAGATTTATAACTTACCCCTTACATGAAATATACCAAGTACAATAAAATTAACAGAGAATGTAAATGCTGGGACTTTGGGAAAAATCAATACAACTGCAAAGACCTGCTTTATTAGGAGTGAAGCCCATTGGGTATACTCACAAATAAATGAAACAATTGTACTGAATTTCTCAGCTTCTCATGTTTTTTACCTATTTCAGCCTTCTTATATCTGTCTTCTCTCTTCACTAATTATACATTCCCTAACAGACACTAAGATCTACCTTCTAGATTACATTTCATATGACAACAAAAAGTATCATGGTTTTAAACAGGTATTTACAGGAGGCTGAATTTTAAAAAGCATTGTCAAGCTACTTGAGTATCTGAAAATTTCTGGCTAGCAGGCAAGTCAGTTTGTCCACACTAGTTCGCTATCAGTATTTCCAGTCATAATTGGAACAGCATCAGAGCTGCCTGTTTAGTTAATCTGAAACTTCTGGGAAGCCATCGTTACGCTTGCAAAGGTTGTCACCCACAAACCTCATTCATAACTGGTGGGAGCTCTTAACTCCGACGCTGTCATCTTCCCACGGCTGATAAGCATTAGCTGTAATGTAGCAGCTTTCTGCCAAGAGATTAATCTTCGGATCACTTTTAAATTTTATAAAACTGTGCATCTCTGAAGCGCGACACGACTTACTTCATCCATGCACATGTGCGTGCTGCCCCACGTTCCCCGTGGAACCTCTGCTGCAAAGGCACACAGCGCGTGCCTTAATTAAAGCCTTGGGTCAGGAGCTGCTGCCGAAAACGGGCTCTGCCTCTCAACACGTCCCTCAGGGACTGCGAGCCGACCACGCCGCCGGCACCAGAGACCTGCCACGAGCTGTCAGAGGGCCAGCGGCGCCTCGCACGTCCCCCCGGCTGCGCCCTCCCTGCTCGTCCTGCGGGCCGGGGGGTTATTTCGTGTGCGTCATTTAATACGCTTTGAGTGGAACGAATTCCCACACAGCTCCATCCTGTCAGCTACGGCAAAACCAACCCAACCAACCGAGCCACGGTCTTCTCCCTAGTCATGACACCCACTCTCTCCCCCACAAATCCCAAACCTAAAACCTGTCTGTTTTGTACCAGATTTGGTATACGTGACCATAAATGACAAATGCCTGGTATTAAACTTCATTTGCATCTGAGATGATGCAGAACAAACCATTTTGATCCTTAATACATAGTGAATTACTAGAGGTTTTAAAACCAAATCACTCCACGAGAGACACCTCGTTATCACACGGGTTTTTCATTTCACACCACTCATGTAAAACACACATCCTAGGTTGCCTTGAACTGGCAGAGAGAGGCTGCAGGCTGAAGGGACAGGCCACTGAAAACGCTTTCTCAGACCTCGCTGTCAGGCCTAACGCAGCCAGGCTGAGTAACTATGGGCAGCAAAATCTGCTTTAGCTTTGCAGGAGCCAAGCCAGGGAAATCCTTACAGAAGAGGTAAGATGCCAAAGCTGCTAGAAAAGGGGATATGAGAGCAGCAGGGGTAAAGGTTAGCCAAACTGCAACTACTTGGGCTTCTCCATTTCTAAAGAAAATAGCATTATACAACAATACATGTGATAAATGTTTATATTTCAAAGATGGAGTGGTAATAATATAATAATTACAAGGCTACCATCTGCTGCCAATTCTGTGCCTTAGAAGGGATGGAAAAAAGCCCACAGAAGTTAAACTTTGCAATCAAACAGAACTAATGAGGAAACAGGGAGACGCGGAGCATCGTGCAAGCCAAACCACACTAGAGATAAGACTGAGACTTTACCCTAAATGGAGACACCACAGTGGTGAAATCCCCGTTCAGACAGTCATCCAATGCATAAGTTATATGCACACAAAGACTGAACAGAGGGGCTGAAGCACTGCCAGTTCAAATCACGCGTGTAAAAAACCATTTATATGAATCTTTGATTCACGACAGTAGTCTCAGGAACTATGCATGAGGACCGTCAGCACCAAGTGCCAAAGAGTAGACTATCAGAAGTCAAAAGGTTAAGAAGCTTAATACAAAGGCGCATCCTCCCTTTCTAGGTTTTCTGGCTTTGGTTCCAAGCCACTACTACTAAAAGTCTAAGGAAGGTATAAAACATTCCTCCAGCACACAGTATTTTCTCCTGACGATAGTAATATAACGTGTAATTAAATCATCGCTCATCTTTTGGGTTTCTTCCCCTTTTCCATATGGAACTGATTCAGCTCTAAAAGGTTCTTACAGGTTGGAAAGAATGACAGACGGAAAAAAGCCAGAAGTGTCATTCTGTGAGTCGCCTCCATCTTTTCATTATGCTTTTAAAAATTCTGACCCAAGACCGGATGCCAGATCACCCAGGCTGCTTCACCATGTCTCTACACAGAGACCAAATCACCATCTTTCTCTCACTCCTTCTCCACTAGCTAGGCTTTCAAGGACCGCTTTCCGTCTTGAGCTACAGCACTGCAATGGGAGCTCGTTTCTCGTTTGGCCAACACGACGTCTAAATCCGTTCCAGAACAACTCCTCCCCAGACAGGGCGTCCCCTCTCTGCCGGGGACACCTCACTAACACGCAGCAGTACCACACTCATCGTTACTGCCCACTCGCTCTGTTATTTCCCGATTCTGCCCGCAGTGCTTTTACACTCGCTGCCAGGTTAACAACACACATGGTTAGTTAGGTTAGGTTACATTTAGGTTACTAAGTCTGGGGAGATCTGAGGGCTCCTAATGGGAAAGGCCCTCCCTCCTGCGATCGTCCCCACGTGAGACGGATGGAGCCACTTCCCAGCCCCTCAGCACCGCTTTACCGGTACCTAGAGCGTTACCTACAAACAGCCTGTGTGACAGGGGCTACGTCAAACACCTTTACAAACCTGGCTTATATTTCTACAGTTACTAGTTCAACAGAGAGCAATTTCATCAAATAATAAACATGTGTTTGGTTAGACTATTTTCCATGGAAAATAATATTGGTACAAGCAGTCTCCCCCCCCCCCCCCTTATTGACTGAGTATGTTGACAGAATTTCTCTTTCCAGGAAGGCCTAGCTTTAGTAAATACAGGATGAGAAGAAAAAGATATGCAAAGTAATATTTATGACAGGAAAGGGAGAATTACAAAGGTGGTTGGGGAATACTGCAAGAAAACAATGCCTAGAAAAATAATGCTAGTATGTGAAACAAGAAACCACGTTACTTCTTGAACTAGGAACTTTGCAAAATACAGAGCTCTTCAGAAACACAAAGAGCACATGCTCTATGACTAGGATTGCTGTCAACCTCTTTAAGAGCCTTTTTATCTACTGTAGTGACACCAAAAATAAATGTACCTCATGTTAAATAAAATAGCTTCTATAGTATAAAGTACTACGACCATCTTTAAAAAAAAGTTACAGATATTTTGTTATAGGTTGCATTAGTCTTCTATATCGTGTTTCTCAAATTAAGATCATGGATGGTTATCCCTTTCTCCCATAATCACAGAAAAGTCTGGGTCAGAAGGGACCTCTGGCGATGGTCTGGTCTGACCCTCTGCTGAAAGCAGATCAGGTTGTGCAGAGCCCCTGACGGCTCTTCCCACCGCATCGGGAGGTGCTTGCTGCAGGTCCACGCTGCGACGGGACCCCTGCGGGGTCTTCGTTAGGGAGCAATTCTATCCAGACGCAGTTCTGAGCTATAAGCGACTAAAACATGCAGTCCTGCCCTACTGCCCTTCACCCACCGGTGCTTCCTGAACGTCTTCAGCATACAGTTTTAACACTCCTGATACAAGATTTGTCCCACTAAGGCTCGGTAAAGCTGATAATCTTGTTTTTCTCCTCTTTGATGAGAAAGAGAAAAAAATCCTGATATCTTTCCTCCAGCTCTCTGTTACCTGGGTTCCTAGCCAGAGTCATCAAAAATGAATCAATAAAAACCTTTCCAGGTTCTCATTCCCCTAGGTTATATGCAACCAAACTGGGATTTGTGTGTGTGCTGGGGGCTTGGTTCTTCCCTGTTTGAACTGGGTGCCCCAGCTGCTGCCTTCGGCGGCCAGGCAGCACCAGCACACGTGCAGAGAGCCGAGCCCCGCGAGGCACCGGGGAGCCTGGCAAGAGGGCTACTCAGAGCCGCCGACTGCCACCGAGCAGCGTCCTGGGGGAGAAGGAAGCTGCCGTCCTGGAGAGAAGGGAGATGTCACCGATTCCCCTCTAAAGGGCTGTTCTTTCTTGTACAAGCCAGCAGTCGTCCCCTAAGCAAACAGCAGACCTGCTCGCACACTGCGCAGCGCCGGCAATGGCCACACAATCACTTCTGCTCTGCATACAAGGCGACTCTGCACACATGCTTTTACATTTACCTAAACATCACTCGCATGCGAGTGGAAACTTGTGCTCTGGCTCTTCTCACAGTCCCACAGGCGAGCGAGCCTGTGAATCAGCTCTAGAGAATCGTAACACAAGTCTTGAACGCTTGCCAAGCCCTGTCGCCAGCTAATCATGCTGCGGAGCCGGCACCACCTCAGCCTGTCAGACAGTAACATGCTTTCTTGAACGGAAGGTAATTCTGATCCACCAAGAAGGTTAATTATTAGAGGGGAAAAAACCTTAGACAATAATTTCAAACAAAAGAAAAGCCCTTCTGTGCATTCTGATAGTCTACTCATTTTTAAACAGACACACTTCTGTGAAACCAGCATTTACACGTCCTACAAAGTAAACACTCTTAGTGAAGATGTAATCCTCATCGTGATGGAAACAGCTCAGACCCCCACCAATCAAAAAACCCCAAGCAGTTTCATAGAAGAAATTCACCATCTGTTGAACTAAACTCGCGAAAAACAGAAATTTACCGTAAAATGTTCCTGTGATTTATAGTTCTCATCCAGGTAAACTCGAGCTCTGTTGTAGTCTTTCATCGCATCACTTGATAACAATTCTCTAAAAGAGAAAAAAAGAGATTGACAACGTAAAGGGAGAGGCAAAGACGCTATATTGCTTTAGCATCGTTCTCTGTACTGTAACGTCCCCAATGTCGCCCAAAGGAACCACAGGCCTTCATCTCATTTTGGTGCGAATTTCAGGGACAAGAGTTTCCTGTGGTACAGCCGTCTGCCTGCGAGCCCTGGCGCTGACCACACCAGCTACGCTTTCAACATGCATCACGGAACTCCTAAGCGCCATTGGGACACAGTTGTGACGGACCCAAGACTCTGAAGACCACAAAATTCCACAGAATTGGGTGATTCGTGCTAGAGGCCCCGTGGTCTCAACCTTAGAGCTCTGCTCTCCCGAACCTGTTGCTCTGCCAGCAGCCGCACTCAGCTCGCCGCAGGTGAAAACAGCTTTTAGCCTCGACGGGGGCCGTGTCCCTACAGGCGGCGGCCGGAGCTGCTAACGGTGGCTCGCGGGTGGCTCTCACGGAGCCGGCGCGCCCGAGGGGTCGGGGGGGCGAAGGCCGCAGTCCCTCGGTGCCCGGGTGCCTTCTGGTGCGGCGGGAGGAGCCCCGGCTCGCCCGCGCTCCTGCAGCGCCCGGCGCCCGCCTGCGCCGCGACCGAGCTCCGCCGCGCCGGGCGCGGGCCCGCGCGCACCGCCGCCAGGCCGCCAGCAGGGGGCGCTGCCGCACCGCCGCGGGGCGGGGCGGGGCGGGGCCCCCCACCGCGGCGGCACGGGACGGACGGACGGACGCCAGGGCGTTAGATCGCACGTGCCCACGGTGAAGACGCCGTGTGCGGGTAGGAGCTGCGCCTCGTACCGGAGAGGGGGAGCAGAAGCGGCAGGGGGCGGGCGGAGCCCGGGCAGCTCCAGCCCCGGCGCCCAGCGGGCCGGCGCCCCGTTTCGGAGCCGCCGCTCAAGGGGCTGCCTGGCCCCAGGGCGGTTTCACAGCAGTTCCTGCGGTGCGTCCCATCACAGCAGCCTCGGAGAGCTAACAAATCAACCCATTCCTGCCTCGAGGTCCCTCCCCGCCTCAGCGGCTGCACCTACAAACTGAAATCACTATTTCTTACTTTTATTTCCTACTTCAAACTCTGCATGTGTTGTAGATGTGCTGACAGTTCTGCAGGATTCCTCCTGACTCAACGGTCAAGTTTAAACTCCTAACTTTTCACCCTGACTGACGTCAGTTTTTTTTAAGTCATAGAATCATGGAATCGTTCTGGTTGGAAGAGACCTTTAACATCACCGAGTCCAACCGTTAACCCAGCACTGCCAAGGCCACCACTAACCCATGTCCCCAAGCGCCACATCTACACGGCTTTTCAGTCCCTCCAGGGATGGGGACTCCACCACTGCCCTGGGCAGCCTGTGCCAGGGCCTGACAGCCCTTTCGGGGAAGAAATGGTTCCCAAGATCCAACCTAAACCTCCCCTGGCGCAACTTGAGGCCGTTTCCCCTTGTCCTGTCGCCTGTTCCTTGGGAGAAGAGACCGACCCCCCCCTGGCTCCAACCTCCTGTCAGGGAGCTGCAGAGAGCGAGAAGGTCTCCCCTCAGCCTCCTTTTCTCCAGGCTGAATCAGTTGTGCTTTCAGTCGTGCTTCACTTATACTTCTACCACACCACCTTCTGTCCAACTCCCATCAGTTTCTCGGTGTCACCAGCTATTAGAAATGTCACCACGGTCAGAAGGTGCTGGGATGTATCTACCACGACGACTGCCTAAAAACACAGCCGTACGCTGTCCAAGTTCAGGACCTGAAGGTGCTTTCCAAATGCGAAATTGTTTGATTACCAGACATAATAAGCTTAATCTCAGAGATGACACAAAAGGGAGATACATATTCCATGTCTTGCAGGATTATCTTGCCAGGACGTGGCCAGCGGAGACTTTTACTCCTTTTCTTGATTCTTAAATAACACAAGGCATTAACACTTGCCTAGTGATTTCCCTCTGCAAGGTCATATGACATGATGAAGTTGAAAAATATTTCAAAGCTTATATAGTTTACACATCTAATGACTTCTGCTTAGAATTAAATACCACATTATATATATTTCCAGTTACTTACTTAACAAACTTGTCCACATGAGACATGGAAGCTTCATAGTTTTTTCCTCCAAATTCTTGACAGTGTAAAGCCATGAAGTGGGGCTTGTGTGCATGTACAACCTGAAACAAAGAGATGAGCAAACATTAACGAAGTTGTATCCACAACTATTAACATACAACAGAAATGACGCAAATCCAGATGTGGTATTTCTGAAAGGAGGACTACCAGCTGTTGTCTGAGAAGTAACTGGCAGAGCAGTAATAAGTGATAAGGGGAGCACCATTTGTTAGTGCACATAAAAGACTCATAATATGCAATAATTATCTCAAATATTTTTAGCTACTATTTTCTTTTTTAAACTATGAATTAGTTCCTAGGCATTTAACCTCTTCCAACTCACCTCAAAGAGGACCCAACACCATTAGGAGGATCAAAATGCCTCCTTGTCTGGGAGTTGAAAGAGGTCAAACACCTGAATTCATTTGTTACGGTTTTGGGTTTTTTCCACTTTTATAAAATATCTCCAATTAACTCATGGCAGAATGCTGATTAGCTGTCAACATTTGGTATTTTTATTTATGGAGTATCTTATTTACAAAAGTATTTAAATAACACACACACTATAGTATGTATACACATGTATCTAATACAGGGGGCACGTAAATCCATCACGCTACTTCAACTGGTCATCTTGTATAATGGCAAGTGTCTTAAACACTAAACAGTCAGCACTCGGATGCAATTATCATACTAAAAAACGTAGAACGTATGCCTGGTCATGCACCAAATCAAATATGCAGTATTTATAAATTTGCTGCTGCTTTTAACACACATTTGATATCATCTTGTCCTAATAAATTTTCTCTGTGTTAACTATATTCAGCATTGCAAACAACCCATCTAAAATGTCTCTGTGTTGATATTGAGTCTCTACAACTTGTAGTTCATGTCTTATCTTGAAAATTAATGGACACAAGGTACAGAACTATTTCCATTTTTTAAAAGGGTAACAGTCCAAAATAATCAAGTGTGCATTGGTGCAAGCATACAGGGTAAATAACATGTTAAAAATCTGAAATACTGTTATTTTTGACTCGGTGGCCCTCAGCGGTTGTAGCCAGCACAAAGGCCACGTTGTCCGCGCGGCCATTCAGAGGAAGAACAGCCTGGTTTCCACAAGCTGCTTCGACCAGAATAATAAATTAACTCCTCTCAGTGCAGGCTTTGGCGCTGGCAGGTTGGGGGCTCTCTGCCAAGCGGGGCCACGGCATCCTCCCCGTCCGTGTACTGGGGGTGGGGGGCAGGCAGATGTGTGGGAGCCGGGCACGGTTACTGAAAGTTCTGACTTCAACACCCCTCAATGAAGAGTAACTGAGAAAATAACGGGGATAGCTCTCCTTTCATACTCATTTTTTTGCTGCTAGTACCCTGCAACTCTGACAAGGGATAGACAGAATAAACCTTTGCAGTCATGCTTTTAATTATGTAAATCAACAGTGACTAACTTCACTGTAAAAAGGTCTTTAAAAACGTTCCTTTCAAACGACGGTAGAGAGAAATTGTCATCTGACCTGATGACAGGGTGCAAAATTCCTCATTCCTGACCATGCAAGTAATCTCATTAGAAAATCAAGCTCAACGGCAATGAATTAAAGATTAGCAAAATCCGAAAGGCAGCAGCTTTCCACTGAGCAGAAGGCAAACAGTAATCTGTCCCTGCTTTTAACTGCCACCTTCGCCTCACAGCAACATAGCCGGCCAGCTCAGGGAAGCGCAGCGGAAGGGACTGGCAGCACGTCCCTCCACGACCCGCGAGTACCAGTGGCCGACACTGCCCATCTCTGCTCGAAGGACTCCTCAGAGCACGCACCCCTCGACAGCGAGGTCTTGTCACCGGCTGGCGGTACGTCACCTCTCAGGGACGCCCCTTGAGCCCCGCGCTCCGTCAGCGCCTGGCGCAGCCATCCCGGCCGCGGGCAGTCACCGTCCGGCGCAGAGCGCCCGGCGTGGGGCCGGCGGGAGGGAGCCCAGGTCCGGCGGCTGGGGAGGGGGCAGCCGAGCAGCCAGCGAGCCCGGCGCCGACCGGGGCACGGGGAAGCCTGGCAGCGGTTCACGAACACCAAAGCTGATGGGAATACGCCATACTACTGTTTACAGAGCACACAGTAAATTCAGTAAATTACAGCATTTCTAATCTAAGCAAGGTTAGACTTGCAAAAAGGAGATAACGGCCGCTGGTTTCCGAGTGATTTCAGACAAGTCACTTCCTCTTCTCTACCTCAGCTTCCCCATCATCGAAACAAATCTTGACACTAACCTGCTCGGTGAAGCATTTTGAGGTAAGCTACTGGCAAGTGTTACTATATAAAGGAAAAAAGTAAATTCTCCCTCCCACATACATGTTTGTGGACCTTTGTGCGCTTCAGTTAGTTCATTAATGCCGGTTTCTGCCTAACCATGATATGTAGCAGTCCTGCTTTAAAAACAGGCCATCATCGATAAGGACCGAGGATGTCCTAGAGCAGGACCCCATGGAAAGTTCAACTGGGAAAAAAAAAAAAAAAGTGGACTACAGAACAGATAGCTAAAAAAAATACCTAGAACCCAAGAAATTGTACCCAACTAGAACATGCACATGCTTTTCCTTTGATATATATTTGCTGTAACTATGAAAACTTACATTAATGCTAGCTGATTTTACAGATTTACAAACTATTAAGAGAAAACTTTGCTGAGAAAGTTTCTCGAGTATCTTGTCCAACACCAAACATGGCACTGAACAGGACACGTATCTAACGTGGGTTTGCACATACAACTACCAACGTTCAGGAGAGAGGTTTCAATTTCCAAAAAGTCTAAATGTCTACTTTAATTTCCAGCGAGAACTGTTAAACAGAAGCTTAAGAGCCGCACTAAGGTGTTGAAACCGAAGTCCAAGACGAACTTCTCTCTGTTTAAAGGCGTTCAACTCTTAACGAATGGCAGGCGGTGGGACGGGTACCCGAGCGGCTTCCCTGGGCACTCCGACGACGGGGGCACGCAGCACGGGCTGCGGTGCACGCCGTCCTGCCCGCCGCTGGCCACAGTGCCGGGGAGGCTCTGCCCACGTAGTCATAGCACAGGGATGACACAGCACAACGGAAACAAGCGTCCCTTCAGATGCTCCTTCCCTCCTAAGGACAGCGTGCTGTTGAACCAGCTAGCTTCATCCACAGGCTAGGAAGTGAGCGGCACTTCGCGGCGGCGGCGTGAGCCTGAAGCTGCACAAGCCAGGACCACGGTGGTCCTGCGCCAGCCCGCACCGCTCCCGAGTACTCGCTCTCTGCAGACTGACATCCCCACTCTGCTCATCTCCTTGTAGTGCGACGCGTCTGATTTACGATCACGGCAACCAGCATGCCGTCCTGCAGGACGCCCGCCGTTTACGTATGCCACAGAAGGCGCCGCATCCAAAAGCGCGAGGGTGGTGCTGGCTGCAGGGACCACCTGCCAGCAGCCTGCAACTGCAGAGTACGTTAGCGACGAACTAATAATCGAGCACCTTTATGAAGTTTAACTGGAGATAAATATTAACCAAACACAGCCTGTGAAGTCTAACTTCATAAAAGAGCTCATTTGCGGTCCCTAAACAACATGCAGTCCCAACTCTCCATGTGCTTTATTGCTCCAAATCAGTTTTGGCTTCCAAGTCCTGATCTTATCTACTTGGATAGCTCTGTGAAATTACCATAATTAGAAAACAGTTGTAACTATTTAATCTTGTAAAGCAAACATATCCAACTCTTACTGTTTCAAAGCAACCCATCCAGTAAATGCTTATTGCAAACACAGCAAAAATGTGCTGGCATGGCGCGTTATTCATTTTAACTGCTGCAACAGTTTGCTTCATTAAGATCTCTTCTTACACAGCTAATAAAACTCATAAACTGGTAAGACAAAAGTAAAATAAATGGTTTCAAATAGGATCTAGGCATAAGCTGTCTCCCATTTATGAACGATGAGTAACAGGGAGCCTTGAACGTGGAGCCCTGCCTTGAGAAAACACCAGAGAACAACTTTATGTGCTACAGCAACAACAGAAAACATTTCCAGACTCTGGAACGGAGATGCAAGACACGGGGTTTTTTTGTTCGCATTCAAATCCTTGAGAGCTTGAAATCACAGCAGTGACTAAAAAAAACCCACCACAAATTATATGCCAATTTTTAATGAGGAAACAGCACTGGCTTAATAGCAGTGAGAGGCCTTTGTGGCATTCCTTGCAGGTTAAACCATAAAAACATACCTGAATATTAGTTACATCCTCTCATGTAATAAATACCCTCCAACTAAGAGCAAATCGGCTCTGCTTCATTACCTTTTACTAGTTTTCTACTGTTATGAAAGAACAAACAGTACCTAATAATGAGTAATGAATACTTCAGAGTTGAAAACTCACAGTTGCCAGAGGTTAAAGATCATATACAAGACCACATAAACACTGAATTTGTATCTACAGTAGCACAATGTCTTTACAAAGTTGGGTGTTATTCTCCATTTCTGGATACACAAAAATAACGTAAAGGAAGCCACAACTAGAAGTTGGGTTTTGGGATATGGGTAATTGAGTAAGATGCTCCAACATAGTCAAGTACAAATATAAAACTGGTAAAAAATACAAACTTAAGCTCTTTACAGTCCTATAGGTCCTTGTCTATTTGGCGGGGGGGGCGCAGCAGTGTACAGGGACCAGGCGGAGGAGAGGGCCCCCGTGGCCGTGGTGCCCTGAGCCCAGCACACCGCAGGGCAGAGCGGGGAAGGGTCTGCCGGAGCTGCCACAGAGCTGGGAGAGGACGCAGCCCCGCGCTGTACGGCCAGCTCTGCAGCGGCGAGACAAGGCTCTCGGAGAGGGTCATGCGCACACAGGAGTGAGGGCATCGCTTTTAGACCTCGATCCAAGTAAGGCAGAAGAGGAACTTGAACCTTGATCTCCCATATCCAGGATTTTTTTTTTTTTTAATTAATAATATAGTCAAAATATCAAAATATGAGCTTTAGTTTCCTTGTGAACTGTGAAATATGTACAAGTCAATCTAGCATTTGTGGTCCTAAAGCATTCAAAGTACCTGCAATTTCTGGAAGTCTGAAGAGGGAAAAAAAAAGGGGGGGGGGGGGGATTCTTACAAGTGCATAGCCAAGCAGCAGTAGTCCAGATAAACCTGCTTCTTGTATTTCTATATTTGATATTAACTGACAAATCCAACTTCTAGCTCTTGTTACACAATTCAAGAGACTCTGGTGATAGCCACAGTGGTTTTTTTGGTTAAAGCATTCTGAAATTCCCTGTCCCTGAGACAGGGTCGTCTTCTATTGGCATGAAACATCTGACATTACACATTAGCCGTGACAGAGGAACATCGTTAAAACCTGAAAGTGTTCTTCTACAATTAAGAAATGCTGAAAATAAGGTTGTCTGTGGAACCTGAATTCAGTCCCATCCATCTAGAAAAATTTAGTTAAGTTTTCCATAGTCTGTCTAACGTGAACAACCTGACAGAATTGATCCAAGTTGTTCAAAGACTTTGTAGTAAGAGGTGTGGCAGCAAACCCTCTGCCTCGCTTGTTGAGAAGCGGAGATCAGCGCAACACCGCAGGGACCACAGGGAGAGAGGGAGCAGAGGGAAAGGGGATTTACCGCTGCCGTGGTCAGTGCGGGTCTGCCCTCGCCTCCGCAGCAGGACGGTGCCGGGCAGGTTGCGCCAGGTGTTTTCCAAGGGAACCATTACCAACGGTCTTCATTTCTTAAGTGAAGCAGCCCCTGGCATCTGATCCATAGAGGGGAAAAGCACTCCCCCCAGCACCTGGAAGCCAGAGCTGTGCTTTGGGGGCATAAAGTCACTATTTAAAGAAAGACAAGCCTGTGTGAAGGGGTTACCACTGTACAACCTCAACGCACATGTGAGTATCCACAGCTCAGCATCACCTCTGGTTCATCACCATACTGCAGTGTGACCACAGCTGAGAAAGTCATTAATTGCTACTTAAATTTTAATGTATCTAATGGTATGCAGTAAACTAAGGACAGGAAGAGACTGACTTGCAGTTACTGATCAGGTATGCACAGCAGAGGTAACTCCACGGCATTTTGAGCTCTTTACTGTTAATGATACTGCAGGGTCATTCTAAAGTAATTCCTTATGGGTTTTGTCTTAAACCCTTACAAAGTAATGTAGGAACACTTCATCATCAGATGGGTAAGCAGCTTTACACCCTCCCCATTACTCTGTCACTAGAGTAACTGGAGAAAGGACGCCCGCAGACGACCCCTCGCCCTGCAGCTCAGGGTGGGCGACACCCCCGAGGTGCTCCCAGACCCGCACCCACGGCAGGGCTCCGCCACGGCCGCAGGTCGGGGCTCCCCCCGGCTCCGAGATACCCGCGCTGCAGCTGCCCGGCATCCTCACCCCTGTTTACAGTCCCCATCGCTGCCTGGGGTTGTGTCCCAATCCGGCGCCCTCCTTCCCCAGCTTGGCCGGCATCTCCCGAGGGAGCTCCTCGGTCTGCCCACGCCTGTCTCTCCACCTTGGCCGCCTTCGAAGGCGGGGCGAAACACGGCCCTTCAAAGGTGCCAAAACAGAACCGCCGAGTCCCTGCTCCGAAACCTGCAGCTTTACAAACCTACAGCTTCGTAAAGAACTGTTACTTCCAGCATGTATGTATACTTATCTTTTCAAATCAGAAGTGAGTATTTTTCTAAGTCACATTTACAGAATGAGGAAACTTTTTTTCCTGGAGTTTTCCTCCAAAACTCAGATGAGGCATATAAATGGAAATTCTCAGCTTAAGCAGGTTGATTTTTTTTAAACAAAATTTATGTGACAGAAACCACTAAGAAGGGCTGAGTATGGGAAAAACATGTTTCCAATACAGGTTATGTTTACACATTGATGCACGCTACAGAAAAAGGAACCAATACATAAACTGATAAGGAAGAGGGATTTACTTAAAGTCCACACTGCAAAACATGAGAGCTCTGAATAACCTTCCCTGCACAGCCACCCGCCGTGCCTCTGTTCCCCAAGGAGGCGGCACCCACCGCACCCCGGCGGCGGCGGCACGGCAGCGGGCGGGCAGGGAGCAGGCCCCGGGGAGCTCGCCGCTCTTCACCACCTCCCCGCTGCAGCGGGCGAGCCGCTCGCCCAGCGCCGCGAGAGAAGGGCTCTCCTCCACGGGGGCGGCGGACAGATCATTCTCGCTGCCGGCTGCGGGAGACGGCGTGCCAAGTCACAGCGTGTTGCTGGAAGGAGCGAGCAGAGGGAGGCGGTGAGCGCCAGAGACCAGGTTTCTGCCTGCGGCAGGCGCAGGATGCCACAAGTTTCCATGATGTCAGGGCCGGGCTGGCTGCCGGCCGCCTGGCACCCAGGGCGGGCGCGTCCCCCCGGGCAGCCCAGCCACGCTCGAGGCCTCCCGCCGGAGCGGGGACCGCTCACCCGAACCATCCGCAGCGAGGATTCAGCTTCGAGAAGCGCGCTACGGCCTGTGCATGCGTGCGTCGCACAGCGCGGGCAGGCGCTTCTGCCCTGTTTCCAGGCTATGGAGTCAAACAAACAACAAACCCCAAACAACCCTACCTGAGGAAAAAGCACCCATCGGAAACAAGCCCAAGACCTAAACTCGCAAGGGTTGCTGGGGTCTGTAACAGAGCGTTTCAGTTCATCACGCTCTGTAGTTAAACAAACAGGATTAAGTCCACTAAAATAATTAATGAACAAACTTCTTGAGTAGCTGGGGTTTTGTTGGGTTTTTTTCTTCCTTCTTTCTTTAAAAAGGGTAATACAGAAAGTTTCCATACAGCAATACCAAGATGACCTTTAGCTTTTAGGTAAACTTTTAACTTCTGTATTACTACACATAAAGGCTCTAAATACTCTCAAACACATTAAGCAACATGGCAACTGCATTAGGGAAAAAACAGCACTCTGCCTCCACACTTTCATCTAAAATGACCGCTTGCCATGAATGCTACAAAAAAAGATCGTTACTAAAATTAGTAAAGATTTTCAATAGCTCCAGCTCCTAAACTCCTCCCGCCCAAACGCTAGGCCCAACGCAGCTGAAGAAAGTACAAGGGATGGGGAAGGAGTGGGTGAAAAGAAAAAGGAAAAACACCCTAAGTAAATAAATAAACCAACAAAAGTCCTTTCTGTGCGCGCCCATGGCCCTCCCTCACAAACAGCTCCTTGGATGCTCTTGAAGCTTCTCGTTCCCCCGTATTTTTTCCCTGCGAACTGTCACTATGGCTGCGAGCCTGGGTATGGGCACTTTACACAAGTGGGACAATAACACGATTTGCATATTCTGTGAATATGCTATCATTTCCATAACAGCTAGCTCATCAAATCACCCAATTTCTTGTTAAGCACTAAACTCCTCCCTATCACACAAAATGCTCCAAACCCCTATTCTCACAATCTGTTTTCACTCTCCTCCCAGCAGCCACCTTCCCTCCTTGTTTCCAAGGTTTGTTTCTGGGGTAAGAGAATTTTTACCAAAAAGAGGACAGGAGTCTAAATTAAAATATTTAAGACCTGAGTTACCAGTAACTATTCACAGTTAAGAGATGGGGTATAATAACCAGCATTAGGAATTCACTGAATTCTGCCTCCTTATAAGAAGGTTTTTTCCCCTTGTTCGCTACAATTTCTGATTATCGAGTGCATGGTACAACATACTCGCTTACGAGACAGGAGTAGTCAGCATGGATTCACCAAGGGGAAGTCATGCTTGACAATCTGATAGCCTTCTATGATGGCATGACTGGCTGGGTGGATGAGGGGAGAGCAGTGGATGTCATCTCCCTGGACTTCAGCAAGGCTTCCGACACTATCTCCCACAACATCCTCCTAGGTAAGCTCAGGAAGTGTGGGCTAGACGAGTGGACGGTGAGGTGGATTGAGAACTGGCTGAATGGCAGAGCTCAGAGGGTGGTGATCAGCGGCACAGAGTCTAGCTGGAGGCTTGTGGCTAGTGGTGTTCCCCAGGGGTCAGCACTGGGGCCAGTCTTGTTCAATTTATTCATCAATGGCCTGGGTGAAGGGACAGAGTGCACCCTCAGCAAGTTTGCTGACAACACGAAACTGGGAGGACTGGCTGATACCCCAGAAGGCTGTGCTGCCATTCAGCGAGACCTGGACAGGCTGGAGCGTTAGGCAGAGAGGAACCTCATGAGGGCAAGTGCAGGGTCCTGCCCCTGGGGAGGAACCACCCCATGCACCAGTACAGGTTAGGGGTTGACCTCACGGAAAACAGCTCTGCGGAGAAGGACCTGGGAGTCCTGAGAGACAAATTCACCACGAGCCAGCAACATGCCCTTGCGGCCAGGAAGGCCAACAGCATCCTGGGGTGCATTAAAAAGAGTGTGGCCAGCAGGTCGAGGGAGGTTCTCCTCCCCCTCTACTCTGCCCTAGTGAGGCCCCATCTGGAGTCCTGGGTCCAGTTCTGGGCTCCCCAGTTCAGGAAAGACGAGGAACTACTGGGGAGAGCCCAGCGGAGGGTACAGAGATGCTGAGGGGCCTGAAGCATCTCTCCTGCGGGGAAAGGCTGAGGGAGCTGGGGCTGTTCAGCCTGAGGAAGAGAAGACTGAGAGGGGACCTCATCAACACTTATCAGCGTGTCAAGAGGATGGGGCCAGACTCTTCTCAGTGGTGCCCAGCAACAGGACAAGGGGCAACGGGCACAAACTGGAACACGGGAAGTTCCGCCTGAACACGAGGAAAAACCTCTTCGCTGTGAGGTGCCCGAGCCCTGGCACAGGCTGCCCAGGGAGGGTGTGGAGTCTCCTTCTCTGGAGAGATTCCAACCCGCCTGGACGTGGCCCTGTGCAGCCTGCGCTGGGTGACCCTGCTCTGGCAGGGGTTGGGCTGGATGATCTCCAGAGGTCCCTTCCAAACCCTGCCATCCTGTGATTCTGTGAAGACTTTTATTTTGATTCCAGTGGATTGCTTTCAACTGCAAATACTATTTTCTGCCTCAAACATTAGAAACTAGAGCAAACTCTGCGAACCCTGGGATTTTGCAACATCCTTCCCCCACGATGCCTGCTTCCACTTCTAACAAGTGCACAGATTTTGCCGTTGGAAGTCGCGCAGTGTTGCGCGGGAGCGCAAAGCACAGGACAGCACGTCACGGACCTGCCCCCGGTGCCTTCTGCAGCGCTCAGGCTGAGGCCAGGGATAGTTACACCAGAGGAGGTGGATGAGTTTCCTAACCACCGATTGATTTTGCTGCACCTACCAGTCACGTAGCATTGCCTGAGCAGAGCCGGGCTGGCACAACTGCCTCAGGACATCCTTCCAGAGCCACTGTGCGACACCGGTAATGATCCCGCTCACCTTTACAAAAGGCTGACACATTTCTCCTGCTCAACAAACCAACCAAAGCACGTGACGTGCTAAGCTCTTCCAGAACACGCTGACACCTTATGCCTTTTCACTCTGTACCCACACGATCGGTGCAAGTCCAGGGCACAACTGTTGCCACCTGAGAGCTAGATTTTGGACGGGGTCACCGTTTACTGCATGAACAAAAGACGACAACTCCCCCAGTGAAGAATCTCCTGACAGGCAAACTGTCTAACTGTCTTCTGCTCTTCATCACCTCTGCGTGATATTTAGGTGATTTCTAGCAAAATGATTGCTCGGTATTTGTTCTCCTCCTTCCCTAAACACGATGCCCAATAGGCTGGATATCTTTTCTCATAGATATTTTATCCCATTACGGTATTCCCTATGTTCAGGGACATTTATCTCCCAACTATAGCTTCTGTTCTGCCTTTTTTTTTTTTTTTTTAAACTAAGGGGAAAAAAAAAAAAAAGTAGTCTCTTTTAAAACCACTTAGATGTAATTCCCACCCCTTCCAAAAATTTTGGTGGCCTAGAGCCTATTCTGACCAGCCAGTTAGAGGGGCTGCCAAAAGCACTCAACTGAACAAATGTTGTCAGCCTCATACGTTACATGTCTGCAAAATGTGACTGTCTTATTACTAGGGTCTAAACCAAACCAGAACAGCCTGCATATCCATAGCGTTCAAAATAACTGCCTGTGCTACCAAGGAGATTATCAAGATTCTTAAAGGTTATGATCAAATTGTTTAATGAAAGGGAAGATTCAAAGATTTTATGAATATTACTAAAAAAGACAAATATGCTGGAAGAAAAACAGTGAATTGTTTAGTATTCATATGGGTTGGGCGGTTAACGGTTTTAAGGGCATTACAGTAAAGTTTCACTGACACATGCACCGATAGCCTGACCGCTGAAAATCAGACATCAACTACGTTAAGGTTGTGACTGTAGTCCATCTCAGAGAACTGTGCTTCCTATTTTAACATCAATTCCATCTATAGCACACTAAAAGTTGTTCTAAATCACCTTTTTCTTTCGACCACATTCGAAGCAAAGCAGTTGACCTATTTTTAGGTTTGAAGTCACAGACACCACCTAAGACTTCACTATGACACAGGACTCTGCCTTTTCAAGCACAAGCATGTCTTCTTTCAAGCAAAGATGTTTTCAACAAAATCAGCTGTGACCAACAACTGGAAAGGGAGTTTGAGAGTAAAGCTCAGAGAGAATCATCAGACTTGGAATAAATGGAGCTTAAATACACCTATCAAAAGGCTTTAATAACATTTTAATACTACACGCGACCTGGCTGCAGAACACACACAGACACCGATCTTCTCTTTATCGGGACAGCAATCACAGCGACAACCTCTGTACTGGAAGCAAAGTCAGAAGATGCTGCACAGGTGCCCCAGGCCCCACCGTGCTGCCATCCTGCATGGATTTCCACTCGCCTTCCCGAGGGGCGGGGAGGAGCGAGTCGTCTCGCTACCAGAACACTTGTGTCACCAAAGCAAGCCTTCAGCCAACACGGTGGCACGGGGGGCAGCCGACACCAGGACACCCGGCACATCTGCACGGCTTCGCTGGGCACAGGCTTACGCTCATCGTGCTCCACTTTATACATAAAGATCCGTATTACGAATGGATATATATCGATCTATGGCAGCAGCACTGCATGCAGGAAAAAGTAATGTCTACAGCTACTGATGGGTATTTAATAATTTCCATAATCTGAACGGCTTCCTTGCACAAAGAAAAAAACCTGCAACAATGAACAAAGAAATAAAGAAATAATTTAATCTGTTACTGGAAGTTCTAACCTAGCCCCCAACCCCAAATCAAAGCATGTTTTAGACAGCAAGCAAGCATAACCACTCACCATCCCTTCCAACTCCAAGCTTTACAAGTAAAAAAGTGACTGCTCAGATGGCAGCCAGCTCATCGAGTGCTCCTCCTTCTCTTCTCAAGGCAAAAAGCAAAGCACAGTTTGTACCTTCTCTACTCCAGAGGTAAGATAGAGCTGCAGAACATCACCACGTGGCCTCTGTCAGCCTTGTTAAAAACACTTTCCCATGCTTCACCGCAAGAGTGGGCTTCTCCAGACACCGAAGGTCTTCAACTTTCAAGGCTTCGCTGCCCTAAATGAAGCCCTGAAGGAGGTGTCAGCTTTCCACAGTCCCCTGGCCCCGGGCCGTGCCGTGGCGGGACAGCCCGTCTGCCTGCCCACACCTTCCCGGAGCCCGGACCCCGCGCCCAGGGCAGGCAGGTTCAGAAGGGGATGGCAGGAGCAGGGGTGGGACAGGGACAGCTGAGGAGGGCTGGGAACAGGCATGGGATGGAAACCCCCCTACCAGCAGCTGTCTGGAGGGAGCAGGCTTTCAAAATGCTACAGATCAAGGCCAGCTTATTCATGTTTACAAATTAAAAAAAATAGTTCAGTGATGCTAAGTCAAGAGGCAGTAAGATGCAAAATTTGATGATAACTATAGAAGAAAAAAAAAAAAATCCGCTGGACCAATTCTCAAATTGCCTTATTTCAAGACAGCAAGTTCCCAAAGCAGCTTTTGGAGATGAATTAAACAAACAAAATTCTCCACTTTCCTATAGGACAGGTGCTTTTCTGGCTTCACAGAGGAAAACACAAATTTGAGGAATTTCAGAGCGAGAGCACCCAAATCACAAGTTTGGATACTCTGTGCTCCTTCTGAAGAGTATCACTACTTGACAACAGATGCTCAGAAAAATCCTGACCTTCCAACAATCACCACCTTAACCTACACCAAACCAGAGGCAGAAGGCTCGGGGAGGATAAATCTCTTCTTTAAGTGGCCATCACACCAGCACAGGTGTTCTTCACGCACTACCTTTGACAGGGGGATGGAGCATGGGGAGAAAAGGAGGAACACGGGACAAGAGCTGACATTTGTTTCTTCCTGCGTTATAGGTAATTTAAAAATATGCTAACTTTAAAGGTAACATTGTAATCCACAGAAGAGAAGGAACATGGTGTTCCTCAATCATTTGGTGAATGTTTTTGATGGTACTGTGTTTTAATGAGATGATGTACTTTGATCAGTTTGCTAAGCATTCACGGACAGGCGGATGGGATTTTCAGAAACCTTTTCTCGTTCCTAAAGCATCTCACTACTAGACCACTACGAGAGATGCTGACTTTCTTTTTCTACTACTTCTTTTCTGCAAAAGGTGGCTGGCTTTAAGCCTTCTTGTTTATCTTCATGTAATGAGAATACAATACCTACGGCTTATAAGGAAAAGCATTAACGAAGCCCCAAAATGAATGCCATGCATTCACCCATCGGATCAAATGGAAAAAGCAGAAGCGGCGGGGAGGAAAAGCTTCACTGTAAATTTAGCGATGGGAAACAAGCAAGTTTCTGAGATCCAGGCCACTCTTTCCTCTAGAGCCTGTTGTCAGCGGTGCGTCAAGGGCATCGTCTATTCCAGTGCTACGCGACATGCATGGGAAAGGCTCCACCACCACCTCCTCTGGGGAGCCTGCCAGAAGCCAGTACCTATAAATATCCGGAATCGAGTTCAGCTGAACTCTTCCTTCATTTTGTTTCGTATTTCCCTGGGGGGGAAATAGCAAGTAATAGTGAACTGGTAGAAAATTACCCAGTATTTGATAGTTAAATCAATTTTAAGCTACCAAGTCAGATGTCACCCAAAATGCAGGCTCCACTTTTACAAGACCAGAGACCGATGAATCCAAGGAAAACAGACAAGACAAAACAACATCTCTCAGCTGTATCAACTCCGTGGTCAACAAAAGCGATCAAGTAGCGTGCAGCTTTATGGGCTGCTACATTGTCAGCTGTCATTAAAAACCTTCCTGAAAGTTTATTTAAGATACTTTTTTCCTCTTTGTATTTCTTGGACAAACTGTTTCATTTAACAGCATTAGATCTTCCATATTTTTCATGTTAATAATGTAGGATATTTGTAGATCAATGGCAGAAGTTTAAAAATTTTAGTATGTGACATTTGAATGTTATTTTAGTCCTCCATATGCCACCACATTCTCACTAATGCATACAGCATATAAATCAATGATAATACATAAGTTAATTGACTTGTATTTACACATCACAGCAATTAAAATCCCTTATTCTGATCTGTTGAAACTTAAAAACAAGCCCCCAAAATGCTCCTTCATTGATATAGAATTATTCTGTTCTGGTTGGAAGAGACCTCCAAGATCATCGGGTCCAACCATTAACCCAGCATTACGAAGTCCCCCACTAAATCATATCCCTTAGGGCCTCGTCTAAACGTCTTTTGAATCCCTCCAGGGATGGGGACTCCACCACCTCCCTGGGCAGCCTCTTCCAGTGCCCGACAACCCTTTCAGTGAAGAAATTTTTACGAATGTCCAATCTAAACCTCCCCTGGCGCAACTTGAGGCCGTTTCCCCTTGTCCTGTCGCCTGTTCCTTGGGAGAAGAGACCGACCCCCCCTGGCTCCAACCTCCTTTCAGGGAGTTGCAGAGAGTGAGAAGGTCTCCCCTCAGCCTCCTTTTCTCCAGGCCAAACCCCCCCAGGTCCCTCAGCCGCTCCTCACAGCACTTGTGCTCCAGACCCTTCCCCAGCTCCGTTGCCCGTCTCTGGACACGCTCCAGCCCCTCAATGTCTTTCTTGTAGTGAAGGGCCCAGAACTGACCCCAGCACTCGAGGTGTGGCCTCACCAGGGCCGAGTACAGTGGGACGAGATGTTCTTTGACATCAATTCAAAGACATGCTTTCATTATGGGTTTAATTTCTAGAAATATTTTAAACTTAGAGTGGTAATTGCACTTCCTTTTTTGGTGGAGATTATTTTTACTGCTTACAAAAGGACTTCATCCTCTGAAGTTATGCAAACTGTATTGACACAACTACATATGCAAATTGAATTCCTCAGAAGAATGGAAAAAAATTGTGGTCTGCGGTTTATCTGGGTTTCGAGTTTACGAAGAAGTATTAAGAGTCATTTTCCAGTACTTCTGATGAACTTCAATTTGCAGAGGTTTTCAACAAAGCATGCAGAATTAACCAAAAAAACACAAACCAAACAAAACAACAAGATTCTACCGTTGCACATTTGCTAGGTTGCTATGTAGCCTAATACCAGGCCAGTGCTGTGCTACTTCTGGTGCAAGCATATTAGTCTCTTCCCTAAGGAGCTTTTTATAAAAAGTTTTATTCCACTTCCTACTGGGTTTGTGAACGCGGCGTAAACAGTCCTCCCGCTGCACACACTGAAGAGAGGAAGAAGGGTTCAAGGCTACAGAACACGCTGAGGACTGCCTGTTACCAGCGATGAGCAGAACTGGTAACATTTCTTTTCCTCCTCCTTCTTTTTTTCTTTCAGACACAGCTTTCTCAGACTGCAGATATGGAGGGCAGAGGCACGGAGAGGGAGGGGGGACGTAGTGAAACCACTGCAGCTGAGGGACGGGTTCAGGTCTACTTTAGCTGCACCTTCGCGGGCGCAGACCCTGCACTTGACTGGCCACACGGGACTGTTAAGGAATCGTTTTCTTCCTATGGTGAACTTTGTATACACAATATTCACTGGACCAAAGGCAGACCACGTCCAGTTCCGTGCTAGTGGTCTCTGCTCTACGACACGAGCAGCTCGTTCTTTTCCCCTCCTCTTCCTGTTTTCCACAAACTATTCGGAGGCGTTTCCGTAGTGCTCACCCCACTTTAGCAAACAAGCGAACATCTAAGGAGTCTCCTTGATAAAGATGCATAAATAAGTAATGTGATGCTGAAAAATATACAGCGATCTTAAAAAAAACCCAAAACATAACCACAACCAACCAAAATAAAAAAAGTTCTACCTATTTAAATGTACTTTGTATTTTCTTCATAGGAAGAGTCTTTCCTGAAAATGTGGCGAGGGTTTAAATCAGAATTAGCTGAGAAAGCCTGCACAGTTTGAGTATCATGTACACATAGCAGTGATCAATCCAGATGGAAGAAAAATAAACAGATGAATCTTTTGTGAAGTTGACAGATAGTGAGCAATATAAGACTGGTTATGGCATCTCGGATTTTTGCAAATGCAATAAACTTGCCAGAAAAAGCTAACTGCAGTATTTTACAACATTGCAGTAAAGGTCATAGGCTGTGCCAGTAACCTGACCATATAAATGATTACAGGACGTTTCCAGTTACAAAAAAGCAAAAGACAAAATATTGCTAATAATTTTTTCTGTATATAGTTTCACTTTAAAAACCTGAACAGCAGAATATTGTTGTTTTAACTGTTTTTGTACAGAAGATGTAAAACTGAATAAAGGAATCTCAGCATCTGTCAGTTCTGGCAGATACGACAGGAGCTGTCAGAGTGAAACGGCGCTCGCTGCTCAGCGGGGATGGCACCTTTGTGTCACACCACTGCTCATTTCCGATTGCTTATTTACACGTTTCTGCATGATCTCAGCAAGTTAAACAAGTCTCTATTGCAACAACACAATGTGTTAGAGTGGCTTTTATGCTTAAAAAAAACCCCAAACAAACCCCCAAAAACCCCCACACCCAAAGTTTACAACACATTTTAGAATATGGGTTCAGTTTCAGTATTTTCACGTTGCCTAAACAAGAACATTTTCAAGAAAGAGCAGACAGCAGGAGTGATCTATTGCAAATCAACATCAGACACTGTTAGATTTCAATATAAATGTAAACTGGATTTCCCAACAGATTTTTTTTTTTTTTTTTTAAATTACTCAAATATATTTCTTACTCAGGAGACTTAAAAGACCATTTCATGCCAAACTAAAGTCATTTTTTATAAAATGTCAAAGCTTTTTTTAGGCAGAGGATTGTCAATGAGAACAAACTGTCTTTATACACTGAATTTTTATCATCATTACTTAGAAATCCAGAAACAGACATAATTTTTAGGACTGGCTTTGACTATAAAATAGTTTGTGACTTCAACTTCACAAAGCAGAAGATCTTGACAATATTAATTCAGCCAATAAGCAAGTGTGCATAGAACTCCATAAGAAAGTAAGTTTTACCTTACCTGATAAAATTCCCGAAGCCAATTCTTCTGTAAATTTTCCGGCTGAAAAACAAAATACAAAAATTGATTAAGAATAAGAGTAATGTATTTTTATAATAGTATCCCAATACTTATTGCTTTCCTCAGTGCATTCAAGTGGGGAGTTTTTTCCACAATTGAAGAAAAAAGTACAAACGTGAGGAAGCTCCTCCTTGAGGGCCAACGGACAGCCCTCTCCTTTTTGTTTGAGCCCCCTCTCCTCAGGTTTTCACTAGAAGGTACATTTTGTGTACGACTTCACAACATTCGTACGCATAGAAGATTATCGAGCAATTAAATCAACGGATGATACGTATTGAAATACGTGCTTTTAGAAGTACACGTTCTCTGGCTGGACATCAAAAACGTTACATGAACTGCTGATACCCAGCTCCCGCAACCTGAGCCCCAATTACATGGATTTACTTCTAATGAACTGGCTCAGAGGGACGACCCTACTTTTGCGGGGTGCTCGAGCACGTTAGAGCTCCTGTCAAGGACAAACTGGGAGAAGTGTCCAGCTCTGGGGCCTCAGCACAAGAAGGACATGGACCTGCTGGAGCGGGGCCAGAGGAGGCCACGGAGATGATCTGAGGGCTGGAGCAGCTCTGCTATGGGGACAGGCTGGGAGAGTTGGGGTTGTTCAGCCTGGAGAAGAGAAGGCTCCGGGGAGACCTTATTGCGGCCTTTCAGTACCTAAAGGGGGCCCACAAGAAAGACGGGGAAAAACTTTTTAGCAGGGCCTGCTGTGATAGAACAAGGGGTGATGGTTTTAAACTAAAGGAGGGGAGATTCAGACTAGACACAAGAAAGAAGTTTTTCACGCTGAGGGTGGTGAAGCACTGGCCCAGGTTGCCCAGAGAGGTGGGAGATGCCCCATCCCTAGAAACATTCCAGGTCAGGCTGGACGGGGCTCTGGGCAACCTGATCTAGTTGGGGATGTCCCTGCTCATGGCAGGGGGTTGGACTGGATGGCCTTGAAAGGCCCCTTCCAACACAAACCATTCTGTGATTCTATGATTGCGACAGGAGTTACAAAAACTGAAGCAGTAAAAATATGGCAAGTACAAAGGTCTGCCTTTTCAGAAGCACAGCCCACCCCAGATACGATTACGGAGGGAGATAACCCATTTTCACACATTAAATGTACAGCTACAAGAGAAACATTTGTTGAGTTTTATCTTCAACAACAAGACTTCTGGATAATTTTTGCATCATAGTGGGGAATAAAAACCCAAATCAAACTTTTCTCTCCCAGAAGTAGCAGGAACGTACAGTATCTGTGGGAGGCAGCAGAATGTACTGAACTGAAAACCAGAGAGATGCCTCAACATCCTCCCTTTAGTAACAGTCATGACACCAGCTGCCCAGAGGCAAATATACAGGCATGAAATTTCAGTTCTGCTCTATTTTCCCATCAAGTGTGTTATTTTCAAATCATTGGATACAACTTTAAACTTACTAATTTATATTGACTGCTTGTTGCATGAAGATTTGCCTGTAGGTGGCTATAAAGATTTGCAAGTAGTCCAAAAAAATTATTTTTTTTTTTGTCTACAAGCCTATAAAAGTCGTCCCGCGATGTAAGCCTATGAAGTCTACAGAAGTTTTTTGAAAGCTGAGGGAAAAGCACATCACGTTTGTCCCTTGCTATCTGTCACTTCCCTTTTGTTGATCACTCATTCTTGAAATTCTGGAATGCAGACATTATTGGTCAAGAAGGTGCAATGTTCACTCCTTAGGAACAACTATTTTTTCTAGCGATGAACTTTCTCAGTATTTCCCCTGGAAGTTATTGCTCTCAGTGCAGGGGAGCCAGCGGCATGGGGCCGGCACAAGCAAGAGCAGCGGCCCCTCGTTCTGTGCCCACAGCCCACCAGGATCAAGCTTGGCCCGAGCTAAGGAGCGTCTTGAATTAATAAACACACAGCACAAAACATCCGTGTCTCCCACCCATGCCCTTCCCCTCGGCCCAACAGCGTAACTCAAAGCCAGAATAAGGAAGCTGCAGACACAAATAAAAACGGAAGGCAGCCAGGCAGGCGATAAAACAGTCCCTCTAAAAATGCTGTCTCATTAACTGCTTATTTAGCAACTTAACTCTTTTTCTACTCATTCTGAACTTAATGAGACAACCCACTGAGTAACAGTAAGTAAGGATCGTTGCTTTTACAAAAGCAGCAACAAGAAAACAAGTGAACCAGGAGCTGCTGTGATTGCAAGCTGACTTCTAACCTGAAGTTATGAAGATAGCACAGGATTTATTGATTTTTTTTTTTAATCACTCTACAAAACAGATATACACTGGGAACATGCTTTGTATGAGATCTGTATATGATCTAAACCAAAAGGCCAGATTCAAACTATCAAGAAAGCAAGATCTTGGGGACTGTGAAATTTCCAATTAAAATGTTCTGGTAGTTATGAGAACTAGACAAGCAAGCCCCGCGTTAGGCCAAAGCAGACTGCAGCAGAGCTGTGTATTTATTTTCAAAACAGAAAGCGTGGCCTTACTCAGTAGGTAATAGGCAATTTTCATGTTAACAAACAAACAAATCCCACGCACTCCTCACTTCTCTTTATTTTATTCATGCCAGTTGCAAGATAGCCTGGGGACCTCTTAAGTTTTAAGAATAATCCATAATTAACAGAAGTCAGTCATTTTTGTAAACCCACTGCAGAAAACCAAACCCCAGTTCAGCCTGTATTTACAGACAGGAGCTAAAGGACGGGTGACACGATATCCCGAAGAATGCAAACCTGAACTTGAGGCAAACGCACCGCAGAGTGCGGGACTCCTCACCGAGAGCCTCGCCTAGTTTCAGGCATCGTCCTTCTGTGTTAAGGACGACGATAAGATTTTTATTTAGCATGTTTTGAGATTTTCAGTTAAACCAGAGTGCAAATCTGTAAATAAGGATGGCACAGCTATTCGTGTTAATTTATATTAGCTACAGCTTTTTAAGGGAGAAAAAATTGCTACCAATCAGGAATATTTAAAGCAAGCTATTCACGCTTGAGGAATCCCAGGGGAGAAAATAAAGCACAACCTTACTTTTGTTTTTAAATACTACTGCAAGTAATAGAAGTTCCCCCATTTGCTACATGACTAAATGAAAACACTAAGATTAAATACGAAAACAATCCAGTACATCAGAGGGAAGTTGACAAGCCAGCTCCAGGGCCCTCCAGCAGCTCCGCACCTACCTCCCATATGCCAGACGAGATTGTTTTTGAGCAATCGGATCAAATATTGAAAAATTTGCCAAACTAAATCCTGAGCAGTGACCGCAGTGCCTCAGATGAGCAGCCTAGAGAGGCTCCTCACGGTGCACAGTGACCCAAGGCTTACCCACTTCTCTACAGCTCCCAGCTCCCCAGTACGGCACCCAAGAGGCAATGTCTGCTACAAGGAGCAATGACTTTGCTCCCGAGGAGGGATGAGGGGTTACTGGATTTTGTTTCCTGTGCACCTAGTCCTTCTGATGCCCTGGGACATTGCTTGTAGCAAGTGTCAAGGGCACATAGTTAGAATTCAATTCTATAATGTACAGCAATAAGACATCATCAAAATACCACCTAACGTGGACTCACATTGAAGCAGCAGGAAGAGGCCGTAGGAGGGCAAAGCCAGATGGCCCTAGCTTAGCGGCAGCTCTGCCACCACGGCTCTCGGAGCCGCGCTGGGCATCACTGGACCTCTCTGTGTCCAGTGGCCCCACAAGATGAGTTGCGGCAGAAAGCCAAGGACATGCTCGCTTGTTCTGCCTCTGCTGCCCAGCCTGGGACAAGGTGGGCAATACGATTTACTTGTCTTCATTACAGCTTTGAGATTCTTGGATGACAGATGTTATAAATGGAGAGCATCACTGCATCCATACTTCCCACTAGAGGGGATACAAATACATATAGAAAACTCAGAGCTCCCTAAAAAATTCAAGATCTCAAACCTACATGAAACAAATGTACAGCAGCTACCTTTTGAAGGTAGACCAGGAGCGCATTGTGAACACAAGGAGTCAGCCACAAGCAACAACCAAAGGAGAAGCTGCTAATAGCACTCCTGTTGCCACATTTAGCTATTACGGCATCTACCAACTCATGTATTTGTGAAAAAGCAGGAGCAGCCTGCAAATAGATTCATGTGGAGGAACAGTGCTTTGGAGTCTGGGGTTTTGTTTGTTTTTAAAAAAGGCTTTCTTTTCTTCTTATTTTTAACCCCGACTGTCACTACCTGGAAACCCTGGAAGCTGTCCTCTATGGAGCTGCTGTGCACTTTCACCAGGTACACTGAGAACTTCAGCTCGGGAAGAAAGGCCACCATCCCACCAATGGCCCCTGGACAACCCGCACCTGACTCCTCGTGAACAAAATGCAACACAGCTCCATACCCTGCCAATATAACCCCTCCTGGCATCCACCGTATTTTAAATTTGCTGGCACAGGCCAGTGTTCAAACAGAAAGAGGAAAAATAAATTCAGGTCACTAAGTAGAGTTACACCTAATTTTACAACTTCGCTTGCCTGCACAGCCCTTTAAGCTACTTAACAACAGAGAACAAAGTCTCAGGGGTGAAGGCATTTACAGAAATAATTCCAGAACTAAGCCAGGTACAACGAGATGAAGGAAGTCACCGAAAGCTGCAGGACCTTCCCGATTTCCTCCTTTCTCCCATCCAAGCAGCACAGCAGAAAAACCCAAGTCGCACAGCCAGGAGCGCTCACTGGGAGCGACGGATGTCGGAGAGACGCGTAACGCCGAGGGCCCCGGGCCGGCTGCGGGTCCGGCCCCGTCCCCACCGGGAGCGAGGAGCACCCCTCGCCGTCCTGCCCCGGAGATGGCGGCAGGGAGAGAAGCGTGGGCCTGCAGCTGAACGCCCAGCACCAAGGGGCCAGTTTTAAACCACTGAATTCTGTAAAGGGTTGTTCATTGCACCATGGCGGGTAAGAATGGAGGGGCTGATTGATCATCACAGTTCACAGCTGAGATTTTCTGAAACGGGTGACAGCAGGTGACAAAAGCCCAATGAAGTAATATGAACAGGCACAGAATAAAGCTCTCACGCCTGCAGATTAACTCCTCCTGGGATCCCACAGAACACAGGAAGGTTTGAAGAAGTGGTGACAGAAACACAGATCAGAGCAGGAGAAACAGCACTGGAGGACGCCAGTCATTACCTTGGCAGGTAATTTCGGGAGATAAGGTGCCAACAAGGCCCCCTCTGCGTGGGGCCAGGGGTTTCGGTAAGCCCCGTGGTTGCTGTGACCGTCACCTTGCCGGCTCCGCAGGACCCGACCGCTCCCCTCAGCCACGAGAAGGGCCCTGCCATGCTCCCGACCGCCATGCCCTGCTCCTACCATCCCTCCCATGGCACCACCACATCCTTTCTTTCTGTTTTCACCACTCTGTGGTAAAATTCTGTAATCTAGCCCTCTGCCTCAAACTCCTCCCCAGTCACCTCTGTGTAAATGAAAATTTTAAGTTTTGAAGGACTGGAGATAACAATCAAGTGCAAAGATAATTGATCTTCCTCTTATTTTTCTGTCTAAAAATAGGCTCATTGTATTTCATGTCTTCCAGAGTCTTTGGCCTTCCTCCCATCCTTTCTCTCCACTCTCTCCTTCATTAAATTATCTCATTCTTTTTGTAATGTAACTGAAATTAATCTTTTCCTTGTCCTCTTCAGTGCTAAATCCTTTTATACCCATGCACTGATGAGCCAATTTCTCCCCATTCACTAATGCGAACCCTGCTTTATCCTCGTTTCTGGCCGCCCGCACCAGCGGCCGTGTTTGCTGCGGGCCCTGCTCCCCTGCCCACACAGCGCCCTCAACTCACGCCCTCGGGGATCCACCAAAGAGCAACGGGCTCCAGGAACGCCAGGAAAGACAAGAGAAAGATGCAAGAAAAAGGTTTGAGAGTCCTTTCAGAAGGAGTCTCTCTCCTGAGTGCCGAGGGCTTTTCTCTGCGCCGTCCGCCCTCGCAGCTCAGGGCCCCGTGCTGCTGTACCCGGTGCTTGGTGAGCACCGAGCCTGGTCAGCGCGGCTTCATTAGAAGTATTTGCTGGCTTTAAACGCGACGTTCACAAGCTGAGCAGATGCGCGCAGGCTACCTCCTCAAACACACACAAGAGCTTGGGAAGTTTGCTGTTCTTCAGGCTGTGCTGTTGCAGTTGAGCCCAGCAAATATGCCAAAACCTCGGGGAGCATGGTCCTGGTTTCATCCTACCATTCCGTCTATCGGCACACATTTTGACTCCACAGAGCTGCAAATAGAACCCCCACCCCCCGAAACAAGCACAACTTCTTTCTAGACTGCAGAACCACGTGGGATCCAAGTTAAAATAACAGGACGCGTGCACTGCGTGCTGCTGCTCCCTTCAATTAAAAGCCATTTTGACCTTTTCCTGGAATTCCGAATCCCACTAAAACCGTCTCTTTTCATGCCGAGTTTCCATTTGAAGTCTATTTATGTCACACTGGTTACTGTATTGGTCAGGCTTACAAGAAGAAGTAGTAAGCTTGCGAACACATGGATACCACATGAGTTGGTAATATCCCGAAAACAAGTGGCTTTTCAAAACGAACATACAAGTAGTCTCTCTTCTCCCCAGTGTTTCCATTCCCTACAAAATTACACCCAACAGCCAAAAGAAAGCTTTAAGCCTGTTGCAAAAATATATTCAGACAGGGAAGAAGTCTTTTCAGAAAAGGAAAAAGAGAATATATTTAGAGAGGGTAAGAAGCCTTTCATTCAAAAGGAAAAAAAAGGAAAGAGAACTAAATGAAACCAAATTAACAGCCTGGAAAATTTCTTTTTAGTTTCATTCAGAGGGAAATGGAAGAAAGCAGATGAATTATAGAAAGCAGGTTCTATTTTGTGAAGTTTATTTTTAGCTAAGAATAGGCTCATTTTTTAAGCTAAAAGAAAAAATTCTTGACTCACTTTGTGAAAACTCACTGAGCTCCAAAATGAACGGAGGGGAGAACTGGCTGGTTGGACTTTGCACACTGACTTAAACAGAAGGTACAACCAACCAAAATTTCTAAATGCCCAACTGAAACAGTCCCAAGAGCCTGATGTGGGCCAAGGGATTCCCCAAAGCCCTGAGCTCCAAAGGTTTCTTGGCACTGTGCAGCAACACACTGGCCCTGCCAGAGTCCTGCATTCTCAGGATGCAGCCCCAGGCAGTGCCCAGAGCCTTTTTCATCTCCTCCCTTCGATCTACACTCCATTCAGGGAAAAATATGAAATAGAAGCCATTTTCCCCTGCATTTGCTGTATTTGGTTTTCTACTTATTTAATGAAAAACAAAGCCTTTAATCAAGTTCTGTTTGACCAGAGTTACCAGGCTTACTCAAAAATTGGTTTCAGGTCCATCAACATGACCGTTACAGCTCTTTTACTAGAATTGTTTAGATTAAGATTTTAGATGAAGATTTTTATTTCTCCTTGTATCTTTAAAAGTCTACTGGTAACTTCTTGACATTTATATTCAAAGATCTATTGGATTTAAGTCTTTTTTTACCTTCAAATAAACTTGTAAGTACTCCTGTTGCTATGCTCTGAATATCAAACTGTATAGACGATGCTAAAGAAAACCCACATGAAACGGGTACTTATCATTGGGGCGTTTTGTACCAACTTTACATTCACAGTTGACAAACAAAAATATGATAACCTGCACATTATGTTCATGTTATTAGTTTATCAGATTTCAAAGTCAATGTAGACAAACCAACCAGGATCAAACAGGAAAACAAGAATCACTTGTGAGCCTAAGGAAAACTGCCGATTCTTCCAAATCTCAACTTTTACTTTAATGCTATGTTTTTATGACATACATTAACACAGACAACTTCCAAATGCAAATGCAGTGTCACTTACTTCAATGTTTCTGAAAGCTCACAGCTTTCCCAAGCAGCAGTAGAAAAAGAAGAGAGCCCCACCCTGCTGCCCTTACACCCCACAGAGTGACAGTCACCAAGTTCAAGAAACAAATGCATGGGAGAAGTAAAATAATACAATCAAACCAATTAATGCAGTTGGAAAAAATGGGACTTTGGACACAGAAGTCTGTCACTGTAAAGTTTAGGGCAGTTTTACTCCTGAGCCGAGAAAAGCAGTGGCTCGTTGGATGCTGAATCAAGAGAAATGAAGAAACAAAGGCAGAAGGTAGTGTTCGGGGTGCTCGCGGTGCTCCAGTGCATCGGGGATAGAAGAGGAAGGGACTGTTGCCCACCCTTCCTATTCCACGGGATGCTGGATTGCCTCACCAGTGCTGTAGGAGACAGACACAACACAGAGGGCAAACACTAAGAAGTGAAGATGGTCTGTGCCTGACGGAGAAGGGCTGAAGTCTCTGCAGCCAAAGTCCTTCTCCCCCTCATAGGGAAGGGCAGCAGAACTCAAGGACGGTGGTACATTACTGGGGCAGACTAACGGATGGGCTGTCCTGGACTGACGCCCCACGGGACAGGGTCACGCTGGCACCAGACTCACTGCAGTGCTGGGCTGGTATTTAAGGACCGAGGTCCCTGGCGCAGTGGCCTCTCAAAGGGGCACTGGAAACAGCCATCCTGGTCTCTCCTGTCCAACCCGACCTGCACTGCTGAGTATCTACTAAAAATGCAGTAAACCCCTACTTTGTTTACCTTCTCCTCTGTTGATCTCCCTTCCTGTGAGCGCATCTAAAGCAAGACACAATTCCCACAATGGTGGGAATACAAAAAGAAACCATAGCAGTTACGGCTTCCTGTGGAGTAATGCAGAAAACACGCTGCTCGCAGCCTCCGCAAGGAGAAACGCTGCAGGAATGCAGGCGAAGCAGCTCTCCAGAGAACCCACGACAGATAAACGGGCTGTGGCCCAGAGCTGTGCACTCGCTAGCACACATCTCCAGCAGAAACAGCAGGAAGACCAAAAGCCTGGGCTTCCTGTCAAAAAACATCAGAAGCTGAAAGAAAGATACACTAAGCGTCTACTACCTATTTCGAAGGCTTTGTGTTTCCAAATAATTGAAGCTGTCTACAAACAACCCTGTACACAAGAGACATCAGCACCTCTTGAAACAACGGAAATCAAGTGTACCTAGACTGTAAGAGACACCACGAGACAGACCTTTGCAGCCAGGGATGGGGCATTCAAAACCCAGTAGCACTCCCTCAAACACAGGAAATGCAGCCTAGAACAGTAACAGCAAAGGGCAACCTCTTAGAGAGTGAATGAACTATTCTGGCCACTTCTTAGGGAAACATCTGGAATGATGCAATTGAACTGAAAGTGATGAAGCAATGATCAAGTGCCTACCTCTTCAAAGGAGTTGGATGTAAAGACGTATACATTACAGTTGATACCAAGATCAGAATTAGTCTCACCTCTAACCGCACAAGGCAGGGAAGGGGAAAGAGCCACCTGCCTTTAACTCCTAAAAAGTGATGGTAGCATGTGCTGTCAGGACTTCAATCTGGACAAGACCTTCCAAACCCTGAGGACCTTGCTGACCTTGAAACCAACCTAACATATTATGAGAAGACCCCAAAACAAACAAACAAACAAAAAATGAAACAGATCCCCACAAAAGCAAGGCTAGGAGTAGACACCTCACAAGCAGCAGCTGAAACAAGTTCTAGTTCTTCAGCAGCTTCAGCTGATGAGGCCGATGCCATAATAGTGCTTAAAAAAGGACGAGGAAAAACTTGCCACTAACACCAGACTTCAGCAATTGCATCTTGCACCACTGAAACCAACTGTGCTCTTCACAAATAGTTTTGACAAACTTCTGGCTTCTGAACAGCCAAGACACTGACGCGACCTTAGAGGTACAAAGGCACAGCTCGACAGCGAGACACGCAGGAAGCAAACTTGTGTGAAACGCTCTCTGGAGAATGGCGTACGGCACACGAACGAGCATCCTTACACCTATCAGAGCACAGAAATACAGCTACGTGAATAGCAAGCAGGAGAGACCACAAAGAGAGGCCGAGTCTCTGTCAGAGGAAGCAGCAGAGGACCAACGTAAGCCTTTGGGATTTCAGGGGAACTTGCGGGGGACTCTTTAGCGGAGAAAATGCGGAGTTAATGCCTCCACAAGCAGAGAAAGTAACTGGCCCCTGGAAGTCAGCGTGGAGATTTTAAAGGGCCAAGAGTCCTGGCCACAGTACTGCGCAGGGCAGGAAAGCCCAGCTCAGCCTCGCTGTGAACACTCGTGCTGAGGAGGGGGTCGGGGCGACTGCTTTCTCACGCTGCTGGAATAGGCACCCGGCACAGAACATCAGGAACCGCACGATGCGCACAGCCGGCTGCAGCAGCAGCTGATCGACCCGAGCATGGAGACCACGGCCCACCGAGAGCTGGTGGCTGCAGCCCGTTGCTGGAGTGATCCAGCCAGACAGCCCAATAACCAGCAACCCCAGCATCGCTCCTGGGGACAGGTACCAGACTCTGGCATTTGCAGTGAATTAATTCTGGGCAACACCCAATTGCCTGCGTCCACAACTGCACAGAATGCAAGAGCATGGCACTGCACACAACTGCAAGTGCGTGCACTGTCTGCAACCGGTGGGCACATGCACAACGGCTGAACAGAAATCCACTGCCGCAGCACCGCCACACCCTGAGCAGCTGGAGGTGCCTCCGCGGCGCTGCTGCTGTGCAGGACCTTGGGCCAGCGGCACTGCAGAGCAGAGCAGGCTCTCGCGGGCAGCGTCAGGCAGATGGTGCGGGATGAGGCTGAACACGGAAAGATGGGAACTCTACCGTGGCGAGGATGAACCTTTACAGGAGAAAACACAGTGCAGTGGTGTGAAAACTAGTGATCTATGGTACCACAGCAGTGTGATGGAAATAGCTGAAAGCCCAAGCCGTTGGATGGGTACAGGACAGATCACGAGCACCCAGCCATGGTCCCTTCTGGTGTGAGCTTATGATGAACAGGCCTCCAGGGCTGAAGCACAACGCTTGCTCCAATGCCAAAGAGCCCTCAGAGTAGCCACTGAGTAGGACAGAGACACAGCATTACACCTGTCGACGCAAGCACAGTCACTGAACAACACCGCACAGCACCTACAGAAAGCAAACCTAATTCTGGAAACAGGAGATTCAAATGAAAAAAAAGAAAAACAACAAATGCTTTGTATTAAACAACATCTGTTAGCAAAAGTGTCCCCAAATTTAGTTTATTTTGGGGGCTGGGATGTACAAAGTGTGGTAGCAGGCACCCTTGAGCTTTAAGGGAGGAGGAAGTGACCGACTGCGCCTCAGTCACTTGCCCGTCCTCACCTGACCCGGCAAGAATAAAGCCCATTAAAAAAACTTCTCTAGTTTGAAAAATGTGCATCTTTTCACCCTGCTGCACGCAGATCTCAGTGTAATCAGCACAAAACAGGGAGCCACTCGACAGAGCCGTGCCTGGCGTCGCAGCCCAGTGGGCTCCTCACCCCGACCAGAGCTGTGCCCAGGCGGGCGCCGAGGCACGAGGGGCTGGCGAAGGCCTCGTGCTTGGCAGGCGCTGGGAGAGGGTGACCAGGCAGTGCCGGGAGCGAGAGCAGCCGCTGCCTACAGGCAGGGCATGACAGCGAGTGGTGGCAACATGAACACGCTGCACAGTGAACAGCACTGTGAATTTTTTTCCCAGCCTCGAAGAACAGCTCTGCCTCAGGTTCTCAACGTGGATATTCAGGAGCCCCTCCTAAACTCCGTGAGTACAAGGGAACAAAAAGTCCAGCCAAGAACACCATTCAGAGAAAAAAGGAAAGGGGGGGGGGGGGGGGAAGAAGAAAACCAGTCATTACTAACAGAAAAAAATAAAGCTTACATGACAAACTTAAAATTGGTCACCTAATTCAGTATGAACAATGCTTGCATTTAATAAAGGATGACTCAATGGCAGTGACTAAAAGCAATCTATCATTCATATGAACAAGTAAATCTCAGGAAGAAGTTTATGAATCACATACAATACACAATTTTGTAACACAACATTTGTAACTCCCAAGTACAAAGATAAAACTGCAGCAATACAGCACCAGAGCAAACGCCAAGTATTGCATACAGCAGCAGGGCAGCATGGCACCCCAACAGCCCTTCTGCAGGGTCTGCTTCGCTCAAATCACGGCTAACCATCAGTGCCATCCACGCTCTTTAAAAAAATTAGGAGAGAAGCCCATGATTTGTATATGCTATAACTTAGCAGCAGGTCGAGAGAGGTGATTCTGCCCCTCTACTCTGCCCTGGTGAGGCCCCACCTGGAGTACTGCATCCAGCTCTGGGCCCCTCAACATAAGAAGGACGTGGACCTGCTGGAGCGGGTCCAGAGGAGGGCCGCAAGGATGATCAAGGGAATGGAGCACCTCTCCTATGAAGACAGGCTGAGGGAGTTGGGCCTGTTCAGCCTGGAGAAGAGAAGGCTCCGGGGAGACCTTATTGCAGCCTTTCAGTACTTGAAGGGGGCCTATAGGAAAAATGGGGAGAACCTCTTTAGCAGGGCCTGTTGTGACAGGACAAGGGGTAATGGTTTTAAACTAAAGGAGGGGAGATATAGGTTGGAAATCAGAAAGAAGTTTTTCACAATGCGGGTGGTGAAGCACTGGAACAGGTTGCCCAGAGAGGTAGTAGAAGCCCCATCCCTGGAAGCATTCAAGGTCAAGCTGGACGGGGCTCTGAGCAACCTGATCTAGTGAGGTTGTCCCTGCTCATAGCAGGGGGGTTGGACTAGATGGCCTTTAAAGGTCCCTTCCAACCCAAACTATTCTATGATTCTATGATTCTAAGAATCCAATTCAGCAACTCATGTCAAACACATTTATGTCCATCTCCACTGAAAGCGGAACTGCAGAACATGCCTGAGCTGAAGCACGGGCTTGAGAGCTTTGCCGAGAGGATTGGGCCAGGTGCTAGAACAGGGAGCGATGGCAGGTTGTGCCAGCGCGTTTTTCACCGGCGTACCTGCAGCGACACCGAGCACCTCTATCCAAGCAGCTGGTGTGCAGAAAGAAAGTACAGCAAGACGATGGGCTGCATTTTCCATTGCTGAAAGGCAACCGCTTGCCTTTGGGAGGTATCGGTGGCAGGGAGGCCCCGACGCAGCCAGCCAGGGACTCTGCCCAGCTGCTGCCCACCCGGGGCCGGAGCCCTCGGGCACAGCTGACGCAGAGCAGAAGACGACACCCAGCTCCTTCCCGCAGGCGCTGGCAGCGCCAGGTCTGGAAAAAACACTTCACATGAAAAAGTGCTTAAAGCTTTCGTCGTCAGCGCTGAACTTCCTCCGAACGCAGCGCTGTGGGATTTATACAGCTAATACCTTCTTACAGGCTTTCACAGTCAATTAAAGGCCGTGCCTGCCAAGCACCTGGAAAACACATTCCCAGTCACCGCGAAGAGCGTAAGTGAAAATACATAGCTGTGCTCGCTAATACCCAAACATGCCTCTGGCCCTTCGTTTGTTAACAGAGACTGTTAATTAGCCAACACACAGCTTTAAATAAGTGATGTAACTTCATTTTTAAAAAAATAAATTGCTTGATAACCTGTAAACCAACAGCATCCACAGAGGCGCTCTCTTTCCTCAGCCTGTATCGTCTGTATCAGCTAATGTCTTCAACGGCCAACAGTGATACCAGAGTCACTCTAATCATGGGCTGTAAACAAAACAAAACAAAAAAAAAAACAAAAAAAAAAAGGAAAAGCAAACATTTCCTCTTTTCCTTCATAATGCCATACTATTCATACGTACGTATGAATGAAAACCTAGTAAAGCAGTAGACTTAGGAAAGGTGCGTGTATATAAGTGCGCACATACACATATATATATGTGTATTTACATATACACATTCCAAACAAAGTGTTCATATCTGTCCCAAGTCTATTGCTTTCTTAGTTAATCCAGCGCCAGAGAACAAAACAAAAAGACTTCTCTCAACGCTAATGAAGCTCAGCTTTGAATTATAAAATTCCCACACTATAATTAATTGAAGATGCGCATTCTTTCCTAACTATTTTTAGTAGAGTTAAATAACAGGTAATTTTCTTAAGGACTACATTACACTGAGACGGAGCAACAAGACTTTCAGACTTCCAGAAATGTTTGCATAGAAAATAGCACAGTGTATGTGACGGCAACAAGACCAGATTTACGCAGAACTAACGTACATCCAGATATACCCTTAAAAGAAGTGAAGTTAACCCCTTTTAAAGCAACGCGCTCTGTGAAGGTACGTAGCAGACGGACAGCACGCACCCTGTGCCGCCGACCCGCGCGGGCTGTCTCCCAGCACGGGCTGCAGCCCAAGACAGAGACCAGACCACGACCCCGAAGGGCCAGTGTTTGTCCACATCCCACGTGTAAGATAAATCCAGGCAGATGCAAGCACAGTACGGTAACATCCCATGAATAACGATTTACAAGTAACTGCAAAGGCTGGAGTAAAAAAAGCCATGAATCTTCACTGTCCTGACCCTAGCGAACTCCCAGTGTGTTTCAAATTTAATTTCTATTACCGACATCTCATTGAAAGATTAAAGGCTCCTGGATATTTGAACAACCAGCACGTTAAGAGTATTAACGACAAGAGTTAATCCAACACCCGGTATTTACACCGCCACACAAACTATAATTGTTAGCAAATAGCAGGGATTAACCACATTAATACACTCAAGTTTTCAATTACTTTGTATCCTGATTTTAGAATGGCATGAGGAAAACAGACATTATGCTGGAAAAGAGTGTAAATAACATTAATCTTTTAGCTATCCACGTGAAAGAACATAGAGCTCTGGCAATATTCACAATCACAACCACCACCACGGTCTATCTTGTGTATTTGTGGGGTTGGTTTGTTTGTTTTGAATTAGATCTTTAAAAACTCCCCCGAGGTTGAATATGGGGGTATTTACTTATTATCTACAACAACTGTTTTTTTAAACGTACACGGTATGAAAACATTTGTTTCTAGGATCCAGTTTTGAAAGCTAAATCTACAATATACTCAAGTGCCCCTCTTCACAAATCCCACAAGAGAAATCGCTGAGCCAAGGAACTTTGAAAAATGACATAAACAAAAAACCCCACCACACCCACCACCACCAAAACCAGAATGTATTTGTTAATCCCTGGATTTTCAGTCCCTTTTGTGCAAAGCCTTGCTCGTGCTCCAGGTGCTTCGTAGCACAACCCATCAGGGAGCAACACTGTCCCGACTTATGTCTCCCAGCATGGACCCACCACGCGAAGCGGGACCATCAAGTAGTGAGCGATTAATGGGTCATCACCATGTGGACACTGGATCTGCCCATCGCAAGTAACCTCTATTAACCTCTGAGGAGCTCAGCAAGCAGAGATCTTCCCAGCAAGCAAGGTAAGCAAGAGAAGTTATACATGAACTGGATGAAAGAAAGTGAAAATCCCTGTCGGTCACTGACGAGAGCCTGATAGAGAATTTGGCTCCCCGAGCCAAATCAAAGTGAGCTGCGTTGCGAGCTGCATGCCTACCCTGTAGCTGTTGCTGCCACCGCATCCTTTGAATTTTCATATGTCCATGTTGTAACAGGGACATAGTTAAAAATTCAGGAAATTTGCAGTTGCAGAGCTCCTATGAGGCAACAAAGACACAACAGTGAAAGCAGCCACTAAAGCTAGTGATCAAAACAGTTCTTCCTGCAGGCTAGATTTTATGGAGGCTTGAAAATGTCCTACATATTTTAGTAATCCTGTTGGCTGTGGCAGTGGCACACCTTTTCACAGACGGACTGTGCTGGCATCTTGAAGCAGTGCATGCCGTAGACTCCCAGAGCCTTCTACGCAAGAAATGAAAGCACTGCAGAGAGCACCACAGGTTAGCCATTCCGGCACGTACGTATCGCACGTACCCAACTACACCTATGGCTTCGTGACACCTGCTGAGCCCGACAGCTGAGGGAGCAACTGCAGAGTAGGAGGCCGGTATAAAATATTGTCTAAAAGCAGGAAAATGCGGAAGCAGAAGAGAAAAGCTGTTCTACAGCACGCTAGGCCTTGAACGCTGTTCTCAATATTCATTTCAAACTGCAAGAGAAAGACATGAAAGCAAATTTTTTTCCCCTCGTATTTACTTTTCCCTCACAGACACTACAGGACACTTCCAAAACAGAGCTCCTCCTCCCCCTCCAATTATAACCATTATTTGTAAACTGGAAGTTCGCAATCTGAAAACATTCAAACTTTTTTTACTCCAAACTAAAGACTGAAATCTAGCAAACTGGAAGTAATACTAGAAAAGAAAACCAACAAAAAAAAATCCCCCACCAACCCAACACAGTCCCCAGCAACAAACTCATCAGATTCCTTGACTTCCTTCTGAACCAAAGCAATTACATACACTGTTTCCAGGCCCAAATGACAGGATTTTACCAGCTAGGCTAGGTCTTACTTGACCCTAAGGAAGCAGCGGAGTCAATGGTGCTCTGTTTCACATAAAAAAGCTAGAAGGGACTAGATTTTTCATAGTCCCCCCACCCCCAAATAATGTAAAAATAAGATCTAAAGCAGATACCTGAGGTGGTGTATAAAAATGCTAAAAATGTTTAGATAGACCTTTTAAAGAAATATCTTCCATCACATAAACCAAAGAAACATTCAAAGCCTGACTGGTTGCAGAACTCCGATGAGGAGTTACCACATCCAGGGCAGAAACTTCTACAGGAGAAAAAGAAACCATTTTGGCATTTGAATGTCACTACTGTCAACAGTAAGGCAAGCAAGAAGGAAGTGTCCTGCAAAAACACCTTGTCCTCTATTGTGACATTTTTAGCAAACCGACATTTAAGCAGGTATAAGTGATGTTACAGTCACCCTCTGGAAAGCAGAGATAAAGCCTGGGAAAAGGTTGTGTTATTACAGTATCTGCAGACCAAAGTCTAAATACCAACATGAATACTCCACCTTATGACAGAGATTATGCCAGGTCATCACATTTAGATATATATAATGTCCTACTTTTCCAGTCATAAAAATAAATTCTTCCCCTCCCTCCCCCCCTAAAAATAGTTTTATGGATATTTTGGCTACTTTGGTTAAATTAGTAAGGTAGAATGTGTTCTGTAGAAAAAACTAAATGTACTATTATGTAAATGCTCACTTTTGTAGACAGGAACTTTCGTGAGCTAAAGCTCAAGAGGTAAAGTTCATGAGCTATATGCACTGGTGTACAGCAGTGTGTATCAACTGCTCTGAGCAATAAATGCTCTTTCCTCAAGAAGATAGCCACATTTATGAGCTAAACACCTTTTGATTGGGCACTGCTCTGCCAGGATGAAAGTCCGAGGCTTTCCCAGAATCGCTGCAGAATCAATTCCAGGACTAACACACCAGCAATGTGCAAGCTGTCAGTGAGGCGGCTCCAACACACCCTATTAAATCAGAAGAGAGATCTTTCATGCCAAAATACCACAGTCCTAAGAATGGCTGTCAATTTATTGCCAAGTGACGCATGGGGGATGCCAAAATGCAGTTCATCATGCTAATAAAGAAATATGTAGTGATCTAACATAAGTATTTGATAGCAGAGGAGACCATGTGAAAGTTATTTACATCCTATTTCAGAAGTGGGGTCTCAGTATTTTTTTTTCCTCTCCTCACTGCTGTGCATGTTTCTGTACTAAGTGCATCTTTGGTCAATGGTCCAATAATTCACAAAGGTTATTCAGAGCTTTATTCAGAGCCACCACACCGAAATGCCAACGTTGTTTTGGCGATGCTGGGAGGGAGCCTGGCAGAGAAGGTTTAGAACAGACCCTGTTTTTTCTGTGGGTAACACCTTCCGCCAGCAAGGCTCCCGTAAACACGCAGCATAACACTGTGCTGAGACAAAGCACCTTGTGCTGCAACCGAGCTGCTGGATGGGCAACCCGGGATCAACAGGGTAAACTCTGCAGCCTCAGAAGGACCCGGACAAGTCACGCACGCACACACCCCAGTGCGAGTTCAGAGCACCCAAACCCACGCGCCTGCAAGGCAGGGGTCGGTGAGCCGCACACGTCCTCGGGGGCTCAACAGCACCCAACTCCCAAAGGCTTCATGGCACCAAATTCCCAGCACGGGGAGCCCCAGGTAAAGCATGTAGTGATGTTGGGGGCTCAGGAGTCACCTCAGTGGCGAGTACTAAACGCTGCTTCACAGTGCCCCGGTCAACATCACCTACCTGAAACACAGGGCATCACACAACTCCCGCAGCGCAGCTCGCCCTGTTTAACAGCCCCAAGCACCAGGCAATACTAATTCAGGAGGCTGTCCGGACCCTACTTCACAGGAAGGGAAAACAGACCTATTAACGCTTCCCAAAACCACTGAGGCTGGATTTGGCCCCAGTGAGACCGGGGACCTCCGTGCAGCATGCAGCACCGAGATCTTCAGGCAGGTAAGGCCCTGCAGCCAACTGCACCATAACCTCCGCTCCAGAGTCCGCTGCCACAGCGGGAGGAGGGGGCTAATGTCATTTATACTGCTCCCGGGGCACTATCAGTAGTGGGAAACTGAGTCTCTGCCAAATTCTGTCCTGGCAGGAAATTCAGGCCAGACTGCTCTGGGTACCTAACAAACGGCTGAACATGCGAGCGATGCATGACCAGGGCACCAACTCCAGAGAAGAGCAGCTACCAAAAATTCAGCACGGTCCCCTTCATTGCCCTGCTGAGGTGAAGGGACCTGAGGAGTCGTCTTCTAACGGGTGGAACTGGAGCAACCTCTTCCACTGCTGTGTGCCACAACCAGGTCTCCTTAAGCAAAAGCAAAGGTTTCGGGTTTGCTTTATACAGGAAGGATGGGGGGAAAAACCCCACCCAACCAAAACAAACAAACCCCCAACCCAACACAGGAAGCATCAGTTGCCCCATGTATGTTATTACTGGCACCTCGGTTGCTCAGGAGGGACATAAGGGCAGCCAAACACGCTCCCTTTTTACATCCTTGGGATGCTCCAGGAGGAGGCTTATGTGCTACAATTGCACTTAACAGGCAGCTGCTTTAAGAGGAAAAACTTAGGAAGAAAAATATCTAAGTCTTCAAAGCCACGGACAACTGACAAGAAGCAATTTAGAGAAACAAAGTGCTAAAAGGAAAACGGTTTTGCTCAATTTTATTAACATTATTGATGCAATTTCTAAGAAGCCAACGCAGCAGAACTGATATATGCAATTGGAAATAACACCCTTGGTATGCTGTTAAGTTTCCATAAAAGACCATCAGGTGTCTTGCAGAAGGGCAATCTTATACAAATTGTCAGAGACATATGTACAGCCCTTTGTGAAGTGTTTTATCTAGTCAGTTTTAGCTTAAGCAGAAGCAAACTCTCAAATGAAATACATAAATGCTTTCCCTTGCTTTAAAAATAGATGCACATTTAAATCTGGCATTGATATTCACTTGGAAACATACGTATCAAGCAATATTGAAATAGTGATTTTAGATGCCTAGAATTTTGCTTTCTCCAATTCTTTATTTTAGTATATAAATCTTAGGGACTGTGTTTGGGCCCTAATTACAGAAGAGAGCCTCTTGCTATACAGATTTGTTAACAGTATTAAGGCCCCAGGACTTCTATGCATAAAGACTGGATGTACAGTTGTTTTTTCTGGTTTCAGTCAGGATACACCTGTAAACCAGGGCTCAATCTTCATCTTATTATGTGGAAAAACAAGCAAAAAACCCCAAACGTAATATGTTTTGAAAATAAACGTTTTGCTGTGCCCTCACCCCCACTCCTCAAAGAAAAAAATGCACTATATAGTATGAACTGGAGTTTTAGTGGCTTTCATAGAAGAAGAAAATAAAGAATAAACACAAGATAAAACAAAAAATATAGATTCCGATTTGCGTAATGCTCTGTTAATTCATGTGAGGTTACTACAGTGTCAAAAAGGCAGCATTCATGGTAATTTTGGAATTTACATGAATACTTAATTGAAACGAGCACAACTCGTGCAGCAGTTCAGAGTTCGTGTAAAAGGACATCTGTCATTATTGTACGAGAACAGGGTAGGCAGGACCCTCAGAGAACACACCTCATACCACTGTCTAGGTGTAATGGTAAGGGCCAACTACAAAAAAAGCTTTAAATTCCAAAATCTGCAGATACAGAGCACCACGTAACTCAGACCTGCTTGTCCAGGAACGTTTGTGTCTCAGGAACTTGTAAGAACTGAAACAACACAAATACTCTTAACAATCTGGGAAAGTTCAGGTGAAATAGCATGGTACTATGCTTTTTTTCTTTTTTTAAAGACATCATTTCAATTTACTGAGACAGGACGAAACAATCAGGAAAGCAGGAACATTTTGTACAGAAATGCATTATTTAGAATATTCCATTTCTTAAACATGGTCCCCAAATCAGGCAAGTGATGCAAGACGAGGCAGCTGGAAACGCCGCTGATGTTGGGACACTCCTTCAAGCAAGCATGAGCAGTGATGAACACATGGATCATCTCAGGGGCACGGGGAAGGGGGAGAGCTGCCCCCTTAGCACTACTGCACAGCACATTCGCTGGCTCACGCCGGAGGAACAGACCACCAGGGCTTCAACCACACCATCGCGCGCTGTTTAATTAGCTCCTAAATGGAGCAACAGCTGCCCTGCTACATACTGAAGAGCTCACATTTGTTTGTTCCTCCAGAACCTTTAAAGGAGCCGCAGGGGTTCAGAAAACCCCAACTAAAATCAAACGTGGCTGGTGTAACAGCTGCTGTCGGCCTCAGAACAGCACGACTGTAAGGAAACGTACAATGAAGCGCCTTAAGCACGTGCTCGCATGTGCTTCCAACTTCATAACTGGCAGCAGAGCCACCCGAGAGCCACGCGCTCGCTGGGACCCCCGGGAGAGGGGATACTTTTTGAGGAAGTAAGCAAAAGTAGGGTTTCACCTTACCTCTCAAGATGTGTGACCACCTCCACATGCCAGTTGTAGCCTCTGTTCGTGGCTTTGCCTTTCACTGAAAGGCCGCAGCCCTCCCTCCTACACCGCACGCACGCCAGCCTGACAGCCCTGGTGTGCTCCTCCAGCCCCCCGTACCTGCTGAGCGTGTCAGGACGCTACGTGCTATGGCTGGTTTTGGACCCGGCAGACACCAGCAGCCCCAGGCAGACCAGAATTTAGCCAGGCAGGCTCGGCTGCCAAGCTCACACAGCCGCCGCTCCTGTCGTGCTGGAGGAAGAAGGATGGCTTTGATCCACCTTCAAAGCCACCAACTTCACTGCTTTCCTCCGGTTTTGCAGAATGTCTAGAATTTCTGAGTGGCTGAAATTGGACAGAAGATTCACCTGGCCTTGGGAGGACGAGCAGATGGGCAGCGCTCCGCGGTGTGCCGAGAGGGCAGGGGACAGCCTCTCCCTCCGCAGCTGCCCCACACGCTGGAGGGGTGAGGGCCTTCAGCCGGCCCGCTGCTGGGAGCGCCCTCCTGCCCCACTGCTTGCAAGGTGAGGGAGCAGCCCCCCGCTTCTCCTGCCTTCCCTGGGTGTCCCCCCGAAGCCGCCAGGCCAAGGGTGCCCTGCAGGCCCGGCCCACGTCCCATGCCCAGGCAGTGGCTGCTGCCCGCCCCACGGGGGCCCAGCCCAGCCCAGCCGCCCCACACGCCTGGGTGGCTACGGCTGTACCCATCTGTGGGGGCACGCACGGCTATTGGAAGGATTAATACCATATGCAAAGCTTTCCTAGCTCCTACACTGTAAACAAATCACCCGTACACCTAAAGGGAGTTCCTCTCCCAGCGCCGACGGGGCACGGGCCCAGGCAGCACTCCTGAAACACACGGCAGCAACCAGGGCTCCTCGGCACAGCCGCACGGCTCCGCGGGTCCCAGCCCCTTCGCCCACAGCGGGACAGGCTCGGCCCTTCAGTGACTCTACCCTGAAAGACAGGCTATTTTTAGAGCCATTAATAAGGGAGAGGAAAACAGATCACATTCACCAGGGAACACATCTGCTGCTCTCGGAGCTCGTCCTACCCACCACTGCTGTTCTGTACCGAAAAAGCTGATTTTTCCTCCTTGGCAGAGGGACTCTACAGCGTTTCCCCTGCTCTACATGGCACAGAGCTGCGTCAGGAAGACTGCATGCGTGGCACACGCTAGAGCTGCTACCCTCAGCACACGCACCACGCACCAGTAAGCGACTGTAAAACCACGGAGCAAAGTTACCTCGTCACTTCTGGACGAGTGTGCTCCGAAACGCGGTTTTGAAAGGGTCCTGTTCCCCACCTTCCACGAGGAGGCCTAACGGGAGCGACAGCAAATGTGCCGAGAAGTACAAAGGAGGTGATTACAGGGGGGTGGGGGGTGGGGGGGGGGAAAATCAATCTTTTATGTTGGTGTAAATTGCCCAGGTTTTTCATTTAGCCTTTTTCGCCATTAAGTTCAAAGTAAAAGTCAACTCTCATGTGGGTGAGTTTCCACAGGAAATCCTGCCCTTCGTTCACGCTTATCCCTAAAGAGAACCATTTCCTTTTGCTTGAAAGGCAACTGCCTTGAGTCCTGTGCCACAGTGAATACTTTTTAACACTAAATATAGATTCTCGAGAAAGGAAACATCAGGCAGACAACAAAAGTGAGGAACGTTAGCATGCACCGTGTCAGATGGTGCAGGCTCTCTGAAAACACGCCTGGCTATGAGAACACATGCTCTGTTAACACAAAGAAACTGCAGACTAATGAACAGCAGAGATAAGAATTTTTCTCTCCAGTTTGAGAAAAATCAACCATTGCTTAAAATAAATTTTAAAGAAAGCCCAAAGCAACAGGAACATGCACAGATCAGAAACATACCCTGTTAGCACCCCAGCCTCACATGATCACTGGACTGTTCCTCTTCATGTTAGTGGATATATAAACTTGTTACATTTTATTTTTTTAAGCACACAGACTTAGTCCAGCTCTGTAAGCAGCCGCTGCAGGACCTGCCTGCACCCTTTTTTAGTTTGGGAAGTCCCCCACACCGCACAAAACGCCAGCACGAAGTAACTGGTGTCCCCTCTCCTCTGCAGATCTCCTCACGCCCCAGGCTGATGGTTTCTCAGCCAGGCACGCTCGCAGTTTCGCTTGTGAAAGTGAAACCTTGTTCGTGACAAACCATACACAACCTCAGCAATTTGCGTGGCTGACTCCACGGGTGAACCCACAACATGAACAGCGCTATGTAATTTCGGTTCTGTTCTTCAAACTATCACACTGTTCCCCGCCACAAAGGGCGAACGAGCAGAAGCATAAACTAAACTGGATGCTGCTGCATCCCTCCTCTGGTTATTTCCCCTCAAATGCCCGGCTGGGAAAGGAGGCTGCCCCGGAGCCGCTCGCTGCGGCTCCCCCGCGGGTGCCACGGCCCCAGCGATGCTCTGGCTCCTGCTTCAGGCGTCACCACCACCGCTTTCCCCAGACCACCCCTCCTCTAGCTGCAAACAGACAACCTCTCTTGCACAAACTTCTTCAAGCCCACCCCCGCAGGCACCTCCCAAGCTCCTGCGCCTCCAGTCGTACGCCCCAAGACCCCTCAACAGCGAAGATAAGCGTGCATTTCTGGTGTAAAATAAATGTCTGCTTAAAGTCAAATTGAAGATCCAGTCCAGAAGTCTTTACTTTCACCCAAAGAAGTCCAATAAAAGTTATCTGAGTACAAACAGAGGTCATAAAATGAAGCTTAATTTGTTCCCTGGTCCTACCGTATATGGGTAAAATGAGATGCTTCTACTCAGTAATAAACTGACAGGTCAGCGTGTGCAGCAATATTCCTTCTGTACGGCGGCACAGTCTCACTCCAGCTGCTCCACCCCAAGCCTGTTGGCTCTAAATGCCATGCTCTCCGCTTTCTGTCTTTATAGACAGTTTGTTTTTTGGGTTTTTTTTAAATATTAAAGTGTTGATACATATTTATCCAATTCCCACTTGTCTCCCAATCAAGCTGACTATGCATTTGCAGGTGTGGACAGATTAATCAATAAAGTAAGTTCTTTTCAAACAAGTATGACCAGCGGGTAGTGGCAGAAAAGGCATTAAATATCCACAGTGCTTGTGAAAAACCTCTGGCTGGAAAGGGGCTACCAAAAGACAAACTGGCATTTCAAAGAGAATACTATCAAAGCATGGGATCTACTGCACTTCCCATAGCTTTCCATCTTAATTTCCTGCACAACTTGCCATTCTTTAGGCAAGAAACTTTTTGTTTGAAACCAACCAAAAATAGTGATAGATATTAATAAAGGGTAATAATATATTAATTTTTGTAATTTTCAATGTAACTCTGCAAAACAAAAAATGGAAATTGAGCTAAAGCATTCCCATTTTCACAGCTGCCTGCACATTCATGCTTTGCAGAATTAGGGCCCAAATTACCTTTCTGCACATTTTTACCAAGTAACAGGGAAGGATCACACCAGTCAGCAAGCAAACGGTGCAGAAACTAAAGCATGTTTTTACAACATACCCGCTGAAGTTAATTGACTACCTTCAAAGCAGCAGTTTATCCAAGGAACTCGGGTTACTGCTATTCAACCCACACAACACAGTACTGGCAAAACAGGCATTTATTAGGCATCAAGCACAATCTGTGTTGTTAGCTCCGACAACCGCATTGATGGTCTCAACACGCAGTAGTTTTTGTGTTGTGCTTGTGATTTATGGTTTTTTTTATTTTATTTTTGAAAAAAGAAAACTCCAAAGGCCAGGCAAGTACCTCAGTCATTATTCCTATGAAAAAATGTAATTTCTCACCAGTGGATACAGAAACAAACTTGAAAACATGACGCAAGCGCTCTCTAAAGTATAACAACCAGAAAGCGAGTGAACAAGCCCCCTAGTCTCCTGCTTTTCAGCGTGTTGCAGCCGTCACAGTACCGGCTGCAACCAGCCGGGCTGGGGGTCGGCATCTCCCGCCGGCGCTGCACCGCCATGCTGCTGCCCCCAGGAAGCTGGCCCTTGCCACTCCACGACAGAAACACCTCAAACTCCAGCCCCAGGTGCAAAAAGAAAACTGTTTTCACAGCATGAGCAGTGATTTGACAGGCTGCACAGCTGTAGCAAGCTCTTAGGTACTCAGGGGTATTACTTCTGCAAAATCATTTTTCAAAGTGTCTTTTTTGTAAAAGTGAAAAACAATTTATTTACCAAACTTTAGAAAAAGAGCTTTTTGACATATGCTTAAGTAGCACTAATTTCATGCAAATAAAATCATAAAGGGTGAAGTAGGACAGTAAGCTGGCTGAGGAATGAATTATGTAAGTTACATCAATAATGGCAGAAATGCAATGAAGCACCGTGGTTGGGACAACAAGGAGCTTAGCTACTGAAGCAGGAGGCGAGCAAGTTTTGCTACCCGATTCACCGCCCCGAGCAACTCTCCTTCAAGGTTTCTGTGATCTACTTCCCATCTGATTACACTCCTCCAGCCACCTTCACTTTGACTCTGTTTCTCATGTCACATTTTCCAGGTAAACACCTGGAAGCTTCACCTCCCATTTTCATTTTCCACCAGAGGTTTCACCCAGCAACACCTCATCTTTGCTCTCGCGCTTCATGGGAAATCCTGAGTTACAGCCAGGAGGAGTGCCAGGCCCGGAGCAGCACCCAGCGCGCCCGGCACTATATGGACACCTGAGGGAAAAAAGACAGCCTGTGCCCCAATAATTTATTTATATCTAAATATATATATTTGCATACATAAATACATATATGTTTAATTACATATTAATTGTTAAAAATATTAGATTACAGGGAGATCAGCAGGCTAGAAGTCAGCATGGAAAGCTGTTGTTTTCAGTATTCAAGCTGTTCAACTCCTGTCAAATTTTTACAGTGCCCCCTGAAAGATTTCAAGAAAGTTTTGTAGATTTTTACAAGGAGGTTTCCCAAGCATAAGAGGCATCCTGGGATAGAGCAAAAACACAGCTCCTGGCAAATCCAGTGAGTGAGCAATCAAGACAGGAAGCTTTGGCCAAAAAACCAACCAAACAGAAAAACCAACCAGGAGTGAACCTCCCACTATTATTTGGCAAAAAATATCTTAGGAAGGCTGCAGAAAGCAAGGGAATTTCACATTAAGTCAGGCTGCTTATTCCCAAAATAAGAGAATGTGAAATAAGTGAAGAGGCAAGACGAGGGGTGAAGTTATCTAAGTGACAGACGAGGAAAATTATCTGTGTGAGTGCAGTCTGAGCAGATGCTACGCGAGACAAGACTGCATTCATCACAGGTAGGGAAAAGCGCTTTACAGTCATCAGGATGCAAAACAACAACCTGAACAAGAGTCAGGCAGCAGGAATGAGCATTAGCCTAGACTGCATGCAAAGTATTAGCAAGATTACAACTGAGCCTGAACTTGAGGAGCCAGAAAAACACCATCTGCATTAGTGCAGATAAAACTACTCGTGTGGGACTCCAGAAAAGATTCACAAGGTCATGGGGGAAGATGCTATTGGTAGAAAGCTTCACCAATACAAAGAGAAAAATAAAAACGGCTAGGTGTAGCGATACACAAAACCACAGATACAAGAACAAAAAGATACATGCAAAAGAACTAGAAATGTTTTCCAAATCACAAAAAGCGGAACTTCCCTTCAGATAGTTTATTGCCGCACCTACCTGCCCAAGAATGGGTCCACAGCACATCAGCTATGAGATTGAATGCTGTAAGAAAGTCTGGTCCTGATTCCACAACTTCTTGCCTGTTTTTGCAGAGAGCTGTAGCCTCCTAAGACCATTCCTGCCAGATCCAAACGCTCGCCAGAATAAAAGGTCTAAGCCCCTGTGCTTTCCACACAAGCGGCACCCAGCCCAGCCCCGCTGGCCTCTGCAGGAGGGGTGCTCGCGGACCCACCTCCCGACATCCCCACCGCTCTCGCCCAACAGCGTGACAGAACGGGGGACCAGGCTGCCCAGGGAGGCCGTGGGGTCTCCCATCCTTGGAGAGGCCCAGCCCCCTGGGCAGAGACCCCCGAGCTCCTGCCAGCCCCCGCCCTCCTGCACTCTGTGATCTGTGTTCATACTCTTACGGGTTTTTTCTCCCCTAAAGTCGTGGCCTGCAGGTTGTTCAAGTGACTCAACAGGGACTTCAGAACAACTGTACGTATTTGCCCAACAGCTGACTGCACAGAGCGTGGTAAGCAGCAGGGTTCGGGTTGTGCTTCCCCCTTGCCCTCCCCACAGGCTGTGCCAAGCTCCTGCAGCCCCCCAGTGCCATTTCTGCAGGGGCAGACACGCGCCGCGACTAACGGTGCGACTCCCTCACTGCTGGGGACTCCCCGCCAGCCGCTCCCCCCCATCAGTGTCAAAACGATGACTTTGGAAACGGGTGCATTTCAGAAGGGTGTGCTACCGATAGCTGTGCCTTGCCTTCTGCCCTGCCATACCCTCTGCTCGAATTTCAGCACCACTCCAGAAACACACTGAAGATTGCTGATTCACGGCCAAATTCACACAGCAGCTTTCTCACCAGTTCACTCCATGCCCTCTTCACCACTGGGACATGGGGTGGGTGCCTACACGGTTATGTGCCGACTGCAAGAGTCAGTCTTTAAAGTACATGACATGAGTACGAGATAGTTTAACTTTCAGCAACATAACCCACTTAAAAAGTGGAACTGTTAGATCTCACTTTTTAAAATATTCAATAGTTGAGAAATAAGAAACTGGGGAAAGTTATCTCAGAGCATTTCCAGGATAAGAATATTTCTGGGAGTCAGAAAGAAAATGCAAAGAACTTTGTTTCCTGTGTCTATTTTTTTTTTTTTTTTAAATCATAGAATAGAATCATAGAATCGTTTAGGTTGAAAAAGACCTCCAAGATCATCAAGTCCAACCGTTGACCCAGCACTGCCAAGGCCACCACTAACCCATGTCCCCAAGCGCCACATCTACACGGCTTTTCAATCCCTCCAGGGATGGGGACTCCCCCACTGCCCTGGGCAGCCTGTGCCAGGGCCTGACAGCCCTTTCGGGGAAGAAATGGTTCCCAATATCCAACCTAAACCTCCCCTGGCACAACCTGAGGCCGTTTCCTCTTGTCCTAAATATATGGCCAAGAAACAGTTTTGCCTCTCAATGGCATCATTAACTCTTTAATACTGAAGTCGGCTTATGAGGTCAGCAAGATATTTTGCAATGAGGGGAAGTCTACTTAACAACTGTGGAAAAACCCTCAACATAAGAACATAAATGCCCTCTACCCGTGTGGAATTAAAAACGCCACCACAGAACAGCAGATGTGACACCTGCTCCCGGGACACAGAGGAGCCACCGGCCACTCAGCCGGGAGCCGACGCGCAGGCACAGGCGAGGCGGGCGACCCGGCCCAGGCTCTCCCGGCACGGGGAGTGGGCGCTGTGCGGGCGGCCGGGCATCGCAGCCCGCGCTCCCGATGGGAGAGGGCGACGCAGGCCAGAGGGGCACCCACCAGCTCCTGGGCTGCACAGACAGCGGCGGTGTGCTAGCGAGTCGCAGCAAGCTTGCGGAGCCAGCTCCCGATCTTGCACCGCCTTACCTGCCCTGGCAGGAGGGCTGCACCCTTGAGTACCTTCCTCCTTTGCCCCCCATTACACTTCCAAAACACAGGCAAGAGCTACGTGGTGATTACTCACTTAATTTCCTGATCCTTACCCTAAAAACCAGGGCCTGAAGAAGACAGACTACTTTTGTTCATAAAATAAAAAAATTGAGCCAAATGAAAATTCAGTTTTCTAAGAGAGGGAAGAGGGGTCAGATTTTTCACACACCCCCCCCAACTCATTACAGAGCACTTTGCTTTCTGCACTCATCTTAAGAGTTATTCACAAGACACAGCCAGGAATAGAGACTTTCCATTTAGAAGTTACATGTCTGGAATGTTTTTCCTTACTGTAACACATTTCTCACTCAAATAAGAGACAAGACTGCAGCAAGAGAACTGACATTACATACATTTTCCCAGAATTATTGAACTCTTCCTGACCTACTGTACATATACAGTTTGGCACACTAGACTAGAATAAACACAAGCTTGACAATTAAACAAAATGCAAGTCAAGTACTGCAAGAATATGTACTCTGGGTCCTGCTTATCCTCAGTGTTTTAAAGAAAAAAAAAAAATCACTCTATATTTGTGACTGAACATTCACCATCAACTGAATTCTGCTCTTGAAAATACGGGGGGGGGGACACACACGAGGGACACGACATCTTCAGATTAAAAACTTATTTTCCATCTCAAAAAACCTCCTGTAATTACAAGCAAGGGTGCATGCACCGCAGGGATGGACCCCTGGGAGGGAGTGGATCTCCACACCAGCGAGCAGCTCTCGGCCTGCCCCGGAGGAGTCCGAACCCAGCACGTCACGCTGCTACGGCTAAGGCGTAAGGCTACCGACCCAATGTATGGTAAAGTAACAAACACAAAAGCCAAGTTCCACGAACGTTTTGTGGACACATTTAATGAAGCGGTAGGCTTGATTCAACCCTAAAACCCAAATGAGCAGTATCACGAGGTATCAGTGGAAATCTCCTGACAGCCAGCCAGTAATAACACTATTACAGCCAAAATTTATTCTGTGTTTGTGGCTCCAGAAATTCAAAGCCACTATGGAAAATTTTGTATATTTAAACCTAACTATTAAGAGATATCCTGTTTGCAATGAGGTAACACCTCTATTTTTCTCTGTCACAAGGAAGTGCACTTCACCTAGTATCAACATTTCTGAGCGGCGCTGGAATGGCTCTTTTCCTGTTTAGGAAAACGGGCTTCAGGCTCAAGTTAGACTCTGACAAAAAGTAAAGATTACTTTTATTGACTTTTCCCCCCTGAAACTTTTTTCTTATTTTGAAACATTCCAAATGTGTAATAGGTCACACTGGGAAGAAACACCTCCATTTTTCTCTGACCACTCGAGCGAGGTTATACTGAAATCGGCTCACTGGGTACCACAGCTCAAGGATGCACTTCGAGAGAATGCTGCAAGTACCAGGACACACTTAAAAGGACAGTTGTGAATGTTTTTTAAATGTTTCTCTTGGAGAGATCTGGAAACATATATTTTATGCTACAATATGTGAATTGCTATAAGAAAAGCAAAAGTAAAACTGTCCTTACGTTTGGGATTGAGAATTAAAGACTATCAAGACAGCCGCCATTCCCCAGCGCAGGCTGAGCCAGGAAGTCGCCCCACGTCCCGTGGGCTCGAGCTCCTGCCTCCTGACGGCTCGCCCGAGGAGAGGGCCCGCAGCCGGCGCCAGGGAGGAAAACGGAGCCTGCGCCTCCAGAAACGCCATCCTCGAGCAGCACGCGGAGGGGCACGGCGCTGAACGGCACTGCCAGGCAGGGGATGCACTCCCGGGACTCAGCTCCTGGATAATTAAGGACAACTCCCATTTTTTTCTTCTAGAGGGAAAACATGACTGCAAATTAGCATGAACAATTCAAAATTACACAGCCATTATGGAAGAACAGTTGGAAGGCAGACATGTAAAACAAAAAATACTAGTGCACTACAACATCAGGTATTTTAAACTTACTCTGCTGAATCCCTCACAACAGCTGTAGACTCAGAGACAGCTTTTACAGCAACCCCACTAGAATAAAGCAGGTTTGAACTCACTTCATTCACCAATCTCTCTCTCACCTCCCCTCAAAAAACCCCAGAACTCCAAAAAAACGCCACAGGTTGTAGCAGCAAAACCCCCGTGATTCCAGCTTTTAATTTCACTGAATCGTTATACAACTGCAGCACGGCATTGCCATCAAAACAGCAGATGTCCTGAGAGAAACCCCATGCAGTCTTGGAGGAGAGCATCCGCCAAGGCCTCCCCCCTCAGGCGGGCCCCCGGGGCTGACGGGAAGGTCTCCCCTCGCACACCCCCAGCTTTGGGAGCACAGAGCTTCCCTGAGAGGACAGCTTTCCTTTCTGAAGGAAACTCACCCTTGCTCATCCCAAAAGCCAGCCAAAAGCGCACCCTCTTTTGGGGTGATCACATCCCCAGGAGGGGACAAAAACAAAAGCCAGAAACCAGCGGAAGCGAGGACACCACACCACCACTGAGGAGTACCAGGATGGCATTTTCAGGTAAGAAAAATCCCAACCAGCCTGCAGAGGGAAAATTAAACACTGAGACTATGTAAAGCCACCCTGGCCAGAGCAGAGCACACGGACACGCCACCTTCCTACGCCCGCAGGCAATAGCGTATCTTTCCCAACACGGCCCGCGCCGGGCAGGCTGAACCTGTGGCAGAGTGGGGAAAGCAACGCAGCCACGCAGGCGTCGGGACACCCGGACCATCAGGCTGGGCCTCAGTCCCCAGCTTGTCCACGTGCTCCTTTGTGCCTGGACTCGGACCTGGCATGAACCAGGTGGTACCCACGGCACAGAGGTCAGGAACGATACAAATAGCTGGATCCAGGTGATAGAGAGCATGGACACGAGCCAGCCACACCACTGGACTGAGACATCACGTCCTACTTCCAGGCACACGAAGCAGACAGGACAGACACGGGAAACACAGTATTCCCCTGCCTTTCCTCCTTCAGAAGTGTCCCTAGAGGCCAGCATGGTGCTACTCTGCTCGCTTGCAGCAAAAGACAGCAGGAAAATGTTTGTTTTCAGATTTCCCAAGGCCACGGCCTGACCATCTATTTCCAAGGTCATGCAGGTAGAGCCCCTAACATCATCTTTGGCAAACACGGCAGACCACTGCATTTGTTTGACTGCCCTTGAAGCTGGCATCCCCCAAAGAGATCAGAAGTACCATTTATTACATAATACTTACAAGATGCACGCTATTTCTTGCAATACCAGATTTCACTCACTGAGAAAAGTGGCAATATCAGGCTCTCTATATTGAGATTTTTCACTGGGCAACAGTTTTCTACATTGAAAGACTGTTCTCCATCTCACAGTACCTTGCAATGCACCAATGCAATATACAGTCCATTCCAGAGGAAAAAAAAGTTATGTAAACTGTCAAATTCTACAGCAAATAGTTCACAACCATATTGATTTAGTTTACACAATAATGACTAAAATCTGTTTCTGTCCTCAAAACAGATTTCAGTTTTCAGAGCAAGCTCAGCACTGAAACCATGGTCTCTCTCTCACCAACTCGAGCCTTTCTGAAAGAGGCCAGTAGCTGACATTTCCTACACAGACCCACAGCAAAGCCCCCGGCGGGGTGCTGGTGTGCCAGCCGCGGCAGAGCCGAGCGCGGCCGCGCTTTCGTCCTCCCAAAAAGCCGCCGGCCGCTTACGCGCAGACGTGGAGAGGGGCGCGGTCTCGCACAGCTTTCTGAGGACCAAGAGAAGCTTTAATAGGTCACCTGAACGCTAACCCAAGCTTCAGATCCTAAAGACAAATGGAATTCCCCCCCCCCCCAAGAGTAAGCCCTAGATTTGACTGCCAGAATATTTTTTTTACCTGTAAAGTCAAATAGACATGAAGGCACTATACTTGGTATTTTAAAAAACAACTGAAAATTCTTCTTCCACTCTGTTCTGCAGCCTTCTTACATGCCTAACTGGCTTTTACTCCCCTCTCAAGTTTTCACAGAAAATATTTTCCATAGTTACACAAGATTTACTCTTAAGTGTGGTTAGGGGTCAATAAAACTAACTAGAACTAATTACTTATCAACTAACTCTTAGTTAGTATCTGGTATATACAGGCTATCATACACCTATTTTATATCTCTCAAACTCAAAAGGTTTGGTATACTGGGATTAGCTACATCCATCCTGGTATGTTGTCTGACTTCAGAGGTCACCACATTCACATCAGAACAGAAATCTCAAGCTTTCTCCCAAATTCCACAGCAAAACATCCATTTTCTTACATTGCCTTTTCTAGGGTCAAGGAGCGCAATCCTCCACCCACCCAGTTCAGGGGTCCTCGCATGGTAAGTACATCGCGAAGATGCTGGCACTAGAGCTCAGTATCAGTTCACCTGCTTTTTCCCTTATTTTATTTTGAGAGTAGACAGTTTGAAGTGACAGGGCACAGTTTAATACATCCAAAATAGACCTACTCTTGTTTTCAACCGTAACTTGCCTGTCAGAGATCCTTAAAAGACACCCTAAATTTCTGAACCATACTAAAACTCCAGAATTTTCCTCCTATCCTCCCATTTCCAGTCTTTAATAGGAGGATATTAGCTGTAATGATCATTTCACAGTATATACTGATTAAAGCGCAAAAGATAGTAAATGATGACACTGTGACCCCTCCTGAGGGCTTGAGAGGGTTCTGGAAGCTACAGCCCTCCTCGGTTCCAAGTCTTCTCCTAGGACCGATGCATTAAGCCGCAGTATGCTACTTCAGAGTCGACAGCAGCAGCCCCTAACTAGAAATTAGGGCGTGATGAGAAGGAAATCTCACCAGGCTAGGGAAAATGAGGATATCGTTACAGAGCAATTAATTTCCCCTTAGAGAAGTAACTTGGTTATTTCTAGCCTCTTCATTAAAGCAGCCTGCAAGCAGTCTGCCGGGATGCACCTCGCATCTCCAGCACGCGGGCGGCTTTGCTCTGCTCCCCAGAGCCGTGTCGCAGCCCGGGCGTGCCGAGCGTGACCAGCAGTTGCCCGTTCACTGCGCGTCAGAGGGCACGCGCCAGAGCCCTGTTCCAGGCCACTACAGGGTCTGCACCAAAGAAGGGGGTGTGTTTTAAGGGGTCCCATTTTAAACAAAACGGCACAGCTCTGACAGGTATCTTTAGGCATATCCTTCACATGCAGCTCTACAGTCAGACAATAACTCAGGATAAAAACAAAAGATTCAAAGGAAAAACCCAGTCCAGGTTCCCAGACCATCCAGATTGGGCTTCTCATCGGCACAATCCCATGCAGATCAGACGACACTGACAAAAAGTAATTAATGAAGTGGCCTAGATTATGCATGCTCAGGTTTGTTCTACAGTTCAGCTATGATTTTTAAGCGATATATTATATTTACAGCCCAATGAGAGGAGTGAGTATAAGCAGATTCTCAAAACCTAGACAGATTCGTAGCACGTACATACAGTTAATCACAAATACTTAGCTAAAGACTGGTAGAAACGGTCCTCAGAGGAGCAGTTTGATCTAACCACGCTGAATTCCAATTATAGACTGCAAATTCACTCACCCAAAAGGAATGATATGTCTATATACATATATGGGGTGGGGGTGTGTGTATGTATGTATTTATATATAGATATATCTCCTATGAGGAATTAAAGTCCCTGAGGTGCGATCTTGGCCCTGGCAAAGTTCTGAATGGCACTTACTGCTCTAACAGCAAGACGAACCGCCGCGCTGCCCGGAGTTAATCGCGCGGCGGGCAGAGACCCTGCCGGTGCGGCGGGTGAGGCTGGGTTAACCGAGCACCGTGGGGCAGCACCGCACACGGTCCGCGCAACGCGCCCTGACGAAGCTGGTAGCATTCTTTCATCCCTTGAGAAGTTTACACGGAATAGCAGTGGAAACAAGTACGTAATAAAACCAGCACTGACAACTCTAAGGTAGGGATTTCAAAGACCTTTAAAGGGCAAGCAAGTTGACAGGGTCAAAAATCAATTAAATCCATTTTACTTCCAATTATCTATCATTTCAGGTTGGGCTTTTATACGGTTAAAGTATGAGCAGGAAGGGTCTAAGAGCATCATTCCATATTTACAAGAGGAAAGACTTTCATTTTTAATTAAAAAAACAACCAAACTTCATTTGTATTTTAAAAAAGCTGAGTTTCTTAGTAAACTTGGATAACTAAGGATTACCTTTTTTTTTTTAATGCTTCATTCACAGTTCCAACATAAACAGGGACAAAACCACTTCACTTAGTAGACCTAAAACCCGAAGTCAAGGTTACTCATGAAATACCCTTTAATTCCAGCAGAGGTGATCCTGGAAGCAGTCCTACGCTTACAGAACAGAAGGATATTGTTAAACGCAAGAGACTGCTATTCAGAGCTCTCCAGTGGAGCTATTAAATAGAACAACTATTAACAGAAAGGAGTAGTGAAGAAGAAAAGCATCATTGTTCCCACACTGACCAAATCTTGCATATACTGTGAATATGTTAGCAAACACTTTACACCACAAGCACTAAGGAGTCACAGCCTTTGTGTCTTCTGGAGCTATGGAAACGCATCATTATGTTTTTACTTCACTTTCAGAAGGCTCTCACATACGAAAATATATTCCTTCCTATCGATTTTTTGTTGATAAAACAACAACAAAATCCTGATTGTTTCCACTTATTGTTGATAGGAGTGAACCTACTGGATTTTCTCTGAATGAAACTAAAAGGCAAGATGCACTCCAGCCTTAAACCAGGTATTTGATCTTGTGGGCTAAACTAGAGCTACTCTGAACACTGGTTCTCAACATCAACTGATTCTTTCCAAAACCACTTCTACTAAACTATGTTACTTGCTAATATGGTATGAAAGTGCAAAGACATAGCATTTTTAACTGAAGACTTCATAATATCTTGTACGTGTGACTTAATGCATTAAATGCACATTGCCACTGTAGGAAATAAAGCAAATATAGCAATTAAAATAATTCTTAAAAAATAATAAGATTGAGGATTTAGGATCCAAGTCTATTCTGGTGCTTTCAAAGTGTTTTAGCTTGCGTTTTACCCTGCATTATCCAATATACATTATATTCCACAAAGATACAAAGCACTTAAGGTAGAACTTAATAGCACCCAAGGCTAAGCTAGAAGAGGCATTAAACTTACAGGCCAGACTTCAAACTGTTTCTTGGGCACTTGCCATTCCCAAGCAAGCAACTTTGTCAGGCTGTAAATGAGTTGAGCAGCAACAGCACAAGATCAGGAACAGGGAAATTCCAGCACGCTTCAACCAGGAGGACAGAGAAACAAGAGCTGTGAAAGACCCCCAGATTTGACTTCTGCTTTTCCTTAAAGAGTATTAACCCCCAAACACTTCTCTCACTTATTTTAGATTTCATGAAATATTTTAGTTAAGTTTTCTGAAAGTCCCAAATCACACCCATTCAGCTGACACCAGGTAGGTCTCACCCTCGCTCCAGGCAGTTCCTTCAGCTTCTCCTCACTCTGCCTACAACCCGGTCAGCAATGGCTGCCTCTTCATTATATTTTAATCCAGACCAGGTGTGCTTTGGAATCAGGTCTCCCAGCTGGCCCCACTCAGCACATGTGGGCTCGCAAGCAGCCGTGGAGCACAAGGACTGCAGAGGAGCAGCCACGTCATTTCTGCAAATTTTCGCAAGTTGTCATCTATTTTGCCTCCCCTACAGTGCTTCAGCTCTGCCTTGCTTGCGGAGATGGCCCAGGCTCACGGTCCACTATATGCCACCAATATAGCTTTTCAGCCGGGCGGTGGGGACAAGAGACAGATCAGGGTCAGGAGCTGAAGGGACTTGACCTGAAATTCCCCTCAGTTTGCCCAGTGGCTTCCTCTAGAGTAAGTCCCACTTCTGTGATGGTACTCAAAACCAAATTAGAAAGAAGAGGTCCTCAACAGCGCATTAATAGGCATACATATGTATCTGAAGGAATTCCAGAGGGAAAACAGGAAAATATCTGCTTGGTCTTTCTAAACTGTGGAAACACTCTGAAGTTCTGCATAAAGTAATATAAAATGATTCTGATGTTATATTGGTTCCCAGAAAACACAATGTATAATCAAATAAACACAAGTCACAATGGATTCGGAAAATAACACAACCTTAGCTTTAGAGCATGCAAACTTTACAATAATAGTTTGTATTTCATATAACCGTTCACGAAAAGAAAGACCACCACCACCACCCCCCCAAATGCAAAATAAGGATTCCGTGTTTTGAATTAATTTCTCTAGGCACCAGCCAGATTACCACACACAGAGCACAAACTCGAGAAGCATCCAGATTTACCGCATCACTGCTGACAGGGATTCCCGTGGAGATCTGACTCTTCCCGCACTGACATGTGCGGCCGTCCCAGGCAACACCCCCAGCCACAAACAACCAAAAGCTGTCGCAGGAGATTGAGCAGGAAGGCATCCCGCAGAAACGACCGCCGTTACAGTGAGCACAACCTCGGCGGGCAGTAACTCGGCCAAATGCCCGCTTACCATCGGGTGAACCCGGACACCTCCTGGAGCAGGCAGTTTCCTCGCACACAGCCCAGCTTTCTGTCCCAGTCTGCAGCGCTGGGCTGCTGTCATACGTCCTAGCTAGGGATGATTTACTCGCTTTCTGGTATGCGTCGTGCTATCTCTCTCACTCAGCTTTGGTAGGAGAGCAAAAGGAAGACATAAACTCAACAGGTGACAGATCTGGGTTTTATCACTACATTTAGAGTCTGAGCTTAAGGTTTAAAATGTCTTTTAATCAGCTGTATTTAACAGCAGAGCACCATCCCTGTGATGTCAACGCCCAGCATGTACTTTATGCCCGAACGGTTTCTGATACTGCTATACATAAACCTTAGCTCTACCACTGCTAAAACCAGCAAGCGGTTTGACATCCTGAGCACAAAGGCACTTAAAGAGAACTGCCCAAAGGAACTCCAGCTGCTCCAGTCCCAACACGAAGTTTCAGTTTCATCATCTTTTGATTTCCCGTCCTTGCATAGTGCCAGATTTAAATTTTTATCTGATGTCCAGATGGCTGGCTCTTGAACACAATTTTTAATTACAGCAGTATAAAATTAAACCCTAAGAGTATCAGAAGTATCCTTTCTAAACATATTTGCTGGTACCTAGGTTTAGTTTCTTCATGTATTGGACACAAACCTTTTAGATACTATTGAGAATTAATTCTAAAAACAATCCATCAGAGTAACGAGAATAACCCTTGTATTAGAGAGGACCTTTCACCTTCTTGAAAACATCCCAAAGTGTAAATATTTAAGTGTTAATAAGACAACCAGAACACGCGCAGTTGAGAGATTACTTTAAACAAGAAGGAGCACCCCATCCTTCACTCGTGCCGTCAGGCCCAGGTACCGGCGCAGCCTCCCATCAGGGAGAGCCGATGGTGCGCAGGGCCGGAGGTCCACGTGCTCCCAAGGATTCCCGTTCACGTCCGGTGCCTGTACGCACTTACTCTCCTTTTCAGAAAGGCTGAAAAGGGGTACTACCCAAGATTTACCAGAATGAAGATCCTCAGCAGCGTTTAGGACCCCGTTTTACCTGGGGAACACACACACATATTCCCACCCCTTCCCGCACTCCTCCCTCAGCTCCCGGGCTAGCGCCCACTCCCCGGGGTACCTTCACCCCTCCCTGCCGAGGCCAGCGGCCAGGCACTCAGCATTCTGCAAAGCAGCTGACGATGTATCTTTAACCCGTAGAAAGCACTCGCTTTCTCCGAACGTGCCGTGCGCTTGCAGCACCCCTCCAGCGCGGGAGAGGATGCCCAGGCCCGGAGGTCGGCAGCCAGGCTCCTCGGGGCCTCACACAAACCCGGCACCTCTGGGAGGTACCGGGGAGGAGAACCAGCCTCAGCAGCCCCGCCGCGCACGGCCCCTCTCCAGGACACCCACCACCAGAGCCGGGCACCAAGCGCTTGGACCTGTCTCTGGCACCGTCTGTGCCAGGAGCAGGAACAATTCAAGAAGGCCCCTTTGCCCCTCTGGGCTCGCGCGGAGGCGTCCCTGCGAGACACGGCTGCATGGCAGGGCCGGCGCCGAAGCCAGCAGGAGCACAAGCAGCCGTGGGCAGAGCCACCGTGGTGCTGCTGGGACCTGCTAGGCCACGAGACCCAGTGTCCCCAGAACGCGGACAGAAAGTGTTTCTGTTGATGCATGGGAGGGATGGGAAGGTACCGGCACGTTTGGAAACCAGTGTCCTCAAATTATGGGCAGGTAACTCCTGGAAAGATTTTGGTGACGCTGTTTTGCTCCCTCCACCTTCCCAGCTGCTGCAACTCAGCTAGGGAAGCTAAAAATACTTTACTTTCTAAAAATTACTTTTCCATATAAGGAAAAGGTGTCATTACCACAGAGATGTTACCACACAACCACCACAGAGAGGGAAGTTGCTGTATGTAACTGCGACTGGACAGAGGGGGCCCTTGAAATAATCTTCTTGCAAAGACGAGATCATGGCTGTGGCCGAGCTCACCGGCACAGCCCGCGCCGCTGCCAGAGCCGCTCGAGGCAGGACCAGTGACCATCACCCGGGACTATCAGCCCAGACGCCTGCCAGTGTGGGGAGGAGGGAGGAGACACCCCGCTGATGGCCAGCTGGTCTGCTCTTCAGCATAGCTCCCCTCCCGCGTCCACAGCCAGGTCCTTCCCCTTCTGTCCCGAAAGCAACGCCTGACGCCGGCTTACCCGGCTCAGGGAGACAGCGGCCAGAAACAGCCTTCACGGAGCAGGCCCAGCCACAGGCGAAGCCCCAGCCGGAGGGGAGGGCCGCGCGGCTCGGGGGCACGGGGCTGCGGGGCGGGAGGAGCCCCCACAGCCGCCCCTGCCCCGGCACCCCTGCGCTCGCAGGGGCGGCCACCCCACCCAGCCCGGGGGAGCACACCTGGCACCCGTGCCGCTACATGCGCGCTCCCTTAAACTATCGGCAATACATAGATGTATTTTTTAAATCGGTACACACCAATATTCCCTCTTTTTCTACAGCAAACACCCACAGAAACCATTGCTTCATATTAGAAAGTATTCCATAAAGTGTTATTAGAGTGCCAGTACATTAATACATGATCTTGCTTATAAACAATTGATCCTGACAGACAGGACAACTATTCAGAATCCACTTCATTTCCTATCTTACTGTTAAACACAGTAATTCTTAAAAGCCGGTAATACTGCAGGTACACAGCCCTCCGGCAACACCAACAGATTCAGAACAAATCTAACAGGCTGTGTTGTTCCTTGCAATACAGAGCTGACCCCTTTTGAATTTTTCAAAGTTCAAGAAGAAAATGTAATTTGTGTGTGTTTCTGAAAGATTTGTCCTATTTTAGCACAAGGGTTTGAAAATTACAGTCCTATTGCTCTATTGATACATGAGCAGGAAAAATGCTAAAAGGATGGTATAGTGTAAATATGAGGACATCTACAGTAAGAGGATCCCTAGAGAAACAGAGAAAAGGGGTTTTTTTAAAAAAAAACAATAATCACTGCATAGAAGACTTAAAAAAAAAACCACAACCAAACCCCACAAAACATACAAGATTAATACATTCCCTGGGCAGCCTCACAGAAAGCTTGCTATTCCAGCTATCAGTAAGAGATATCAAAACAGCGCATCAGAAGTAGGTAACAGAATGGTTTTGAAATACTAAACCATCAGATTTCCAAAGCACATCATCCGTACAAAAAGCAAATGAATACAGAGTCAAGCCCCCTCTCCTCAAATGCGCGACCCTCGGCAGCTAAGCGCTGGATCTACCGAGTCAGAGCCCTCTGCGCTTCCTCGCAAGGCCAGGCGACAGAGACACCCTTCATCCGAGCTCTGAATTTTAGAGAAGGAAGAATATTATCTCCATTTACTGGACCTGGGTTTAAGACTCATTGATTTCAAGAGACTTTTAATCAGTCAAGTTTTAAGGAGGTAATCAATAACAATAGTGGCAATCATTTTAATTAATTCTTCCAGCACAAAAAGCTCAGTACACATTTCCTCATCCAGAGGAAAAAAGGGGGGGGGATACACAATCAATCATACTGTGATGAATTCCTGATAGGTCTACAGATAATGTGAGTGGGTATTCTATGCATAGGAAAAAGAGTAGGAGTTTTCCCCTTGCGTTTAAAAAGTCAACGTTAGCAAACACTGAATACGAGGGTGGAAATCAGGCTGACATTTTAAAGCTAGGTCACACCTGCTTGTACATTCATTGAAATACGTCCACTCTGCATGGAAGAACAGTTAACGTGCTCACACAGGGCACACTTAAGTGTTATTTCTTTGCTTAGTTTCCAAATGGTTCGCATGCCACCCACAGCAACAGTGTCACTTATCCCAAAAGGCAGAAGCCAAGATTGTCTTAAACTGAGCATCCAAAACCATTCGTTAAAATCCATGTCATTTGGTATCAGGTATGAGAAGTTTGAATACAACACTGTGTGAAATTTAACAGGCTTCTGGATTTCTGTGGACTCTAAAAATCCAGCAGTTCTGTCTCTGTTAGATTCTCATTCTTCAATAATTTAAACAGGCAGTCTCTCTCTCTCTTTTTTCTTTTTTTTTTTAAAAAGCATTTCTCATTCTTCTCAGTACATACAAAGCTGCCATGATAGCTTTCACGAAGTTCAAAAGGAACCATGAGATCACAGCTAGGCTATGATAAATTTCACCCATGTTCCCATATATTGGCTGCAGAAGAATTAATAAATTAAGTATTTCTATTCTCAGCAGATTAGATTGTTGAGAGAAAACAGACGCTAGGAGAGCTGGAAGTATCATTGCTGCTGAGGGCTCCTGCAATGGCTGGGAATTAATTAGGTGAGATAAGAGTGAAGATGATCATATAAAGCAATCCACATGCTTTGCTGCAGATAAAGGGGAAAAACACTGAAGAGCTTTGCAAAGTCTACCTGCTGGCACATCTGAGAATGAGCCTCACCCCAAAGCACATGAATAAAATGTGTTGGCTCGGCATCTGAGAAAGAGGTGTATCAGTAGCACTGGGAATGTCTTGTAGGACAAGTCGAATCCGCTCTTCCCTTCCCTTCATCAGCAAGAAGGGAGGCTCCTCAGTAGTATCCTTCTCATGCCCATGTGTTTGTAAAGAGCAATCAAACTACCCGTCCATTTGCCTCTCCAGAGTCTCGGGAACGGTTCTGCTCCTATCTCCTCTGCAATCACTGGTATTTACTGCCTTGGAAATCTGCATCTTAGGATGAAGCTGGAGAAGAGCCCTGGATATCCCGCTGGACCCGTTCTGGTTGCCGCTTTGATTGTCCTGTTTTGACAATATGTAGTCTCAAGAAAAAAAGGAAAGAATCAACTTACAAAGCACAGCCTGAACCTGTATTTGTAAAGATATACAGAGTGGGGAAAAAGTGGGTCGGAAGGCTAGAAGAGAAAAAAGCAGGCATGAAGTTACTTCCAAATTGGTGGGATGAAGAAAGAAACTTTGGCTGAACGAGGTTGTTTCCTGCCCAACAAAATTATATCGCATCAAGTGTTATCTCAAACATACAACACAGTTTTTATATGGAGCTTTGTTTTGCAGAATTTCACTAAAGATTTCATCTGCTAAGAGGCAGCATGTCCCACAGATAGCTGCTGCTGAAACCACTTTCCAAAGAGAAGGATTTCTCAGAATTTCAGCAGTCACGCTGGCACTAACAACCTTTGCAGAAGGTGTTAAAAAAAAAAACAAACCAGCCAAACAGCAAGAAGAAAAAATCCACAACACAACACTGAAAAAAAACCCCAATGTAAATGGGTTGTAATGTAATGTAAATGTAAATGATGTAAATCAGGAGCTGCGTGAAGTAACACATTGCTTGAGTGTTACCCCGCGTGCCAGCTTCACAAACGTAAAATAAAATACCGTATTCCTAGAAGGAAAGGGGAACTAGTAAAGGTTAATTTCTGGGCCTGGTGTTTTAACTCCAAATGAACTCTCTAAGCCCAAGTGAAAAAGGACTTGTGTGAGAAAATACCTTAGGAGACAGCGCTTGCTGCGGTGGCCGAGGACTGCGGGTCCCGTGGCCAGCAGCCTGCTCACGCCAGGGCAAGCTGAAGCCGGCACGAGTCTCCCCATTTTCTTGGAATACCTAGAAATCCCATTTTTCCCCCTTCCCGTCACCTTTGAGTTAACAGCAACAGGACTTCAAAGCCAGCTCTAAGAAATTAGTATTTTAATAATGTTATTAATGTTAATTTACCTCCTCTTGTAACCCATATTTTCTTGAGCAGGAAAGGCTAAAGGAGCAAAATCCTGCAAGTCAACATAACACAGGGACTGTCGTGATGGGGAGCGGCAGGAGGGACGCCTGTGAGCTGAAGTTCACTCTCCTGGGGGTCCTCACTCCCCTGTTCTCCGCAAGAGAGGAAGACAGCGCGACAGGAAGGCGGCCTCACCCTCAAGTACGTTAGTTTTGTCAGAACAGGTATCACTTGCACTGAAAACACTTTAATTACATTATACAAGCTCAGGGAAACAAAGCTCCATTTTAAGTGTTAGTGAACACTGCACCCTGTCACTTAAAATCCAATTTTCTGGTTAGTCTTTGCATCTCTGCTTTACCTAAAAGAGGCACACATACACACACACACACACACACACAGACACCCACGTCCATAAAAAACATATGGAGTAATGACTGTCAAACAAGCTAGCTTGCTCTCATATTTTTGTTAAAATTATTATTACAACCTTGACCTGAAGATACTGCATTCAACCTATATACATCCACGCACAGCACTTGACGAAGACAAGCAAAATACAATAAAAATATTGCACTACCAGCATAAAATTTGGTGTACCAGTTTTTAAGTTGTCCAAGAAGATGGTTCAGGAAACAAATTTAAAAAATCCACTAACACTTGCAGGTAGCTGTTAGCTGTAGTCACAACATCTTTGCTTGAAGATCAACGGGAAATCCACGTTATTTGTCATAACACCATGAAGTGTATCTGAATGCCATATATTGTGAGAGGCTCACAAGGAGTGTGGGAAAGGAATGGCAGAGTTTTTAATACCCGTGGCAAGTCCTTTACAACCAGTGATGCACCGTGACTATTTTCACAGACCACTTTTCAAGTAATTAATACATTTTGAGAAGAAAAAGTCTTATTTCAGTGAGTATCTGAAAAAAAGCATATTAATCCCTAACACATAAAGGTCTTCTCAAGACCTTAAAGGATTTGCTAAGCATAATTGTTAATACTTTGCATGTCTGCTTTGATTATGTTTGACATAGTTTCCATATGGAAACGTACACTAAATTTCATCAAGAGCTTTACTTTGTTTAAAATATCAATCCATCTAATGTAATAAATATTTGCAGATATAGGAAAACATCACCTTTGTGGGTTACCCTTATACAAAGGGGTGAGAGAATTCACACACAACTTCACTCAAATGCTTCCTATTTCCTTCCTGAATAATGCATACCTTCTTATTCTCCAACCCAATTCTGAGCTGCTTCTCTTTGAAAACAGCTATTTTTGGTTCACTATTTATATTTGTGGAAAATCCTGTTTGTTTTACTCACACTGAAAGGCTCGAGGGTTCACTGAAGTTACTCACATAGATAAAGGTTTTAGCTTATGAAATCTCTCATCAAAACAAACAAATTAAAATTATTTGACAAACTAGTGCTGGGCACAATGGCCTCATGCTAATCAGTCAAGTTACAAAAAAAAACCCCAAACCCTGCCATCTTCCTATTGCAGTCTTCCCTTGCACACAGTCACAGAGCTGCTGTGGTGTTTCATGAAAAACCACTAAATTATGCAAGAAATGGAAGCAACTATGTTAAGGCCAAAACTTAGGTTAATAATTTCAAATCATTTTAATGAAAGCTTATCATTACAAGTCCGTGTCTAACATCTAAAATACCACCACGCCACCGCGCTATCAGGAATCAGAGAAGCAAGCACCTGGACCCCCGGCTGGGAGACCCCCAAACCTGAACCTAGACCCTCTCCGAAAACAACGCCCGCTACAGACGCCGCGGTGCCCAGCGTCGCAGGACCGCAGGCAGGCTGGCCCCCACCCGTCACTCCCACGCTCCTTCCATCGCAGCTGGGAAACCAAGCAGGAACAGGGGAAAACCTACATCTCTTTGCATAAAACCATATATAAAATTACGAGGTTCAGTAGTTTGTAAACATTGAAGAGGAAGTTCAAAACACAATGAAAATACACAAATTGAGATGCTAAATGCCCTTTAAGCTTTTTGCTTACTAAATAAAAGGACGTGACAGAGTTCATCTTCCTCACTGACAGGAAGGACTGACGTTCCTATAAATGCGATACATATTGCTGCAACATACCAACTAATAAAAGTCATTCTGAAGGAAGACAACCAACAGTGATTGCATTTGGGATTTGTACTCTTTAGCTATCTGCCAGGCTTAAAAACTAGCAGAGTATTAAACTTGTTTTAAATAATATCTTAAAACCAACCCATTCTGTTTTACAAATTAAAAAAAGTCTCTTTCCAGATATGTTAGTCCTAAATGTTGTTGAACTCCCAAAATTAGCAGTTACTTGGTACAAATCCAGAAACTCGCATATTTTAATTTCCATATTATCTCCAGTGCTCTGTGACGGAGCACATCAAACGCTAACAGAAACGACTGCTCTTGCAGCGATGGGGCTGCAAGAACACTCAAATAAGTAAACAAGATGCAGCGATGAATTCCAGCAAAAGTCTGAAGCACTATATTAAATGAAAGCAGGCAATTTTTCCCCCCCGCCTTGGTTTCATGCTCTGCAATTTATCAGAGATGAGTAAATCTCTCCAAAATAAGGCAGTCTAGATAGAGGCCATTTCAGACAACCGTGCTTTTCAATTTTTATCAGTACGCTTAGCGAGCTGTTGAACTGCTTTACAACTAGTACAACATTCAGTGCCACTCACCAGAAACACCCGCAATGGCCATTTTCAGAGACCTGCAAGGAACACAGGCTTGTTCAGAACTGGATCTCGCCATCCTTAACTTTCACATCCAGAACCAACCGTATGCTGGATTCCTCTTCAGACCACGCTCATCACTAAGCAGTGCCTCCATGTTACTGGAATTAGGGTAGCACACAGGAGGTCTTGCATTGGAAGGGTGTACCCAGCAGCATGGGAAGGAACTGGGGGGTTTTGGCACTCCTGCAGGTTGTGGACACTTCACTGATGGTGCAGCTACTCACTGAAGGAATCTCACTTACATTCTCAGTTACGTTATTTAAGCAAAACACAGCATTTTATTAGAAAAAAGAGCAAAACTGTAGAACAGGCTCTATAAATACAAAACATATGTTCCAAGCACTAGATACCCTACAGCTCTGCTAACCGGGCACACAGCAGCTACTCACTTGTCAGCTGCACAGGAAATTTAAATGAGCTTTGTTAATGCCACATCTGTTGGCATTCGCTTTGCATTTTTCCACAAGGTAAAACACTTGCTGTACTCCAGGTTCTGTATCAGACACTGAATTTTAGGAAGGTTTTACAAACACTCTGTTTTCCCATACTGAGACCTTGTCGTCTCAGTGCATTTACAATGCATTCGTACTGCAAATTGTACTTGTCACTGGGCGCTCCAGGTGCCATGAGCTTAAATAATCACAAACACTATACTTAGCTCATACTCCCATTTTAGATTTCTAAATAGCTAGTAGACCTTACAGTACACTTCAGAAGTATTTATGCAACACAGCTTCAGACAAGAGAATTTCATTTTTATCCATCTTTGAAGCATAGGCAATAATAAAGGGAAGAGAAAAGGTGCAAGACAGACAGACAGAAGGGAGAGCCCTGCTCCAGGAAACACTGCCATGAAGTCTAGGCCACCCCTTCAAACCCAGCTGAGGATAAAAAGGACTGACGAGCTTTACCATCTCTCTAGTAACACATATGAAATAAAGTTCACTGTGGCAGTATTTATCACCACCTGTTCACATCACATTTTCTTGAAGTTCATTGTCAGGAGTCAGTCCCTTTCAAAATGTTGAAACAAGCTAACCAAAACAAACCAACAAAAACACCACCACCCCACCCCCCCCAAATCACCACCACCACAAAAAAAAAAAAAACACCCAACCCCACACAACCCACCAAGCCACATTTCTAAACTCAGGAGATAAATCCCCATCCCCTGTTCACTGATGTACATGGTCACAACATCATAGGAACCAAACTTCTGGTACCCAGTCCTTTGGTGCAGCCAGAGCATGGCAGAGCTGTCAGTGCAATGCCTTAGCAAAGGCAACGAAGGACAAAAATCGGGTGTGAATGAAGGGAGCAGCACTCATTTTAGGACTATTTCTGCAGATCTCTTTCAGACCACTGCAGCACATGTCCACTGTTAGTCCCAACACCGCTCCCACCGACAGGAACGGTAACTAAAAAAGCTGCAATTCAGAGTTTTCTGAACTGAAAGAAAGGTTGTAATATGGAATTGAATCAGTGTTTCAATAGCTCTACCAATATGTTAAGATAGAAGTAGCCTCTTTATTTTTTTATGACTTCCCATAGCCTACTTGGTTTATTACTTTTTTAAAGGCAAATTTGCCTGTAGGTCACTTGGTTCAGTGATCAGAGGGAAGATGTTACAGACTCACAAAACTCAGCCAAAGACAACACCACGCTAAAACAGCGGACTCACTTTCCCCCCAGTACTCGTTCAGCTTGCCTTCCACGGTTGAAGGAAGTGAAGCAGTGTATAAACTTTCCAGGAACAGGCAAAGGCAAGTTCTCTGAAAAGGCAAATCACTCCAGAGCACGTTGACCTGTGAGGAGACCTTGTATTCAGAGGTCTCGGTACTCCAAATACAGTACTCAAACCGGTATTTTCCCTCGGATACAGAACAGAGCATTTTGGGAGGAATGCAGTTTCTACCATCTCTTCTCAGAGACCTGATAACATCTATTTCCAAAATGAATTAAAGAATGCCATTTGAATTCACGGTTACTTAAATTATTTGGAAAAAGCACACATTTGGCTCCCATAGTAAGTCACAGCTAGTGTTTAGAGAGACGTGGAAAAGTCAACCAAAGTAAGTCCCCCAATTTCAAATTTGTTTTTGATGAATCTACCTACTGTCTCTTCACATTATGATTTGCTTATTGCTCTAGAGAGAAATCCTTGCACAATCCCACAGTTATTTTATGGAACCTAAGATTATACTTAAAATTATATACATCAGGTTGGGCACACGAATGAAAGGAATACATTGTTCTGAAACATCAGACAAATAGTGCAAGAAGCCCGTGAACACCTCTAGTCTATTAGCACTGACACCATAAACTTCCCATTCTTTAGCTTAAAATATATTACCAAGGGAAAAATACCCAATTTAAGCAAGAAAAAGCATGAAAAATGAAACAGAACATATGGAATAGTGTAATAAGCTGTCTGTATTAATGTCACGTTTCAGAAACATTATTGGAAATTCCCACATTAAAAAAAAAAAAAATCTTCAGAAGTTTTCCCACTTCTTTACATACTCATTTAATGAGAACAACCAGCTATTTCCATTTTCTTAAAGCTTTTAAGTTCACAGGTTTAATTAAGAGGTTTCAGAACAAGTGCTGTGAACACAAAGTAAGAACTTCAGTTCTGCCGAGATCTCCGCATAATGCCTTCGTATTTTTCAACTAATTAAAATACCACTGAAACTTCTGAAAATCCAGAGTGGCCAGAGGAATTTCCCTCTAGGATGGTACCACTCAAGGAATGTCAGTATCTGTGTATTTCAAGCACTTTAACTGTGCTTGCTATCTAACATGTTTTCCAATTTTCAACAAAAGCTGTAAGGAGCTCTAAGGAACACAGCTAAGCGATCCAAGCAGTTACAGACTCTCCAGCAAAGCTAGCTTTTCACCAACACTAAACGAAATTCACCGCAGGTTTATTCCTGCATTTGGAAGCAAAACCAGTAACAATATTCCTTCCAAGCATGAGGCTATGTAACATCAACTTTTAACTGTTTGGGGATTTGGGGGGGTTGGGGTTTTGTTTTTAGTTTTGGGGTTTGGGTTGGGAGGTTTTTTGGTTGTGGGGGTTTTTTTGTCTTTTGTTTGTTTGGGTTTTTTTAAACAAATGTCTCTTATCCAGGATATTCGCTAAGATATCTGTCTTTGTGTGACATCCCAGTGAAACGGCTGTGATTCTAAGTAGGAACACTGTCCATCCTCCTCTGCTCCAGTCCTTGTCCCCGCTTCTGAATCCTATTGCAGGAGCTGAACCTAAAAATCACAAACTATTCAGAGCTACAGCAGCCTTCTGCACATTTATGGTGCGTAGCACAGCGGGCCCCCCCGCTGCCGTCTTCAGGCTACAGCCCTGCACAGGCTTTCAGGGTAAAACCACGCCTGCCAGCCTCCAGCAGCGGATCAGAGAGACTCCTCCAGCAAAGAATTCATGTAGCTGCAGAAACGCGTTCTGTTTGCTGGTTGCTGACCACTAAGGAAAAGCAAGATGAGTTTTCCTAACGGAGATTTTGGGACCATCCACCCACAAGCTTCAGAATCGCTTCTGAACTTGAGACCATCCGTCTGCCTGCAGCACGTCCCGCCCCGCGAGCTCGCTGCTGGCGTCAGATGCGCAGCGAAGCACCCCCTCCTCCAGCCCCTGCTGACCCTGTGCAGCGGGACTCGCGCGCCCGCGCGGGAGCAGCCCGTTAGCAGGCAGAAACCAGAGCAAGGCAGAGGCGAAGCAGAAGCCCCACGGAGCGACGGACTAGGGGCAACGGAGCGCTACGTGAACCCCCCAAAGCTGGGGAGGATCAGCCCCCACGCCCTGACGAGCCCCTCCCTCACACCTCTCCTCTCTACACCACTTCATCCTGCTGCCATGCTGGAAAGCCCCTCGCACCAACAGCGGCAGCTGCCTGTCACCGCGGCAGAAAGCCCCACTCCTGAGGACTGCCGAAGCATCTTGCCTTCTCTCCCTCCTCGGCTGCCAGGCTTGCCGGGGTGGCTGGGGGAGGGCTGTCAGAGGTTGCAAAATCTGCAGGAGAACAGCCGAGACTCAAGCACCAAGCTCGGAGAGGGAACGGGGAGCTGGAGAGACAGGGCTTTAAATATCCGCAGCCCCTTTTGCCGCGACCCAGAGCATCCTCAAAACCTGCCACGTCTGCCTGCGCCGTCCCCAGCTCCTACCGAGCGACTCGCTCCCCGAGAAGCCGCTTGTGACCTAACGTGGCCGCAACAGCCTCGGCTCACACCCGCTGCCCCCTCCCCGGAGGGCTGCACACCCCTCCCCAGCGACCCTGCTCCCCCAGCAGCGCCTACACCCAGCACCCGGCAGCTCTCCGCATCAGGAAAAAAGGAGAGAGCGAGCGCTGGGACACAGCTGCGAGTTAGGTGACATTGTTAAGCCACACAGCAGCCACCTTTGAGATCAGGTGTGGAATTTTTCTCAGCAGAGGGAAGGGTCTGAACCTGCCCTGCTGCTGGAGGCGATGCTGGGCAGCCTCACCGTGCCGGGCGAGCCCGGTCCTGCCGAGCACAGCGAGCAAGCCGAGCCAACCTCCGCAACGCGCCTCCGCGGCTCAGGACTAACACCTCTGTGCAGCCCGTCGGACACGCCGCTTCTCAGAAGCGATATGGATTTTTAAGATACTGGCAGAAGCTTCACTCTTTACATTCCGACTATGCCAGATGAATTATTGCACATATGAACGGCAGGTCACCTTGCCTTACATTACCAGGTCACTGAACAAAAACGTAGAATGGAAGAGGAATACTTTCATTGCACTACAACAACATCTCTTCCCAGTTCTCAAGTCAGTTCTACGGACCAATCGTGCTTCAAGTAACAAACAGTAACATTGCAAACACAGCAGCAGATAAAACAGAAACACATAAGGGAAGCAGCTGCTCTGCTATCTAATCACTTCCCATCACAGACCTTTGCTGTTACGTCGTTTGGGGCAAGCATCATGTTCATCAGCTGCCAGTGAGCCCTGCAGAACACTGCTCTTACTGTCTCAGTCACTTGTAACTGGCTTCTGTGCTTCTACCGCCTTTCCAGTTCCGAAGTAATCACAGATTGGAATACCGTATTTACTCACTACTGAAACGTCAACAGAAAAGCAAACAAAACAAAAACCATCGGAGCTGAAAACCTGACTTGGAAACTTCAGTTTCAGCACACTAATAAAGCATATGAGGAAGCTTTCAGAAGATTTAGAGAAACTTTATAAGCCGACAGACAACGTGCATGTTTTTCCTCAAGTTTTCAGGAAAGCAGGACAGCCTTTGTTTTCAAATGCACATGTTCCAGCTCCTGGACCAAAGTCTCTCTGCAAAGCATTTGGAAATGGTCTATGTCCATAACAGAAAAGCAGATAAAAAAGGAATGATGATTTGCCACAAAAAGATGAACTGGGAAGTCGGCAGTCGCCTTCTGCAAGTGCTGGAAAGCACCAGGCAATGGCATCAGCAACAGAAAAACAAGATTAAAAAGAGAAACGCGTAATGTCTGGCTGCAGAGAGTCACAGGCTGTTTGGGGTTGGCAGGGACCTCTGGAGGTCACCTGCTCCAACCCCCTGCCAGAGCAGTGTCACCCAGCGCCGGGACCAAACAGCTTCCGAATACCCCAAGGATGCAGACTCCACAGCCGCTCCGGGCAGCCAGCGCTCGGCCACCCTCGCAGCACAAAGGTGTTTCCTTACGTGCTTTTCTTGCATTGCTCTGAACGTAACATAGAGCAAACCTTTTATCTGCTTAATACGGGTTTTCATTATACAACACTGAATATTCACATACAAATGAAAAACCAATTAGTTTGGCAAAAGTTTGTTATTTAAAGCAACACAATCAAGCAAGTCTTGCACCAAAATTCCACCTAGTTAGTCGAGGGTATCTCCCTTCACCTGGCTTACACAGCCCTGTCTTCACCGATCCTGGCATACATTGTATTTTCCACACACTCCCTTCAGTAAGGCTATAACGGCACTGACAGCCTGTAAGAACAAGAAGATCCACACAGCGTCAGATCCTTTCCCGCTTTTTCCTAAATTCTATTAAAGATCTTTGTTTGTTGAGATAAGCAAGAGGTTCACAGTGGTCATAAATCACAAATACTTTAAGATTTAGAAAGGATAGCTGAAGGGAAAAGGCTTTGCTTCCTTTTTGCTAAAAATTGCTATCCCACAAGACAAATGAGAATTGACTTCACGGTCTCGCAAGCAGCCAAGCCTGGATAAGGTCTGTCCTTCCAGCCCAGCAAAACAACATTGCCAGTTCATGAAAACAAACTTGCTTTAGCAGAAGATTTTTGGGTCACGTCCAGTTCTCTGAAGTGAGTGGGTTGGTCCTATCATACTGTTCCACCCAGTTCTTGACTCCTTCATACGCCTGGCAACATCTGAAGTTAAAACTAAATTAAAAAAAAAAAAAAAAAATATATATATATATAGCTCTTCCATTTTTTCCTCCAATAAAAAGTGCGATAGGAATTCTAGACCAACACTTTCACTTTGAACAGCTGGTTTTTTTAAAAAACATTTTGAATGGTGAGGTCAGGGACACAAACAGCCAATGCTTTTGTCAAAAGGAACCTTCTTTGTGCAAATCTTCTGCAATAAGGGATCCAACGACAGCTGTCTGCCCAACATTACACATAAAGGTCTTCACTGCCCAGTTAGTCCAAGAAAAGCAGTAATTCTGTCCCTAAATAAACAAGAATTCTGAAGTAATTAAAATATAGCTAATGCTGGCTGATGGTACTTAATGAATACAGAATTCCCTCAAGTGATTTTTGAACAATTTCTTTTAATGTTTGGTTGACACGTAAATGAACACTGCCAAAGAGTTCAGCATACATTTCTGAGATGTTCCTATGGGAAAACTAGTTTTGCTTTTCCCACTGGGATTGGTAAAGCTTCTAAAATTAGAGAGTTTGCCACACCAGAAAAACAAAAAAGAACTTCAAAACAAGCTCCCACGGGATCACTTAAAAGGCTTTAACAAAGGATTTCAGCCTTCTATCCTGCTCACAAAGCCTGCCTGCCGCTCACTGTTCGTCCACTGCAGTGCTAGGAGAGCCAACAGCACGGTACGCAGTCGCTCCAAAGAGCCCATCCATTAATATGCAGTGGCTTGCCGATACATTCAAGGGCAATAAAAAAAAAATAAATCTCTCTTCAAGAATGCAATGGAAACTGGAAAACGAAGCGAGAACAAGTAGAGACAGCTCTACCTCATGCACAGTACAACAAACGAGTCTTGGATACGGCGTGTTCCCATGGTACTTAATGCCTGTGATCAGCCGCTCCTCCTGCGGTGTGCTGGTGAAGCCTTTTAGTGAGATCTGAACTTTCTAGAGAAAGGTGACGTTACTTAACATCCTGTAAACAGTCTGTGCAAGCATTACCAAAACGCAGGCTGAGACGGAGCATCTTTCCCTGCTTTTATTTACTCCTGTAAGTAAAGAGAGACCTTTTCTTTTAAAGTCTATCTAAAAAGCTAGTTTTGTCATTCATTTGAGCTTGCATAAGCCAAAGGAACCTCTCACTAATACAGATAGCTTGTAGTAACTAAGCCTTTGTTTAGCCAGGAACTTCTCCAGTAATAAAATGTGGTGCATGCCCATACAAGCTGTGCTGAAATCAGTACGTGGCACTTCTCTGCCTTCCTCAAACTAAAGTGGAAAGAATGAGCCATCACCCTGGGTCTCAGCCATGACCCACACTGCCTGGTTACCCCCGACAGCTCCCCGCTCGACTCGGGCACGCAGCCTTTCAAGACGGAAACATTGCACAGCCTGCTCCGGCTGAGGAGCTACTCTCACCTGCTTGCATACCATCACGGCCCTCCACCTTGCCATCTTCAACTTCATAACCTTCATAGCATCCTTCTAAAATCCTCCGATGTTCGGAGGGAGGACCGGGACGCCGTGTCCGCAGCCTGCCACAAGCACAGGAATGCCTTCGGTGGCAGTTTGAGGTGCAGTCGTCTGGGGAATCTGGTGCTGCTTGCCTGGGACGGCGCAGGATGCTTGTGGCTGAACACAAACTGAACCCTGATTTCCAGAACCTAGACCAGCGTTCCCACCATCGAACCACCCTTCCTCCTGATAATGACTGGAAAACACCTTTTGCCCTGAAGCAGTTACTTTTTTCTCCAGGTTGTTTTGGTGGAGGGACAGTCCGGGCAGTTGCTGCACAGCTTCTCTAAGAGCAGGCACGTGGTCCCTCTTTGAACTGTGGCGATTACCGGTGTCCCCACGCAGCGATCTGCAGCCGTGAGCTCCACAATCTAACGCTCTATCAGTTACAAACTTGTACTTAATTTAACACCATGTATTTTGTGTTGCCAAGAACACCACCCAACCAACCTTGTTTCAGTGCCATTCAATGTACTTTACTCCTACCCCCCTGAAAAGAGAAGTGCATGGCTTCTGTATGTGCATCAGCAAACCATTACAAATTAACATTTTTTAGTTCTGGCTCTCTGAAGACGGAACAAACGTGGGTTTCTCCCAGTGACTGAATGCCGTGCTGCTAGCACTTCTGGAGCTGTGGATGAACAGCAAGCAGCAGACAGGCTTTGAAGACAGTAGGCAATTCCAGGTTCTTTTTTTAAACTCTTTACAAACAGGCTTCCGCAGGAGGACTGAGGGCTCCTGCCCCTCAGCCGAGCGCCCTGTTTGGTTCTGCAGGGAAGGGAAAGATGGGATGGCCCCCTTTGCTGCCGTGCAGCGCTCCCTGCTCACACGGCTGCTCCTTCTCCGCTCGCCTCGCTGCCGCATCCCCTGGCCACGCCAGCCGCTCGCTCCCGACCACACCAGGCTGCTTCCCTCGGTGCCTCAGGGGGGACAGGCCCTCTGGATCCCGCAAGGCCATGGCCCAACTCCCGGAGCCAGACCCCTCTGCAGGTCGCTGTCACCGAGGCCCGGAGCCGCAGGCCTCGGGAATGGCGGGAGGACACGACAGCCGAAGCCTCTGCCGGCTCCCGCGGGGTGCGGTGGGAGAGGGCGAGCGAGACCAGGCCCAGAGGCAGCTTGCCCGGGCACTCGCCCCTGGCCAGGGGTCCTCCACGCCCAAGGTCAGGGAGCTCGTTTTATAGAGGCGCAGCCTCCCCGAAATGCGCTGGGGCGAGGCGCCAACGGTGGAGAACCGGACTGCTGGCGCGGCCTCCAGCACGGACACGAGGAGCGGGCAAACACAGGAACATGCGTTTGCCTCAGAAACGAGAGCACCTGCGTGTAAGAGGGATCAGGGCTTCTCCTTCTTGAGCAACACCTCACTCCTCGGGTTAACCGGAGTTAACTCGGGTTAACCAGAGACCTCGGCCAGACTGCTGACCTCTCCCTCGCGCCCAGCGTCGGCACCAGCCCCAGCCCCACCAGGCACCACGGGCAGAAGGCAGACCCACACGTGGCACCACATCACCGTCGCCTTGCTGCTCCTTCTCCACCACTTCTTTTTCAGCTTAAGGGTTTTTTTCTACCCCTGCTACAATTCCACGTCACATTAAAGCCTCTCCTTACAAGAGCTTCTGACTGCAAACTGTATTAGAAAAGAAACTGAGATGAAACCAGGGAAAACTGAGGAGACGGAAAAGGTAGGGACAGCAGGGCACTTAAAAACATCTATTTAGCACGGAATATAGGTGGGATAGCTTTCCACTGATTTGGCAAAAGGTGACAGAAAAGACCAGAAGATGATCTACCGAGCACAAACCAAGAAAATCCTTCCAGTCACAAACCCCGACACGAAATGGAAGTTCCTCCCGTTGCAACTTCGCATTTGTAATTGCATCCCTCAGTTGTATCACCTCAAATTACAAGCACACAGGTCTTACGCCGAGCTAAAGCTTGGCAAATATCTAGGTATCAGTAACAGTCATACCACCTAAAAGCTGTTTGAACCGCCACGTAACCTACCTATACCATGAGAGAAAACTTGCAGTGTTGTCATGGGTTTTTTAATTACTTTCTTAGCTTTGATTTTCTGCTTTCAAGGATATTACCTGTTAAAGCTGACTGACTCATGAAGACAAGTGCTTAACAACTTGAAGACATTAATGAAAACAATCTATTATATCTGACTTCAAAATATCATATAAAAGCAATGATCGCTTTCGTTTGCTGTCAATAAATGCTTTAACATCTTTTCCAATAACATATTAAAAAAGAAAGTGATTAAATAGTACATTTACATTTAAAAATGATGCACAAATAATGAAAATAGTGCTGAAAGTGTTGAATAACTACTATACACTATTGGAAAAAAAAGGCAGCAAAAGAAACATTTTACTTTTAATACTCGCTCTTCCCCAGTGTGATGATTATTGTGCTTAATCTGACCTTTTCCACAATATGAAGTAACAGATTTCCCTGGAACTTTCATCGGGGAAAGACTCCTCGCCACTTCAGTAATAAAGACGCAAAAAGGATGCTGAATGACTCTGTGATAGGCGAGTCAAGCAGTCACCAGAGGCAGAAAGTCTTGTTTTTCTGTGACCACTTCCTATTCTCTACCCAGAGAGTGAAAAAGATGGTTAGAAAATACCAAATAAAGTATGAGACTATGCTAATGTAGATATATTTTGAGAACTTCCACATACCAAAAGCATATGACTGGCTTGCAGCCAGACCTGCCTGCCTTTTCCCTTTTTCTCCAAATTACGGTAAGAGTTTAGGGGCAGAGGACAAGGTAAAGCTCCGACCAAAGTGGCTGGTCTGCTGTGGCGGGGGCGGAGAGGAGACGACTCCCAGGGCGCGTACTTAAAGCCAGTCTGTCTTCCAAGGTCGTTCAGTCATTTGATTTCCTCTTCTCGCGTGGATGCCAAGGAATGGTGTGCTGGTCTACGCTGGTGGAGAAGAAGCTTTGAGTTTAACCTCGTGAAATCGCCTCTTCAACAGAGCACAAGACGCTCGTTGCATTAAAGGCAGCGCAATGACCTTTCCAAGTCCAAGATAAAGCTCCACGTGGAAAAGTTTAGTAACACTGAGGGAGTTACTTCACTGGAAGTACGTTGTCCTGGCTCTGTCTTTAACACGCTCGTTACCCGGCGCAGCCCCCGGGACGTGCATTAATGCATCGGATCCCTCTCACAGGCATTCAATCCCTGCTGCAGCCGAACAGCTCCTGCTTTAAGGGGCAAGGAACAGCGTGTTCAGGGTAACCAAACCGCCTTCTCGACGGCTTTTGAGGCACATGCAGGACTGCAAATGAAAAGGCTACTTTTCTCGATGACATCCTCACTTTAAACAATAAATGAGGAATAAGGGCAGAGCTTTCAGGAGGAGGTAAGTATACACAGTACGAGGAAGGGACAGAAAGCGTTTGAGAGAAAAAAAAGGAAATACGTTTGCAGGGGGTGGAAGATACAAACAGTATGATGAAATAAACAACAGAAAAGGGGAAAAGAGAAAAAGTAAACAACAGATCAGCCTTTTAGAAAAATCACGAAATCTGAGGGCTTGTCTGGTATTCTATGCGCAACTCCCTTTGAAGTCAAATTCTGTGGTAAGAAAATTTATGATGAGAACTTTGAATCAGCAACAAAACTTTTAAAATTTGACCCTTGTGAGAGTTCTCGTACAAGCTAATAAACTAACAGATTCACATGTAAAGCATTCTTCCTACGGTATCCTACTCCCATTGCATAATTTCATATTCAAATATTTTGGGAATTAAATCCTCTTAAACCATCACACTGATAGCCCACAAATTGCCAGTGTAACTCTATTCCACCAGCTATAAAACCACATTAACAGAAAACTTTTAATTATATTATGCACTTTGCCACTATTACTTCCTCATATAAACATGTGCTCTTGCTGTTAACGATAAAACTTAATCAAAAGGAGAGGAAAGATGGTCTACAAGATAATCTTCTGAGTTTCCTGCTTAAGGGAGGCTAAACACTGTACAAGCTCCTAATTAAAACTCTTTTGCTCAGAGAATTGTAAAAATATCTGCTAAAAATAAAGTTTGCTACAGTTTGTTAAAGAAGAAAGTGATTTTTTTAAGCATACACCTCCATCTTGGAAGAAAAAAACCACTCTCTGTGTTGCCTGTACTATTACTGCTCCCATCAACTTCAGCAAATTAGAAAAGAGCTTTTACATTTTACAAGTATGCGGGTGCACAGTAACGTGTCACTGCTTTACCGCACGGCTGCTTCGGGTCTTGATCCTCATTTGTACTTGAAAAGGGAATTTGCTCTGCAGCTCACTCTCAGCTGCCACCACTTGCTGTACCTTGCAGGGTACAAGGGAAGGGCCGGGCGCGAGCAGGACCCGTGCAGTCACCGCACAAGCCCACGGGGGACACATGCCAGGCCACGGCACAGAGCCGGGCCCGGGGACGCTGCCGAGCGGGTGCGCTGGTTACCAATAACCCTGCCGGCACTCACTGGGGTGCCCTCCCTGGCCTAAGCTCGGGATGCCGAGAGCGGAGTTACTTGGGAAGCTGACACCTAGGAAGCTATAAATCAGCACGAGTCTTTAGATCTTCGTCAAGCAGGCTGCGAAGGATTTAAGACCTTGTCAAAACCGCATGCTTGCGAGTGCATCACTCTTGCTGTACTTATCTGACACTATCACCTCCCTAAAGACTAAATGAAGACAGAGCTACGGACTGGTACAATCCTCCCCCCAGCTATCCTACGGTTTTGTCAAAGCGTGAGTACCAACAGCGGCAAGTTATCCCCGCGTACCTGGAAAATGCACTTCGGTAAGAAAGGCCCGCACGGGCACTGCTGCCGGCGCAGCCCCACCGTGCCGCCTGGGCCACTCCAGCCGGCCACGCACACGTCCCCACGCTCGTCCCCAGCCGCAGGAGTAAAAGAAAACGAGAGGCGGTGAAGGAGTTTCAAACCAAAACACCTTTTCACAGCAGCAGGTTAAGAACCACACACCAAGCGGGGGCTATTGGCAGCCAGACACCATCACATTGGGCCACCACTCAGCTTTGTTCAGTTGCACATCTGGGCCAACAGCTGTATCCTGCTGGTAACGCGCTACCAGCCATTTCATTCTCAACATACAACAGATCCCTCAATTAATAAAATACCTTTTTTTTCCCAAATGCATAAGCCTTGCAAAGGGTAACGAAACAGTTTTCTCCTCCCCATCGTCATTTTCACGTAGCTCAAGAAGTTTTAGGTACTACCAAAAACTCCACTCTACCTCAAAATTTTACCTCCTGCAAAGGGGGTTTACGACAGAGTAAAACAAGAAAGACTCTCCTAAAAAACAGCATAAGCATGAGTACAGCAAAAACTGTAAGAAAAACATTGATTTGACATTCTGCCATAGAAAACCAACCAAACAGAAGGCAGCAACAATGTTTAAGAAGTTACTGATGGTACTCACACAACAAAAAATTAAAACCAGAAAGAGGACACCAAAGTAACCAGAAAGTAGAAAGTGAGGAGTGCAGAAACAGATAAAGAGAAATTAGAGATTACTTATTTTTAGGGTTCCCATAATAGAGAACACTGAAAAATACTTTTTTGTTGGCCTTCCACGTTATCGCTCAAGAGTATGTATTCCTAAAATGGAAGTCCTCAGTGCGAGCGCGCAACTTTACAGCGTCACAGAAAGCAAGGCGAGAACAGCCCGGGGCTCGGGGCAGCGCCCTCGGAGCTACCCAGAGCTGCCGGGCGCAGACGGGAGGGCACCCGGGAGGCCTTCGGGCCGGCCAGGGCTCCTTCACCACCTACTCGCAAGCGCTGGGGAGCACCGCGAAAGCAGGAGTCTGCTCCAAAGGACGTGAAGGCAGACCAGGGCCCTGCTCGCTCGTCCGCCTCTGCCCCTTCCAGCACCCGGGCTCTGTCCTGCCCCGGCCGGCAGGCAAGCGCTGCTCCCCGGCCCCCAGCCCCGGCCAGCCCCGCGGCTCCCCCCACGCTTCAACACTCGCAGGAACAGCACCTTTATCCAGGCGCGACTGCTCAGCTCTCCCTTCCGCTCCAGGTAACGCCAACGCAGCCTGACAGTAAGGATGGAATAAGTCTCTCTCAGCAGTGAAATAACGGGGTTTTTTTCAAAAATCACAATGAATCAAACATTATCTTTCACTCAGTCCAGTAGCTACGATTTGAAGAAAAGAGTGCTTTGACTTGCAACCTGCTAGCCTTAATACTTACTGAGAAATCAAAGCCTAATTAATACATTTTCCATCCTACCACATTTGAAATATTCCACAAAATTCAAATAATTATTTGTGGGGGGAAAAAAAAAGAAACAGGAAAACAAACAAACCAACCAACCTACCCAAAGCCAAAAACGCCCTTATCGTTATCACCTAATATCAGCTAAGCCCACAGATATCTAATATCAAAATAAAACTACACCCACTGTCTCAGGATCAGAAAATTAAGATCAGGTGTGATAGAGACATCTACACTGTGATCCCCACCCATCAGAAGAGCAGGCTGTTTTTAAAAATTATTATGGGAAGTATTTCTACTTCAAATTCAATTGACAGACTTCAACTCTTAACAGAAGTAAAGGATATTCCAAGTTCACACTCAGAATTAAAGCAATAAGCGTACTTATAGTAATGGTAACACTACAAACAGGACTCGGAACAAGAAATTCCACCCCTGCCCTCTGTGTACTGTACGAGAAAGAGACTTTCACCCAAACGTCGAGTAGGTTACGGCCACTTGGGAATGTGAACGCTTCCTGCCCTACCTCGGCGCTGTCCTCCGAAGGCATTTTGTGCAGTCAGAGAAATTACAGGTAGGACAGTAGTGCTGTCAGTACCCTGGCACCACACAGCAGTGCCCTAACCTACTTTCTCCCCTCCTTCTTTTTTAAATTAATAAAATTACATGTTCTGTTTAGCTTTTACCTTTCTTGTCATCATTACACTTCTATTCTGGGCTAAGTGTGTCCTGAGAATTTAAGAACTGCATCGACCTCCCATTAGAGAAGAGCCACGTACATGCAGTGGTATGAAGACAGAAGGAAACATTTTCAGAAGTACCTACCTGACTTAGGCTCATGTATCCCAATTTCAAAGGAAATTGGAACAAATGAACTATTTTCCAACCCAAGCAGAAATGCCGGAACTTCTATGGCTAGGTCTGCTGGACGTGTTGGAAATCTTTACCCTAGAGATCTACACCCAGAGGTTTAAACAACATGGATTGTTAAAGCCACCTAAAACTGAAACAGAGGAAGGCACAATTTTCAAGTGTGAGCACTAAGGTGGTTTTTTCAACATTTGTGACTGCATGCAGCTAAATATGCAAACAGTAACAAAACTTCTGAGACAACAACAAAAACTGAATTGCAAAGATCTCCATCTGCCTCCATCCCGCAGAAATAGCCAAAGCTCCTTTGCTGCGCTGACAACGGAGCACGCGGTGAGGGAAGTTCCTCCGTTACACACGGTCCCACAGCCTCTCCGAGACAGGAGACGGGAGGGATGGAGGCAGGGGCAGAAAGGCTGCGGGCCTTCGCTGCAGACGGGCTTGGGACCTGCCTGAACTGAGGCCAGACGTGCCTCCCGCCACGCGTGCCTGTGCCTCTGCAGCCCAGCCCGCCCCGCTCGCTGGCCAGCGACACGCTGCGTGCAGGGGCCGAGCGATCCCGCAGCGAAATCCAAACGTTTCCTCGCTGACGTACTCTCGCTCGGCACGACAGGCTCCCGACCCTGCCTGAAACCCTCCTGAGCAGCATCCCGCAGAAGCGGCCCGGATCGCTCGTGAGCCCGAGGGTGTCCTCAGAGGAGCTTTCCACGCGTCGGCCCGAGGCATTTCATTGCAGGTGTCAGTTCGACTTTCTGCCGGTCACCCACGCGTGGCCCTCGGGAGGACGCGCTCGTGCCGCCTGCCAGCTCTCACGGGCCCCAGCACCAGCTGCGCACACTTGACTCCCAGGTTTTTGTCCCAAGGAAGAACAAACAGCATTAAGCTGTTCAAAAGTAACTGAAGAGAATGGAAAGGACAGAGCAGACAGGAAAAAGAGATGGCACACTGAAGCAGTTAAAATCCTACACAGTGAGAGCAGCGAAGTGCCGGGCAGGTTGATTTTGTGGCCACCACAGCAGCAGGCTCGTTGAAGGGCAAATGCGGAGTTTTGTCAGTGCAGACAGAGGAAGCAAAGAAAGCAAGGAAGCTGGGGAGGGCGAGAAAGAGGGAGAGGCCCATATCACAGAACGGTTTGGGTTGGAAGGGACCTTTAAAGACCATCTAGCCCAACCCCCTGCCACGGGCAGGGGCATCAGAGGAGAGAAAAAAAGAGAAAGAGTGACCCACAGGTAACCTGAACTCCATCTTCTGTTGTAGCAAGAGTATACTGTGATAAAAACCAGGAAACGTTTATACAGCAAGACTAACATTAAATGCTTAAGTAAACACATACGTACCAAAAATCATATGCATTCATATTCATGAGATGCACATGTTCATGAAACTTTGAAGAATATTTGTAGATCTAATACTGCATTAACGTTTTTAATGAAGCAGCAAAACTACTCGAGGAATGAAACAAACCCAGCACAGTCCCTCCTCACTGTTAGCATGTTTATTCATGAGCTCCCAGGTCAGCATTGCAACAGGGATATGGATGGCTGGCAGGAGCAAACCAGTATGTTATCGTAACGTGCTTCTGGCAATCGGAGAGCAAAAAAAAAGCAACTTTCTCCTTTTTGCAAAAGTATGGCCAGGTCAGCAATACCAGTGATCTAGGAAAGACTCTCCCACTCAGACAAACCTGTCTACCAAAGATATTTTAAATTATTCTTCTATAAAATACTGGTCTCAACTAAAGAGCATTTGCACGTCCAGCATGTGCCGGCCAAGTGAACAGTGCTCACACAAAACACATCTACAGTGCAAATCGTGCTGTTGCCCCACAGTAATGCTCAGGAGACAAAACCGGAGAACAACAAACCAGAGAAAGGTTCATCGTGGAGCCAACCCGGGAGGGTTTGCTGGCGTGGAAAGGGGGAAGCAGAACCCCCCCGCAAGAGCGCAGCCCCGGGGGGGCCGGGCTGCTCCAGTGGCAGGAGACCCGCGTCACCAGGACCCCCCGCCCGGAGCCAGCCTGCCCACGGCAGCCCTTCGCGTGGGGCCCTGCCCCGGAGAAGCCTCGCCAGCAGCTTGGCGTGGGAACGCTTCCCAGAGGGCCGCTGCCCCGTGATGGTCACATCCCCGGAGCAGGAGAAGGCAGGACTGCGTTCGTCAGGACACGCAGACCCACTGTCCCGTCCGCTCGCGGCTCCTGCGCTGCGTTGTAAAAATGTGTGTTGTTATGCTACACCAAGGTCTAGCAAAATCTGACTAAAAATTGAGTGTTTCATTAAAAGTGTGTATCACTATCTGAAATCAGAAATGGAAAAAGTGGAGTAAAGGAACTGGAAATGGTTTTCCAGCCCAGCAGAGGTGAAGTCTATCAAAGCAGGAGTCCTCGTTCGTAACTGAATCACCTCAGGTCACAGCAGAGAAACTCATTCCACAATTGAATAGGAGGAGCCCAGCAAACAGCAACAGCCACTGACAGCTCCAACGAGTAACTCGAAAGCTAAGTCCACAAACCAAGCTAATGTCATCGTTATTGTGCCTGAATTTCACCAGCATCACTCCAGAAACCCGACTGGGCAGTCGCCAGTCATGACTCCAACAGCAACAAACCAGAAGCGCAATCACGAAAGCTCAGACCAGTCTTTCCATTCCCCTCCCTGCAGTGGAACATATCCAAATAAGCCCGGGTTTGTTGCCGTAGAAAACTAATTTTTCATCGCAAGGGAGTCGCTTGCCAGAGCAGAAGCGTTCTCCTCTTTGGTCATGCCGAACGATAAACAACAAACACGCTTCACCTTCTCGGGAATGCCAGCGAGTCTCAAGCACTAACTAGGAACAACCAGGAAATCGCTCGGTCTGACAGCACAGGATTTCTTCAGCGACAGTGCTCCGAAGCGTCCGCTTTTACCCCCTCAGCCGAAAGAGAAGGCAGGAGAGCGCTTGGAACCACAGCGTTTGCCACGGGAGGCAGCGGGCTCAGGTCAGACGAGGGTATCATCGTTAGGCTCTAGCGATGGTAACAGGAATGCACAGCAGTAATTACCTGCACAAGTCCTACCGCGCGGCTTCGCTCACCAAGAGATACTGCACAAGCCTAAGGCCGTAGCCATGGAAATTATTATGAAATGAGTATTTTCATAACGTTCATTTAATGTGAACTGACACATTTAGGTGTCAAAATAACTGCGGTGACAATTTGTCAAAGTTTACTAACCTTGGTGAAAACATGAATTGCATCCTTTGACTGCACATGTATCAATCAAAGCGTGTATTTTAGGTCAGCCTTCAAGACGGAGAAAAACAAACCAAACTTTGAAGAGTGGGGGAAGCACGAAAAACAACCACGCGGCTGCTCACTGCAGCGCACCTAGTGATGTGTGCACAGGGCCGGCGACGAAGCAGAGCCAGTCCTAACGCACCCGGCAGGAGCAACACGCAGCCCGAGTCCGGCCCCAGCTCCCTGCTAGGCGTACACCGCTTCCCAAACTGCAAACTCTAAACACTCCCTTCACGGTACGCGACCTGCCCGTATTACTCAGTTCCAGGAGTGCTTCGCCGCTGACTGCAACGGCTCCAGGCTTCACCGGGGCGCAGCCAGAGAGGTTTCGAAGCCCAGCTGCTGCTCCAGGTACTTGTGAATATCTGTCTTGATCCACGCAAATTTACAAGAACGCGTCCTTCTCTGTACTTCACTGCTAGCAGCACCAACTGTTGCACTCCTCTCATTCGCAGCGACGAGACACACTCCAAATGTTTATCTGAATACACCACGCCAAACAGAAATTAAATTGTATTTTCGTGTCACAACGCGCAGAGCCCGAGGAGGAAAGCCTGGGGGTCAGCCGAGCCGCAGCCTTCGCTGACGGCTACGGAAGGAGCGCGCCGCGGCAGAACCTGTCCCCCCCGAGACCAGGGCCCCCCAAGTTCCCCCTCCGACATTTCGGACCCCTCAAAGCCACAGCCAAGGGACCGGAATCACCGGGTCGAAGTGACACCAGACGGCGCGACCAAAACCGACCACCACAACGAAGGCAGGCGCGCTCGCGACACAAGGCTCTCCCCGGGAGGATGTTTCGCCGCCGGCGGCGTATCCCAGCGCCGTGCTCCGGGCTTCCAGAGGCGGCAGAGCCCCCCCCCGCCCCGGCAACCCCCCGGCGCACCGCCCGGCTGCCGGGGACACCCCCCCCGCGGCGGGCAGCGCTGCCCGCCGCCGCCGGCACCTGAGGCCGGCCGGGACCGGAGCGGGCGGGACGGGGCGGCAGCCGCGGGCGGGGGGCGGCGCGGCGGCGCTAGGACCGGCGCGGGGCGGCGGCCCGGGAGGCGGCGCGGCGGCGGCGCTGCCCGCGGAGACCCCAGCGCCCCCCCCAACCCCCCCGGCGGGGCGCGCGCGGCCGCGGTACTTACGTCGTCAAAGAGGGACCCGACGTTGGCCGTCACCAGGAGCACCCCGGCGCCGGCCGCGGCCCCCTTCACCGCCATGGCGCCGGCGGCGGGCGGGCGGAAGCGCGGAGCGCGGCCGGCAGCGGCGGCGCTGCGGGGAGCCCGGGGGCGGGCGCGGGGCGCTGCGGCGAGCGGGGCGCCTGGCCCGCCCCGTCAGCGCGGGCAGGCGGGCGGGGGGCGCGGGCGGCGGCGAGTCCTCCCGGCGCGGGCAGCCCGCGGACATCCGCGCCGCGGCGGGCCGGCCGCCCTGCGGCTGCTGCGGGGCCGCGGCGCTCAGCGCTCGCCCGCCGCCGCGCTGCTGCCGGGACGGCTCCCGCCGGCGGAGGCTGGCGCCGGGCCGCGGCGCATGGCAGGTCGGCGGGACGGGACGGGGCGGCTGGTGTCGGCGCGGCGGGGCTGGTCTCGGCGCTCCCCGGCGGGGCTGGGCGGGCGCTGCGCGCACCGCGCTGCTGCCGCTACGGCCGCCGCTCCCGGCTCTGGCGGCGCGGCGGGCGGGCCGGGCTAGGGCTCTGCGCCCGCGACGTCACAGCGGCACCGCGCGGCTCTTAAAAGGGCAACGCCAACCCTCGGGAGGCAGCCAGCGGCGCTGTCCCGCGGCCCGGCCGCCGCCGAGCCCCGCTTGCCGCCGCCGTCCCCGCGGAGAGGGCAGGGCCGGGCGGCCGCGCCGCCGCTCCCCGAGCGCCGCCCGCCGCGCGGGGCCGGGCCCGGCCGGGCCGGGCCGGGCGGGGCGAGGCGGGGCGGGGCGGGGCCGGCGGCGGCGCTCACCTGCGCGGGAGCGCGGCCTGGCGCGGCCGGGGCCGGGGCCGGGGCCGGGGCGGCGGGGCTGGCAGGCGGGGGCCGGGGGGGCGAGGCCCGGCGGAGCATCGCGCGGGGCTGCGGCCCGTGCGGGTCGAGCCGGGGCAGGAGCTCGCCTGTGCCCGGGCGCTGCCTCCTGCGGGGGGACCGGCCCTTCGCCCCGGGGCGCGGCGGCTGCCGGGGCCCTGCCCAGGGCGGCCCGGAGCGGCGCGGCTGTGGCGGCCTGGCAGGAGCGGCTGCGGGGGGGCGGGTCCGCCGGCCCCTCCGGGCAGCCGGGGGGTCTCCCCGGGGTCTCCCCTGGAACGCCCGGTGGCTCCGGCAGCGGAGCGCGGCTTTGGCTCTGCCGGTGCGACCCGTCGGGCCGCGTCGCAGCCAGCCCCGAAGCGCCTCACGTGCGAACCCGGGGGTACCGGCACCGAAACCATACCCAGCGCGTTTCCCCGTCCTGCGGGGCGCACCTGAACGCTTTTGGGAAACGCCTGTCAGTGCCCCCGGCGCGGGCAACCCACGGCGCTGCAATAAGGCTCTGTCGTAGAGCGCGGAAATAAGACAGTTATTAGCGATGCTGGACAAGCTGCCGTGTGCCCCAGCAGGATCCCGACGTGTGGAGGAGTAGGTTGAAATGGTCTGTACAGAGCCTGGGAGTGCACCAAAGTAATCTTCAGCTTACAAAAACACCCTTTGTCAGAGGAATCTTTTCAATAACTTTGCTTAAGAAACCGGAGGAATGATAAATCAGCTTTTGCTAGGCTGTGCAAAATAGTTGGCTCCTGAGATTATCTATATTTCATGGCTGATTAGTAATAGGAACAAAATGTGCAGAAGCTCATATTACAGGGCTTGCCGAGGTTTACTGAGTTTCAGGGCTGGGGAAGCTGTTGTCCAACGAGCGCGTAAATGATACCAACAGAGAGGCACCGAGCAGAGCACGGAAGATGGGAAACCCAAACTAGATTCAAGAGCAACTGCACAAATACACAAAACTGAGGCGAAAACAAAAGGCGGAGGCCGATCTGGGGGTACTGAGGCAGAAAGCGGGCTGGTGAGGAGCGTCCAACGGGTGACACGCTGTAGTCGGGGTGAGAAGGGAAAGCCAGACCTCCGGCTCAGGTCGGTTCCTCCCGCGTGCGCCACAGCCGCACAGGTCCTGCTGAACGCCGCGGTGTGCTCACCACAGTCACCGCGATGCCGCACAACCAGCGTGGCGCCTCCGGTGCTGCCATCGCACGCCTGCAGTGCGGAGGCTCAGAAACCGGGCACAGGGCTTGGGCCGGGGCAGACCCTGCCTCGCAGGGTGTCCTGTGCTTTACGGGACAGTGTTTCAGAAACAGGGGCGAGGAGAGGGAGCAGAATCGCCCAAGTCATGGATCCCAAGGGGTCCGGTGCCCCCTGACAAGCCGGGGCAACTAGAAATATGCACAGGGTGAAACAGCTTGAAGCCATGAGAAGAGCGAGCAATGGCAGCAGATGCCCATGTCTGAAAAACCGCTACTTGATAAAGGAAAGGCAACGTTATTCTCAGTATTCAGTAGCAAAAATACTGCTAAGTATTACTGACCCGGGGAAGCATCGACTTCACCATCCTATGGTGCTATTCACCACATTGTAGTCGTGCATTACATCTACAGGCAGACACGGGGGAAGGAGCGTGTCGACCAGCCTGCGAGAGGAGATGGCCGTTTCCAGTGACGCTGAACCTGAGGAGCCAGTCCTGTAGTCTCCTCCTTGTGGCAAACGTTCTCAGGTAGGGATGCAGGTGGAATGACAAAAGCTCTGCTAGATCATGACTGCTGGCTGCCTTTGTTAGAAGGTACAAGTTAAATATACAATTAATTAAAAAAGAAGTTGAAATTGTGGAAGTCTGCCTCATACGTGGGATACTTGCTGACCTCCAGTGAGCTGTGACATACAGACAAATGCAGTGCAGAATATGCTCGTGCCCAGAGATACTCAGTGCTACTCTGGACAATTTCTTCTAAGGTTTTGCGCAAGTCCTGAGACAACCATTGCATAAAGTTGCACTGTAGACACCGTGATCTTACCTGGATGCAACCGTCAGAGGTATCAAAGATGAGCTGATCAAACATACCATCCTGGTACATCTTGACATGTTCACACACGAGAAAAAAGAAAATAAAAGGGGGGCAGGAACATGCGGTGCTGTGTTTTTGGCACACGAGTCTTACAAATTTCAGCCCACAGCGAGTACATCAAAGCCGGGGCATGCTGGAGGAAGCTGTGTCACGTTACAGCCAGCTGGAAAGGGATCCCGAGCCATATGGCATCCAGGTGAGAAGTCTGGCAGTGCTCAGGAACAGGAAGCGAGAATCGGAAGTGGCTGCAGACCACAAGAAGTTGCTTGTGCAGAATCCGGGCAGCAACCATCGGGCTACGATGTGCTGTGCTAATTTCTTCGGTAGGGGAAGTACGACAGCATGAAGGTGTCACAACTGCGTAAAAGTAAAACGATGACCGAGCAATGACTGAGCTGATGTCTGTGAGTCTCATTGCTTTTTCAAGGAAAGGAGTGGATAAAACCTGAGAAAACAGGAACATAAAATACAGCATCATATATAAAGCATTTTCAAGAGAATTCCTGAGAGCTGACTCACCCAATAACAGATTATAATAGAAGCCGTTTCCAAAAGCAAGGAACGCTGAGCGTTAAGCGAGGCGTAATGGTATCTTAGATCTGCGGATGCGCGTGGGGAAGCGCGGGCCAAGGCGAACGCCCAGCGGCCGCAGAGGAAAGCAGGGAGACGCGAGGCAGGCGAGTGCCGAGCGCCCGGCCCGCCTGCTTGCCGTGGGCCGTTGCCAGCGTGGCTGCAGCCGCGGCCTTCAGCGATGCAGGGCAGAGTCTCGGCAGCGGCAGGACTCAGACTGCGCTGTTCAGGCAATGGATCCTAACTGCAGCCAGTTTTTTGCTGTTTTCTCCGGGGTCAGAATTCGTTCTCCCATCAAATGGCAACATCCAATCAGTAATAAATGTTTGGCATTAAAAAAAGCGAGGAACGATTGAAGCGGTACTTCCACGCTCAGTTGCAGGAGCCCAGTACAAATACTGATGGGAGCTGCACATCGCCAGCCGCTTTGCAGAGCAGGGGAGGGGTAGAGGGGACGTGAGCTAATTTTGCAAAGGTAAACTGAGCAGAGCCGATACTTGGTAAACTCAGATGAACGAGATCTATACCTGTGCTGTGTGAAGGAAAAAAAGGGGCAAATCTATGTCCAAATATAAAAGTTTGCCAATGGCAATGGTGAAAGAGCAGTAGGTAGAAACATGCTGAGGTCTGTGTTACGTGACTTGGACATGAATGTTACACCTAAGTGTGTACTGTAGAGCTGATAATTTTGCTCCCGATACTGCAATGGATAACTTGCAAGAGGAGACGTTACAGTATAATGATGGGGAAATAGGAGTAAGTCTGAAAGTGCCTCTTTGCACCCCGTTCAGCCTCTGGCTGCATCCCCACCAGCACCGGCTCCGGCTCCAGGGTTCACAGCTCTGACCCCTGGGCCACGTCCAGTTGGCTGGAGGTGCAGATGCAGATAGGATCGGTTCTCTTCCTCCCCTCACAGAGGCGGAAGGCTGATGGGTGTTGATCGGTGGTGTTATTGCAGGGAAAGCACCGCTACTAGCGAAGGTTGCCTAACGTTTTCTGTTACAGCTCCTGGTTTTCCAGCACTTACAACCCAGACAGTGTAGTCTGAATACTTTCAGTCTTGGTGCCTGCCTTGAATATTAAGTTTGAGCGAGAGGGCTCAAGAATCAGGTTAGTTTTTACTAAGTGGCTTTGCCACTATGAGGAAAAAAATGGTCTCGAGGCTGAATTTTTCAAATAAGCCTGAGGGTCAGATAAGTGCACAACATCACCGTCCCCATGAATTTTCATTACACAGCTTGGAAAACAATGTCACCACTTGCATCAACGCCACGGAAAAGATGTCTTGTAGGTTTGGGCTATTGCATTTTTGACCAAAGTTCCAATATTTTCGTAGCTTTTGAACTAAAGCACAAATAAGATAACAAAGAGTTACTGGACATTATTCTTGGGCAGGTTCTTGGAAAATGTGGTTGAAATGGGCGCAGAGAAGGGATGTGTGGTATTCCAAACCCACCGATGCGCCTCCCGAGGAGCGCGGACAAGCACAGGCAAGCGAAGAGCAGCATCGTTTGCTGTCGGGCGGGAACGGTGGAGCCCGTGAAGGCTGAGGGCAAGGCCACAAGTGGGAAGGCAGGCGGGCGGGCAGGCGGGCAGGGGTGAGAGGCAGGACTGGGCACATGCCCAGACTCCAGATCCTCTGGCCTCGTGCCGTCGCAGTGTGGGTGGGTGGCCGGGCTGCAGCAGGCAAGCCTGCCGGCTAGGTGGGGCTGACGGCTGCAGGACAACAGGCTTCCGTGGGGGTGTGGGAGATGGACGCTGCCTGCTGTGGAGGTTGCTACCGGTGAAAACTTGGCTGGAAGCAAATTCAGTTTTTCAGCTGAAAAAAATACTGCAACCTCCCTCAAAAGCTTGGTCAGGCCAGTTCCCTGGACAACAGGCCTGAGAATATTAACAGAAAACAGATTTCCATTCATTCGTTAGAAAACAAACGAACCCCGCATTTGGTTATTTTTGCGCTGTTGTCTTGTCCGGCTGCCCTCAGCGCGGGGGTGTGGAACCACCGCACCGTCTGGCCCCCGCGAACGCTGCCGCGGCCCCACCGGCCCTTCTTGGTGCCCGGCCTCCGCCGGGCCGCCGTCCCCTGGCTGGGGCAGGGGCGATGGCTGCGGGAGCCGGGAGGTGGGCTCAGGCCAGGGTCAGGGCGCGCGGGGCCGAACGAGGCTGTGGCCCACAGAGACCTGTCTCAGCAACGGCAGCGGCCCCGGCAGCGCGGGACAGCCCGCGCCGTGCTCAGCGCCGCGGCAGCCTGGCCCTGGCCTCGGAGCCCCCTGAGCCGGGCTCCTGCTGCCGGGGGGCTTGGGGGGCCTGCGGCTCGCCAGGTCGGGGTAGGCTGCATTTTGGCTGGCTGCGAGGCTTACAGGGCTGGAGCCGGGACGTTGGGCAGATTCAACCTTAACGATAACGCAACGCTTGCCTAATTCGGTTCATCATTATGGTTTCCTTAGACTTTGAGGAGTTCACCTTTGGAAAGTATATGTACGGTATTAATTGCATTGTGCTTGGAAAAGAGAAGACTGTGGTTAAAAAATCTGCTAAATGATGTATCTCTGTCCTGAATAAAATAAGTGGCGCAGAGAATTTATTTTTTAAAAGCAGATGTTACTAGTTACGGGCACCGTGTCACTGGTCCGCGGTCTCCGTAAGGTGGGACATCTCGTTCCCTGCGCGTTTCCCCGGGAACAGCGGAGCTGTGGCTGCCAGAGCTTTGTTGGGGTGCAGCCATGCAGGGGCCAGCGCTCGGGGCTCCGACTCCCACCCGAGCGGGAAGGGCTCCCTGTCCGTTGCAAAGGGATAATGGAGGAAGCACTCATATGCCGGTTATGCAATTCCTCCATAATCATCTTTGACTTACTTTCATCACTGTCTTTATGGCTTTACTAATTGGCTTATGCTTTTATTAGAAAGATCTTTATGAAGAGCTTTTTATACTGGCAGGAAAAACAACAAAACCCCCAAACTATATCAGATTAAAACCCTTAAATGCAATGTAATACTTTGCTGCCTGAAAGCTCTTTTATAACCCTGAGGGATGGACTCTGTTCTTCTCAGATGGATCTTAGTGGGCTTCGTGAGCATTGGATTAAATGGGCCATTTTGTACTTTCTAGACTGAAAAACACAGCTTGAAGGAAACGGTCTCAGAGTTTTCACTGTCTTTTTTTTTAGTTCACACTTTGGAAGTGAGGAAGGGTCGCACGAGCGGCTGCTCCCTAAATGTATTGAGTGTCTGGAGCCACAGGAACCAGAGGTGGAAAACCCCAGATCTGGTACTCGCGTGTCTAATCCGTACTTCAGACCGCGGGTTGCTGATGTCAAATGACAGTGTGTCAGACTGAGTCCCATGGATTTCGGAGCCCTGTGCTAGGTACATGGCCTTTATTTATTTTTAAGTAATTTGAAATTCTTCGGAACTACTTCTGAACTGGATACAGCTCCAGTTGTATTTCTCATAGAAATTTATTGCTGTCCATTATGGGATATTGCCTCTTTTGTGCATAAAAATTAAAATTCATAGTACACAGCTGCTGCGATAACTGTCCGAGACAGCTGTCTAAGCATAAGACCTGAAGTGTCTGAAATCAGTCCAGATGAGCACTGATCATCACTATTCCTCGTTTGTAGGCCAGATAATGAGCTTTCCAGCCGAGAGTGCCGGTTTCTCACTATCTTCACTTGCATTGCTTCATTTTGTATTGCTTTACACCACGCAAACTTGGACTCTCGGGAAAGAAGCCTCCAAGATTCAGAATCCAAATTTCAAAATTCTGAAGTCAGTCATAAATGTTCTTAAAATTATTTGTGGTTTGAAATGCATACCTGGGTCCGTAACATGGTCGGTTTTGTGGGGAGCCAATTTTGAGCTGCAAACAGCTCAACAGGGAAAAACTGTACAGAAATCACCTAACAAGATGTTTTCCTGCAGTTTTCCGTATCTTGGACGTTTAGATGTGAATATGAGGATACTGTGAGGGCACCACGAGGGCTGGGGGGCCCCTAAGGGGCTGGGGGTGGCAGGGCAGAGCCTCCTGGCCGAGGCCCATCCCACCACCCCAGGCAGGGAGCAGGGCAGCCGGGGGGGCCGGGGGGCTGGGGGGGGGCTGGGGGGCTGGGGGGCACCGAGGGCAGCCCGGCTCGGGGGCCCACGGCCAGGCGGGGCAGAGTTGTGGGGAGCCTGGAGCCCAGCATCCAGCTGCCCCGGGCCGTGGGAGAGGGGGTGTCCAGCTGGGTCTGGTCGGGGACATTGGGGCTGGTCAGGGCCCTCGGGGCCCTGGCAGATGCCATCGGCCTCGGAGACGTGCTGTGCACGCCTCAAACAAACCGCGTCATTGCCGGTGCGCGCGGGAGAGCTATCCGCATGGAACTCGGGACTGGGAGGGAGGGAGCCTTGCAAGCAGCACATCAACACAAATCATAAACATTTCCAACTGAGCAAGCAGAGAACAGGCATGTCAGTAACTTTGAAACGTGCAATAAACCAGAGGAAAACATACTGATTCCCTCAATAGAAATGAAGAGGAAACAGCAAGTACAGGTATGAGAAAGATACTTGCATTTGATTTGAAAAAATTCCCCTTGGCCCTGGGACCGTCGTTGCTATTCTTGGTGCAGAGGGTATTGAAGCGGAGATGACAGCAGTGGCTGAGGTAACTCTCCACACGTTGCATGGCATTTTAACGATGTCAGAACGTGAAGGCATGCTTTAGCATCCTTGTTCAGGCAATGTTCAAACTCCCATATAACTAAAAATATCTTTGTAGCTGTTTGGATTTCACTTTTCAGGTGAACAATGACTCCATAGTTGGCCCTTAGAGGGTCTGCAGTTTTTGCTTAGTTACGGGGCCTAAATATCCTTCAGCATTTCTAAGGATTGGCCCTATGAGCTGTCTAGATTTTGCCTGTGAAACTCCTGTCTCAATATCCCCACACCTGCCGTACAATTTGTATTTAAAGCATGTTGCTGTGATTCTGTACAGCTGCAGCCGATCCGTTTTAGCACTGAAATTACAGCTGATAAACATTCAAGCTGTTCATAGCTCAGCAAATGTGTGCTGCCTGTTCTGTCTCTAGAAGATGGCACAGATAAGCAACGTGTCCTCCGAGCTGCTAGTGAAGCACCGAGGACAGTTTTGTACACCAGAGCTTCCCTGGACCAGTGGTAGTTTGCGACGGGCATCGCCTGCCACTGGCAGGCTCAGCAGCTTTGCACATCTGCGTGCAGGCAGCAGCCCTGTTTAGCCAAGTCTACGGTAAATTACATGCAGATGCTTTACTTAAATTTTCTTCAGGTTAGCAAGCCAACCATGCCAATTGTCAGATGAGCCAGAGTTAAGACTGCCCTTGCGCACTGGCTGTGCCGTTCTTTTTCAGTCCCTTTCCGTACACTTCTGAAACGGCCTCAAGCTGTGCCAGGGGAGGTTTAGGTTGGATATTGGGAACCATTTCTTCCCCGAAAGGGCTGTCAGGCCCTGGCACAGGCTGCCCAGGACAGTGGTGGAGTCCCCATCCCTGGAGGTATTCAAAAGACATGTAGATGTGGCGCTTGGGGACATGGGTTAGTGGTGGCCTTGGCAGTGCTGGGTTAGCGGTTGGACTCGATGATCTTGGAGGTCTCTTCCAACCTAAATGATTCTATGATTCTATACGCCACTCACTCAGCTCTATGGCAGTTCCCTGTCTCGCCGAGGAGAAAAGCTGCCTGTGCCAGTGAAAGCTCTTCCTCAGCGGTGTGAGGGTATCGCCCAGGCAGCGAGCCGGCCGGCGTACTCGTGAGGCTAGTCCTTCCCTCCGGGTGTCCTCTCCAGAGGCTTTGGGGGAGGCCCGTGCTGCAGAGCAGCTTGCAAAGCCCCGGGCCAGCAGCAGCGCAGGGCTCGGAGCGGGCCCGGCCCTGCGGCGGGGGTCGAGCGCGTTCCAGCAAAGCTCCGTAGCCTGGGTCCGATTTTTTCGGCCACCAAAACAAGTCGTTTCTCCCAGCGTTACGCTTTTGGCAGAGCAGGCAGGTAACCCCGCGGGAAGCCAGCGGGCCCGCGAGGCACGGGGGGGGGAGAGGCCCTGCCCCGCCCTGCCCCACCTGGCCCCGCCCTGCCCCGCCCTGCCCCACCCTGCCCTGCGCCGCTCTCCGCACCAGCGGTGCTGAACACACCCGCACCGCCCTCCTCCTCCTCTTCCTCCTCCTCCTCTTCCTCCTCCTCCTCTTTCTCCTCCTCCTCCTCCTCCTCCTCCCCACGGAGACCTTCCTCCCCAGGGCGCTTTCGGGGGGCGGCGCTCCCGTCCTTCTCTGGGGTTCCGACTGGGCGGCCGGGGTGACCGCCAGGCTCCCGGCGTGGCACGGTGCTGCGGCCGCTCCGCTCTCGTGGGGTGACGGGGCGCTGCGGCAGCAGGGGCTTTGCTGTGTGCCGCCGTATAGCAGCCCATGCGGGGAAGGGCAGTCAGGACGTATGGCTGGACGTATGGCCGCCATATACCAGCCCACTGAAGGCGGGGAAGGGCAGTCAGATCATATGGCTGGATGTATGGCCACCATATACCAGCTCACTGAAGGCGGGGGAGGGCAGTCAGGATGTATGGCTGGACGTATGGCCACCATATACTAGCCCACTGGAGGCGGGGGAGGGCAGCGAGGACGTATGGCTGAGCCACGTCTGGAGGTGAGAGGACAGGACACTTGCATCCTGATTGTCACAGTCCTCCTGCTTGGCCTCAAAACAGCTATTTCTGCCTACTTTGCAATCAGAACCAACTGTAAATATCTAATACCTCCCTCACTTCTGATAGAGAAGCAGGCAAATCGAGCTTCTGACAGACTGTGACTGTTGGCTATAATGGTTGCAAATACTGTTTCTTTTCTTTAAAATTCTCTTATGCTGCCGCTTGATCAGACGTCTCTGGTCTGTGACACAGATGAGAAGATTCTTTGTATTTCCCAGAGCGGACAGCCCTTGCCCCAACAAGCCCTAAACCCAGTGTCAGTCAATGCTCTGCACTGAAAAAACCCTTAAGAAATAAAGAAATGAAACGTAGTTACTGAATTTGTTACTCAAAAAAATTTCCAGGTGCACTGTTATGTTTTCCAGTGTGCCTGAAATTGTTTTAATGTTGCTGTTCCCATGTCTTTGTAGCAAGCTTGATTTACAGAAAAGACAATGCGCCCTTACGCAATGAGTGGGACGTGATTTATTTCATGCTAAGCATACAGAGGTAGGAGTAAATCAGAACAGAAAGGATATCACAGGCTAAGATCTTCGGTGAGATTCTATTTCTTTCAGCTGCTCGAGGACTGCAGAAGTTAGATGGAGGTGTTTGCTTTAACATAGCTGATTATCGTTAGAGTTTTGCCCTTCAGAAAGCTAGCGCATTTGGTCTTAGGATGGACGCCTATCCCAGGCACTTCAAAATTACACTATGAAATTTGGAGTCTCACAGTTGCTCCCAGCAGAGAAGCCTGGCAGTAGCAAAAACCTCAAAGAGCACTTAAAAGCAGCTCTTCAGGCCAAATCCTTAAAAATCTATTTCCTTTCAGCAGGCCTCTGTAATCACTTGCTTTTATATTTTCCCTGTGCTCTATGTCCACTCCAAAAGGAAAGAAGCTCGGGGTAGTGTGTCGGGGAATTCACGGTTAGAGATGTGGATGTGCGGTTAGAGGCTCTCTTCCTCCCCGGAGAGCGGCGGGGGTTGCTGCTCTCCTGCAAGGGAAATCACGGAATCACAGAACGGTGGGGGTGGGAAGGGCCCTCTGGAGCCCACCCAGCCCAGCCCCTGCCAGAGCAGGGTCACCCAGCGCAGGCTGCACAGGGCCGCGTCCAGGCGGGTTGGAATCTCTCCAGAGAAGGAGACTCCACACCCTCCCTGGGCAGCCTGTGCCAGGGCTCGGGCACCTCACAGCGAAGACGTTTTTCCTCGTGTTCAGGCGGAACTTCCCGTGTTCCAGTTTGTGCCCGTTGCCCCTTGTCCTGGCGCTGGGCACCACTGAGAAGAGTCTGGCCCCGTCCTCTTGACACCCGCCCTTGAGATATTGATAAGCGTTGGTGAGGTCCCCTCTCAGCCTCCTCTTCCTCAGGCTGAACAGCCCCAGCTCCCTCAGCCTTTCCCCACAGGAGAGATGCTCCAGGCCCTCAGCATCTCTGTACCCTCCGCTGGGCTCTCCCCAGCAGCTCCTCGTCTCTCCTGACCTGGGGAGCCCAGACCTGGACGCAGCGGCAGCAGAATCTCCCCACCTCTTCTGCGGCTGTTCTTGCGTCGGCTGCTCGCAGCCGAACCCCCTGCCCTGCTGCTCCGCCGGCAGCTCGCGCAGCCCGACGCTGTGGGGCAGCGGGGAAACGCTGCTTCAGCTGCAGGCGACGGCACAACAGCTGCGGAAAGTGCAAATAGTGAAGTTTGCACCTTCGCTGCTACCCTGAGCAGCAACGTCAGTATTTTCACCGTGCAGTTACAAAGTCCACAGTTACAAGGATCTTAAAGAACAGGACTAGTAAGCATGGAAACAAAACTTAGTGGCTCGTAAACCCACTCCTTTAACAACAGACGTTGCGCTGTTTTCTCTGCAACACCTATGTGTTATTTCAACCCTCCCATTTCAACATTTATACAGTGCCCTGTATAAAATACCACTGAAGACTCTGTTTGTGAGGACCAGAACATGTACCCCAGGAAAACGGTAATATAAACCAGAGACTTCAACTTTTTGTTTCACATGTATCCCTATAGCACCGTTTGTTATGATCTGACTTGCAGAGAAGCCCGCAAATCATGTGAAGTTGTGCTTAGCCCACTCCTGGCACACAAATTACAGCCGCCACCGCCACGTGAGGCTCTCCTTGGGATGCCAGCAGCGCAGCGGAGTGAGCGGCTCAGAGAGCTCCGGCACGCAGGCACCGACGCTGCCCTTAGCAGGACGCCGTTCTGGCGCAGCGGGTGACATCAGCCAAGCGACTGGGTTTTGTCCGGCATCTCTCAGAGTCACAAAATGATTTGAGAATATTTAGAAAATAATAATAAATCTTTTGGCTAAGAGAGCATCACTTGGTTTATATGGGATTCAAACATGAATGCCAATTTGTGTAAGAAAAAAGGTTATTAGTAATCGAAGTATATACACTAAAAAAAAAAAAAAACACCCGGAAAAAAATGTTGTTTAAAAAAATAGCAGGTGCTTCTTGAGCATATTTTATTTCTTAGCATTTGCTTTCTGCTTATCGCACTTAGGTTAGCAGCTTCAGCCTCTTCAAGAGCCACGTACCGTGTGCCGGGCTCTGCCGAGCGTAGCTGTTTTACGCCTGGTCCAGTTAAATAAAACAGGAGCGACACTACAACTGTTAAACCCCTTTCCGCTCCCCGGCGTGAGGTGGGCCAGCAGCCCTGACAAGTCTGCGGTGCGCACAGCCGGTTTAAACGCCGCAGGTACGGCGGCACTAGGAAATCTGTACAATAATAAACTGTATGTGGGGTAGGAGCTTCTACAGAGCTTTTCTTTCTTTGTCACGCCAATCGGCAGAAAAAGCACATTTTTATGAGGAAAAAATTCAGCTAGGAACCTCCCCTATTCAATGGCGCTGCAAAGAGAAAATGTTCCAATTGCAGAAAAACGCATTCTTGTTCATTATTAAAGAGCAGAACAAGAAACGATGACCCCAATTTTTCTTTTTTAAGAATCTCTCATCTGGGGAAGTAAGGGAGGCTGGGTGTGATGAGCACAGATTTCGTTTCGTTGTGGCAATTAGTGACGAGGGCCGCGCGCGTGGTTCCGGAGCGTTTCCTCGGTGGCTCGGTGCCACACGGAGCACAGGCTTCGATCGCAGCGCGGGGCCGGGGCTCTCTTCCCTGCTCGGGGCCGTCCCAGACCGTGGCATTCTCAAGCACGGTTTGCTGCTGTTGGCAAAGGGTAAGTTGAAACATGCCTTAACTGCTAGTAAACATCTATATGTTAATGTAACAGACCAAAACATACAGCTAATACGCCACGGGCTCTCAGAGAGGTATTGGCGTATCAGCGCCAGGGGAGGACTTCTTTTAATGATATAGAGCTCTTTAAAGAGCCTCGTGTGAAAAGCATCTTGAACAAGAAGAAAAGTGCGCGATTCTTAGTTCTTCCTGATAATCATGTGTACGTGGTGACCTTCAACTATGTTAGTTTTATTTGATATACAGCAGTTAGTACCATCTCTTCCCCATTCTTCCCTTCCGAATATGTGCGAGATAAAGCAGGTACAGCCGTACGCCGCCTTGTCCCCTCGCACTCGGGTGTTGATGGTATTGACATAGTAACCGCGGTACACATCAGTCAGTCGCAAGTCCAGGCAGCTGCAGAAAAGCTACCAAAAGCCCGTCGCCATTCAGGGTTGGTGATCGCTCATGGTGCCGTGCAGTTCGTCACTTACTGAATGCAGCTGCATTAATTGTCACCGCTACACGTTGCTTACTTTCTAACTTCCCTCGGTGACGTCACGGCTGCCGCTGGACGGAGGCGCTCCGTGGCACGGGGATGCTCCGTGGGCTTTGCAACTCGCTAGCGTGAGAAAGGGGGAGAGGGCAAGTGAGCGATTCTCTCTTCATCCTGCAAAATGTCTTTCCAGCCAAGCGTTCGCAGGATTAGCTCTGGGGGGTTCCTGGCACAGTGGTTTACCCGCTTACGGGGAGCCCTCAGCGGGATCTGGGTCCAGGCGGTGAGACGCAGGCAGTGATACGGCTGTTGCTGTATTTCCTGGAGCCTGATGTAAGGCCTTTTAGGCTGCTGACTAATAATGTCTTTCATTAAAGCTTAGTTCTGCCATTATTCTGCTGTTTTTTCCTATCAGGCATTCCACAAGCGCTCTTACAGCAATGTCAGTGCTATCTTCAGTTTCTGGTGGGTTCTTAATCTCTGACTGACTTTGTAGTGTTACATCACGCACACTTCCAAATGAAACGTAACTGAATTCCTATAATAATGGAGGCTTAACATAACCTAGAAATTTTTAATTTTGTTCTTTCAGTGTTTGACACTCACCAAGTAAAGATTAGCAGAGAATTTTGTCCTTTTTAAACTTAAGCCAAACTAAGTATTATTGTAGAAGCTAAACAACTGCCCTCCCCCCGAATTGTGTTTACAACTTCTGTTTTTAATCTTTTTGCAGAATAAAAGACTTTTTGTAGAGTCTTCCACCTCTGCGTTTCTCATATTTATTCTTTCCCCATAGTTCTTTCCCTCATGAGGATTTAGCTCCGGATAGATCCATCTGGTCTGCTATTCCAGTGCTAAAGGCCACCCAAATATTTACTTTTGTAGGGCTAATAAACAGTCATACCTTGCAAGCACTTCTTGAGGAACCCTAAAACGTTGTATAGACTTTATGCGTCGGGGTATTTCATCTGCGGCTGACACGCAGCTATTCCTGGAGAAGGGCACGGCCACTGTTTATCGCGTGGTCTTGACCCTTCGCGAGCAGTGTCAGGTAGGAGGACAGTGCCCCGGGAAATCACGAGCGCCATTCCCAGCATTGTTCGCGCTCCGGGGCAGGAAGCCACGTTCTGAACAACAGGAATTGGGAAAGGTTGGGCCTGTAGCATTGGAAAGCTGCAACACCATTTATTTATTCAGTTGAAATATGGCTCAAGTGGTAATTTATTCCAATACGGCAATAAATGCAGCAGCTGCCATAGTGGCTCTCCGTTATCCCGAGTGCTCCGAACTCCGCTCTCCTGCCAGGACTGCAGGGCCCGCGGTGGGTGCCGGGGTCTGGCAGCAGACCCGGGCGGGGGAGGCGTCACCGGGAGCCGTCGGGCTCGCCGCGCGCTCGTACCGGGGCTTTGCTTCAGCACGCAGCACGTTAGTAAATGAGCACGCGACGCTCCCCTGACTCACCTGGGTTTGCTTCAGATGTCCCAAGTCTGAACCTCCTCGGACCCGGGAAAACTAACGAGGTCACTGATGCTCAGGGGCAAAGAAACGTGCCCCTCGATGTATCGCTCGCGGGCTGAATCCGCCTTTGTCCATCGCAGCTGATCACCGACGGAACCGCAGAGGGGCTGGGGTGGGCAGGGACCGCAGCGCGCCCAGCACAGCGCCTTAGCTGCCCGACTCTCGGTCCTTAGGATAAGGAGGAAAACCTTTGGGTTTTTCCCTCCTCCTCTCTAAGGCAGGGTGTGAAACTGATGTTCCATCTCTAACATCTTTTGTTGATACAAAAGTGAGAGAGTACTTAAAGACCGTCATCATCGCAGTAGAAGAGTAAGGACGTAGGACTTTCCAAAGCCGCGCACCTTTACCTTGCTACAGTCCAAGTACGGCAGCTTCACCCCCGTCGAAGGGGACAGAAGGCTTGGGGGGAGCGACGGGGGGCAGCGGGGCGAGCTCCGCAGGCACCTCCGGCTCCATGTTTGCTCACGCTGTTGAGATCACTCAAAATTAATTACAGTTTGGCTTGTGTCACTCTGCTGGTGATGACCTGGGTTTGTTTTCTCATTGCTAAAGTTTAGTCCCTTTGTTACAAGGTTTTAGAGATGTATATGAAGGTGATACGGAAAGTTTTATAAGTATATGGAACAGATTAGAGGAAGCAGGATATAAATAGCTAACCACTGATTGCTCTTCTGCACAACCATCTCCCAGAGTACAGGGACAATCTTTGAGACAATTTGTGAACTATACCACTTCTTCCAGCTCTTGTACAGAGTAAAAAGTTGAGTACTTTCAGCTGGTTCTACTGAAACAGCAGAGAAAGAGCGGTTGAGGGCATACTAAAAAACACCCAACTCTGCTCTAGGGTATCAATCCTTCATTTTCATATGAGATGGTAACAAAAAACCCCAAAGACCACAACATCACGGGATTAGTGTGGAAAGAAGTGACAGGAGAAAGCACAGCTTGTTGAGCGTGAATATACCTATAAAATAGGTATTGCAACATATGCAGTTGCATATATTGTTTTTGAAAAGTTGTATGTATTATATTGCCAATTTATGCCTGCTAGAACAAACATTTCCCTAAAACCAAAGAAAAACCAGAAGACCACAGGGGACCTGCGAGCTGTGTGGTGGCACACTAAGAGAATTACCGGCTTATGCTAAGCAATTTCCTAATGAAAATTTTTAAAAACATCCTCCACCCCAGAAGGCCAGCAATTTTCATCATAAGAAGGATTACCCATCCTCTGGTCATTTTAGATTATGAAATTGGTTTGGGATGTCTGCAGAGGACTGTCGGGACTTTTTGTTGTTATTTTTCGCAGGAGTTCTGCGCCGGCGGCACGCCCGGAGCAGAGGCCGGCGGCGCTGGAGGCGCGGGGCGCGCGGGGCCGAGCGCTTTGCCGAGCGGCCGTTACGGAGCGCGGGGCGCGCCGGGCGATGCCACCCAGCACCCAACCGGAGCGACCCGGGCGGGCGCTGCGGGGGCTGGTGCCGCAGAGGGGTCCCACCACCCCAGGAGGGCCCGGCCGGTTCCCGCGAGCGGGGCCGCGGGGGCCGTGCCCCTCCGGGCGCTGCGCGGGGGCGCTGGGGACGCGGTTTGGCTGCTGCCGGCGGCAGAAGCAAGTCGGTAGGGGATCTGTGGGGCAGCCTCAGCCCCTTCTTGAGGGATTCTCGCAGCGGACCCCCTACAAGGTAATTGCAGCTTTCCCGGTTTCATGGCAAACGGTTCATACACGGATCCCACAGAGGGAAGCGATTCGTCTATAATTTAAGCCACTTAACGTTTCTCAGAATTTGGTTTCTTTTAAACAAGGAATATGATGTAATTTGGGTGTGTGTCCCTGTGATTAGGCCAATTCTGCTGTCTCCATAGGGCTCCTAACCCTTCGCTGCCCGAGACGAACTACCAGGTACCCTGGCACAACAAATCCTCTTCTTTTTCTGCACCCAGATTTTTCTAGAAAATTGATTTTCCTCAAAGCTGTTGAGCAAACCTCCGACGCTGGGTGGTAAAGCACAGCGGTGGGACGCCGTGGCAAAGACACAGCGGCGGGACGCCGTGGCAAGGACACAGCGGCAGGCTGTGCATCCTCCTTGGTTTGGCAGGTGGCTCGAGGGAGGGCAGGTCCCGGGGTGTGCTTCCCCGCAGCTCCTGCGGGAGAAGAAGCTGGAGAGAGCCACAAAGCCGGGGCCCGCTGCACAAGTGGGTTGGCAACGAGCAAGCCGTTCCTTATGAGGCTGGTCTTCCCCATCCCGCCGTGATCCGCCCACGGGTTGGTATAAAACCACAAATGTCATCTGTCCTGGTGTAGTCCAAAACAGGGATTGTATTTAGTACATACCCCATAGATTACACCGCCACTTGCATTTACACCCTTTTTGCACCGTGTCGTGGGGCTGGGATGGAGAAGGCGTTGAGGAACAGAACTTTTTTAACTGAATTACACAAGGAGTAATAGTGTCAATATCATTGCTACAAAAAGTCTATTATCTAATCGCCTAACGCTAAAGAAATAGATTAATATGGTGCCTGTTCTCACAGGACCATAGATATTTTTATGGGATATGGCATTATAATAAAAATTCCCTAGACTTCAGCTTAATCTAGAAAACTCATTAAATAGATTCAATACACTATGGAATTCTATATAGAAATTTTATTGTTAAATGTGTACTATATTTCTCTGCCTTCTTTGCCAAATCATTTTTATTTTGTAGCATATTTTACAGTGTGGATGAGATAGAAAGAAGACTCAGAACTGATGCAGGATTTAAAGATCATTGACCTCTGTGCTTTACTACATGGGAAGATGGGAGGAAAAGGGTCATAATTTATAAATTACTTCAGCGCTGAAGATGAGCTTAGCATGAACAGAAAATCAGGACGAAACCGTAACTTGGTGAGGTTTCAGGTTCTCAGCCAAAGTTGTGTTACCAAAGACCAACTAAACACTAACATCTAATGCGCTGCTGGTGAATCACCAACACCGGGGTAATCCCTGGTTTTGGAGCCGTCAAAGTCATTGCGACAGCTGCTCCGTGGGCCGGCCAGCGGACGCCTCCCCCGCCTGCCGCCAGCTGCGGCCGCTGGCCCGCCCGAGGGGCTCTCACGGGGCACCCCCAGCACCTCCGAGGGCTCCCAAGCCCGCGCAGGCAGCTCAGTCCCGCCCTGCCCACGTGTTCCCCGCATCGCCGCCGTCGCTGCGCGCCCATGCACGGGCAGCACCCGCTCAGGGACGAGGAGAGGTGACAGCCCAGCCCTGCGTAAGGCAGCTCCGCTGAGAGCGGAGGGGAGCGAGGGAAGGGAAACCACTTTGAAAACATCTCAACCCTTTGGTGTCTCCAGGTCTGCGCAGCAGCAGCCGGTCCGCGCAGTCTGTAGCTAAGGAGTTTTGCTCGGCTCTTCACTGGGTCCACGCAGACCGTTGCTCAGCAGGGTAATGTCATCCCCGCTTGGCAGCCCTTGCTTCTTCTGCCGCGGACAAGGAGATACCCACCATTGTACACATGGCTGCTTCTCACACGAGCTACAGCAATGCAACGTACCTGAGCACGGAGCCATCAGGCTGTGGGAAATGTCAGCTGGAGATGGATTCTATGGCACATCTCACCTGGGTGGCAGGAGCACGGCCCATCCATCCGGCATGTTCCGCAGTCTTTGGGGAGCTACTGTCAAGCCAAGTTCAGGATCTCCATTCTTCTTGCAAGGCCCTTCACTGCTTAGAGCCTACACAACCAGCAGATCGATGCACGAGGTGCAGATCATGATCAGTAGCTATACTCCTCTGGCAAAATGGATGATAACACGGGCAAAGCTTTAAATTAGGAGCAGAAGGCGTAACTGTGAGGACCAGCTTGAGACTCCTGAAGAGATTCCTACAGCATCTGAGGCTCATCACAAATCTCACTGTCTTTCTGCAGGAGGTGCATTTCTAAAGTGGCATCTTGCTCACTTGGGTATTATTGTGTTCCATATGGATGTTAAAATACTGCACACAAGAAGAAAATGCTTCATGACGTGTATTTTTTCCACCAGGAAGCAAATGAAATGACAGTTAATCCCCTCACTAACTGCAGTTAAGCACCAACAGGGGATCAGTCCTGAAATATTAGTGGCCATATAGTGGCAACTCTTAAAAAGATGCTTTGATTCCCTGTTTTTAAAACTACTGATGAAAACTTACTTCTTTTTATCAGCAGTCCAGCTTAAAGGCATTGTATATAGTATGATTCAGTCAACTAGAGGCATGTTTGTATTGGGAATGTTTTCAGGCTACACCTCAAAGTATTGGGATTACTGTAATACTGTAAGTAGTAGTAAATACAGGTTGTGGAGGTTTTTTAGGGTTGTACCCATGCAGAATTTTTCTGAAGGAAAATAAAATTGTCCTGCAAGGCAGCATCCTTGTTTTCAAGCAACATATGGAAGTAATAGCTTCAAAACCGCGTTAGAATAAACTCTCCTGGTTGCAGATAAACAACGGTGCATTGAATGAAGTGACTACACAGCTCCTCCACTCCCTTGGACACCACTTGTGTTTAAAAATAAGATGTTTGGTTAGCATGTCTCTGTACCACTAGTGAAAGTAAGAAACATTCTCGTTTCAGAGAAGCTGGCTCCCCACGCCGAGGAGGGAGGGAAGGAGGGAGGGTGGGCGAGCAGGCGCCCGGGGCGCAGCCAGAGGAGAAGAGGGAGTTGAAAGTCTGAGGCTCCTCCTTCCGAACCAAGTAATGGAAAAACGATGTAAGAATTCCAGCGTCTGAATAAATATGTGCCCTATGACCTTAATCCCCTAGGAACCAAAAACATCCAGAGTCAGATAAAAATAGTAAACCCTTTACATTGCTGAGGGAGAACAGCACTGCTTGCAGCTAATTAGCAAAATCCTGTTAATAGCACGGGGGCTGGGCAGCCATGAGGAAGCGAGTCTTTGAGAGGCGGCTGAGCCGAACGCGCCGCGGAGGACGAAGCAGAGGACGGATGCGCACGGCGCGGCACCTACGCGCGTTAAACCGTGTGAAGCAGGCAAACGGCACGGCAGTGCCGAGCCAGGCTGACGGGTCGCGGTGAGGCGGCTTCCCCGGGCGGGGGATCCACCCCGACCGTGGCACGGTGCGACACGCGCTTTGAAGGAGACCCACCAGAACGACTCCCGGTTGATCGCAGCTGCTGCTCTAGCCCCAGAAAACTCCTCCCAACCAGATCACAGACCTTGCCGCTCGCTAGCGTGTGCGGGAAACCTCAGCGTGGCAGCAAGGATCCCTTTAAAAAAAAAAAGAGAATTACAGTGATCCTGACAGCAAATGTCAATGAAGTGTTCAGGTTCAGTTGTACCATTTTATTTAAAGTACTACAGCTTAACAGTGTGCCAAGGATTAACTACTTATTCAAGCCATAGTGGAGACAATAGGTTGCTTCAAACAGCATTCCCAAATGTTTGTCCTAATTCTGAATGACTGTTTCATTAGTCAGCATTGGTTCTTCCTTATTATTCCCTATTTGCAAACATGCACATCAGCTGAGTCTTACACGGTGAGGGTTTTATTCAGGCTATACCTGCATACGTATGCAAACGTTAACATTTGTGCACAGCCAGGAGTCCTGTGTAAATTAAATTTCAATTTAATACTTTAGATTTTTCCAGCCAAAGAGTAATTCCCTCGTCAGACGGCAGAAACGATACCAGTCGATCTCAATGGCCCGCCCTGCTTCATTGGAGAGAATTCTGGAGCCGACCCAATTGTTGAACATTTCCTTCAAATGCAGTAATTTATAAGGTCGCTAACGCTGCTGCATCGCAGGCAGCCCTGCGCTCGCACGCCGGTGATGGAGTGATCGTGGCTGTCCTCAGCTGTGGGCTCCTGCGCCAGCACGGCCGGGAGCCGGCCGCCCGGCCTCCACGCGCCGTAGCTGCTGCCTGGAGCCAGCCGGGGCGCAGCCGCCTCGGGCCGGCCTCCCGCGGCAGAGCAGCGCAGCCACGGCCGCAGACCCCAGACCTGCGGGCGCAGCAGGATCTCTGTTGCATCGCAGCGGCAGGCAGCGGAGCTTTGCCATTGCCATTTATGGTGCCTCGAGGCAGATCAGCTACTCTGAAACTGCTCTCGGCATCTTCATCTGTCAAGCATAATGCAGTGGGTTTTGCCAGAGACATTCCCCTCCAGCAATTTGGGCTTGAATTTTAGCTAAAGTATTTACATATTAATGTTCCAGGGTGAGAAATTAGTTTGTCATAGCTTTCACTTCTGGTGCATTCACATCACATTTCTGCAAAACCGCTGCAGATACTTGCTCCTGAAATGATCTGACGAGCCATTAGAACAATTTGCTTGCTATCAGAAGGGGAGCTGCTGTGTTCGGCGTGTGCTTTGAGAGGCTGGGAGTGCTTACTTTCTGCAAAATCATACCGAGTTTTGCCTGGAGCTCCCAGCCGGAGCTTTGATGGCAGCAGCCTTGCTCCAGAGACTGCGCAGGGAAGTACCACAGAGCAACACGCTACAGCTCACGTCGTAGCACCTGGCATGGTATACAGCATTTTTCAGCCACAAAAATGACAGCATGCACTGCACGCTGTCCATAACGTACTGCTTTGCAACTGGAAGGCAGCAGTCGGAGGTTGGACCCCACAGCCTTTTGGGGTGCCTGGATGGAGTGACGTTTTTGGAAAATGCCGAGTGCCCTCAGCAAACGCGGCTTTTGCACTCGCCGTGGTGTGCCATGGCCGTGGGGCTCCCCGCCCGGGGCCCAGGCGCAGGCGCCCCGTGGCAGCACTACACCGAGAAGCCAGTACCCCTGCTTTCTGGTTGGTTGGTTTGGTTTTTAAAGGTATATTTGAAAGCATCACTTGTCTCTGTGGCACAAAAAAAAGCAACATGTATTTAACCAATATCTTATACAGTGCACTTTTTACAGACCAAAACCCGTGACTGGCTGGTAGTTAAAAAACCAGAGAATTTTCTCAGATTACTGTATTTCACAGTTACTAAGATTGAAGACATGCACTTTCACTCTGAAAAAAAAAGCTGTCTAAGAGCAGAGTTAATTTCATGCCATCTCAAGCTTTAAAAGCTGAGTAATCCTTATCCTTAGAGTAATGTAAAAATTGAGCTGTTAATAGCAACAGACTTGCCGGCTGAAAGAGACGGCTCCGCTCGCCCCTGTGCGGCGGGGTGGAGCTCCCGGCGCGAGGAGCCGTGCTGGGGGGTCACAGCCAGCAGCACACGCAGCACGTGCCGGGGTCTCACGGCGGGGTCGCTGTGACGGACGCGGCACGTGCACCGCGGCCGCGCTGGGCGGCACAGCGGGGGCTGCGGGGTGCGCCGAGCGCCGCCTGCGTGCGCACGGGGGGTGCCGCGGGGATTTTGGGGAGTCCTGCCCTGGCCCCACAGCTCACATGAGCGAAGGGAGGTACACGGGAAACCCAGGAACTTGGATCGGAGCCCCTAGACGTACAGCCGTGTTGTCAGACAGGAGCTCCCTCACCTGAGGCGTCGGACAAACGGCCGCAGCCCCAGCTGGGCTCACCTCGGGGTGACGCTCCTGTGCAGCTGCAGCTCCGCAAACCCACCCGTGCACCCGTCTGCTGGGGACTGCGCAGGGCCGTGGCCCTTGACCGTGCTGCTTTCCTAACTTAAGGTGGGTGGAAAGCTTGAAACGCTATTTTAAAATACATAGAGATAATTTTTTTATATATATAAAAAATAAATATATCTCTTTTTTTTAATATATATTAATTCCCCTTGTGTTTTACTGACAAATCCAGAAACTCAGGCAGGGCTAAAAACCCCACAAAACTGATGTGAAATGATTTAATTTGGACTAAGAGCATTGCTTGTCAGGAGTTGTGGAGGCTTTGCTGCTGTTGGCAGCAGAAATGAACCTTGTCAGGGTGGGAGCTGCCGACCTCCGGGCAGCTTGGCCCGTGCCGCGTCGGCGCTGGGGCGCGGGTGGCAGCCTCGGGGCTGCTGGGGGCCGCGGGCAGCACAAACCCAGCCACCTGGAGACGGCGATCCCCGTTGCTCACTCATCCCTCGGCACTGCCGCCACGTGCCTCTGACACTTGCATCGTCTCTGTGCCACGGCTTGCTCATGCTTGCGAGGATGAGGAGGAGCGAGGTGGCGTCACCGCCTTCCAGGGCTATGTGATAATTTGCTGTTCAGGCACGCTGTCAGGTTTCCACGGCCCACAGCTGTCTCACCAATTTTAGCACTGCTTTACCTCCCTCCTACTTTTCTTTTGTCACTTTGCATGAAGAGCATAATTAAACAGTGAGGAAAAATCACCCTTTGCCTCACGGTTTTGTATGTTAAAAGCAGCATCTGAGCAGTCAGACCCTGATGAAAACGTCCCTCTTGCAGGCTGGCAAGAGGAAAGCCAAGGCGCTGAGCTGACCTCCCTCCGCACCCAGACCCAACAAGACGCAAGGACTCTCAAGGTGGTGCAAAGTAAACACAGATGTGACTCCAGAGCATTTCCACTGCTCTTCAACACCCAGGTGCACACTCTTCCCTTGGGATTAGCGTGGGCACACCACTTCCACATCAGTGCTAAGCTGCCCTGTGTTTGCTCTGAGGTGAGCACACACGTGGGCAGGTAGTGCAGAAGAGCAGAGGCATACCTCGTCGTACGGCAGGAACGTTTCTCCGGGTACGCTGAAAACCAGACCAAGAGCACTTCAGCCTGGGTATGTCCTCAACCCCCCAGGAGCACGTCAGCACCTGCTGCAGGAGGTGGCACCAGCTTTATTCGCGTCCCAGCCCTCCCAGTTCACCCAGTGGTTCCCTGGTGCTTCACAGACCTGGTGTGACCCTCACCCGGGGACCCCGGCTCCGGCTTTCCTGCCTGCTCTGCATTTGCTCTGTTTTCTTGTCCTTTTCCTTCTCCCTCTCTCCCACACGCATTTCAGTGGCCTCTCACTACCCATCTCTTCGGGGCACCTCTGCAGCTGGGTGCCCTACAGCTGCTCCTTAGCACCTGGCTCGACTCCTTCTTTGCCACGTCAGTCTGCTCCATGTCTCCCACCGAGTGGGGAAGCCTCCTGGACCCTGCGGGATGACAGCGGTCATAGTGGCAGTACCGGCGAGCAGCGTACCCCTTTGCAATGGGATTTTTGGGCTCCTTCAGCAGCTGAACTGAACCCAACCTGAATGTCGCAGCAATATATTCACATTTTAGCAAGGGAATATGAGAGTTGAGAATTACCATCCCATGCCAGCTCTGGGTCAGGTATACAGTACACGTCAGGTACAACGCTTCCTATTGGAACTTTCCATGTAGATGTATAGTTAGGAAATAAGGGAACATGCCAAAGTGAAAACGCATCTCTTATTGAGTTTCAGGTCCTCTAAAGAGTTAACTTTTCCCTCCTCCGTTTCCCCCAGTGTGGAGCAGGTTTATATAGAGCAAGAGCTTTTTGCTAGAAGCAGGCATGGTAACTGGGAATCACATTGTCAGTAAGACAAGTCCTGAAACAAAGCGTGCGATCCTTGTTCACAAATACAGTCTGGCCAAAACCATGCAATAAATGCTAAACATAGTTGTTTGGTGAGGTGCAAGTGCAGCAGTAGCTCCCTGCCAACAGGATTTTCCACCTCAGACTACTTCAAATACTACAGCAGCAATAAAATTAACAAATATAAAACCTTGTAAGTTGCTTGTAAAAGTTTATTCATCCTCTGAAGGAGGAGCTGTGCACAACACTTGCTCGCAAAGTACCCAGAGGAGAACGTGGGCAGCAGACTGGCTCACTCCAACGGCGACGGCTCCCAGAGCCCAGGTGGGGAGGCTGCCTGCGGAGGTACGGGCACCGCTCTTCCCTCCCCCTGCTCTGAGGCATGAAAGCAAGCAACTAGAAGAACACGAAATGGAGTAACTCCAAGGCAAGATGCAGGTTATTTTCCGTGAATACTTCCTTACTCCTCTCTCAAGGAGCAATCAATCAGAAGAGACATCTCACCATGAGTTTATTTGCAGAGATGTATTTCAATTCCTTTATGAAACATTATTGCTTACTGCCCTCCTTGTACCTGAAAATGTGTTTTCATTTTTAAAGAAACACCTCTCTTTTTCTTTTTCAGTAGCTGTTAAAAAAGATAGAAAACCAGATGAAAAAATATTCTCATGATCCTGTTTTTTCTTTTTCCAAGGAGCCTAGTAGATGCAAGTTACTCTGAGAATAATATCCAACACTTCACTTCATGGAAAAAGTCTGCAAGACACCGCATTCGTAGACTAAGTGGTGGGTTAGTAGCTGTGGCATCAGCCTTAAACATGGACCGCTTGTACTTACCATGTAGTGGTGAGTGCCACGGAGAAGCACCGTAATGGGTAAGATCTGGGCACGGTTAAGTGCAAAGTGCCTTTTTCTAAATACAGCATTCAAAAGAAGAGTTGTTATAAGGACACGATTCCCTTAACTGTAAACACAGGCAGTTATTTAGGAGCAACTTTTTACCCAGAGTGACACAGTTAGCTCCCTTGGGCTCTCCCGGGGTGCCGGGTTCCCAGCCCTGCCTGGCCGACGGGATCCCCCATCTCCCTTTCTGGGCAGCTGCTGACGCTGGCACCTGCGAGGGGCATTTGGGCCCCTCAGGAGCCGCTTGACTCCTGCAAGCTCAGCGCCCACGACGCTTTGGTCCCACCTTGGGGCCTGAAGAGCAAACAAGGGATGGGCATCCGCTACCTTTTTTCCCGACACGTGTGACTTTTTGCCCTCATTTTAACTAATTTGGTTTTCTTCCGTCAGGAGCTGTTTGAAACCAAGGAAAGACGTGGGATAGGGACCACCTACTGGGTCTCATTCTCCTCTTATGTAAGCCTGTTAAAAACAGTAATAGCCCCATTAAAGTGAATAGATTTGTATCAGAATAAAAGCAGTGTGAGCAGCAAGAGAATTGGCTGCTTTGGGTATAAATTCATGAAAGTCATTTGAAGGCTCTCTGGGAGCATAATTAGAAACATGAAGTCCTGGGATGTCTTCCTTCCTTTTTAATCCAAATCTACTTTTAAGAGCTGCTGTCAGCTTGAAAAGTGGTTATTAAAAGAGAAACGACTCCAAACAGTTTGGGGAACAATGGAGCCTACTAAGTTTCTCTGCAAACTGTAGGGTTTGGGCTTTTTTTTTTCCCCACCTTTTTTTTCCTTTTTTTTTCCCCCTGTGCGTGATTGCAAAGATCCATTTAATCAACAGGGAACAAGACACAGACTGATTCTGGAACACAAAGGGACGTCTAAAGAGTGAAAGGGAAGTAGCCCTTTAATCTCTCTCATGGTAGTTTCATTCAAGGAGAAAGATACTTTTGCTTTTTGCAGCAATGCTAACTGCAAGATTTTCAGATGGAGGTAGGCTTTTAAAGTTCACACGATCCCTTTAAGCACTGGCAATACTTAAGAGTATATAAGAGAGCGTGGCAAGAGCTTGTTCCCATTGCATTATCTGGGGACAATAAATCAAGCATAGAGAGGAAACCTAATTCATCCAAGACATTATTTTCAAAGGTTCTCTGCCTTAATAAATAATATTTCCCTTTGAGAAGAGCAATAGGGAAGGAAGTACAAAGAGCAGCTACTGGCCATGTGTTAAGTAGCTGGAGGGTGCTCAGACAGCAGAGCAATGGACACAGTGAAAGTTGTTAAAAGGTAGCTAAGATTGATATTTGCCCGTGTCTGAAAGCCAGCTTCTCCTTCCCCTTCTCCCGCAGAGCTTCCACAGTGATACGTAAGTGGACTGGACCTCCTTTTGGTGCTCTCTCCAGGGGTAATGCCTGTCTTCTCTGTTTCCTGTCCTAGAAAGGTTAATGTTGATGTTTTAGAGAAAAGCTCTAAGTTGGAGGATTTTTTTTTTCAATCTTTAACTCTGAGGTTTCTCGGGATCCTGGAGACGGTGTATTTGGCTTTCAGGAGCCTGGTACAGGTTCAGAAATACTGCATTCATGGAGTTTACAATTCAGCAATGGTATTGGCAAAGTAAGACCAGTTGTGTCCTCCTGCACATGGCATAAACCCTACAGCTATGTGCTTCAACTCTGTCAGTGATTATTTGTGACTCGAATCGAGTTTTGGTGGTCTGTATAATGAGCATGGAGCACGGCTACAGCATCACCACTTAGGAGCAGCTCTTGGCTTGTGACCTCTTAGGAATCCCTGTGGCCCATAATTGGTAACCAAGATGTAAATCATGTGTTATGCCAGCCGTAATAGACAATACAGAATGGGAAAAATACAAGAAGAGAAGAGGGGAAAGTGTGTTGGAACTGGAAGCAATTACTGCTTTTACTGTGAAGAGCCATAATAAACTGGCTGGTCCCTAGTTTGCAGAAAGAAAGTATGGCACAAGGCACTTGGAAGTCTTTTCTGTGGCTGTTTGTTGTTTCTGCCACGCTGCATCTTCTCAGCATGATCACCCATTCACATTTTTCTTGGAAAATGACTACAAAATTTATGTATGAATCTTTGAAGATTTACGGATACAAACTGTGCCTCTTGCCCTGGTATAACAGTCCCTCTGGCATTTGAGTAACATGAAGTCTTTGGGGAGAGCAGTGTTTGTTTCCATCAAAGGCTGGCCTCCAAGAAATGAAAAACTACAAATATGAAATGCCAGTGCAGTCAGCTCCTTCATCCAAAACCAAAGGAGATGTACGGTAGCAGCAGGGACCCCACGACACGGGTGGGACAGTGGGACTGCCTGCCACGGCTGCTCACATACGGTTTCAGGGCACAGAGGGGTATAAGTGGCCCGAAGCCAGAACGTGCCCACAATTCACCACCAAGGCAATGAGGGGACAGCCTGGAAAGATGGTGGGAATTCATGCTGGGTTCCCTTGTGATAAAATTGGCTTCACTGTCTCACGGCCATGGCGGGGAGCACAGTGGAGAGCGGGCAGAGCAGAGCTGCCCGCTCTGCAGGTTTTCAACAATGGTGACTCGAGTGGGTGAACCCATGAATAAGGGCTTTAAAAATTAGTTTAATGTTTTTCAAATGTTTGATGATGCACAATGAGTCCCAGAGATGTGCAGCGGCGTCGGGAGCAAAGCTGAGAGGCTTTGCAGCCTCTCGTGGGATGCAGAGGAAATGTCAAGCTGTCCTTAGCTTGGAAGTGAAAAGGTTACACAGAGTTAGGAAATCAGCACCGGCTGAATGACTTTTTCTCCCCTTAAGTCCAACAAAATGTCAGGAGCCTGTCCAGCCTGCAGCACAAGGAGGGAGGCCTGGGGGAGCCTGGCTCCTGGGGGTGCCGGAGGTGGGGTTGGGACCACGGGAAGCCAAAAGGGCCCTGGGCGGCAGCGGGGCTGCTGGGGTGCAGGGCTGGGATGCAGACCCCCTCGTGCCCCGCAGCCCCGGCTGCAGCAGAGCGAGGAGCTGAGCACGGGCACCCCTGTGTCGTGAGTGGGAGCCGCCTGCCCTCCCGGGAGGAGCGGGTGGAAACCCCATGCTTTGATGTCTGCCTCCAGCTGATAAATAGGGTAGTGTAACTGAAGGAAGCAGTTAGTCAGAGAGGAAAGCCAAAGGAAATAATGACTCACGACTTGGCAGCTGAGAAAGTGCCATCCGAGCCCTTTGTTTCCCTGCAGAACCAGTCGTAGCAATGCAAATGTGAGCTCCTTTTCCCTGGTTCCTCCTGCCTCCCCGGAGCTGCAGCCCGGCGTGAGAGGCACCACCAGAAAGCTGCGCGGGCTCTTCTCCTCTGAGGGTATGGTTGGCTGAAACACAGGCACGATGCCACTCCGAAACATCTTCCACTCCCCAAGCGTACTGCAGACTGTCATTGTTTGCTGTGATCTATGGTGATTTCAGCTTTAATAGGATTTCTAGTAAGACAGAAATTAATACCAGCCTCTGGTTACTTGGACAGGGTGATCTGGTGTCGTCTTTGTGAAACTGCCCGATTCAGGACTAGCACCAGACTATATTCCGATGTAAAGTCTAACAAAATACTTTTTTTGGACGTACTAATACACCACAGAGCTTGTTGATGTAAGGAAACAGACATAGGATAAATTGTCCCAAAGACGGAGTGTGAAGTGGAACCCCCTCCAAAACCATCTTCCCACGGCGGCAGCAGCGGCACTCTGCGAAGAGTCACAAATTGCACCGAAGCTCATCGGTATCACAAGTGTCACTGCTCTTCAACGCGGACAGTCTTCAGTGCCAAATATTCTTAACTTCAGAAAAATATATTCTTAGCGTAACTATAAATTTTTTTGACTTTTTCTATAATTGAGGTGAATTAAGTCTAATTGGAAGCATCTGCTCCTATTTTGGCGCCCGATATAGCGTGGTATTCTGCATCTCCTGGAAGACACTCTCCCTCTTCAACTCCCACTAGATCCAACTAAAAATAGTTAATCTAAATCACATTCTCTCCGGTGAAAGTGCTCTTCGGCTCTCAGGATTTGCCCCTCCACGCTAAACAACGGCTACCAGCTTTCTTGTCGTGGCAGGATCAGGGGGAGGCTCCACGGGCCCCGGGAGGGTGCAGGGGTGAAGCCCCAGCTTGTCCAAGCAGCACGTGCTGTCACCAGTGCCTCGCCGGGGGAGCGGCTGCGGCTGATATCAGCAAAGCCACGGCACCGGGGAAAGGCGCGTGGCCCTGCGCGAGGGAGCAGTGTGTCCCGACAGCCCCCCAAACTCCTCCAGCGCCACGGCTATTGCTGTGACCGCAGCCAGGCAGTGACCGGCTCGGGGCCCGGAACAGCTTCCCCCGGCGCCCGGAGGAACATCACCTCCTGCTTTACAAAGGCCAGCTTGGTCTGGTTTGATCTTCGAGCCATCCCTGCTGCATGGAGGAGCCACCTCTCCTGCCGTGAGCATCAGCCCAGGGCCGTGTCCCCTCTGCTGCCGGCTGGGGAGCTCCTCCGGCCCCGTGCAGCAGCAGTCGTGTTCCTCACATGGGTAACGACGTATTTACTCATAGTTACCCATCCTTGGGCCAAATATTCCAGTGTCAGTTCTTTTCCTCATTTTTGAGCTAAGTATAGGCTGAACAAGCCTGGAAAATCTCGGGAGAGAAAACAGAGGAAACTTGAACAAAAGGATTTGCAGAGACAGCTTGGCACAACTGCAGAAAGTTGTGTGAGCGTTTGCTTTGTAGCCAGAAAGCATTTATTATGAGGTCAGTACATTGACCAAATAGTAGCATTTTGCTAGGGAGAGCTTTCTTCGCGCCACTTTGACTTCTCTTTATTCGTAGGTTCAGCCGGCGCGCGCAGGATCCCCCGGCCCCGCTCCCGCCGCTGCCGCGTGGCCGTTCGCCGAGCGCGCTGCCGTGCCTGCGAGCCGTGAAGCGTGCCCAGCGCAGCCGTAAGCACGCGGTGAGAGCCTGTCTCCGGGAAGGCTGCACGGGGCTCCGATCGCGCCTAAAGTCTGGCTCCGTAATTACTAGCTCATATAAACAGTAATGCCACAGGAACATTTTCGTATCCTTAAATCTGTACCTATACTTGGTGCTATCCGTTTACGAATAAGCACACATTTCAGGAACGGTTTTCAGTTCTCAGTTAATCCTCTAGTTTTCAATATAATACTAAACAATATACTATATTACGCAATACGATTCATCGAACCTTATTTTGTTTAAAATTTATTGTAATAGAACCAACGCCTTAACTTTAATATTATATGTAATTTTGCTTGTGACAACACTTTCCTGGGCAGGCTTACAACCCTCAGAGCATGACTTTTAATTGACTTTATATTCCCAGGTGGGAAATGTCGCTATGACTGAGTCAAGACTGAGAATAGATGGAGAAATAAAGATGAATAAGCCAGTAAGTATGTTGCAGTTATATTAGAACAATGATTGGAAACTCAGAAAATTCAATTAAACCTGAAAACTAGAAAGAAATTTGAAGTTGTGAAGAAAGTCAGGGTATTTACTCAGACTTCTTTGTCTGCTCCCACGCCAATGCCAGTGATCCTCTTTTGTGAAAAGTAAGATTCCCAAATAAATTTCTTTCAGAAAGTGCTCCAGGGTATGAAACAGTTAAACCACAGAATACTCAAGTCACGAAATGGCAACATCTGAAGATCTAAAAGATGACGATAGCCCAAATATTAATGGCATTTTTTTCTTCCTAGTGGGAACGAAACAGCTCTAACATGTTGTCTGTCTCGCGGTGCTAAGGCCATCCCTCCCCTGTCTGGGCAGGCCGGTGCGGGCCGGGGCCAGGCCCAGGTGGGGTGTGGGAGCCCGGCCGAGGGGCTGAGGGGCCGAGGGGCTGAGGAGACCAAGGGGCTGAGGAGGCCGAGGGGCTGAGAAAGCCGAGGGGCTGAGGGGCTGAGGAGGCTGAGGGGCTGAGGAGACCGAGGGGCTGAGGAGGCTGAGGGGCTGAGGGGCCGAGGGGCTGAGGGGCCAAGGGGCTGAGGAGACCAAGGGGCTGAGGGGCTGAGGGGCCGAGGAGGCCGAGAGGCTGAGGGGCTGAGGAGGCCGAGGGGCTGAGGGGCCGAGGGGCCAAGGGGCTGAGGAGCCGAGGGGCTGAGGAGGCCGAGGGGCTGAGGGGCTGAGGAGGCTGAGGGGCTGAGGAGACCGAGGGGCCAAGGGGCTGAGGGGCTGAGGAGGCTGAGGGGCTGAGGAGACCGAGGGGCCAAGGGGCCAAGGGGCTGAGGAGACCGAGGGGCCAAGGGGCTGAGGAGGCCAAGGGGCTGAGGGGCCGAGGGGCCGCAGCTCCCTCGCTGCTGGGCTGCGGTGGTCGGAGCTGCCTCCTGCAAGGACCTCTCCTTCTCTCCCTCTCTCCCTCCCTCCCTCCCTCCCAGCCCCCAGGGAGCACACGCAGTATTTCCTACAGTCTGTATTTAGAAATCAGAGGGGGGAAAGGCTGGGAAACTTCTGGTTAAGGCTTCTGAATAAACAGAGGGACGCGAGATGGGGGGTGGTATTATTTTAACTTTTGCTCCCTGTGAGAAGCAGCAATTGTCCCCCATCACTGTACACCGCCACACGCCCGCAGCCCTGTGCTCCCTGTCCCCCGACAGCCCTGTGTCCCCCAGCCGCTCGCCGCTCGCTGCCATCCAGCCCTGCACAGCCGGCTCCAAAGTGCCCGTGGGGCCTTTCAGACCATTTCCGTCCCCTGTTAGCGCAGTGCCGCCTGCTCTGCTGGGAGTGCAGGGTCCCTCGGGGTCGCGGCGGCAGGGGTGCTCCAGGGACCCGTCCCCACCCTCACGCCACGAGTCGTGCCGGTGCTGACACTGCAGGTCAGCCTGGCCATCCTTCTCCTCCACCAGCTCTAGATAAACTCCCTTTCCCCCTGCTCGCCTCACCCCGAGGCCACCCTGGGTGCCCGGTCCAGGCGCACGAGGAGCTGCTGGACGATTCCTGTTCCTCCCGCACCACCGTGTCCCACCCGCAGCCGGGGCTCTGCTTCCCGGCTCCTGCTGCAGCTGCCATAAAGGCGGAGAGGTGCAAAGAGCAACTTCCCCTCCTCCTCTGACACGGGGCTGAGTAAATGCAGCCTCTGGGCTGTGCCGGGCAGTGCCACAAGCCTTTCGGGTGCCTGTGGAGCGGTTCAGGGGCACTCTCCTCCTGTCCTTGGCAGCAGCGTGCCGTGCACTTGGGGTATGAGCCACACAAAGCGGGGCACATGTTCAGCCCCACAGATGCAAGCACAGCTCTAGAGAGAGGCGGTTTTACAAAACTATTTCTCTTGGGGCATTGGCTCTGCCCAGCTCTGCGCTGCCCGTGGGAAGCTGCCCTGCCGAGCCGCTCAAGGACTTAAAAGGGGGAGAAGCCTGGTTATGATCCTGCCCCCCAAAGCCCCTCGGAAACTGCTGTGGAGATCACCGGATGCTCCTGCCTGCTCAGACACAGTTCTCTCTTGACTCACATCCATCTTGCATTCATAAGAGCTATAAATACATCTTGTATTCTATACAAATAAGGCATGCACTGAAAATATTTATGCATTGCATCCACTCGCAGAGTCCTCTGGATTCCAGCCTTGACAACAGTAAAAACTATCATTACTTCATTGCATGGGCAGCAGAAAATTCTAGTGTGAAGGTTAGTTCATCTTTTCGGGAGTTTGAGGAAATTGTACTTCTGCAAAGACTGCAGCACTGGCAGCTAAACCTGGCCCTTTAAGGAAATGTCCTCTAAAAGAAGGCAAGGTTTATTGGGTTTTATGCTGTTGCACTTTTAGACTGTTCAAAACTCTCCCAGGAATCCTTTTAATATTCCCATCAAATTGAAATACAAGTTATGTAATTATAATTAGAGCACCATACTCTTGATAACATTCACTTCATTTCTTTAAAGACTGTTTACTTCCTAACTTGTACCTAGAAGAAATCTTAAAAAAAGCAAACAAACAGTTCCCCTCTCCCCCATTAAAGCACAAACCAAAACAAACAGCTAATTGCTCAAAACTTATTAAAGCAGTTTTTACAATAGTCGTGTTTCCACAGAGCTGCTTCTGCAGTAACGGTGGCCTGGTGGGAAGGTTTGTCACCGGACATTTCCTCCGTTCAGTGTCAGTGGGACCTTCTGGCAAGAGGAGTTAAAAGCCATAAGGAAATGTGGCATTATTCTCACTTTCTGTAAAAGCAGGACACATGAAATTTGGCAAGGGCTGAAGGCAGCAGCCCCTCATACCTCAGCCACCTTCCCTGGGTAGGTCACAAACAAAATGAAGAACCCACCCCCCCCAAACAGCATCCATGAACGCAGTCAGCAGTGCTCGATGAGGCAGCTCTGGCTCCTGCGCTGGCCATGGCCTGGCCGCGGGCTGGGCCCCGAGGCAGCCGGCTGCACCGCGGGGACGCTGCCCAGTCCTGTCCGCGGCTACCGGGGACACTGCCCAGTCCTGCCCACGGCTACCGGGGACACTGCCCAGTCCTGCCCGTGGCTATTGGGGACGCTGCCCAGTCCTGCCCATGGCCACTGGGGACACTGCCCAGTCCTGCCCGTGGCTACTGGGGACGCTGCCCAGTCCTGCCTGCGGCTGTCAGGGATGCTGCCCAGTCCTGCCCGCGGCTATTGGGAACACTGCCCGGTCCTGCCCGCGGCTACTGGGGACGCTGCCCGGTCCTGCCCACGGCCACTGGGGACGCTGCCTGGTCCTGCCTGCGGCTACCGGGGACGCTGCCCGGTCCTGCCCGCGGCTGTCGGGGACGCTGCCCGGTCCTGCCCACGACTACTGGGGACGCTGCCCGGTCCTGCCCGCGGCTACCGGGGACGCTGCCCGGTCCTGCCCGCGGCTACTGGGGACGCTGCCTGGTCCTGCCTGCGGCCACTGGGGATGCTGCCTGGTCCTGCCTGCGGCCACTGGGGTTGCTGCCCAGTCCTGCCTGCGGCCACTGGGGTCACTGCTTGGTCCTGCCCGCGGCTACCGGGGATGCTGCCCGGTCCTGCCCGCAGCCGCCAGGGCTCCCAGCCAGGAGCTACAGGGAGCCCAGCAAAGACAGAGAGCCGGAGCCAGGCTCCTCCTGGTGTTACAGGACAGGACGGGCGGTAATGGGCATAAAGCGACAGGAGGGAGGTTCAGAGTGGTTATAAAGAAGAAATTCTCACCCTGAGGACAGCCGAGCAGAGCTGCTCAGCTCAGAGGGGCCGTGCAGTCTCCATCCTTGGCAGCTTCCAGACCTGGCTGGATAAAGGTACCCCACAGCTGACCTGGCTTGGAGCAGGAGCCTGGGTTGCCCATCTCATGAGGTCCCTTCCCACCTGAATTGCCCTCTGATCCTAGTGTTGATCCACTGTGATTTGAGATGTCGATGGCACAGCTTGACTTGGAGCTTTTCTGTTTTGTCATTTGTGGTCTTATTGCAAGACGGACAGTGTCGGCGCTCTAATTAATGGCCCAGCACACAGCACGCTGCCGTACACCTTGGCTGCCCGCACTAGGGAGAGAAATACTAAGTCACAACCTTAAAGCAGTCTAAAAGCACAGAAGTCAAAGGGCATTTTGAAACAAGCGCTAAAAGAAGGGGTAGCGCTGTGAATTGTAAGCAGCCCTGCATGGTCTTTGAGGACCTGGCTGAATTGATGCTGGGTTACCATGAGCCATGCTTGTGTCACCTCATCGTGTAATGGCTGGTGGCCCCTCAAAAAGAGGGGTTTGTGGCACTGAGGTCTCCTGAAGTGTCTTTCTTAGATAACTCAGTGAAAGACATGAAATAAATGCCTAGGCAGTCTGTTCTTTTCCGTTTCAGTCTCATTTTCAAAGTAGAAATTACACAGGTTAAGCTTTTTCTGCTGAGGTTTGACATCTGTTAGAGCCCACTAAAAGGATCACCAAGTAATTTCCCTCGCTTCCCTTTGATTTTAGCACTCTTGGTACTAGTTTGTGCTGCCACCTTTAATTATTAAGCAGCAATATCCATAGTGTAATCCTCAGAATTTAAATTCTGCAGACTACTGGGAAGCACAGATTTCATTTTATTCTGGAGGAGTTCACATATCCTTCACAGAAGGGAGATGATGTGACTGAATATGATGAGCCCTTTGGACACCATCTCAAAATTTCGGCATCTCATGCATTCACAGCAATTTTAGCCCAGATGTGTGCTTGGGCTGGCTGCCGTCCCACCTCCCTGAAATGCCCCCCTTTCGACCGCGCTGGCTGCTGAAGGTCAGCGAAGGTCAGGCTGTTACGTGTTCACGTGCCTTCCCTAGACAGGCGTGCTTGCTTCAGCTCTCCTCTCTCCCTGTTTTCCTTGCTTTGCATGCCTGGGTGGGATAGCCGAACCGCCTCTCCTCCCAGCTGGCACCTCGGCCGCGGGGAGCTGCCCTCGGGACCCGCGCCGAGCCGGCCCCGCGCTCCCCCCGCCGCACTGAGGTGGGTGGGAGATGCGGCCGCCAGTCCCCGGGCACATGCCAGCCCGGGCTGCGGGGAGGGGTGCGAGACAGGTCGAAAACAATCTGTACGAGACGTTAAAAGAAAACACGGGTTTATGGCTAAGGAATGCCTGCGGCCTTCCAGCAGGCACGGGGAGAGGGTGCTCGCAGCCAGACGCCCGGCGGGCACAGATGGAGCAGACCTTTTTTCTGGCACGTCCAGTTGCTGGATCCCGCAGCGATTCGCTGTACGTCCTCCAGACTCGCCCTCGTAGCTCAGTGCTGCGCGGTGCAAATGGAGCCTCCTTCCCCTGCCCCCGTGCGCACCGTCAGGCTGGGGCGGGGGCCAGGTCTGCCAGGGGTTATCCCCCGCCCGAAGCCCCGTCGGCACCAAAGGGCTTCATGCCAAACTCTGCCGAACTCATCCTCCACGGAGGGTCCCCGGGCTCCGCTGCCCATCCTCAGAGCACGCTGGCCAACAGCCATATTACAATTTTCAAATTAAAATGTTTAACTATGCTAATTACTCTGAGGTTTTAAAATCATGTTTATCCTGAACACTTTTGTCCTCACTTCACGCACGTTCAGAAGGCTTGTACAGATCTTTGCCAATAGCTACAACATTCAATCAAAACAACCCCTCATATGTAAACAAAATATGAACTAAATGTAACCGGCCAATATAAACCTGTAGGGCTCTGAAGCCTGCCGCGGCCGAGCTGGGCCCTGCGCGGTGCCAGAGCCCTCGTCTCGGTCCCATCTCCTGCCCTTTTCCAGCCAGCCAGAAACAGCACGATAAATGCATTCTTAACCTTTGCGAGGGAAGCGAGAGCACCAGGACTGGTGTTTGCGTTTCAAAGCTGGAACCAACACCGTCCTCAGAGAAAGGATAAAATCGAGAAGTATGACAATTTGGCACATAGATGTTTTTGAAATCATGAGATATCAAATGAAAAGATTGTTAACATTCTGCTAGCTTGCTTGAGGCTGAATAATATTATTATGGGTAATATTATTAAAGCTCAGATGGCGTTTATCACCCAAAGATAACGGAGTCCTGCTCGAAGTGCTTCAGAAAGCAAGGCAGTTCTCTGCCGGCTGCAGAAAGCAGACGAAACCCGGGTGGGGTCAGGCGACATGCCTGCGGCCCCGGCCGGCGCGATGGCACCAAAACCCGGGTTTGTGCGGCTGGGACAGGGCTTGGGCACGGGGGTTCCACATCCACCTCTGCCGCTGCTCCCAAGCCCTCTGCAGCGTCCTCGTGGGCATCCCCAAACGGGTAAATCCCAAACGTGACCATCTCAGAAGGGGATGCCGTCGGGCCGGTACAAAGCCGGTGTAGATCAGTGGATCACCGCGGCGTCTGCTGCGTGCTCAGCGTTGGCAAAGCCCCCCTCAGCCGCTGCCCGCGCGGGTGCCCGGCGAGCCCCGCTCCGAGGCGGCTGATTTTGGCTGCTGAAGAGCCGTGCCTGGGCCCGACACATGGCGGCACGGCCGAGGCCATGCAGCCGCCGTGGCCTGAGAGGGATCACGGGAAAGCTGCGCTGGTGGGACCGGAGGGAGGTGAAGCCACCTCCCGCGGACACTGTGGGGACAGAAAAGGGATGCCCTGCATTTCTGTCCAGGGTTTACAGGCTGGCTTGCAGCATAGATCCGATTTCCTGAAAAACCCCAAAAAGGAGACTGACACTTGACATTTAAAATCTAATAACGTTAGAAAAGGAAAGGAACAGATAGTTTAACAAGGAGCCATTTCTGGTGGTTACTAGATAAGATTTAAAAAAATTGTTTCATCCTGACTTGACCTAAATGGAGTGGAAAATTACCATGACTACATTTATCTGAAATCATAAAGTGTGTTCTGATTAGACCACGATAAAAAGGATGGTATAAATTGATCCAAAGATAAAGAAAGGGCAGGGAAAATGAGATGAGATTAAGAAAAGAAGCAGACACTAAAAAGGAAGGATAATACAGCAAGTCTCTGAAGCTATATTAAAAATAGCTGCAGGAACTGGAACGTAAATAGTTCAGTGCTTCACTTTCTGCTCGTGGAGCTGCAGCTCGGCCACAATACCTGGGAGTCCAAATTATCACCTCGTTAATCCCAAACCCTTCGGCAGACTGCTAAATGGAGAAGTAGGTCTAGACCAGGCGGTCCCTGTCGCCTGAGGACGGAGCCCGGGCTGGCGAGCGCAGGCTGGGGCTGAGCCGCCGTCCGTCTGTCCGCCCAGCCGGCAGGAGCGGTGTCTGCCGCGCCGGCGCTGGGGTCTCTCCTGGCTGTGTTCCTCTTGGCTGCGTTCCTCTTGGCTGCGTTCCTCCTGCCTCCCCTCCTCGGTGAAACCTGCATCTGGTTAATATGCTTCAGTCCCTATCACGTTACGTTGGAATTGGTCAAAAGATTAGAAAACAAGTACAATGGACCTGGAAAAAAACCAAACCAAAAAGAGCGATTGGCTGAACCTGACTTCCTCGAGATACAGCACTTGCCTCTGGCAGAAACTTTGATGGTTATGGAAACAAATTTCTTCTCTGATAAAAATAGTCTTTCAATTTCCTAGAAACAACTAAAAAAATGTGAAATAAACAAAACATTTTTTTCCGAACCCTGATTGGGCTGCGTAACTGGCTCTCGGAGGACTCGGTGTTTGCAGCACCACTACGATACTGAACAGGGAGGAAAACCACAAGGCGCGAGGTCACAGGCGGCTTATGAGAAACGTGAATAACAGCCTGTGCCGGAGGGGTCCCGGCCCCGGCGGGCTGCGCATCAGCGCCCCGCTCCTCGCCCCCGCAGCAGACCCCGAGGGAGCCCCTCCTCGCGACGGGGGCTCCAGCCGCCGCAGCTGCCGCAGCAGCACTGGGGCCCCGCTGATGGGCGTAAGCGTAAAGTTAACCCCGCAGCCGCACTGTGCTCCGAGAGCCACACGCCCCGGCGTTCTCTGAGGTGTCCGCCCCATCGGAGGAACAGGGAACTGATGCTCGCAGTAATTTGCTTGTAAGATCATCTTTCTCAGAAAACACATTCTTGATAGTCTGGAAATGCCGCTGCTACTTGTTAAACATGGATCAGAAATGGATAAAGGACTGGCACAGCCTTCCCTTTTAGCTGTTTTTTTTTTTTTTCAGCCTAATGACTGGAACGTCCAGCCTCTTTCTAGAGCAGGAAAGCAGTTTATTTATCTAATCCCTTATGACTCTGATCTCAATTGGTTTTATCTAAGTGCAGCACCGAACTCCTCAACGTCCTGTGAACACATGCCCGCACAGCACTCTCTCCCAGACCTTTCTTGGATGGCCAAGCGTGGCTGGTTAATTTAGATAAGGCTCAGCAAACAGCATATTTGGAAAACTGTCTGCTCTTTCCATTTAGTATAAACTTCCTTTTCCACTCTCTGTTTATGTTAGCGTAGACATATGTAAATCCTTCCACCAGAGATTTCCTTCAAGGAGAAAGTCAAGGCACGGAGTAAGAGGAAGCCCCGTTCCTGTCGCGCTATCCAGATGGTGTTGGCAAGAGGGGGCTCCCGGTGTCCCCCCTCACGGCCCCACAGGGGGGTCTGGCATCGCAGCCAGCCATTTCCCTACAGGACTGCAGGAATGACTTGAGGCTTTTCTTCTGTTTGAGAAAAAGCCTGGTATTCACGTCTGCCTCCTTGCTGCCCTGGTCGGTGCCACAAGTCCATGGCAACATTTTAGTTCTCTCACTGGAGAACTTTCTGCAATGTCGCTAGCCAGTCAAAGATAATTTAATTTCCCCAGATTTGGTATTGTTTTAATCTATGTCCAGCTACTCAGCTCTTCCTCAGGCACTCTCCTCTCTCCAGCTTTGGGTATTTTGTCCTCAAAAGGGGGATGCAGTGCGACGTCCCGCTGCAGCTGTGGCTGCACAGCTCCCTCTGCGGCCAGGCTGGCCCGGCTCTCCGTGGCCGGGGCTCCCCGGGTTGGGGCTCCCGAGGCCGGGGGCTCCCCGAGCCTGGCCAGGGACCTGTCCCGCAGGCTGGGAGGAGCGGCATGGCGTGCGCAACCCATGGAGGTCTGACCCACGGAAAGGGCCTCGGTTACCTGTGGGGTCTGTTTTGGGCTGTGCTACCACCCCAGCTGATGGGGAGGGACAGTGTGGGAAGGCTCCGGGGGAAGAGGCCGACATTGGGGGTGGGGCGGCAGCCCTGTGCCATTGGCAGCTTCCCCCTACCTTGCTCTCCTCCAGGACACCCGTTAAATGGTTTCAGAGGGGTGCTGTCTGGAAATGATGTCTTGAGTGCTGGGTGACATCCCTGGGACCAACCATCCCTCTGCTTCCAGAGTCCTGTGGGATTCGTTTCCCCCCACCCTCCAGTGGCCTCGGGCACGACCGCCGTGGGACCGGCTGGGATGGAAACCACTGGCCGCTCCTGTCCCCCCCCATCCCAGCCCCACTGGCGATCATCCTCTGGGTACCGGGGCACTAAAACCTGACCTGGAAACTGCCCCAAATGCCGTGGGGCTGTGGTGCAAAGCAAAAGGGATGGTGCCATCTCTCTGATACGTGCTGCTAACATGGGTTCTGTAGTAAAAGACAAAACACAGAACAAGCTCAGTTGTGAGTAAGAGAAAATACCCACCAAAAGGAATACTATGTATGCGAAATGAACAGCAGCGGCGAGAAGAAAGGCTGAGCTCAGTGCACCGGTAAACGCAGAAAGACAAAGGGCAGCCCTGACAGGTAGGCATGCGGGAGAAAAGGCCGCTCAGCCGCAGGTCAACGTGACCTCAGAAAATAATTTATGAAAAGAATTCTTCAAACAAGAGTGTTATCACTGTGCCTCTATTAAACAGCACTAATGCTGCAACTTTATTCTTCCATAATGCCAAAGCCACTGAAACATTCAGAGCTGTGCGCATAGACAGATCCCTTCAACCACTGTTGGTGTAACGTTACTTTTGTATTACAGCCTTTAGACACAGAATTCACACCAGAAGGTTTTTGTAGTTGCAAAGGGCTTTTCTCCAATATTGAGTCTTTATCTCCCATATTGACCAGCCAGAGAGGGCTATGAGGGCTCCAGAAGCACACTGCGATACAAAAAGTAAGCTAGATAGCATAGTAGCATAACAGCAGACCTTATAAGCAGATGCTTATGAACACGCTGCTAACTGTGTTGTAACAAATGTTTGATTCCCTCTTTGAGTGCAGAGATGCAGAGATTCAGCATCAGTTTGTCATTCCAGCCTTACATTAAATAGGAACTTTACTGGGGCACAGAAGGAAATGGAGATGCTGAATTTAGGAGTACACAGTGTGAGGGTTCACTTACTTCTTACGCAGTTGCTGACTAAATATACAAAGCAGGTGTTTTGTATTGCTGTGGGAGCAAATTTATCTTCGCTGATCAGCAGCAGGAGGAAACAGGGGAAGATGACAATAAAGCTGTCAGTCTTCCCTGCCCAGGACATTGGGTCTGGGGTCCTAAGCTCAGCTGGATGGAAAGGAGCTTTGCACCGTCCCCGGGAGGCGAGCCCAGGGCGGCAGAGGGTGCCCCGCTCCCCGCAGCTCTGCAGCTCGGCGATCAGCCCTCGCTGGAGGAACTCACTCTCGTGGGAGCTGGCGGATCCAAGACCAACAGAGACTGCAAAAACAACATCCAACTACTCTCCAGTCTCGTCTTTGCTAATGTCTATTTTCATTCATGTGAGTCTGCCATTGCTGCCATGGTGACCAACTTAGAAATTAATTATAAAAAGACTTTAAAGACACAATTAAATAGGAAAGTTCAACCCACAGTTCTGGCAAAAAAAGATTCAAATATTCCTAGATCGCACCCTCCTACTTTCCCCTCGAGTCCTTCAGATACCATGACTTAACTAATTTTTTTCCTGCACTTTCTTCTGTGCTGATGTTGACAAATAAAATTAGTCTTCTGCTTCTTCTTTTTTTTTCCCCTGACTCACGTAAAACAGATATTCTTTAAACAATTCTAGTTCTCACTACAGAAAAGCTCTGTCACTCTCCTTGTTGCTGATAGACTCGGCAGGTGTGGTTTTGCATAGCGCTGACCCAAACCGTTCTGTCCTTGGCCGCATCCCCGTTTCTCGTGTGCATCGGGCAGCAGTCACTGGCGCCAGCAACTGCCCCGGGGGCTGCGGCTGCCAGGGGCTCGGCGCCGCCGGGGTCCTGCCTGGCTGGAGGCTTTGCACTCCCCTGGAGAAATCAGGCCGGCCCCTGTTGCCGGAGGTGCGCGTCGCTGTGAGCACAGACGCGGTCCTCGTGTTCCATACGAGGTTTGGGGGTTTAAGCTGTCGGCTTCAGAAAAATGAAGCGCCAAGAGAAGTGCCAGGGAGAGCACAGGCACACTGTAACGCATCTCAGGCTCTTGCATTTTATTCGTTGGGGTTTTTCCACAGGAGATATGCAAGTATCAAAAAATGTACCACCGTAACCAAAACGCTTGTCATGGCTGTGGCAGAGAAGACAAGGGAAGTTTATAGAGACTGACTTGCTCTTTAATCCGACTGCCAGTCCTCTTCCGAGAAGAAAGGTGGGTGGTTTAGGCATGCTTGTTTTCCCGTTGCAACTATTTTCTAAGTAGATGGGGCTTTTCAGTCTCTATGGAGTCAGCTCCACACCTGCTGGCACTGAGCTCTTCTGTTTCTCTTCTCTCCCTCTCCCCAGGTATGCTTTTATCTCTGTCTAATTGCGCTTTCGGTGACCTCTCTCTCATCACATACTGCCTTTGATGTTGGCGCTGTCACGGAGGTTATTTCTGTGCTCTTTTCTGCAACTACTTTACCATTGACTCATGTTGTCTCCTTTTTTCTGCACGGTTTTTTTAATGCATAAACATATACCCACCCTTACCTCAATTCCTTTCTGTTCAGTCGTGGGTTCTTCCAGGCGGTGGCCAACTGATGAGGACACCTGAGTATCCGGGAATTTGGCTGTTCAGAACATCCAATGAAGTAAATGTAAAACAAAATGTACATCGCAGTGAAAGTGTGCCTCTTGGAAAGGATTCGCTGAGGGAAGGACTCACCCCTGGGATGCAGCCTTGTGCTTTCCCACCGTACGAGTTCGTTTGTTTTGGCACTGGCGCTCTGGAAGGGCTGGTTTACATGCCTCCGCATCCAGCCGCTGCTGATCTGCTGTAGTATTTTCCTTCAAAGAGCTACTGGGAATGAGTCCTAAAAAAACTTTGCAGAGATGCCTTCATTAGTTCTGCTGAAAAGGATGCTAAAAAAATGTTGTGTGGCAGATGCCTTTCTCCAGAAGCAGCCTGTGGTGACCGGTGGGACCACGGCCGACGTCTGGACGCTACAGCCTCATTTCGGAGACAAACCAGCCCTCTCGCGATTTGTTGCTCGGGGGCTGATTTTCAGAATTATCAGCCTTTGCTAACAACAAATAACAAGGGAAGCAAACAAAAAACAAAATCAAGAAGAATCAGTACACTTAAAGAGAGGAGATAACTTCTCTGTAGCTGTAGCTCGCTGGATAAGCCTGCGGTGGTGACTGTTGCATTTCACACACAGGCAGCGCTTTTCAAGAGATGAGCTAACACTGACAGGTAGTAAATTCTCACAGACATTTATTTGCAACTACCCGTGTAAAGGTTTAATCTGCTCTTCCAACACAGCCTTTCTGGGAGAGGAACATAATGGATGGAGGGAAATTGTAAAGGGTGCAAGAAGATAACAGGGGATGGCAGAGAGCAGGAAAAACGCTGCTCAAATTAGCACTTGATCAGGATTATCGAGACAGATCACTGGATTTCTAAAGATCGGTGCTCCGCCGTCTTTCAGCTAGAAGGGCATCCCAGATCCTCTTTTGTAGTTGTAAGAGGAAATCTTTCGCCTCTCGAATCACTAACATGTCTCAATTAGAAGTCTCCTTTAATGATCAGTCTGCTCAAGAAAGAGCAAGGCCTAATCCTGATTAATTTGGCAGGCTCTTACATTGACTGGTATGGCTGGAGGTGTCAGAAGAGAGGACTGATGCAGGTGGCAGGTGGAGGCATTGATCTCCTCTCTTTGGAGCAGAGATCCCGTTGGGATGGAAAGCGCAGGGTGACCCTTAAGGGCTGGCCAGCAAGCGCGATGTCGCAGCAAGCGCATCGTCGCAGCAAGCTCATCGTCGCAGCAAGCTCATCGTTGCAGCAAGCGAGCCGTCGTGGCAAGGGAGCCGTTGCAGGAGGGACACTGCCATCTGCATCCCAAACCACGAACCCGGGGAACGGCAGCATCAGCAACTCACAGTCAGAAAAACATCGTCTCTCTCTACAGAGGGAGCAGAGCAGCTTGCGCAGTGGAAAGAAAGCCTCCGGCAAGCCAGAGCAGGGTTACTGAAAACAGGTTGTGAAACATAGTGCCAGATAGCTGCTCGGCTCCACGTTCAAAACAAGGCTGTGGTCAAATCCATTTTCCTTGAGAGCGCCAAGCGCGCGGGCAGCTGTCGGGGAGGCGGGCGAGCGCCTGCCCGGGCATCGCCCACGGCTGCGTGAGCAGGAGCGGTTCCGTGCCCTCCTGTGCCTATAGCATCCACGGCTGCTGCCACTCCTGCCTTCAGCTGGGGGCTAAAAACGAATGCGGAGTGCCTCAGCTGAAAACCTCTTACAAATACCATGCTGACGTGCAAATAGGGGAACGTGGCAAAACAATACATGACACCCAGCTTGCTCCTCTTCTTTGAAAAATTCAGATGTTTTCTTGTCACAAAGCTGCTCATTCTTTCCTCTTAACATAAACATCGTAATGAGAATAAAATGGTTTTCTTTGACAAATGCTATGTGTTGATGTTTAAGCAAAGTTAACATTTTGTAAAGCAAACGAGAAAGGAAACTCTTTGACAAATGCTGTGAGTAAGGAAATGGTTGTTTTATTTTCTGAACAAATTAATTTCACTTTTCTTGGATGTCAACCCAGATGCAAAGCAGTGTCCAGGGGTACTGAAAAGGGAAATGAATAAGAAAGTGAGCAGCGTCCTCCCTTTGGGTGTGTGAGTTAAGAGGCGGGGGATTTTTTGTGGTGTGTGGCTAATTACTCGAGCTCCTCAAATCTTGTGCCTTCACACAGCTTCAAAAAGGCATATAAACATCCTACGCTTCTCTGTACAATTACACCGTGTAAATCATTAACCCCAAATAAGCTGCAGTAGTTGTGTGTGTTATCACTCAAAAGTCAATAGCCTTTCTGATTTTAGTGGGACTGTCAGGATGGTCAAAGGTTGTCAGTGGCAATTTTAGCTTCAGTATAGGAACCGTGGATGTTGAAGTTAAAAGCAAGTTATTGCCTGTATCTCCAGCCAACCGATGTTCTGATTGACAGTATTTAATTTTTTTAAACTTCAGACATTACTGTTCTTTTTTAACCACAGGATGCCTCAAGGAGTTTAGCTGGACAAAAATTCAAATGTTTTTCTGCACCAATATAGGCATGTAGAGAAATGGCAATAGGTCGTCAAGAACTAAAAAACCAGAGGGTGTGCTTTTTATGTCATCGCTGTAATTCACAGGTGACTCACGTTTCTTCTGGATACAGGTACCAAAATTCAGAGTTAATCTTGCATTCAGTGCGCTTTCCAAAAATGCAGCACGTTAAAGCCCAGGTCCGTGCTCGGGCACCGCGGCTCCCTTCGCCCCACGCACCCGGCCGGGTCCAGCTGCCCGGGGCCAGGGCACCCCAGCGCAGGGCGAGGGGCGCCCGGCCAGCGGCACCCGCACGCACCCCTCCTCGGGTGGGGAAGACCACGAGGCAGGCTAGGGACCGCCTCAAGACTTAGTCCTCTTCACCACTCGGCACGTTTCCAAGGAAATGCCGTTTCACCGAAATGTGATGTTCAAAGTGAAAATATTTCACTGGGACTTGCCTCTTCCAAGTGCATTTTCATCATGTGGGATGTTTGGTCTGAAGCACTCTCTTTAGACAGAGATGGGAATACACAAGTGGAAAAGCTGGGGTTTCAGTTTGGTTGGGTGTTTTTTTAATATGAAATTCCATTTTCATGGAAGTGTAAAGTTTGGGTCACCTCTCAGCAAAGGCAAATCTTAATTTTAATGGTCTCCATGAAACAGAACGGAGCTGCTCTGCTTGGTAAAAGTGAGGAGACAAAATTAGATTTGAGTTATTGTCCTCTCCTGCTGGAGGTTTTTTTCTTTTAAATCAGAAAAGTGACTATACCATAGGCCCTGAGCACCAGTAAGGAATCTCCTGCTGAGATAAATGGGAATTACGTTTTTTGGCATCAGTTCCGGAGTTGCCCAAGGAGTTCCACTGCTTTTTGCGGCAAAGGCTCTTCTCCAGCACAAGCCCTTACTGTTGCAGACCTTGGAGCTGGGAATGTGCAGATTAAGGCATTATTTTGACTGCAACCTAAAGACCTTGTAGAAAAGTTGAAAAAAATCCAAGGTGCTGCCAGTGGTTTTGCTGGGGACGAGATTAATGTTTGCTGTATTTGCTGTATCCTTTTAACTGCTGCTTTCCTCCTTCTTCCAGTAAATAAATCTGCCTATTAGTTAAACAAACTGACTCTGATAGAAACCAAACATAAGAAATATATTAACAATAATGCCCTGTTCTTAAAATAGAAAGGCAATAGTAAAGAGAGCCCTTGGGTTCTGGCTTGCCACTGCGCGCTGCTTGCACAAGTGCTGTTGCTTTGAACTCCCATAATAAAGAAATACAGGCTGCAGGGAAAAAAAAAAGTCAAAGAACTACCTGCATGTTGGAGCGTTTCAGCTAAATACGCATCATCTCATGGTGCCGCTGTCACAGCGGCGGGACATGGGACAGTCTCACCCCCTGTAAATCTTATGGTCCGAATCGACGAGAGCAGCGTAGCAGGAGGAGAGAAGAATGAAGGGATTTAGCGGATGATCCGGGCCTCGGACGTGAGCTGGCTTACCTCTCAATATGGACTTTTTCCTCCTTTCTTCTGTGTCTTGGCGGGCACCGTGCAACACGGCGGGTACACGTGGAGCAGTCAGCACTGCAGCCCGGCCACGGGGGCTGTCCCCTGGGGGATACGCCGCCATCGGGGCCTTTTCTTAAGAAAAAGAAGGGGGTTTTTCAAAGTACAAATTATTTGTTGCTTGGAAACAACCAAGAAGAAACGGTGTGCAATTTTGCAAATGGGCATCGGCTCAGCAGCAGACGATCTGCTCGAGTGTGACGTCTGGTCGGGGACACCTCACTCCGGGGTGGCTTCGTCCTGCGCGGAGGGAGGACGTGCCTGCTGGGGCCTCGCTGCTGCCTCCCAGCTCCCACAGCAGCACCAGCCTACGATGCATGTGTGCAACAGGACGGGAGATGCTGGCGTTGGCGGAGCATTTCCAATTAAATGTGCATTTTTAAAGTGAGAATTTAGTGGAAAAAATGTTTTTTCTCTGGTGCCTTTCAGCCTTTCCAAGACCCTGAAAAGGCCAATTTCAAAGGCAGGCAGTAGCTAGACATCTTTGTTCGTGCTCAATTTCCAACAAGCAAAAGAAGCGAGTTCTGGGAAGCCTTTGGGAAGCCTTCCTGCCCTCCCTGCACCGGGAGCGGGTGGCTTGGGGCTGGCAGGGCACCGCGCAGCCAGGAGCGGCCGGGACGCCAAAGCAGAGCCCATGGCTGCCCGGGCTCCTCTCTGCCTCCCCCAAACCCACTTTTAGCTGCATCGGTACTGCAGTAACAGACGTTTTGCGCTGATTTTTACTGCGTATTTCAGATTGTAGGACCTTGCTCCGAAACATCCTCTGGAGGACATTTCCTCAACCTCGCTGCACGCCAGTGGCTGCTGCCACGGCCACGGTGCTCCCTCCATCCGCGCTCCTCTTTGGGATGCAGCAAGCTCTCGGCAAACAGTGACTTACCAGCCTTCATTTACCTTCTTTGGCCGAGTGCTCCATTAATATTCAATGACATGTAGAAAAAAACCCTTAAACCCACAAGGACCCTGGGACACCTCATGCCACTCCTTCCCCAATATTTAAAACGGAGTTTGGAGTTTAAACCCTGCCTTCCCTTCACATCGCTGGAGAGCTCATTTTTCAGTCTGAAGGCCGGCACCTGCCCGCATCTGCCCAGAGTGCCCTGGCGGGGCGTGCGGGGAGAGCGGGGGACCCGATCGGCCCCGGGAGCCGGTTATCGCCTTTTTTGGAAGAGCCGGGACCGCTCGGTGCGGCGCCGCGGGCCTTGCAGGGCGCTGTGAAGGCGAGGCAGGGCTCCTCCGTCCCACATTCCTTGCTAATTTTAACCAGCTCCCTTGAGCGGCTCGGGAGCGGAGGCCCGGAGAAGTACGGTCTTGATTTATTAGTCTTTCCCTTCTGAAAACTTTTGTTCAAGTGTCTCGGGACACAAGTAAAACCAGAATGGGATTCTCAGCCTGGATCCTTAGAGATGTTTATCTACATCACGAAGTATTGCGAGTTTTTTTCAGCATCAGCAGTTTTTTCCCCAAAGACATCCCAGCTCTGAGATGTTGGGGAGCGGGGACTGCTGGCAGAGCTGTGTGAGGAAGACGCGGTGGCACGGCTGGACGCTGGGCCGTGGCTGGGGCCATCCCGCAGACAGCAACGCCCCAGCCACGGCTGGGCAGGGTGCTCCCTCAGGGTTTGCGTGTTCGGCGGTGGTGCCGGCCGCCTTCCCGCAGAGCCGTCCCCGCGCAGCACGTGCTCCCTTAGCTGTCAGGACCGGCAGAGGACCACGCTCGCCCCAAACCTGATCGCTGTCTCCCTGTTCCGGGGAAAGGAAGGGAGCTGCTCGCCCTCCGGCAGCGCTGACCTCCCTGGGGTGGCCCAGCAGACATCGGCTGGGCAGGGAAGGGCAGGGAAGCAGAGCTCAAAGTCCCGACGACAGCACAGAGAGTGACCAGAAACCACAGCCTAGGAGGTAAAATGAAAGACGCTGAGCCTGTAGAAGAGCCGACCGCAGGAGACACGGCCGTCCTCAAGCACTTAAACAGATGTCGTAAAGGACAGTCTGCTCCCTGTAGCAAACAGAACCAGCAACAGCGTGCCCAACTTGAGGCAAGAAAAGTTTGGTTTAGGCACAAGGAAACTCATTAGTGGTAAGTTCAGCTGAATGCTGGAACCAGCTTTCCAGGGACGCTGTAGCATCCGTATGGTTGGAGATTCCCAAGTGCAAGTTCAACAAGCACGTTCCGGCGAAAACAGGTAGAGCTGGTCCTGCTCGGAGGGAGAAGCACAGGCTGGAAGACCCCCTGGCTACGCCGCCCCCGTGCCTGTACCACAGTCGCTGACTGACCGCGCGGCAGCAGCCGGAGCCCTTGAGTGTCCGCTGCCACGTGGGTTATCGAGCGCCAGCAGAGACGCAGTTCCTGGAGAGCAAAAAGCTCAACGTCTCGCTGGCTATCGTGGCACTTCCTCGGTACCTCAGCGTAAAGATGAGAGTTTACCAATCTCAAATTGCATCAGTAATGAAATCAGCATGAAATACACAAACCACAGTATTTGTGTAAAAAACATCCCGAAGGGAAACATTAAACTTTTTCTTCCGATCAGTTTCCCTCGCTTATATCGCATTTATATTTTGTATGCGTATGGACTTCACATCTATAGCCAAAATGATACATTTCTCTTGGAGAACGGAGATTAAAGGTCTGACTATGCTTTTTCTTGTCTTGCCCTTGTTATTAACCAGAGGGAAAAGACAGTCAGTGCTGCTGCTCAGCCACCCTGCCTCGAGCCACGAACCGCGGGGAACGCACCGAGGCTCCTCGGCACTCGGTGTCCCTGAATGCAGCAGCTCAGTCCTGTGGACACGGCAATAACCACCAAAGAAACCAAGATTGTAGCTTGGAAATGAAACAACTCTTGCCTCGTTACTCTTATAGAACTAATGATTTCTCTAAGGTGTTTTGTACTTAAGGCTGAAGAATTAAGCAATGCTTTACGGTTTAAGGGTTTTTTTGTTTGTTTGTTTTAGATTTTCCTGTCCAGCTGCCAAATACTTTCTGGCTCAGCCTTCAAAACAAATTAATTCTGCTACGATCAACCAATTTAAATAAATACTGGTTGAACATCTGAGGTATGAACCAGTGAGGAAAGTGGGACTGGAAAACCTCCAGCTGTCTGTTTGCTGCCGAGGCGGAGCACCGAGTCCTGCCCTGGAGCACAGCCCTCCGCCGCACTCCCCAGCCGTGAGTAAGGAATGAGGAAGGGAGACGGGTGCTAACCGACCAGCCAGCGTCACTAAAAATAGCCTCGCTCACAGCAGCCACGTCTGTCATGTTCTTGCTGGCAACCGACTTAATTTCTGCCGATCATCTGCAGGGTGTTCCCAGTTTCACCGACCTTCCGTCGGGAGAGCCTGGGCCCTGCACGCACTCTGTTGCGTGCTCCTGAGTGGCCATCCTGAAATTCTCCTTCACTTAAGGTCCTCTTGACGGGGCAGGTTACTGCTGCTTATTCCTGGTGGCAGGGCTGGGTAGAGCTGGTGTTTCCCTTTGCTTGCCTGGGCTTCTCGCCTGACCCATGCAACACCTCCATGGTTTGCATTATTGCAGGCTATAAACGAAGGATGGAAGTTGCAGAATAGAAATAATAGAAAAGGAAAAGCCTAATTAGCCCTCACTCTTATTGGCAATATTGTTGCTGGCTAATTGACAACTTGAATTTTGAGATACACAATTAAGAGTTTGAGCAGGGGTCTATCAAATACCGCAGCATGACAAACTGGTACTGACAAAAGTGCCCCGTAGCCTCCCAGACCCCTGCATAAAGGCCATTTTTCTGTCTCATTGTCTCGTCTCCCTCCCTTCTTTTTCCACATTGAACCTGAGTGCTTCTCTCTCCACTGATGCTCTCCATACCTCTCACACAGCCTGTCAAGACTCATTCACCATCAGGATACTGATGCTCTATCCAGCTGGATGAGGAGAAACACCACCAGCACCAATATCCTGCTATTGGGAAGTTTTAAATCATAGAATCCTTCAGGTTGGAAGAGACCTTTAAGATCACCGAGTCCAACCATTAACCCAGCACTGCCAAGGCCACCACTAACCCATGTCCCCAAGCGCCACATCTACACGGCTTTTCAGTCCCCGCAGGGATGGGGACTCCCCCACTGCCCTGGGCAGCCTGTGCCAGGGCCTGACAGCCCTTTCGGGGAAGAAATGGTTCCCAATGTCCAACCTAAACCTCCGCTGGCGCAACTTGAGGCCATTTCCTCTCGTCCTGTCGCCTGTTCCTTGGGAGAAGAGACCGACCCCCCCTGGCTCCAACCTCCTTTCAGGGAGTTGCAGAGAGCGAGAAGGTCTCCCCTCAGCCTCCTTTTCTCCAGGCCAAACCCCCCCAGGTCCCTCAGCCGCTCCTACAGCACTTGTGCTCCAGACCCTTCCCCAGCTCCGTTGCCCATCTCTGGACACGCTCCAGCCCCTCAATGTCTGTATTGGAGTGAGGGGCCCAGAACTGACCCCAGCACTCGAGGTGCGGCCTCGCCAGGGCCGAGCACAGGGGGACGATCCCTGCCCTGGTCCTGCTGGCCACACTAGTGCTGATACAGGCCAGGATGCCGTTGGCCTTCTTGGCCACCTGGGCACACTGCTGGCTCATCTTCAGCCGCTGTCGACCAACCGCCCCAGGCCCTTTCCCGCCGGGCACTTTCCAGCTGCTTTTCCCCAGTCATGTTATGCTACGGATCAGAAGGTCTCATTCAAAAGATGTTTAGATGTGGCGCTAAGGGATATGATTTAGTGGTGGACTCGGTAGTGATAGGTTAACGGTTGGACTCGATGATCTTGGAGGTCTCTTCCAACCAGAACGATTCTATGATTTGTGCCAGTAGCAGCCACCTGACGGGTTTGTGTCTGGGTATGGTCAACAGGAGGGGAAATCCCAACGCGCTACTGCCCCAAGCCAGGCGAGGAACAGCTACGTCAAAGCACCACGCAGGCCCCATGCTTCAAAACGCAACCGACACTCAGAATCCCGTCCGTCTCCGCCGCAGCCCTGGCGGGAGCTCAGCCCGCAGCGTCGCTCGCCCGCCCGCTGCCGGCGCGCGGCAGGCTTTGCGGCCCGCAGCCGTACCCCGAGCGGCGTGCTCGCAGGTGGGAAGCACCGGGGATCGCGGGAACCCACCCGTGCAGCGGGCGCGAGACCTGCCCAGGCTGCGAGACACGGCCTCGCCTTCCCCGGGAGTGCTCCGGCACGGTTCTCACAGCTCTGCGAAGCTGTTCCCTCCCTGACGCGGAACACGCGTCGCCATTCCTCAGGCAATGGATATTGTTCACCCTCCTGGATGCTCTTCTCCCTTCGGCCGGTCAGGTGCATTTTCTCCTGAGCAGCTCTTCACCGCCTGAGCAAAATATTTAGTCTTCTGTTGTTTTTCTCCAGGTATTTACTCCCTTTTCTGGCAGGCACTGACGGCTCACTGCTCGCTGAGCCCTTTCGATCCCCTCAAACGGGTATTCTAACAAATATTTCAATGCGTTTCTCCACTTTCCGTATTTCCCTTGAGCTATTTCTTTGTCTCGCACAATGGGCTCCAATTGTCACCAACACGGTGCCTGCGGTTGTATTCAGAGCAGGAAAAAGCAGAATAAAGTTTATTCTTGTGCTTATTTCACTATAGGAGGGACCTATCTCCTTTTTAAAAGAGGCTGCATGATTTTTTTTCATTTTCCACCAGGGCTTCTGGAAGAGAACACCCTTATTCCATCTCCATTTCCCAGTTACCTCTGTTGGGCCGTGCAGTTGTGGTTAATATCCAGCCTGAGTTTATGAGCACTGTGGACTCCCAGGCAACTCTCCGTGTGGGAAACAAGCTCCTGTCACCATTCAATGAAAAACGTCGTTTAATTCTTAAAGTACCCTCAGGTCTAGCTTGAGTTTGTGCATTTCTCCTGCCACATTTTAATACTTTTCTTAAGTAATTTCAGTTTTCTTAAGGAATTTCTGCTATCTTGAAGCTTTAAATGGGAATAGGGCTTGCGGAAAATGCAGATTTCCCCGGGGCTGCAGCCCACCCGTCAGACGTGCAGCTGCTTACGGCTCCAGTGGCTGTTCCCTAGAACCCAGAACCACCCCGAGCGGTCTGTAAACAGACGTTACTCCACAAATCACCGTACCATATGTCTCTTTACATAATTTGCTTTTATCTCGTGCTCTGAATCTCCTCAAAACAGTAAAAAAAGTTGTATCTGGGTAACAGCGGGCGATGGGGAAAACGGATTTAAAGAGACAAGAAGTTTAGCCTGATGTTCTTCACATCAGCCCATTAAGCTGCTCTTACAGAGCTCAGAAGCATTAGCCTTCGGTACTATAAATTGAAATTCCTAATCTTTCCTGGTTTGCCACAGCCTTAACGCTTTAATCCACCTTGTTTTCTCTCCTAGATACTTCTCTCCTGATCCCATTGTTGCCCGATTAAAAGTAGTTCAAAATAATCAAACAGCCAAGGAAAAAGGAATAAGAACGTCCCAGTGAGAGGCAATTTCAGAAAATGAGATGACATTTAAAAAGACTTCACACGTTTTACTGAAGCGACAGTCCCACACGTTAAGAGAAATGGAGAATGGATTTACTTTTCTCGGTATAAATTGATGCTGTTTCTCCACAACATGAGTCATCATTTTCCGTTATTATGAAGACGGAACAAGGCAACTATGAAAAATAATACACTATACAACCAGATGTTCACATTTGTGACTTAAGAATTGTCGTCAATATAGCTAACTTTTAGCTCAAACATTTAAAATTACCATTTTAAAAAATTCAGTAGCAAAAGCAGTTTTTTCCTTGATAGCTGACATTTGAGGTCGGTTGAGGCCTCTACAACGAGTACATGTCAGTGGCCAGCAGAAACGGCCGGTTTGGCCCCGGGGGAGCGGGGAGCGGCAGACGGGCACGGGGGAGCGGGCACGGGCTGGGGGCTGGGACGGGCCGGACAGCCCTGGCTGCAGGGGGCTGTCAGCGGGGCGCTGGGCGAGGAACAGATGCCGCAGGCTGGTTTGAGATCGCTAGACCACCAGGTTTACCTACCTGACGTTCTTGGCTCGGCCACCAGCCTGGCACCACTGGCTGTATTTGAAGGCTACAAGCCTGGTTTTGAAAGTTCTTCAGAAGGTGTGTGTGTTACAGTTTCTTATGAGTGTTGCCCACCACGAACCAAACACCTAGCTGCGCTGAATAAATAGCATGGAAAAGCCTGCTCCACCATCCCAAGGAGCTTGCAGCACGAGTGGGATGGGAATTGGGACACCCGTGCTATTTTTCAGTTCATCTTCTCCCAAGGAACAGGCGACAGGACAAGGGGAAACAGCCTCAGGTTGCGCCAGGGGAGGTTTAGGTTGGATATTGGGAACCATTTCTTCCCCAAAAGGGCTGTCAGGCCCTGGCACAGGCTGCCCAGGGCAGTGGGGGAGTCCCCATCCCTGGGGGGATTGAAAAGCCGTGTAGATGTGGCGCTTGGGGACATGGGTTAGTGGTGGCCTTGGCAGTGCTGGGGTAACGGTTGGACTCGGTGATCTTAAGGGTCTTTTCCAACCTAAACGATTCTGTGATTCTGTGGTTCTATGATCAGACTGTGCCATTGCTGTAGGCACCTTGCAGGACTTTTTGGTGCCTTCTTCCCGTTCTTTCCTTTCTCCCCACGCTATTTCCTATATTTCAGATTTAGGCTTCAAGTTCGGGTACGCTTCATGCAAGTCAAACTTCCCATCCTGATGTACGAAACCAGGCCGCTTGGCCACGGCACGGCGCGGTGCTCGGTGCTCCCGAGGGGCTGTTTCCCTGCAGAGAGCTCCAACCCTGTGCTCCCGGGCAGCACCGGGGCTCGGCGGGTGGATGCCGCAGCTGAGCCCAAGTTCCCAACTGCTCCCAGCTCTCCCAACCGCTGCTCTCGGCTGATAGGATTATTTCGCGATTTGTCAAATTATTTATGAGCATTATTGTTTGTTGTTCAAGTCATTGCAGCACTTTGGTGCACGATTACATCACCGTGTCCCCCAGAAACTGGCAATTAAGCACCACGCGTATCGCCGAGCACTTGTTTTCTCCTCTCCATGTAGAAAAATCAATTAGAGGTTCTCGTTGTGCAGTAAATGTCAATTGTGCTAAGATTACAAAATCAGAAACATCTGTAACTATGGAAACTCTCAAGGCAAGACTCATTTCAAGAATAAATTATGACAAGATGCTTTTTATGGCTGTTTTTAAACAATAAATATAAATTAAAACAGCTTAATTTCTTAAATGCAAGTTATTTATTTTTTTTTAACCTTTAGTACTATAGGTTCTCAAGACACATTTATCAGTATTGACATAGAGGAAAATGGTATTTTATCAATGTTTGCATCCAAAGAATCAGCATCATTATTTGTATATCACTTAAAAATTTTCTGCTAAGACAATCTCCGCTGTATTTCAATGGGGAGCATGCTTTTCAGATGACTAATGGCCCATCCTTATAGTTTATCACGCTGTGATTTATGCTTTTTGCTACACTCCACAGTTACGCAAAAACCCCATCAAACATGTGCAAGGAAAACTCAGTCAAAACTTTCTTCGAGTCACTGGGATGTCGTAGGAAATGAACACGAGGCCTGTGCTCAGCCACAGTTTTGGGGAGAAATCCGGAACTCCTTCCGCTCCATCTGCTGCCCGTTCGCAGCCGAAGCGAGAGGCCGCGGGCGAGGGCAGTTCGGGTTCAGAGCCGGCGGTGCCCAGCGCCGGAGGCAGAGGGACGCGGCTGCCCCGCCGCAGCCCTGCCCCGGGCTGGAGGGGGCGAAGGCCGCTGGGGCGGCGGGAGCTTGCCCTTGGCGGAGCAGCGGCCGTGGGGCTGGGGCCGTGAACAGGGACGGTGCGCCCGGGTGTGAATTGCGCTCCGCTCCGTCAGCATTCCCGGGCCCCAACTTCCCCGTGCGCAGCACAGCCACTGCAAACGACACAGAGCAACTCTCAGAAAACCTGTTACAGCACCGTATTTTTCATCCTTTTTCTTGTGTTAATACACTTTAACTCACTTCAAAATGAATGCAAGAACAATGCAATGCTCTTTTTTTTTCCTTCCTTTTTCTTTTTTAACTTCATCTTGCTCTAAGTTCTGACCAAATATCCTGGTCTGAGGCCACATGAATTAGAAATAAGGCTCAGTACTGCATACTGTGGTGTGGCGAGTTATATTTCAGCTTTTATCAAATGAAAACCTGTTTCTGTATCTCTATCAAAGTCAGCGGATCTATGTTAATGTCTGTGTTAATTTGTGTTAATGGATTAGTATGAAAGAGTGCCAAAACCTGATGAAAACATCCCGGCTATGAGGAGAGCTTGATCTCTGGGACTATGAGATGGCTGCTGCCGACTTTGCCCGACGCAGCCAAGCACAGACGTGATGAACCGCCGCGGCGTGAGCAATGAGCAACGGGCAGAGGCGGGGACGGAGCCGCCGCCGCAGCCCCTCGGGCAGGGGTGCACCCGCTCCGCCGGTGCCAGGAGAGCGGGCAGAAAGCGCAGAGTTCCTGCCTGCGGAGACCGGGCCAGCCGCTGATAGAAGAGCCAGTGTTAGGTTACCTAAGGTTCACTGTTAATTGAAATCGAGCCTCTCCGAATTGCTGACCTTGCTAGAAAAAGGTGCTTCTTGAAGGAGACGATAACCTGCCCATCCTGGCGTACAAAACCTGGTGGAGATAAACCTCGCTGGAAAACTGAGCCGGTGTGCCTGAGAGCACTGCTTTTCCTTTGAACAACCGAGCGGTGGGCTGAGCTGCTGTGCCAGGGTTAGATGTTGGAGATGTCCCCGGACTAACCTCCCTGCACCCCCCAGCAGGTCTGACAGACGCCCTGGTCGCTGCCCGGTGCGGGAAGCGCCGGTGAAGCACAGGGGAAGGGGTGCTCTGGGAATGCACGGGGTGCGCCGGCTGCGGAGCATCTCCCGGCCATTCCCCTGGGGGAGACGCCAGGTGCCGGGACAGGGCAGGGACATTGGCCCCGACGCAGCCTCACGCACACCGGCTGCGCAGCTGCCTCCCCGCTCCGCCGCGGCCGCGGGACGGGGTGAAATCAGAGCGGGGGTGAGCGACTTCCCCCCTCTCCACTCCACGCCCTGCACATCTCCACTGCCTGGAAGGAATCAAGGGAAAGTCTTGCTGTGAAAGCCGAACTGACGGATTGGCAACATATTGCCAACTCCTTTGTAACACAGAGACCACAACTGACATGGTTTAGCTTCAGCTATTCGTGTGCTCATAACACAACGCCATGAAAATCATATTTCAGAATCCCATTGAAAGAGATTGACACTTACTTCTCAAAAGTTGCCGCTAGCGGTTTAGCAGTATCTGGGCTTCATCTAAGAAAAACCTTGACGAGAACATTTGGATGCAGCTCCCTTCAAAAAAAAAAAGGAAAATCTTAAGGAAATATTTATTCGGCAATTTTTTGCTATGGACATGAGAGAGTACAATCTTGGGAAGAGAGGGTGGAGGGCCACGCTCTGTGTTTTTGAATGCATCCCTCAGCATCCTTCCGCTGCCTCCATCCACCACAGCTCCATGACTGCCGAGAGGATCCTGTTCCCAATTCCTTCTTTGCTGAATGACCCCTGAAGCACAGAATCAGACCTTCCATTGGTTCAGGGAGACTTAGTGACTCCCCACTTCCAGTAGTGAAAAAGCAGCACAAAAGGAGGTTGAAAAATACAGCGACCGCTGGAGTTTTGGGGAGAGGGAGGCACGGGGGATGCAGGGGTGTGGGTGGAGGGGAGGGGGCCAGGGGAAGCGGGACGGGAGCCGGTGGGCAGCCCCGCGGGAGGGCAGCCCCGGTCGGCACGGCACGGCATGTTGGACTGAGCCTGGGGGAACCTGAGGCACAGAGAAGAGCAAAGGCACTGCAGGTACCGCAGGAGGTGAGCACAGGGCACGGCGGCCTTACGCGTACCATCGTATGAGATGAGAGAGTTGGGGCTGTTCAGCCTGGAGAAGAGAAGGCTCCGGGGAGACCTTATTGCGGCCTTCCAGTACCTAAAGGGGCTTATAGGAAAGATGAGAGAAAACCTTTCAGCAGGGCCAGTTGTGACAGGACAAGGGGTGATGGTTTTAAACTGAAGGAGGGGAGATTCAGACTAGACACAAGGAAGAAGTTTTTCACGCTGAGGGTGGTGAGGCCCTGGCACAGGTTGCCCAGAGAGGTGGGAGATGCCCCATCCCTGGAAACATTCCAGGTCAGGCTGGACGGGGCTCTGGGCAACCTGATCTAGTTGAGGATGTCCCTGCTCATGGCAGGGGGTTGGACTGGATGGCCTGGAAAGGTCCCTTCCCACCCAAACCATTCTGTGATTCTGTGATTCTATATAACCACGGCACTGGGCACCAGAGCTGGCTGGAAATGAATACACAGTATGTTTTTTTTCTTTTCTGTTTTTGTTTTTATAAACCTCTTCTACCTCCTACATAAGTCTTTCAAAATCAGGGCAAAACAATGAAGCAAATATCAGCTCAGTGAAGGCTGTGGCTATTCAGTCTTTGACTCCCTCTGCCTGCAGAAATGCAAACAAATTCTCATGAAAAAAACTGTTTCGCCCCCCCCCCTCCGCCCACTGCCCATTTCCAGCAGCTCTGCAACCGGGACTGTCTCATGCTACGGGATGGGAAAATGCCGTTCTTCTCGCAGATACCTTCACACTGTGTCGGTGTAAAGTGTTTCAGAAACAATCTCTAGAAACGAAATCAACGTGGTCTCCCAAAGCCTCAGCCTGGATCTTACCAACGTTATCATAAGCTTTTGACCTTATCCTCCAGGCTTTTAGGAAGTGAAAGACTTGGAACACATTACACAAGTAGCAAACTTGTCATTAACAGTCTGATAAAGTTTTCTAATGGCTTAAAAACAATGATGCAAACAGGGTATGTTGGTGATGCTGTCAGAAATATTCAGCATGGTCACAGCAGGAGAGATGACATTTAAATACACGCAATAAGCGTGCTTCAGTGTCAGCCGAAATCTTCATGCTTTAAACAGATGTGTCCCCATGCAAAGCAATTACAGCCTAGCTCCAGAGCTTGAGCCGTGCATGTTGCTCGAAAAGACGGGCCATGGACAGGAGGGCTGGGGCTCCCGAGGCGGGGGGCAGGGGGCTGCGCTGGAAAGGGGGGGTGGTAGGGGAGCACAGCCCGCGGTGCCCCCGAGGGGTCCTGCCCCAGGGCCTCACAGGGCACCTCCGGCTCCTGCCGCGAGTCCCTTCCAGTAGCAAAAGGTGTCATCAAACTGGATGAAATCATGAGCTGTGGGTGAAATAAGTACCCTGTTAGTGGATTGCAAGTTTGCAAAGTGATGACAGGGAAGCAGCTTAATGCACCACCTACAGAGATTTCATGTAAAAGGGCAACAAGTTTTACTGGCGTATACACTTTTTATTTTAAATGAAGCAATGGATGAGAGGAAAGAAACTTTGATTTCATAAAATGCTGCAGTTTCCATACTAGCCAAGTACTCTTTGTCTGACCAAATTAATGAGCCTGGAGTCGGCAGCAAAATGCCTTACATGCAGAAAGTGAATACTGCATGTTTAATGCGGTGTCCCAGGCATACCAGATGTATTAATAAAACCTCCATAATTGGAACCTAGTTAGATAAACAAGCAAAAACAATGTGCTTTAAACGCTTGCTTGCAATCATTGTAAGAGTGGGGTAAAGATGGCTAGATCAAACCACTTTAATGCAAATAGCTACACAAGTACAATTCAGCCCACTTTCCCAAACTACCCAAATTTGACCAAATTCCCTCTTCATCAGCCAGCAGGATGCTGAGTTCACTTTACACAGCCCTCCTGGCTTCCAAAAGGCTGCACAGGAGAGGAGCAGTCAGCTCGGAAGGCTGTGAGCCGGCGTTTGCCTGTTTGTATACAGATAGCACACGCAATCCCTCTCTTCTCTAGCCCCACGCCCTCTTCCCCGCACCACAAACACCCCAGACCGCTCACCTGCCCACATTTTGGAGGATCTGTTCCAATAGCAAAAGATTAGTAAACTCCCATTTTATTTAATAGTGAAACGTACTGTTCTCTGCCGCATAGGCAAGAGCCAACTCGACAGACACCGCATCCGCCCGGAACGTGCCCCAGAACAGCGTCGGCCAGGGTGGAATCCAGCTCAGTGCTGGACAAAGCCCTGTGCACCAGGATTTTTCCCTCGTTGCCCTCCCTGTTCCTGTGCTCAAACCAGAGGTTTCGCCGCTGGTGGGGCACCACCGCTGCGGCCCGCTCCTTCCCCCGGCCCCCCGAAACGCTGCGCCTGCCCCCCCTTGCAGAACCCGTCAGGGACTGGGAATCATTAAGCTGCCGAAGGGTGTAAGGGACAAGCAGGAGCCGAGCGACGACAGACGCAGCTCTTTGCTCTGCTGCCACTTTTCTCTGAGCGAACAGCCCGTGCCGGTGGCAACCTCGATGCCCGGGTGAAGCGATGGACATGGCACTCGCGGTGACAGGCTTGTGACGCCGGGAGAAACTGCAGCTGCCCAAGGCGTGTAACAGCACCTGCGAACGGCACGGAGCCACTAGCTGGGGCACGGGGCAGAAAGCTGTGCCCTCGGGACTGGTGCTTTGGGATAAAATACGACATTGTGAAGGTTTACCAAAAAAATCATCGTTCTCTACTTGGATTGTGAATGGGTGAGAAAAACATCCCCGTAGGCCTTGCCAGACTGGGAAAAAAGGCGTTTTCTCCTTTCGCTCTGCACCTCACTTTCCCTCCGCAGATTATGCTCCACTGCTGGAACCCCTCTACTGCGTGTGGAAGGAGACGGGCACCTCAGCATCCTGCGCTGTTTTGCGTGCAACAGGCACACAAGATAAAATGCTGACCGACAGACTGATTTTCGGGTCGATAGATAGACACTGTGACATTTTTTCCTGAAAAAAATCATCCAGGAGGGACTACTGGGAAAATTAAAAGGATATACTAGAGCTAGCTGGAGATAATGCAAGTTTTCACCAGGTATGCAAAGAAATGTGGAATTTCCTCCAGTGTCACAGAGAAACCGGAGCCTTTCCTGCTGTGGGATGACGCCCTGCCCTCGAGTTCTAGCCGGGAGGCGGTTAGAAATTCAAGTGCGGAAGAGGGAGAATCTGAGCATCTCCTTGGGCTTGCAAAAAATGCAAAGTTGCATTTTAAGGTAGCATTCAAAAACATAACTAAATCATTCTGCAGTGGAAGAGTAAAGGTACTCAAAAAATCCAAGCCTTTAAAAGCCAGAAGGAAAAAGCTGACAATATAATTTAGGAAGCTGGGTCCAAAACCTCTAAATAATACTGCTGATTTCAGCTATTGAACAGGAACTGGCCACCAGCAGGAGAGCACAAGCAGGACATCAACCAGAGGACAGGGAATGCTGGAAAATAACACAGAGTCCCTTCTCTATGCTGCTGTAAGGTGACTTTTGGCTTCAGATGCAGGATAAACAGGTTGGTGGACGAAAGGCTCTGAGCATGAACCTAACACAGTTTAAGAAATCCCAGAGAATAAGGCATGGAGATATGTACTAACATGTCACGTACATCAGGGTTATCGGAAATTAAGATAAAGGAAGGGTAAATACCAATGGAGCCTGGTTATAGCCATGAGACAGCTGAGTCATTTCCTTCTCATAGTTTGAATCAGAGAGTCTGTAATTAAAGAGCAACCAGCAAAGTATGCATCGTGAGCTTGTCACTAGTCTTTTTAGAAGACTGTCTGAAGAACAGGATCATTAATAGAAGTTCTGGGATGATCCGGATAAAATTAAAAAAATAATTCTGTCAAGTTAGAGGTTAAATCTTTGCTCCCAATACAACGGCATTGCATCTACTGTGGACGTAATAGCATTTGCCATGATTTCAATGCTTTTCCATTACTATGTTGGAAAATTTTTAGATAGACTAAGCTAAAAATGAAAAATTAACTGGATGTCATTGTGTCTGGGCTCCCAGGTGGTCAGGATAATACCTTCAAGTTAAAGAGCTGGTGGTACCGTCATCTACCGAAATGAGAAGAAAATAAATACAAGCAAACCAGAAAAAAACCCCAAACCCAGCTCAACACGCGGAATCCACAGGAACAGAAAATGTAACATCAGGATGACCATGCAGGGACACAGCAAAAATTTCTTTAGCCTCTCCTTGTCCGGGACAGTGGCCAGTGCAGATGCTCGGGGGCAGCAGTCGCCGCCCGCCCGATGCCCCGGGTGCCCGAGGCGGCAGCAGCCCCAGAGCAGGAGCTGCCGGGGCTGGGCTGTGCCCCTCGGATCCCAGCCGTCGGCCCTTCTCCCAGGAGCCCGCCTGGCGCTGGAGCCGCGCTCGGCCCCGGTGGGCACTACGCCTCCCGGCAACGGGCAGCGCCAGCGGCTCCTGTGCCGCGGGAAACAGACCCCCGCTTCAGACTCGGGCCCTGGTGCACGATCCTTTCGTCCGCGCTCCTCAGTGCCTGCGGTTTGCAAAAAAGTGATCGTTCCTGACTCATCTTTGCTTTCCTGGTCACACTGACAGCTCTGCCATCCTTACCCTTCCCGCTGCTTCTTCCAAGCTGAAGAGGTCTCATCTATTTGAATTCTTGGAGGGAAGCTGTTCGTACCCCCATGGCCCCCCTCATCTTTTGGTTACCTGTGGGCAAGCAGGGCTGTGCACGCTGTGCTGGAGTGGGCAGCACCGGCGCTCACCCCGCAGCACCCAGCTCCGCTGCAATCAGCACTTCCCCGGCGTTTGGCTCACCCCACAGCACCCAGCTCCATTCGTGGCCAGCGTTCCCCGGCATTTGGCTCACCCCGCAGCACCCAGCTCCGTCTGTGGCCAGCGTTGCCCAGCATTTTTCCTGCCATCGTGACGATGGGTCAGGATCGAGCTGGTGTTTGATGGAGCATCCACAGTGACACCAAGATCTCTTCCACGAGAGGCCACAGCCAACCCACAGCCCGACATCACCTGCATACGCTCTCTCTTGATTCCTACCACGCATTATTCCTCATGAAACCCACCTGCCTTTTTGCCCGCTTTAAGCAGTTTCTCAGTACTTTTTTGTTTTGGCTACCTACATTACCATGTTACGGTCAGCAGCTAGTGTTGCCTCACTCTTTTACAGGCTTTTTTTTTGTTTTGCCTTTTTTTTTTACCTGTGAAATTGGCAGCTGACGTCAGCTACAAGCATTGGCTGGAGGACCGCTAAGCAGCTGTTTGAAAATCTAAGTGCATGCTATCAAACAGAGCACCCCACCTCTCTCGTCGCCTCTTTCAGAGACCCCCAGCAGACTTAGGAGGAATAGTTTCCTTCTGCAAACCCATGCTGCCCCTTTCCCATCACATCACCCCACCCATGTATCCGCTAATGCCCCTTCGTGCTGGTTGGGGGGGACAGAGCCCTGCTCGGGGGGTAACTGCTTCCTCCCTAAGAGTTACATAAAGCGCTTTATAACCCCATGCGCACTATTATAGGGGATCAATATAAATACACTGCAGATTAGAAATAGCAGTTGGATATTTCAGCGCTAAGCCTGCTTTTATTTCTTTCTTGCTGTGTCCCTATTATGCTGGCAGAGCGGGTACAAACCCCGCCGGCCTTGTCCCTGTCAAACAGACACCTCCTTCTTGGGCTGAAAACAGAGCAAAAATTTCAAGGTCTTTTCTAAATCTAGGTCTTCCACAGGGGCCTGCCATGTACCAAGCTCTCAAATCCAAGGTAGTAAGGCACTTCTCAGAATAAAAGGAATATTTCCTATAAAATGTGCAACCATTACAGCTTTCAAATACAAAATCTAATTTTAAAGTGTCTTACTGAAATTGGACAAATTATAGCTGAATGTTTGCAGAATGCTCCCAAAGAATGCAGATTCCATGCAACCTGACAGTGTGCTGGGCATCCTCAGCAAATAAATAATACTGGCTTGCTCGTGAGCTGTTTGCTCTGGGTAGTGCTCCAAGAGCTGAGAGTCGGGATTTTGTACCCCTGGGTTGCAGGGTCGCCTGCATTACTGGTCTGCTTGCCGTGCCCTGAGCAGGCAATTAAGCTTTGCTTTCCACCAGGAGAAACAAGGCTGGTCTGCGCCTAAACAGGTCCCAGTCAACCTCATTTCACACAGATGAATGCTCGTGAAAAGCAAAGAGATGGGAGAGAGGAGCTGTCGGAGCAGAATTGTGTTTAGAAGTCATCGAAGCGATGGTGCCCAATTTATCATTCTGCTTTCTCAGCTGCACCAGTTCTCCGGACAACCGGGAGCGCCGTTCCCAGCCCGGCCGTGTGCCGGTTCCCAGCGCGGCTGTTGGTGCGACAGTGCAGGAGCCCGATGCTCCCAGAGCAATGCACGGTGCCGTCGGGTACCGATATTTGCTGCTTGCCCAAATGTAATGTTGTTCAATAAACACTACTGTAAAGAAGTCGCTTGTTTCCATCTGAGACAAAGTTAGTTTTAACGACTGAATGGCCTTCATCTTACCTGAGTAAATACGTTAGCGCAGCAGCAACTGGCACAGGAGATGGTTACCCTGAGACTCGTTGCTGGCCCAGCTTTGAGCTGCTTTCCCCGATGCGGTGGGCAGGGGCAGTCGCACCCGGGTGCCTGCGACACCCCCTCTCTCCCTGGACGGGGGTCCCGGGGCAAGAGCCTCCCCGGGGCACAGCTCGGAGTGGGACTCGCTGGGCTTTGCCCGGAGAGAGCTCGGGCTTGGCCCCGTGCCGGGACTGACGCCTTGGCTCGAGCTTTGCAAGGTCCTGACCAAGGTGAGCTATTTCTCCCAGGGATGCTGACGGGGAGGAGCTGCCTGGGCAGATGACAACAGGATTTCCCCCCCCCCCTTTTAAACCAGCAGGCTCCCGCTTGGCACCCCCACATTTCCCAGCTTCCTCAAACAAGCACCACGACAGAACAGCTTTGAAGACACTTCAGCGCTTCTCACCCTGGCAGAAATCAGGGAGGCAGAGCTGCAGGGCAGCGAGAAGTGAGCTCTGAAGAAGGTGCAGAAACCCTTCTAACTTTCCAAAGGAGCTTCATTTTTATCTTGTGCAAAGGCTCAGACCAGAAGTCATGCTCCCCAAGCCACTTCCAGCCCTGGCTGTTACGAGAAAAGAATCCTGGAATAAAACAATCATGGCAGAAGCACATTCTTCCTGTGTAATTTACGGTGAAACAAAACCGTATGATAATATTTTTCAGAAGAGGAGTTCAGCTATGAACACAACGCTCTCCTGAGGGTGTCCATACTATTTTTGATATTTACATGATGGCCTGGCCATTTTTACAAGGGTTATGGTGCAATTGCACTGGTTTTATTTCCTTTAAAACCTTGTTTACTTTCTTAAGAGAATGAGTTTGGAAGGAATCCCTGCTCATTGCAGGGGGGCTGGACTAGATGACCTTTAAAAGGTCCCTTCCAACCCAAACTGTTCTATGATTCTATGAATACAATATAAAATAACCTTCCATAGTGTGGTCAACAGAAAAACCCTGTTAGAATCTATACGCTCCCGTCAGCATCCCAGCAGATGCAACTCCCAGTGTACCACGATGGCTTGATTTAGCTCTGCATTATCACACGTCACTTACACCACTCCATTTCTCGTGCAATAACACCCGCCCAGGTGCCTTTGTGCAACTTGCCACACATAAACACATCCAGCAAGCGAATGCGTCTCCTCTCCGAGTTCCGCACAGGGATGCAGACAGGGCCCCGGCCGAGCCAGGCAGAGATCCCGGCCTTGGCACAGGTTTGCCGCTCTGAGGCAAACACAGCAGTTTGAGAAGAGAGAGAGAATTAAGTCTGTTTATGCTCGCGGCAGAAAGCACATCACCAGCACTTACGCTCTGATCACACGACTCGTGATGCTGCACAGTATGAGGTCTTGGAAATACTTGTGAGTTTAAAAAAGTAAGATTACAGCTCAGGTCATAGAGGAAAAACTGGAGAAGGTGATCCAAATCCATCCAAGTTCAGCCATAGCAAAGTCTAAATAGGAACAATAAATTCATTTTCTAATGACCTCAAAGCACCAGACGAACCCTGTGGTCCAAGTCACCTTTTGTCCTTTTAGAATGGGCAATACCTCAATTCCAGTATCCATACCTTACTGCTTTGGCACCTTTCTTTTTTAGGTCTCATAGCTGTAAAACAGCTTTTCTTTAGATGCCACATCTTCTCAATGTTTCGATCACCCAGGACTTCCAGAAATGGACCTCGGACTGAAGGCAGGTATGTAAGCACCTTCCACTGCAATTTCTATGCGTTTCTTCTCGGACTGCAGCCACCCTTTTTTCTGCCTTCCTTCCTATAATTTACAAAATGGTTGTGGAGTCCGAAGAAAGGAAGAGGAGACTGAGGGTTTATTTGGGTTTTGAGCTTGTTTTTGTTTTTAACATGGAAGCACTGAAATAATCTTCTGTGTCAAATTCTGGAGACGCACATTGCACTGTATCACACTGCCTTTTGTTAACGCCAGAGCAGCCTTATTTTTCCAGTACATACTAAAGTTGTCAAAAGCTAATTCAAAAATATCATAACGTTCCAATATTAATCTTCTGCTTGTTTGTTTTCATTTAAAAGCAGATGTGACACGGAAGCGAATACTCCGTTTCCCAGTGAAATCAGCTCGGCCTCGGGTCAGCGAGGCAAAGTCTCGGCAGGACCGGCGCGGTGTCAGGATCCGGACAGGCGCTGGCGCTCAGGACGGCGGGAGTTTTACAGCGCACGACTACCAAGACTGCACAGCTGGAGAAGGAAACGGCGCCAGCAGCTCTGCAGCGCTGACCCCGGACGAGCTGCACGTCGCTCCGTTTGGGGAGACGCTTCAGCACCGGCTGCGATCGAGTCACCTCAGCCTCGGCAGGCGTCCATCTTTGCTGTTAGGATTCTCCAAGCTGCCTAGCGCTGGGTAGCATCCTCCTGAAACGGGTGTACTGTTTGCGATCTGTCACTTCGCCGCCAAGCGATCATCGGAGCAGCACCCTGCTCGTACCGCAGCCCGCCGGCTGCGACCTACACGGGAAACCCCTGCCTTACGCTCCTGGAGCGAAGAGTTTGCCCAGCGCCTGCTCTGCCTCTCTGGAGCAGACAGACAGCACCCGCCTTCACGCAGTTGTTTCCTTCTGCTTCTAGCAGAGAGGGGTTACAACTCAAACAGATTTTTTTCTTCCTTTTCCCCCACGCCCACGTGCCCTGTACTTGGGAGGCAGAAATAAAGCGCCCTGGGTGCATTAACATAGCGATGGGGCGAGGCGTGCCACAGATGCTCGGAAGAAGTAGCAGCCCCGTTCTTTCTCCCCAGAGGTGCTCGGGTGCGTTCATGTCTTGCAGCAGCGAGCCCTCACCCGGGGCCGGCCCTGTGCTGCAAAGCCTGTTCGATTTCCAGACTGGAGCTGACCATAGACAGAGCGAGGCTGGAGCTGCCTCAAAGGCTGAAGACTGTGGAAGCCTATCCCTGAATCCAAACCCCTCCTGAAAACTGAGCGTATCGGAAGTTTTATGTTCAGAATAAAGTGCTCTCAGCAGAAATAAATATTTAGGGAGAAGCAGAAATACCAGGGACTGTGTTGGCATCAGCGCAGGACCGACCCGAAGCACCCCGAGGCCCCAGGTCTGGAGGGTGTGTTGGGGTGGCAGACCTGTTCCCACAGACGCAAACGCAGACATCCATCGGGAATGGGGGAGATGGCTCCTCGCTGCCTGCAGCTGCCAACGCAATCCTACACCCAAACCCGCTCCTGGGCATCCGAGAGGCTGCGTGCGAGGAGCAGCCAGAGCATCACATGCGTTTTTCACAAGCTGCCGCTGGCATCCCGACGTTCAGACGAGTAGAACACTGGCCTGCGGGGAGCTCCCCAGAGCCGTTCAGCAGCGATGATGAGCCAAAGGCCACAGCATCTCTGCTGCTTGTACCTCCTGTTCTACCCGAAGTGGAGGAACGGCCCCTCTGCCGGGGTCTCCTGCCAGCTCTAAGGCTGCATCCTTTCCATCCGACTTAAACACAGCTGCAGTTTTGCTCGGGCTGCCCTTTGTTTTTTCACTGCATTCCCATCAACCGCCTCACTTTGTGAGAACTGCACTAGGAAAATACCAGCCAAGATTTCTTTTATTTTCATCTCTGGCCAGCCTAACTGGATGCAGATCCAAACGTCCGGTGCTCACACCCACGGGGAGGGCTGGGCCCTGGCTCCCCGCAGCGGTGTAACACAGAGGAAATAATATTCATTCCTCTAATGCTGGATTAATCCCAGCTGTCAGCCGCTTCTTTCACAGCATTTAAATGTTCGAGATTACATTACCGAATAGCTGCTTATCATAAATGCCCCAGCCAGCACTCGCTGTCGATAGCTGCTCACACAGCATCCGCAACGTGAGCGACTGCACGACCCAGCGACAGGGCAGCTGCGATACCCCGGCCAGCGCTTCTCTCCTCCTACGTACAGGATCGGTACCAGGGCCACACGATCCAGAAGCAGAGGAGGGAATGCCGCTGCCGGGCAGGCGAGCGACTCCTCTCGTCTGGGGCAACGCCGTTTCTGCAACCCCACCAGCTCCTTCTGCGGAGAAAAAGGCTATGTTTTAAATAGGGTCATTTACTAGACTAATGAGAGGCCTGTAATTTACATTTGCACCAGACTGTTTTCCCAGTGAGACCGCCTGTTTCACCTCATTACAGGGATTGTACCCTTTTGTACACAATTTCACTGAGAAGATTAGAATAGGCGCAGTACTAGTGCTAAATATAAAAACACATTAAGCTCCCAATATCGAGTATATCCGTCAGGACTTCCAAATTAAACTACTCCATATCTAATGCCCGTTGCCAGCATGACTTCCTAGCTTACTCCCCCTGAACCACAAATGAACACGGGGCACCGAGAGGCGACGGGGAATCGAACAACGTAACGGACCGGCTGCAGAGCTGGAAGAGGGGCCCGGCGGTAGCGGGATCACGACCCACGAGCACTTACACCGGGTGGGCACGCCAGATGGTAGGGGACCTTTGGTCTTGTGAGGATCCTCGAGCGGGCAGAAGTTGAGATCAGCACGGGCTGAAGCTGACGCCAGAGCCAGTCTGTGGGGTGACGGACCGTCAGCCCTGGTCACCCAGGAGGATTTCATAAACCCCTTCTCTCCCAGGCCTGGCGTTCGTTCAGACTGCTTATCTCGGAGGGAAGGGCTCCGGCCCGCTGCTCGGCAGCCGCTGGGACCACCGCAAGTCGTCACCCAAGTAGTGCTGGACACGGGTCCCGAGCCAGCGCTCTCCTCCCTAAGGACGCTTCCAGAAGAGCTGCCGCGCCTTGGGCCGTAGACACGGGGATCTGCAACCGCAGGGTCCATCACAACCCGGGGGACAGGACCCCTCCTCGCCCTCGTACCGCGTGCCAGAGTGACGCCGCGCTGCAGAACAGCAACCGTGGCTGTCGGCCCGTGCAGCAGTGCGGCGACTCGCCGCTCGCACCGCCGGCGGCCGATTTCCCGCCTCCTCGCAAACGCGGTTCTTCTCGCCGCAGATAACACAACCGGGCTGTAGTCTGGTACGCACCGGGGCTGTTGGTTTGCAGAGGGCCTTCGGTGTGAATGCTACACAACTGCAGCCTGACGGCCAAAGCTGGGGTCACAGTAACCTCTGTTTTGAACAGTCCTGCAGTTCACCAAGTCTGGTTGTGGAGCATATAAATGTTTGCACATTAAATATGTGTTTTCAGTGAGCCACGGTAAATGTGGCAGAACTGAATGAAAGGATCCCAGAGCAGAGCCGGAGTCTCTGCTCAGTTCTCAGACATCAGAGGAATGCAACACGCAGCCTGTGTTACTCGCTGAGGAGCTGCTCGGAGCAATCTCTGCTCTGATGTGCTCACGGCAAGGACAAAAAAGCGTGGCCAGCAGGGCGAGGGAGGGGATTCTGCCCCTCTGCTCTGGTGAGACCCCCCTGCAGTGCTGCCTCCAGCTCTGGGGCCCAGCACAAGAAGGACACGGACCTGCTGGAGCAGGGCCAGAGGAGGCCACGGAGATGATCCGAGGGCTGGAGCCCCTCTGCTATGGAGACAGGCTGGGAGAGTTGGGGTTGTTCAGCCTGGAGAAGAGAAGGCTCCGGGGAGACCTTATTGCAGCCTTTCAGTACCTAAAGGGGGCCCATAAGAAAGATGGGGACAGACTTTTTAGCAGGGCCTGCTGTGACAGGACAAGGGCTGATGGTTTTAAACTAAAGGAGGGGAGATTCAGGCTAGACAGAAGGAAGAAGTTTTTCACACTGAGGGTGGTGAGGCCCTGGCACAGGTTGCCCAGAGAGGTGGGAGATGCCCCATCCCTGGAAACATTCCAGGTCAGGCTGGACGGGGCTCTGGGCAACCTGATCTAGTTGGGGATGTCCCTGCCCATGGCAGGGGGTTGGACTGGATGGCCTGGAAAGGTCCCTTCCAGCCCAAACCATCCTGTGATTCTATGACCCTGCTCTGGCAGGGGGTTGGACTAGATGATCTCCAGAGGTCCCTTCCAACCCCCACCATTCTGTGAAAATAACCAGATCTAGGCTGTGCTGGGGGCTCACGCTGGTCACGGAGCCCTGGACGTCAGATGCCGCCGGCCGGCTGCCCCACGGCCCCGGGCGGGCAGGGCGATGCGCTGTCAGACCTGGCTGTGCCGCAGGGTGCTTCGCTCAGCACAGAGGTGAGCTGCAGGGGCTGATTCTCTGAACCGTTCTGCTGCCTGAAAACACCTCTACGAGACCGTAATTCAGCTTGGTTTGCAGTGCACTGTGATGATGACTTTAAAATGAAAGAGCCTTGAAAAATAAACCTGGAATGCTGCTCCAGTGTTGTTTTAAAACATAATAAATTTGCCAACAGAAGACTTGGCAGAGAGGACGTAAAATGGGATTTTTTTTTTTGGCACCTACACCACAGTCAATTTAAATTAGGTAACTGAATATCTATAAATTGTCTAATTAGGTCAACTTGCATTGCAACCTCAGCCTGAAATGCCCCAGCAACCAAGCCTTCTTCAGAGAGGGTCTTTTACACCCCCTGTTCCCACGTAGTGCTTCAAAATGATAATAATTCACTTAATCCTCATAATTGACTTGAGGTTTTTCAGAGAATGCTATGACTTCAAACAAATACATTTCTCAGGAATGCAAGTCCCTATGTATGGAAGGATTTGTTCTGAAAACCATAAAATCTCCGTGACAGAGCTCTAATACAGTTGCATAATGATATAAACAGTGGCTCCAAAAGGGCATTCGTGTTTATTTTTCATAAAGCTCCGAAATAACAGAATTTAACTAAGAAAAAACAATTTTGTTAAAATAAACCTGCCCTCTCACTTGATCAGAGATTAGACCGAGCTGTGTGCCAGTTCGGGTTTGCCTGCTGAGGCCTTTCCCGGCGCCCACCTAACCCCCGCAGCAGCTCACGCCGCCACCGTCCCGCCGTGCCCGCACGGCCAAGCCGAGCATCCCCTCCCGCGCCTGCCGCCGCCGGGCGCCGCTGCCCTCCCCTCCCCTCCCCATCTCGGCCCCCAACGCCTCCCCTCCGGCTCTCCCGGGCTCCTCGGCTCATCCCCCAAGAGCATCCTTGGCTTTTGGGTGGGTGTCCCCGTCCCGGCCCAGGGCTGCAGTCACCGCTGCCCCCCAGCTCCCACCGCCCTTCCCGGGCCGCACGCTGAGTCAGAGCAGGGAACTGTGCTGGCTGAAAAATAACAAAACCCAGCAATAATGCAAATTTCTTGCTTTTTTTTTTTTAGGCTGAGTTACTTCCCCAGTGCAACTGGCAGATCGGTTGTATTGTCACGAGCCAAAGGGCAGGGACAAGAAGGTTGGGGAATATTTCAACTGGCAGCCTGGCCAAATAAGTGACTGCAAATCCAGAGGCTGTGAGCTCCCAGCAGCAATAGATGTCTTTTCCCTGCGAATCCTGAAGGCCCCAGAGCACTCCGGGGGTTGTCTCAGTCCTGCCAACTCTCCCTGCCGTTACTTCAGCTTGCATGCTTTTGTTCCAAGAGTATTTCCTAGGAGTGCCGTATCTTGATAATCCCTGTTCAGCTGCCATTTTCCAAAGCGAGCAGCCTGCTTGGGCACTACCTGGCCTTCCTGCTGCCTGCAATCTCTCCCAGCCCCGTAAGTCACGCCTTGGCAAAGCACGTTCCCGGCGGAGCAGCCCTGGGGAGCGAGACCGTCCCCACATGAAGGCTTCACATCTGGGCAGCACTCCTGTGGCAGATGCCGCCTGGCTTCATCGTGATGAAGCCGAAAGTGAAAATGTATTCACATAACAGATCTGACGCTTCCCACGGTGACTTCCCACCTCCCTGCCTCAGCTCAACGCGGGGAAGAGTCCCGTGGTGAGAAACCCTCCCCACTGCAGGGGCCGTGCTGCATCCAGCACTGCTGCTGCGGCTTTCGGGGACGTTCACCAGCAGTGCAGGGGACCAGCAGGGCTCCTCCAGCCCCGTTGGGGGGGCTTGGACGGGCTGGCAGTAAGCGTGCAACAGTAAGAAAAGAGAAAAATCTGTTTAAAGGATGACGAGGAGTTTCAGCCACCTCTGAGAGCACAAGGCTGCTCCCATGCGAGGATTTCTGCGTTGGGGTGACTGGCACCAGTCCCAGCCACGCTTCATCCCCGTGGCCGGTCCAGCTGCCCCAGGCACCTCCTGGGCACAATGCGCTTGGTGGCTGCCTCTGCAGGGATGAGGATGGGAGGATGGGGATGGCCCAAGGCAAGCGAGAGGTGCCCGAGAGACGGGGGACAGAAGAGCCTAATGCACACAGACAAGGAAAATACCCCCAGCCCCTCCTCCAGGGACAGCCCAGGGAACACTGGGGGGGGCACCAGGAGACAGATCCATGTGGCAGAGCCCACGTCAGGGAAGCAGGTTTCCAGCGCCCTGGGAAGTGGAAGGGTAATGACATCTGCCCCAAGACAGACACTAATTGAGCAAAAACTTATTGAAATCAATACTCCGGAGGACATTTCTACATGGTGGTATGAGCTAATTAACTCTCCTGTGCAGTCTGAAGTCCTGCCGTGATCGTGACCCTCTCCCCCATGTTCAGGCTCCTGCTCCTCTCCTCTCTCAAAATAATGCCTTTGTAAGTGGCAGTTAAAACAGGAATGAAGAGCACCCAGGGTCACGCTGACACACACCTACACGTGAAGGTCACTGCGGTGCCTGGACCTGCCCTCCTTTTTACAGATAAAAATTGCAGCATTACAGCCTCGTAACAGAGAGCAATGCCCATCAGCGCCAGCGTGGGAGAGCCTGGCCGTGCAAACCCCCTCCCACGCACACCATCACTGCGCCTGCTAACGAGACGCATCTCCCTGGGAAGACGCAACGTGAGGGAAGCCCACCGTTCGGCGCTGGCATGCTGCAAGAAATGGTTACCAGCAACAGAAACTGGGAAACAAGGACAAGCAGGAGGACAAAAAACTCATACTGAAAAGATGCATTTTACTCCCTGATGCGGCCGCAGGGCCCAGCACTCCAGTCAATACCTGCACATCGCGCACGTTCAATGCTGTCCAGCCCCGGCTGAAAACCAGATTTGCTCTGTAATTTGGGAATGTAAAGCAGTGAGCTCATAAATGCTAACTTGCATTTAGAAACCTGCAAAAGGCATGGCCGAAAGCCCGCACCAGGAGCGGGGAGGAAGATGCTGCGGGGCACCGCAGGCTGCGCGGCAGGAGGCAGGCACGTGTACAGACTCCATCGCTTTTTGTAGTGCTTGACTAGTCACGCTTCATTTGCACTTTTCTTTATTCCATAGGCCGTTTCTCTGGATTTCTGTAGCCTTACTGAACACAATGTTGTTTTCTTTGTTTAAACAGCAGTTGCAGGGCCCATTTCAGCTGGCTAAGTCACCAGGCATGGACGCCACAAGACTTCAGGGATGGCAGCAGCAATCGCAGCCTCATTAACAGAGCAGTGAAAGCACTATCCAAGTGTCAATAGCTCACCTAATACGTGGGTACCACACCTCAGGGCCCATACAACATCACTGGGGTTGAGGGAGGCGATTTTCGCACAGGGCAAAACTTTTACTTGAAAGGTGTGAGCTGTACATGACAGAAAAGGGCTCAGAGTGTGGAAGTTTAAAGCAACAGATAACAGTGAAGTTTGCAAAACTGATTACTGCAGGGCGAGACTCTTGCTCTTGACATACTGGGGCAGGATCCCCAAGATCTCGGTTCTGCCTGCAAGCTCCTGGGCAGCGATGACAGTGGGGTTCTCTGCAGATCACCTACCTATATATCACTGCGCTGTCTTTCTGGGGTCTGGTGCAGCTAAATTCACCTTATTTTCCCCATGAGCAGTGTGGAAAAGCCAGTAAATAAATGCAAGGAAAGACCAGGCTTGTGCTTGCAGAGAAATAGCTGGTGGAATCTGGCTGGTACCACCCCAGACACTGCTCCAGGATGCTACAGGTACAGTTTTTCAAATTGCTTGAAGTAATTCCAGACTCATTCTTCTGATAAGAAAGGAATCAGAATATTACTAATAGCAATTATGAATAATACTGCTTTTGATTTCAAAGTAACTTGCAAGTACTCAACCAAAAAAGCACGCTGTGTTTGACTCTGCCCCTGCTCCCATAGTGCAGATCCCACAAAGCCCTGCAGCCATCAGTGCGCGTTCACAGGCTTGGACGCACCAAGCCTGGAAAATGCACGGGAACTAACACACAAAACATCATCACTCAGGATTTAGTCTCATTTCTGTCCTGGTAAAATGCTTTAATCCTCAATTTTTGCACTACCCTTGTGAGACACACACATACCCCGTCTCTGCTTCAGCAGCCCCGGTGCCAGGCAGACGCAGGGTGCTGCCGCGGGGCAGCAGCGTCCCCCGAACCGCGGTGCCCCTGCACCCGCTGCGCAGCGGTGCCGCTGCCGGGTGTGCACGTCCATAAGTGGGACCAGGGGAGCGTGCGGCTCCATCTCGCCGACAGCTCCACCTGCTGCGCGGCGCCCCGGCAGCACGGCCCGCGCCGCAGCAAAGCGCTCCCACGCGCCCGGAGCGGCTCGCGCGAGCTGGGCTGTGGGCGAAGCCGTGGGGCCGAGCGGCCCTCGGGCAGCCGCCCCCTCCCACGAGACGTGCTGGGCTCCGCGCTGGGCACCCGCGCAGCCCTGGGGATGGGGGACATGGCCTGACCCTGCCCGAGCAGGTCCCAGCGGAGACACTGCTCCTGCCTGCCGGCACCAGGGCCAAGGCGCAGGACAGCCCACGCCGTGCACCCACGAGCATCGGGGTCTGCCTCCTCTGCAGGCAGCTGTACCCGCTGCTGCCCACCTGCTTCACAGCCCAGGGTGAGGGACAGGCAGGTCTGACCCCCCCCAAGGTAAAAAAAAATTACTCCAGTACTGATAAATAAATGCAGGGGGGATGGGTTGGGTTTTTTGGGTTGCTTTCTCTATTTTTTACACTTTGTTTTCAGTATACCCCTGCTCATCTTCTATTTCCACCTCTCTCAGAGCCACCTCCGCAGATGAGACTGCTTTTTTTAAGCCTTTTGCTCTCCCTGGATGTTCTGCATCTCACTGATGTCTTCAAGGACACCGAGACCTGGAGGAGTCACAAGCACCACAAGAAAAGGCAAAAAGAGGAGAAGCACAGCCCAAGAGGCGAGACTAACACCTCTGATACGTGGGGGATCACAAGCAACAGAGAGATACCTTTTTTCACAGCTTGCCCACCCACAGAGAAAGCTTCACTTGCACTGTGGAGGGAGGAGCTGCTGCATCTGCAGCCCCATGCACAGGCACCGGCAGCCTGGGGCTCGGCTGCCAAACAGGCTCACGGGGTGTCGGGGCAGCCCCACGGCCACACACCAAACCCCAGTTCCCGCTGGGCCAGTGAGGGCCCAGCTGCCGCGACCCAGCGAGGAGCAGAGGAAACAAGCGACCTGCCTTCGGTGCCTAAAACAGGGCTGTATTTCACAGGTCTGTTAGCAAAGCGAACGGCACCCAGCAGCGACCACTGCCTGCAGGCACCCGAGCTACCCCAGCCCCTTGTTTTTCACTTGGGGCATTTATTGCCCCACAGGGACAAACACAAGAGGAGCTGCAGGACTGGTGGGTTTGGAGACCACGCTATGCCCAGGAGATACAGCAGTTCCATGCTCATTTGGCAGAGGTTGAACTTGAACCCTGCTCACTGTGGAAACAAGTGCTCTAATCGCCATCGCTGCCTTCACGAGCCATAGCAGAGAAAGACCAGACACTCCTACCTGACTTTGCAGCTCCCAGAGGAGCAGAGTCCTCCCCACAGCCTTAAACACAGCCCCTGTGGGACAGGTTTTAAGAGTCCTGGCAGGGGGAGGGTGTCGTCATTGGCTAAGGGTGGGCAGCTGCTGGCGGGGGCCTGGGGGAGCCGGTGCGAGGGGCGGGGGTCTCTGTGCCCTGTGGCGGCAGCACAGACACCCAGGGGCTGCATTTCACATCCAAGACCTGGCACTGAAAGCCAGACGCTGCTCTGAGGTGTGCCAGTCCTTCATTAGCTCTGTGCTGAAGTTTCTGTCCATTTTCTAGACCAAACTTGGATGCCGGACTTTTTGCTTCTTTTCCGGTGAGATACTGAGTCACAGACGTTACGTCGCTCCCCAACGCGCTGCAGTTCCCCAGCAAGGATAAACTCTTTATTGTTTATCTGCTCAGAAACAGATCACCACCTCCTAAAATAGGGCAACCATTCCATTAGTCCTTAATTGGTTTTATTTTCTTCCTGCCGTTCAAACTAATTAGAGTTACATGGCAATGTCTCACTTGCTCGTTTTAATGAGGATTTTGATTTAGGTAACCGGCAGCAGGCGTTAGGAGCCTGTCTACGTGCGCAGCTGACGCACCCCGGGGCTCCCCCGGGTCTGAGGCCGTGGGGCAGATCCGGAGCCGCCGGCCGCCCTGCCCCGCAGCGGCACAGCCTCGCACGGCCCCGCGCTCCTCAACGCCGAACCCGCACAGCTCCGCATCTCTCCTCCCTCCACCTCCGCTCGTCCCTTGGGTCACGCTGGGGCAGCCACGGTGGTGGCCGGTGGCCAGGACAGGCAGGAGGGGGCTGCCCGCTCTGCCGCCGCGTCTGCCCGCAGCCTCGCCTCTGGCTGTGACAGCTGCGGTGGCTCACCCCGATCGCGGTCAGGGACGCGGGGACCCGGCCGTGTACAAAATTCACTGTCGGGATGCTGGCGGTGGGAGCAGCCATCTCCCTTTCCCGGCGGTCTCTCCGGCGGCGGCCAGGGAGGCAGCTGCTCTGGAGGAGAGGTCACTCGGGATGAAACACAAAAATGAGGTCCAGCACGAAAGCCTCACTCTGACGTGACGTCATCTTCACCCTGCAGACACGGCAAGGTGGTGCGCGGTCCCAGGCGGCCGGTTTGGTTACCCGCCCCCAGCGCAGCGCCCGGCCGGCTGCCAGCGGCACGAGTGAGGGCAGAGCGGCTGCCCGGCCCAGGCTGCCGCTGCCCACCTATTCCTCGTATGCTCCCCATGCCCAAACCAACTGCCTTTACAAACCCCAGGAGCCTTGCTGCTGACTCTCACCAGCACTTTAATTTCAGTAATTGAGCTGTTTGTCTGCATTTCACTGTCTTATCCCACTGGGGACAAAAATGGATTATTCATAGACAGGGCAGTTCTGATGATTGCGTTTGTTCTTCATCCAAAATCAAAAATCAATGAACATCCCTCAGCATTTCCTGAGAGGAAAAATACTCTCTGCCCAGCTGCTCTGAGCCGTCTCCTCTGGCCGCGGCTCAGAGGTGGGCTCTGCTCTGCCTTGTGCTCGGGCTCCCGTTACCGCGCTCAACCCGCCAGATGCCTCCGGCAGCCCCAAATCCAAAGAAAGGAAAAAATGTGACAAAAAACGTGCTTCACTCACGGTGCTCAAAAGCCAGCGGCGGTGGTGACGGGGAGCACGCTTGGCACTTACGGAGAGGCCCAGCGCAGCATGGCCTTTCTCCTTCACTGTGCAAACGTCCCGTACACGAAGCCGTTCCTAACCGCTCCCTCCCCCCTTCCATGGGGTGAAGAAATCCCCCGCCGGTCTCCTCCCGCGAGCGATGGGAACAGCCCAAGCCAAGAAGCTCTGCCCCAGCATCAGCCAGTGCAGCCCCAGCGCTGGGCACTGACCCTGCCCTTGCCCCGGGCAATGCCCGTACCGCCCGTACCGCCCATACCGCCCGTACCGCCCACACCACCTACAGCGCCCATACCGCCCACCCTGCCCACACGGCCCCTCCTTCCCCGCGGGCAGGACCCCTCGCTTTGGCAGGCTGGTGCCCCCCAGGGCTGCCCCGACGCCCCACAGAGCGGGTTGGTGGTGGATCTGCCCAGCCGCAGCTCGGGCAGGGTCCCTCAAGCGCCGGCCCAGAAGGACCCTCACGAAGCCCAGCGCACCTTCCCGGGAGGAAGGGGGCACGTGGCGAGACAGAGACCCAAGTGATTTTGGGGGGCTCAGGACACACAGGGCTGAAGTGGGGGTTCGGGGCCGAGCCAAGAGCTGCGGCAGGACCTGCCGCTCCTTGCGACGGAGCCGAGCAGCCGAGCAGGAAAAATATGTGTCCAGCACTTGTTTTTGCTTTTCCCAACACCAGAAACCTTAAATTGTACAGAAGTATTTAAAAATAATGTACTCCAAACAAGGGGAGAAAGGCTGGTCGTCATATATTACCCAGGGGCTGAGCTGACGCAGGGACCATTAACCTGCACGAGAATTAGCATTTGTAATTAGCATTTGTAATTTTCCTCTTAGGAATCCCGGTTTACCTTCACCCTCTGTCTTAGTTCACTGACATCATAGTTATTAGATAGATCATTTTTATGGATTATGTCTCGCACGGGCAACATTTTAATGAATAGTAGAATTAAATGTTTGCCAGGATTTTTTTAAAATAAATGATCAATTACCGCTGGGCGCATCCATCACATTTATTAGCTACCTTCCAGAAACATTTTTCATAACTTGCAAATTGAAATGAGGTTGAAGTTGAATTTTATTTCTTCTTCATTTGCCTGTAGTAAATATAGTACTTACACATAAAACACCAAGATCAGTGGGGTTTTTTGTGTAAATCTTTTTATCACACTGGATAAAATTCTGTGTGTGCAGAATAACAAAAAATATTTTCAAAAAAAATAGTGAAAATATGGATTTCCTTTTCAAAAATGCCTGGGGAACTGTGACCCGGCAGACAAGATTTCTTACTCATTTTCAAGGTCACCATGAGACTACCTGGTATGCATTTACTATTAATAATACCCAACTAGAAGGTTAGAACGTTGAGTTTTTGTCATGTCACACACGCTATTACTGCTTTAGCTTTAGCAAAATGGAGTCAGAAATATTGTTTTCCTAATAATCAGAAAATCAGCTTTATATGGTATTAGAAATTACATGTAAAATACAAGTTGTGGTATCTTCCGCAGAGTCAAAGGCAGACAAATTTTATGGAACTTAAAACGGGCTCAGAAACAAGCTGAAACAAACCACCCCCGACCCATCCAAGCCACCTCTTTCCAGCCGGTCCACGGACACGCAGGCGCAGGCGGCGTCACTGCCGGAACGTCACGAAGTGTGGGGAGATGTCCCCAGCCCCAGGGACGCCAGGGACGCCTTGGAACCTCCCCCCAGCGCCTGCGGCGGCCGGTGCCAAACGCCCGCCCGGAGACCAGGCGCTCGTGTCGGCGGCGATGCCGAAGCCAGCGGCGCAGGAGCAGGCGGGTCCCGCGGGGCCGCGGCGGGGGGTCCCGCACGCCGTAACCGAGCGCCGCCAGTGCCACCCGCCCGGCTCCCAGGGCCGGGCGCTCTGCAGAGATCGGTGCTCCTGGCCCCATGGTGAACCGTCTAAACCCTTAAGCTGGAAACGTGCGGTGACTGGTATCTAGTAACTCGTCGTTTTGCCAGAAAACTGTCGTGAAATTTTTTACAATCTTTAAAGCAGGACTGGGGCCCGGATTCAGCCTCTGGACGGCTTCCTTTGCCGTGTCGTGAGGCACAGTTAAAAAGCAAAAAGAAACCTGAGGCGGCAAGAGACCCTGAAAAATAACGATGAGCGTTTGCTGGCGGTTTGGAGGTGGGCACGATGCTCGCTGAGACGGGGACTGCCACGGAGCAGCAGGCAGCCCCCGCGCCCTGCCCCGGGAGCGCTGGCACGCACGGCCCCAGGCTGTGCCGCCGCCGGCACTGCCGGCACCGCCGGACGTCGGAGAGGACTTGCTTCCCTCTTGCGTGGTTTTGAGAGAGGGGAAGCGTACGCTGCTGGCAACGGCGCGGTCGTTCGCAGGTGGGGAAGGAGCCCGCGGGTACTTCAGGCACCGACGTGAGCAGGTTTCCGAGGAGGGGCTGACACCCGTCCCTGGGGAGCGGGGCGAGGAGGTGGGTACCGCAGTCCCTGCCCCGTCCTACGGGGCAAGGCAATAAAGCGGCGAAAAAACCCGACAGGAATCTCGTCTTTTACTCCCCCCCCTTTAATGAGTCAGGCCTGCCAGATGCCACAGCCGGGCGAGTGTGAGCCATCTCCGGGGCCACCTTTGGGACAGGAGCTGCAGAGATGGATGAGCTGGACCAGTGCTTTCCAGTGTGACAACTGCCACGTCCTTAACATCCACACACGTGGAAAGAGCCTTTTTCATGTCGTGAACTCATGAGCATCCTTCAGATGGCATTCCTTTCCTTTTTTTTCCAACTTTAAAGTCCAAAACTACCTGAGAGGTTCAATTTCTCACTCACTTTCTTTTAAAAAGCCTTTTAAAATACTTTTAGTACATTCTACTCTCCTTTCTATCCCCAAAAGAAAACAAACCAAAACTAAAGACATCTTTGCTCACAAGAATAAAATACCTCCCCCTGCTGCAGGCTAAATGGGGTTTTAGGACAAGGCAGCGGCAGCGGTCGGGAGCAAGCCGCCGCACCCGGGCTGGGAGCCGCTCCGCTCCCGCGCCGGGCAGGAGCGTGTCCAGCAGCACGTCGCGGCGAGGCTGAACGGGAAGGGCGATTTGCTTTTGACTGAGGATTTCAGTTTTGGGGAAAACAAAAAATACAGCCGTAAAAGAAGAGTGTGCAACTGGGGACAAATTCCTGCTCTCAAGAATGTCAAAACCGCAGCGTCTGTAGGAAGGGCTCTTATTACCCATCTCTGAGTTACTGTGGGCTGATTTGTGCAGAATACAGTAACTACCTTTTTTCAGCTGAAGTCAGAGTACCCGTCCCACTTTCATATAGATTTTAGAAAGCCATTATGAAGAAGAAGAAAATTTTAAATTTTCACCATTTGGAGTTGCATCTCAAGGCAGAGGCCTTTTCCAAAGTTTTATTTCTGTACTGAAAATGTCCTGCTCCGATACCGGCATACCTGTGGACGTTGCTTACTCTGCACCATCACAAAATCCTACCTGTGTGTGTTTTAAACAGTACTTTCCCTGTTGAAACATAACTTCTCTGTGCTCTTAACCTTTTCTCTGTCTGCATCAAAGCCTTTCCTAAATAGTTTTGCTCTTAACAGTGGAAAATTACAATCGGAAGGTTTTAGTACCAAACAGCAGAGGATATGACCTCAAATAGCATGCCGTGGGATGTGTTGCAATGTTACTGGAAATTTTAAAGAACAAAATGACCCCACCGTGAGTCAATGAAATACGGTCACGGCGGGGCACCGACCCCGCGCTCGGCTCCCACACGCGCCGCCGCGAGCCCCGAGCTCGGGGCCCCGTCGCCGACCCAGCCGGCGCTTGGCTGCCCCTTGCCCCTCGTGCTGCGCGAGCCCCGCGCCTCTGCTAAACCGCTGAAAGCGGGGTTTTAACGGGCGAGGAGGGCTGCCCTCCTCCCGTCGCCCCCCGCGTCCCCCCGCCCCTGCCCGGTTCCAGCCCTTGCCCCCCGGCAGAGCTCTCACCCCAAGCCCGGTCGCCCTGCGCCTCGCTGGCCGCGGCGGCCGGCAGCGCGTGACCCCGCGCAGGCTCTCCATAGCCGCCACGCGCGCTCCGCCGGGAAGCGGCTCCGTGCGCGCTCGGAGAACCTGCTTTATGGGGTGTCATTTCACGGGAGTTACTTTTACAGCTTCCCTAACCGCCCCGCACGCTCCGGTGGCCAAAGAAACGGGTTTTGTTAGTCCGTGTTGATAAATCACAATGGACTCTCACAGCACTATGTATATAAAACCATATATATATCTATCACAGTTGGGGAAGTAGCTACTTCTGATTCAGTAGGTTATTCACAGGCTCTGGCGAGCCCATTTTTCCAGCAGTACTTGCAGCGATTTCAGTACGTGGTGTATTAAACTTGCAGCATGGTGCGGCAGCCCTGACGCGTGCACGCGCTGTACCTTTATGAGAAATCTGCGCTTCTGCCACCATTCTGCATCCCGTCCAGAAAGAGATTTTGAACAGGATCATGTTTCGTAGAAAGAATTTGAGAAATTTAGATTCACATCTTCTTTACCATGTGCTACTGATAAAGATCTGGGTTTTGTAATCACAAAAGTGAGAAATAACCCGATAATGAACGGAAGAGATCGCATCTACTAGAGACTGGAGGTGATTTTTCTTAGACAGATGTTTCCAAAATGGTTGCGAAAGGAGATTAAAGCAAAAGTCAACGCAACAGCACAATAAATTATTTTCTAAAATGGGGGGAGTCAAAAATGATGATATAAAACACGGCTTAAAAGCACGTAGCTCCGTGCCAAAACTGTTTTCTAACGTGGAAGCAATTGCCGTGTTAGCCACAAGAAAGTCACATTTTGACGAAGGGGGGGAGCCAAGAGCCAGCAGCTGGCTGGGAGCTGGCTGACGCAGGGCTGAATGCCACGGTGGAGAGAAGAAACTGGGGGACTTTCAAGGGTCCGGTTTCAGCTGTTTTTTTCTGAGTATGAGCTACATCAGTGGGAAGCAAAAGTCGAGGTTTGGCACCACGTTACAGACGTGCACAGCAAACGTGCCCCGGCCCCACCAAGCTCACAGCCGAAACTCCCGCAGACCCTTGGGGCTGCTGGAGCCAGGACTGGGGAGATGGTCTTCTTCCCATTTTATGCGTCAGAAACCAGGGTAACTAAATAAGCGAGTGATCTAAAATTATAGGGAAGGGTTTTGGCAAAACAATTTAGTCCAGGTGGTTTGAGTCCCAAGCCTAATATATTAATACTAGATAATTTTGTCTCATGTGAGATGGAGCTATTTCTATGAGGAAGGTTTTCACCACGTGTAGAGCCTTTTTTAGTATTCACCATTGACATAAGCAGTGATTATCCTTCAGTTTGCTTGGTGAACTGGCTTCGGGTAGCTCCTGCCCCCGTAGCGCATTGCCGTGGGCTGTTAGGAAGCACCACGAGGGATTATTCCGAAGAAGGAACTGGAGGGAGGTGACCTGCGCTGCTTTACGGGGGGGGTTCCGTCAGCAGCAGCGCTCCAGCTCCCTGAAACACGGGCACGTGGCGGTGTAGGAAGTGGCAGGCGAGCACGCCCCGAGTCTGCGGAGCCACTGGAATGAGCCTCCCCGCATCCTTCCCCGGGAGCTCACGTTCCTCGCCCCGGCTGCTCGGTTGGTTCGGCAGAAGTGCCGAGTAACACGTTGGCTGTTTCTACCTGTGGGCAGCAGCGCATGCGCCACTGCCAGCCGGCATCTGCCTTTTTCCTTGCTATATTGTTCTCTACTGGGCAGCGTCATTTCAATAAATTACATTTTGGGGCAAGTAAACCTGCCTGGAAGGCTGTTCCCGGATCAGCACGGCGCAGCCTGCTCACGTTATTGACCATTTACATCTTTTGCAGCATTAATTGTGTTGCAGGAATCCCACTTACGTGAGTCGGGGTGTGCTCTCAGAGCAACGAGCCTGTCGTGCGCTGCCACAGCGAAGGAACAAAAAGCTGCCCCGATTCAGACGCTGCCGCTTGCAAACCCGCTCTCCCTCTCTGGCGCGAGGTCGTTCCTGCGATTCGCATTGTTAAAATTAGCTCCAGACCTCGCACAAGGCTGTCTTTCCAACATCACCTGACAGCAGCTTGCAAAGAAGGCATTTTGGAGAGATTTGAGATCATGCTGGCAGTTGTGGGACCACTGGAGAGGGTGAGAATGGCGTTTTAATTCGCGCTTGATAAACAAGAGTTTCATCTGAAAAAAAAAATTCCTCATCAAGTTAGAATGAAGGTCGGAGGCAGGAGCTGGTCCGGCACTCAGCTTTCTGAAGGACGCAGCAGCACCCACAGCCCCAGCAGAAAAGGAGCTCTCCCACGCGGGGGCCGGCATCCTCCCTCCGGCAGCCGCAGCCCCACGCCGTCCCGGGGCCGGGGGCTGCCGGCGGCAGCAGAAAGCAGGTGCCTGCGGGAGGGGAGGGCCGGCGAAGGCAGGGGCCGGGGGCTTGCGCTGCCAAGCGCCGTGCCCTGGCCGGCCGCGCACCGGGGGCTCGGTGACCCCAGCACATGGGGGTCTCTGCGACCACCCGGGAGCTGCTGGTGCCGCGGGTGTGCTCAGCGAGCTTCTCTCTGAAACCAGCGCGAGCCTAACTCTGTTGAAACTAAAGCCTGTTGTCACAGCTAAAAAAGTCCGTGGCTAACTTCCAAACATTATATATAAGCCTGCAGCTGCATTTCTAGTTTTCATTTGAAATACTATATGGAATTTCACTAAAAATCTGTAGTCTTGCATGTCAGAGGAACATAAAATAACACACGTGCTTTTAAAATCAAAGGCACAGTGATCAGAAAGTGAGGGATCCCGTGCCGTGCCACTCATGGACAAACGCACCCACGCGGTAGGAGAGCCTCTTCCCCAGAAGCATCCTTGCAGCAGAACCCGCTATAGACTTAAATCCCACCATTCCTGCTCTCAAATGCTTTGAAGTTTATTTTTTGCTTCTCTGGGTTTCCCCAAACAGGACACACCTACTGTAAGCACAGCTGTGGGTACGTGGGCAGGGACGGGGTCTGCACAGCACGGAGCCGCTGCCCTGAGCTGCACAACGTCGTTCGGCGTCAGACTGCATGGGGAGGGGCTGGGACGGAGATACATAATTAGCAGGGGTTCAGTCTCTTTCTCCTGCAAAAGCTCGTTTTTAATTACCTGCTTTACCCTGTGACTGGTAGACTCACGCCTGAAGAGAAAAGGGGGCTCTCCCGGGGGACTTACTCCTGCTCCTACTTCATTGACCAGAGCAAACGAAATAACAGCAATGAAGACACTCGTGTAAAATCCAGTTTTTCCTCTAGGCCCAGACTAGATAGTCCGGACTAGATGCGGCCTCCAGAAGAGCTGCTCAATTTTTGCATGGAGAAAGCGTCGAGTCGGGAAACGCAGCTGCGTGCGCCGCTTTCGGTCTCAGCATGTTTCAAATGTCGGCAGCCTCTTGCAGTGCCGAGCAAAGCAGCTTCAGGCAGAGCCGAGGCAAATCCCAGCCAGGGGCTCACCCGCGCCTCACTGCCCCTTCCCGTGGGGCAGCGAGTGGGGCGAGCACTGGAGCCCCCGCCCCCACCCACCCCCTGCGCCGGGCCCTCCAGCATCTCTCTCCCCACATCTCAGCATCTCTCCCCACATCTCAGCATCTCTCCCCACATCTCAGCGCCTCTCCCCGCATCTCAGCATCTCTCCCCACATCTCAGCATCTCTCCCCGCATCTCGGCGCCTCTCTCCCCACATCTCAGCATCTCTCCCCGCATCTCAGCATCTCTCTCCCCGCATCTCAGCGCCTCTCTCCCCACATGCCATGAGCTCGTCCTGCCCCCGATCCCTGCTGAAGGCGACCCAGAGCCCTCTCCTTCCTAGACGGATCCCTGCATCCCATCCACGGGCAGGTGTTTGTTTATTGAAAAGTTTATGCTCGCTCTCTCTGGAAGCTTCATTAACTCCAGTCTTCAGCAAAGTGTGCCAAGGGTAATTACAGTTATTAAAACCTGCTGAATGATTAACAGATTATTGCTGCTGACTGGTTCACCCGGAGTCCCAGCTGACCCTTGCTCTGAGCGGGTGGAGCATCTCCACGCCTTGAGCGGAGCGCTCCTGCGCCGGGGAGCTCCCTGCGATGAGACGGGCAGCACGGTGCCGCTGGCACTGCCTTGGTCCCTCTCGGATCCAAGTGCTCCGCTTCCCTTCCGCCCAGTGCTAACAGCTATTCGTTATTTAAGCAGGAGGGTGTTTGCTGCCTGTGGCATCACTAAATTTAGTCTGCTGGGAGACAGAAGCAGCATTTTGCTACTCTGACTTCAGAAGTATCTCGCTTCATCATGTGCTCTCAGGAGGCCAGTAGAAACAGCCTGCAGGGACCTATACTCTGATGCAATGAACGATCTCTTGTCTGACCAGGCACCCTCAGCTGCTGTGGAAGGTGTTACCAGCAATTTAGAAATGCAAAAATACCAATAGACAGGAAAAAGATGTTGGGAGCTTTGCTTTTCTAAGGGTTTTAGGCATTGCTCTGCCAAAGGGAATGAACTGATGTACAGTTTACAAAGCATCCCTTCCATAAGCATCCTGGCCAGCATCTGGGGAGAGCTGAGGTTACCAGCCAGCAGCGCAGGTTTTCTTTTGGCATGTGGGGCTGGAGTTGCGCTGGCAAGACCTGCCGGTGCCAGCAGAGAGGTGCAGAAAGACAGCTGGGAAAGAGCCGGGAGGGAAGGCAGGGGTGCAGCGGGGCGGGAGGACCCACTGAGGGCAGGGGCTTGGCGTGTCCCCGCCGCAGCCCGCTCTCCAGCTGGGAAGGGGTTTTACTCGTGCTGCTACCAGTTCCCGGGTGTGCAGCTGACGGGCAGCGTGCGCCGCGCTCCCGGGGGAGGGGGACCCCAGCCCCGTGGGACCCGCCGTGGGACGGGCGGCATGGACCCGCTGCCCCTCCTGCGAACAGCGAGGGCCAAAGTCACCCTCCTCGCTTCACCCCCTCGCCTCCCGCTGTGCCGCCTCCGGGATGCTCTCGGCTTTTTGCCCGTAGCCGCTCCTCGCCGGGAGGTGCCTGGTGTGCCGTGAGCCCACCGCTGGCCCGCGGGACCCCCAGACATGGCAGAGACGGGGAGCCCAGCGCGGGGCAGAGGCACGCGGGCAGCCGCGGATCCGGAGCCTGCGAGTGCTCAGAGCAGAGGTGGCCAAAGCACAGGCCGAAATTTCCACAGAAGGGGGAGAGAAGATGTATTTTAGGACTGTATTCACTCTTCCTCTGAAAGATGCAGCCAGAGCCCGGGTGAATGCTGGGGAGAGGTACCGAAAGGGCAGTACAGCTCTTACGAGCCTGGAGCACAGCAGCTCTGTCGGCACACAAAGGAAAAGAGAGGAAAGTGATTTTTTTTCATTTTCCTTGCATCCCAGCAGCTTGATCTCACCTCCCTCTGAGCACCATACATTGACAGTGTTTAGACTCCAGGAACAAAATGTTTTCAGCTCCAAAGCTGATGTTTTCTCTTGCTTCAGAGCGATGTGCTTCATTATATAAACCATTTTCTCATTTTGCAAATTCCCTTTGTATTTTTAGAAGCTTTTTTTTAGTCCTCAGGCAGAAATGACCCTGCGGCAGAATCCACGCTGCCATTACTGCTGATGTGTACAATTTCAAAGCAGGCCATGCAACCGGTCCCTGGTCCCGAGGGTGGCACCCGCGTAGCAGCGATGGCTCATCCCTCCGCTCCCCGGCGCGGGTGTGCGGGGGCTGGGTGGGACGGGGAGCCCGGGACGTGCGGGAGGCAACAACTCACCGTCGGGGAAGAGCTGCTTCTCAGTCACCAGTTTGCAAGCCGTCGGTAGAGAGGGAGCTCACTCGCCCGCGCTGGGCTGCAGCCCGCCCGGGGCGGGGAGCTGCTCCCCGGGGTCTGGGCGCCCGGCGGGTGCAGCGTGGCCCCGCGCCATCGGCCGGGAGACGCGTCCGGCCAGGGCAGCGCCCGCTCCGGCGCCTCTCGCCCGGCAGCAGCCACCGCCGCCGGCCCTGCCCGTCACAGGCGCCAGGGCCCTGCCCAGAATCAGCCCCTGGAAAAGGGTGTTTTTACATCCCGACGGTCTTTAGCGCAGCACGCTGAGAAGCATTGACACCAGCAAACCAACAGGAGTAGCCATTAAAAAAAAAAGAAAGCAAAATTTCCTACCCAAATTTTGCAGCTGTCCTGCGGCTCAGAAATGACAATCTGCATATAACAAAATCAAGAGGACAAACCTTCTCGGCGTCCCACCTCCTTCCAGCCCACAGCCTTAACAGCAGGTTTCGGCTGGCCAACGCCAAAGCCAAGGAGGTCAGTTGGAAAGAAAAGAAATTAAAAGCTTTTCCTTCCCGGGCTTAACTCGGTCCCTGCTGCTCGTGAGACAGGGCCGTCCTGCGCGAGGGCTGCACGGTGCGCATCGCGACGTGCTGAGACGCTACGTGAGGCCCCCCCTTACATGCGTTTTCTGTGTCCTTGGCAGTAAAATCTGTTAGGGTGAAAAATGTAACTGCGTGGTTTTTAAATTCCCACTTGCGAGAGATGTGTCTTAGAGAAAACTGGCCCCTCCATGATACATCCACTGGTGCTTTTCCTTTTGTTAAAAATTTTCCTGAGCATCTTCATTACTTTTTCTCCCTTTAAAACGACAGTCGGAAGCAGAGTCGGGCACCTCTGCCCAGCTCCTCCCGGCAAACAGCCCTGGCCCGGCCACACGAGCCTCCCGGCATTTGCTGCAGATGCCGCTGGCCCTTCCCAGGGCAGAGAGCCCGGCACCGACGTCTGCCCGGCTCTGCCCGGGTCTCCCTCCAGCAGCGGAGCCCCTGCCCGGCCCCGGGCTTTGCCGGGGACCGGCGCTGCTGGAGCACTCGGGGCTCCGGCTGCAAGGCCAGCCTGGGCGCAGGGGCGTTGGAACGGCTCCTCTGCCGGGGCTGCAGCCCTGCCTCCGCCCTGGGGCAGCGCGCCTTTCCCCCGGCTTTCCCCCGGCTTTTCCTGGCTGGAAAAACGAGAAATGTTTCCCTCGGGTGGGAAAACCTGCCGCGGGCGGGATGCACAGCTGCCACCTTCCCTGTCGGCATCGCTGCGTCGGCGCAAGTGGGCAAGGACTGGCAGCTGGCAGGAGTGGGCGTGCAGAAGAGCAGGAGTTCGGAGTCGTACAGGCTTGCGGATCATCTGAAAGGTTCCCAGACAAAAAGGTCAAAGTCTGCTGATGAGATTCCCTTCGGCTCGGGCCGGGTACGCAGGGGGAATCCTTCAGTCCCTTGTTTCTGCTTGCCACCCTCTGGTTGTGCTCTGAGAGATGAATATGATGTTTTTAAGACTGGCGGATGAGCCACAGCCTGGAACTTGTACTTTAAAGGTCACGAATAACTGTGTCCCAATTTCTGAAAAGCTGTTTGCCTGAAGTGAATGCCTTTGTAACTCTTCAGAAAAGACTATGGTACAAATAAATCATGTTTGTATTGGCTCCGTACATCAGTGCATTGCTGTGGGACTTACCAACATTCACTTTTAAGGGGTAAATATTTGATTTACTTAGTTATTAAGAATTTAAGCAGCAATCATGCTTTACCAGCCATGCTTGTTAATGGAATGATTCTGCTCGCAACATCAGTGACTCTGTGAATAACACCAGTGATTCATTTCAACCACAAAACAGTCTTTTTCTCTCAAATGCTTGATAGCAAGAACATGGCCGTGCATGTATGAAAGTGCTAACTCTCGAGAAGAAATAACTATAAATAATTAGAGGGTTCCAGGTGATCTGGATGGTTCTCCTAAGACAAATCAGCAAACGAACACCAAGCCAAGCAGCAGTGCAAAGCGTGTGCCCAGCCGGCAGGCCTTGCCTTGGTACAGCATCTGCAGAACGAACGGCTCCCGGGGCTGCTGCCTGGGCAGCAACCGCTCCGGAACCCCGCAGCGACGGCTCTGAAACGCCGTGGTGACCGCTCTGAAACGCTGCAGCGACTGCTCCAAAACGCCGCAGCGACCGCTCTGAAACACTGCAGCGACCGCTCTGAAACGCCGCAGTGGCCGCTCTGAAACGCTGGTGTGACGGCTCCGAAACGCCGCGCACGTGGCACGGAAGAGCAGGCACTACCCAGGGCGCGCTGCCCACAAAGCAAGTTTTCAGAAACTGGTGTTCACGGTGCCGCCTGGGATGCAGAACCTGAAAGGCAATTAACAGTAGTTCAGGCCAACCTCTGTTCGCTGCGAGGGCTTCCCTCGTCAGAGGTGTGCAAATGTGCCCAAGCGTGCAGGCGAGCACCAATGTCCCGAGTCCGTCATGTCGTGCACGCCTGGCTTTATCCTCCGTGACTCAGCTGCTTACGTAGTTCTAGGATGTGGAATAGGAAACGGATTATTTTGGGCACTGTCAAGCAATTGTTGCGTTTTATTACAAGGAAAATGGCTATTTTAGGACTTTGAAAACAGGCCTTAAAATATTAAAAGCCCAGGATACCTTGTGCTCTTCCCTTTCTCCATCTCTCTAGCTAGCAGAGCCGTTCGCCAGCCCTGGAGGAAGCCCCGTCCCACCACCACGTGCCGTGGGGAGCAGCCCCATCCTCCACCTGCACGTCCCCGTGCAAAAGCAGCCGGTGCATGGATGCACCTCAATATTTAACACGCGTTTTGGGGGGTGAGGAGCCAGCAGCAAGAGCCCCCCGCCGTGCCCGCGGCAGAGGGCAGGCGCCGATGGGCCGGCAGCCCGGAGGGCTTGGCACTGCCCGCAGCGCTGGCGAGCCGATGAAAACAGGCTGCTTTGCCAGCAGCTCTAAAGGTCAAGGTGTGCTTATCTAAATAGCGCGGCTTCCCTTTGTGTACGCGTTCTTCTGTGCTTTTAAAAGCTCTTCAGCACTTGTCCCAGACTATGAAAACGCAGCACTGTGCGTTGCGCGCTTGCACCCGCGCAGCACGGGCGGCAGCTCTGGCAGCACGCCTCGTGCCCCTCGCTGCGGAGGGACCCCCCCCCGTCCTCTACGCCCAGCTTTTCCCTGCTGATACAGAAGTTTGTTGGCTTCGCTCACCAAGGACTGCTACAGGGAGGGACGACTGCTTTTAAAAAAAAAAAAAATGTATCGTCTCGGTTTAGTTCCGTCTTTCCAGCATGTTACTCACGGACCATGTAAGGCCTTGAGTAGTGGATCCTATGTGCTGTAGGGAAGCCATACGTGAGTAACTGCCAAAGAATGACAGCCAGAGGGCTTTGTTTTGGAACAGTGGCTCTCCAAAGGACTGTAAATCGAAGCCGCAGGTACTGAGCCGTCGGTGAATTAGCGCTTCCCTGGGTCTCTGTGGCAGAATCACTCATGCCCCAAGCAGGCTCTGATGTTCGTACATGATTTTTTTTTTTTTTTTAATTCCAGGGATTGCATATGATAAGGTGTAAAAGAGCCACCCGATGTCGGCAAGAGACAGCGCGGCTGCTTCCAGCCTCTGGTTGGTGCAAACCCGGTGCGGGGAATCGCAGCGAGCGAGCAGCTCGCATGACGGTGTTTGAGGCTCCCTGGTGCTCCGTGTTCCACGGCCGTGCGGTTGGCCTCTGCCTTTGCAGATACATGCAATATTTCCTTATACTCACGTATAATAATTCTAACAGCCGTGAGGGTAGGAGCCCTGCGAGACTCTCCGCTTAGGACAAGAAGAACAGCAGTCTGTATTTCCCACTTGGAAACTCACCAAATGTTAAAACTTTCTTCCAAAATTTTGCCTGAACATCAGATTTCCCTTGAGCCGGGATGTGCCCTCGCTGCTCGGTGTGTCGCTCCGGCGCGAGGCGGAGGCCCGGGGCGGATGAAGCGTGCTGCGTCAGCCCGCCCTGTCTGCATGCCGGGGGCTGCGCCCCGCTTGCTTGTGGGGTCCTTGGCCCCCACTCCTCCCGCAGGAAGGACCACCTAGGGATGCTCCGTCTTACTAACCCCACGGTTTGCTGCCAGCAGCTTCCCGGCTTCGTGCGTCTCCTCCCGGGAGACGGGGCGGGGGGGCAGGAGGGCAGGAGGGGGTCCCCCCATTGCCCCCCTCCGCGTGCCGTGGGGCAGCTGCCCGCAGAGATGGAGACAGACGTGCAGAAACAGGCCGTGCTGGTGAGCCAGGCGGTGCGTTAGCGAGTCCAGTCCCTCCTACAAGGCACAATAAAATCCTTCAGACGCTCTCTTTGCCTCCGTGTTCTCTGAACGAAAGCAGACGCATCCGCTAAAAGGTCGTCACCCAATATACCTGGAGGGAACACAGGGAAATCTAGGGGGGGCGGGAGCTTCCTTGGAAATGTTACGGTGTCGAGATGGGCAGGCAGAAGGTGCCTTGTGCTTCGCTGCAGGCGGGCAGCCTGTGTTTCGGCTGGGCCTCAAAGCACCAGGAGCAGGCACGCTCCCCGAAACACCTATTTTTGGTTCATGCTCAATGGGGGAACAAAAATGCAATATACATCTTCTCCCTGCAAGCCACAGCATCTGGGGAATGAAGGGGCCACTGTCTCGCACACAGGCGTGTAGGAGTGGGGTGGTACGGTAAAACCAACCAGGCTCCGTTTCTGCCCCCCGCTGCACCCGCGTCTGCGACAGCCCCCCTCGGGTCCTGCTCCCCCTCCTCCGGCACAGCCAGCGCGGGGGCGGCACCACAGCCGCCGGGCACCGTCTGCAGACGGGCGGGTGGGCGGCAGCAGGAGCAGCCCCGGCGTGGCGGTGGGCACCCGCGCGGCCATCGGCCACGTGCCGCCTCCCGGCCACGGCTGCCTCCCGGCCACGGCCGCCTGCCATACACCCGCAGCCACAGCCTCGGGCCGCAGCAAAGCCGCGGGGGAAGAAGAAGGGCACGGCGGGGCTTTGCACGCCACCGCCCGTCCCCTGCCGTGCTGGCGAGGCGGAGGGTGCCCTCGTCCCCCCTGGAGCCCCCAGAGCCTCCCCGGGGAGACATTTCGGTCCGGGGCTGGTTTCCCCATCGCCCCACCGTGCTGGGATGAGGCCCACGCCTGGATTTCAGCTGCAGTTTGGTTTATTGTAAGTAATTCCCCAAACCAGAAATCATTGTGAAATGCGTCAGCTGAGCTTTTCAACTTGGAAAAGGCCAGAACGAAACGTTTTTACAGCTCCCAAGTTCTTCCTCAAAACCTTTGAGTCAGAAGATGAAGCAAACCTGCCCTTTCCTCTCTGCCAAACTGCAGGTTTGAGACACTGACATTTTCCCAAGGAATAAAGTTCTGTGCAAATAAAAAAGAAGTGAAGCTGCTTTCTTGGGGCTCGCTGCCTGCTGTTGCAAGGTTCTGCCAGAAGATGGGACGTACAGCCCGGTGCAGGGCTGCACGGCGGCGGGAGCCAGCTCTTCTCGGGGCTGGAGCGAGGTTCTCGGGGGCTGGAGCGAGGTTCCCGGGGGGCTGGAGCGAGGTTCCCGGGCCGCAGGCTCCAGCCCGGCACCGCGCAGCAGTGTTCCCGTTCGCGGCTTCCATCAGCGACCTGTTTCAGAAGTGCCGAGAAGAACGTTGAGCTTTAAACCGAAAGCAGATCCACACCTTTAACAGTCCCTGGGGCTCAAACAGCGCATTTGTTCGGAGTCCGTTTCGATTATCGGCGAGAAAACAAGGGATTGTGCGCAACAGCTCTAACACTGACCCTGTCCAACACCCCCAGAAATGTCTTTTTAGGGTTTTTAAAAGAGCTCCTCCAACTTTCTGTCACTGCCCGATTTCTCCCTAGTTTTAACAGCTTTCTGGTGGTGTTTCAGGTTGTATATTAAACCCCTGTACATCGTTAAGCGGTTCCTGCCCGTCAGCACAGAAGCAGCGCGGCAGGCACACGGAATGCGGCTTCCGAGGAGCTGCACGGCGCTCTGCCAGGCACAGCGTCACCGCCCCCGCACCCGGGGCTCCCCGACCCCCACACCGCGGCTCCCCGACCCCGCACTGCAGCTCCCTGACCCCCCACACCCAGGGATCCCTGACCCCCACACCGCAGCTCCCCGACCTCCCACACCCAGGGCTCCCCAACACCCCACACCCAGGGCTCCCTGACACCCCCCACCGCGGCTCCCCAACCCCCCACACCCTGGCTCCCCGACCCCCCACCCCCGGGGTTCCCCAACACCCCCACACCATGGCTCCCCAACCCCCCCCACGTGCAGCTCCCCAACCCCTCACACCCGGGGCTCCCTGACACCCCCACACCGCAGCTCCCTGCTCCCCCCACTGCAGCTCCCTGCTCCCCCCCACACCCGGGGCTCCCCAACGCTCCCACACTGTGGCTCGCCAACACCCCCACACCGCAGCTCCCTGCCCCCCCCCCCCCACTGGGGCTCCCCGACCCCCCGGTCTCTGCTTTTGACTTGTACTCGCAGTTCAGCCGCAGCTGCAAAGCTGATTATCTGTGTTTTAATGACACAGCTGCAACAGAGCCAGGACTGAAAATGCTCCTCTTTGCATATACGTTTAAATTTTACAAGTGAAATACAAACCCCAAAATAGCCAGCACAGGTCGCACTCCAAATATGGAGTGGCCATTTGGGGGAAAATGTTACCTAATTTGAAATTTTCAGCCCGCAGCTGCAATTTAATTGCTTTATACCCACAGCAAGCAGTTTTCTCGTAAATTAATAGCATGAAATACATTAGGAAATTAAAATAGCTTCTTTGGCACTTATGTTTTTGTGCCTCCTTACCTTCCTGGTATATTTTTAGAACAGGAGATGTTATTGCTCAGAATCTCATAAAAAGGATTTATAGTAGTTAATAATTAGTGTATTAATGCACCAGACTGCAGCAAAATTAATACAGGCTTTGTCTGCCTGGGCTTGATTCATCGCCGCGCACTGAAGCAGCAACACAACCAGGCCCGAAGCAGCGATCGATGTCCCTGGGGAAAATGACCTCGTGCGGGAGAAGCTGGGGCTGACACAGAGGAAGCCTCCGCCGCCGCGCTCCGTCCCCAGCGCGGCGCGGCCGGGGGCTGCAGGTCGCCCGCGGTGGGTGGCAGCCGATGAGGATGGCTCCCGGGGAGGGTCTGACAGACCCGGCCCCATGCCACGGCCGCGGGCTGTACCAGCGAGGATGGGTGAGGATGCTGAGGGACAAATACTGAACAACGACAAGGTTAAACAAAAACTCTTCGGATAAGTTAATTGTGCTGCAGCACGGGAGAGCCCGACTCCTGCGGCGCAGCGAGGACCAGGGGAAGGGGACACGGCCTCGGAGCATCACCAGTGCCTGTCTCCGCAGGGTGTCCATGGGGACACCCAGCCTTCTCCTGCCTGCGTGTCCAGGGGATGCTCCGAGCTGTGAGTTATTACTGATTCAGCTGGAAAAACAACTGCAGTGAGTAATCGCCCTCCGCAGCCATCCGTGGTGCTCGGGGCAGTCATGAGGATGGTCCCAGCCGTCCCTCTCTCTGCCCCCCCGGCCGCAGGGCTTCACGCTGACCCGAGGATCTGGGGGGTCCTAGGACTCCCCCCTTGTTTTTGAGCTGAGAAGCTGCCCTGGGGTTGCATCCCCAGAGACTTTTTGGTGTCCTTTTTTAAATTTATAGTGAGACCCCTGAGGACAGCTCTCTGGTCCCTGGGCCGGGGCTGAGCCGTGCGGAGGATCGCCGTCCCTCCCGCACGCTCTCAGGAACCAGCCATCCTCCCCAACACGCCGCATCTCCGTCACACACCCCGTCCTGGGCTCCGAGGTCAGCCTCAAAGCCTCGGACACTTCATTCCGAGCCTGGAGTTTCTCTGCTGCCCGTCCAGTACTCACCCCACGCAGCCCCCAGCGCAGAGCCGTGTGACCCACGCAGCCCCCAGCAGCCCCCGGCCCCGGAGGAGGGTGCCCGGCACTGCCAACAGCCCCGTCCCTGCGACACAGCCCCTTCCAGACGCAGCGGTTCCCTCCCAGCAGCCGGGGTTGCAGCTGCAGCCCCGACTCATCCCAGGGGAGTCACCATCCAGCCGAGCGGGTGCCGGTCCCCCCGCAGACCTCCCTCTGCCCGCCCCCGCTCCCCCGTGCTGCCCTGGCACGTGGTGGGAAGGGGGGACCTGTTTTGGGGTGAAAGCAGAGGATTTATCCTACAGCTTGCTAACCCCAACAGCTAGCTGTGTGGCTCCTCGTGCTGGGCGAAAGCTGGAGGGTTTCTGGGGCTGGGGAGGGAAATCTGCGGTACGGAGTAGGTGCTGCGATTCGCCTCCGTGCCTTGACCCTGCCAGCTCGTGCTTGGGACCGCTGCTGCCTTGCTGCAAGGTCATACCAACATTGCTCCAAAACACTCCCCCTGCACAAGCACTTTCCCGGCGTTCACAGCATGAGCAGATCCCAGGATCTGTTCTAAGGATCCCAGGCTCACTGTGGTGCAGGATTATTTGTCCCGTCTGTGCTATTACCCCATCGACTTCCCGCTGCACCGGCACTGAAACCATTGCAACCGGAACAGCTCTTAAGCCAAAATATTTGGCATTCGCATTGACTGTTGGGAGCACTTCAGTGTGCAGACTTGAGGTGTTTCATATCACCTTGGGAGGAACCAGGACGCTCAGAATAGGACATTTGTTGAGCACAGAGAAAGTTTCAGACCATCAGCCTCTTGCCGTTTGCTTCTGACGAGCTTTCGTAGCAGAACGGTGTTTCACCAGACGCCACAGGCTGCAACGCAGCCCGAGCCCAACAGGGACTGTACACCCGGCACTTGCAGAGGAATCAAAGCTGACATTTAAGGGACCACTGAAGACTCCCCGTGGGAACTACGAGGTTTCTGAGGCAGCTTTATACCCCTTCTCACCCAGCCCCGGGGAAAAGTGGAGTCAGGCAGGTTATCTGCAAGCCTGATGGGGCCATTTCAGCAGCCAGGCACCTGAAATGCTTTGATTTAAGCCGTCAGGACACACCACATTAAAGCTGGAGCTGGTCAGCCTCCCCTGGCTCTAGCAGCGTGGAAGAGCCAAGCAGCATAAACCCACCTTTTCCCACCCCGTCCCGCTCCCAGGCAGGCTGGAAACCCTCTAATGATCAGGCTGAAAGGAAAAACAGGATGTTTTCCTGCACCGGGAACCTCTTACTGCCCCGAATCAGCTCTGGGAAGTCGTGACAGTGATGGAGTGGCTGGTGGGACTGAAGGGGTTTGTAATGTATCTCGTGATAAAGGGCCTGTTTGTATATTTAGCATTTTACTCTGCCAAAATGCAGAGGGGGCACATTTTGATCTAGGCTTTCATCCTGAGGGCTGACCCTGCCTTCCCCCGACAAACGGTGCAGTGCATTTAGTAAGACAAGTTCTCCCTCTACGGATCTTTTTGGTAGCGACGAAAATCCTGTAACAATTAGCCTCGCTCCTTTGTCGCAGTTACATGATTTCAGATGCCTTCAAAAGACCAGCAGAAAACATAGTAAAGAGGCAGGGTTCCCCACACTGCTATGAAAACACAGCCTGATGTCGTTCCTTTATTCCCTTTACAGAATCTAACGGGTAAAATACTGGCAGTAATTTACCAACAGTGCTCATATTTTGGGCCGTGTGTGTGTGTGTGTGTGTGTGTTTTCCTCCCCCCAACATGTCTCCATACCCTCATGAGAGCTGAAATGCCAGGACCCCCATCCACGGTCAGGACACAGGCAGGTGCAATTGGGACTACGAGCTTAAAACACTAGTCTGTGCTTCAGAAAGGTATCCCTGAAATCCAGGAAATATTTCATCCATCGATGGTCATTGTCAGTATTTCACAGTAGAGTGGAGTTGTCCCCGTGCGGAGGGGAGACGGCGTTTGCTGCTGGGAGCCGAGCAGGGGACATCTGGGTCCCACGGGTCACACAGAGGCACACAGCCGCTTGCTGGGAAACCAGCCACATCTCCTGATCCAGTACTTTCCAGTTCACCAGCACGGTTTGGTTTGCTCTCCGACAGGAGGGATGTGCAGACAGCAGCACTTCAGCCAAAGCGCTGCTGCAACATGAGCTGCACGCTGGGCAGAGGAGCAGCGCCAGCACCGGCTGCTGCGGCCGGTGCAGCTGCAGCAGAGATGCGGGGGATGCTCAGCGACAGAAACCAGGCATCGCTAGCGGACGGGCGCCAGCAGCCGGCTTCCTCTGCTCGGGACGCTGCGCGGGGCAGCTTCCGATCGGTTTAGACCACGTACTCAGTTTTAAATCAACCCGTGCCCTGAGCTCCTTTCCCTGGGCGACACAGCCAGTCCAACAGCAAAACGTGCCAGTCTCAGCCGGCTGGATCGGCCCCCGTGGGGCGAATCTCACCCGCTGAGACCTGGCAGTTTGGACCCTGACTCGATGGAGAGGAGGACGAGGGATAGGCCATGGAGCTCTGCGCGTCTGTTCTAGGAGACGGTCACGACCGTATGTCACCGCTGACGTGAGGGTGGCACGATGCCCGGGACGAGCGTTGCGGGTCACTGACCTCTTCTTCAGCAGCTTGCGTTTGGCGGATCAGCTCCCCGGCCTTGCTCCCGCCTGCAGAGCCCTGTGCTGCGCCCAGCCTCCGGCGGCACCGCGGCTCTTCGACACCTCCCGGGGAGGGCAGGGAGGCCAGCAAAACCACGGGCTGGGTGCGAGGGGTCCAGCGTGTCCTCGGAAGGGCTGACACCGAGCAGCGACACTGAGAACCGTTAAGACTGTATTGTTGGAACATAAGAAAAGAAAAAGTATTTATTAGGTAAATTCAGTCTTCCAGCGAAAAACCACCAAGTATAGAAACAAAGTAAAAAGCAATGAACCCATCTGCAAAAGCTGCCATCACCTGTGTCGAAGCCTATGCAGAGCCCAGCACCCTGCCTGTTTGCTCTCCTATTTTTAGAAAATAGTTTCGATTTTATTAAGTAATTTTCAGCAATCAGTACAGCCATTCATATGAAGGTTCAGTATGTTAATAAATAAGCAAGCCAGACAGAGGAAACCCAGTAACAAGCCTTCTCCATGTCATAAATTCATCTACAGTAGAGCTCACAAGTTAAAGCATTTCATCCAAATCGCAGAACACATGCACACTTTATAATTTAAGTCTGAGCCTTGTTTTAAGAGGTGGCCTCAATTACTGGGACTCCCCCGAGATCCACCATTGGAAAGCCTTCACAATTTCTGAAACAGAAACACGCTCCATAAGGTCTCCCTTATAATCTTAAGCCCTTGCAAAAGGTACTGGATTCCATCACACCCTGAAAGCAAAAGGAGATTTTCCTTGCAAGGTTTCGCAGAACATGCAACTCCTACACCTTGTATTTTCAGATTTGTTATTTTTATTGTTGTTGTTATTTAGTTAACTCAGTTGCAGGAAGAGGAGAATCTGCTAGCAGCGGCGCCTTCTGCAGTTCAGTTTTCCGAGAGCACTTAAACGCGATTTATAGGACTACAGCACATGGGTTCAACAGTGCTCAGAGTAGGGCCAACGCGCTGGCGACCGACCTTTTAGAGCAAGCAGCCGTTCCCAGCAGTGGTCTGGGTGCCTTTGCGCGTGTAATAGCAGGTTCTGCACGAGCGCAGGACCGACCGGCTTGGAAACGCTCAGGTCCCCAGGCGGGAGCCGCAGGACAGACCGCAAACCCTGCAGCTCGGCAGCACTCTGCGGGACTTACCGAAGGGAGCACGAGATGTGAATAGCTCCGGGCAGAAACCCCTCCGTGAGCGGGAGGCTCCCAAGCTGGGGCCGTCACACCTTCTGCGGGCAGCAGGCACGGCCGGAGCCCCGCGTCCTGCAGCCGAAAGGGGGTCCTAGGCGCGGGGGGCCGGGGGGGCCAGGCGGGCCGGTCAGGCACATCAGGGCTGACGTGTTTCCACAGTCAGACACCTTTCACTGGTTTCCTTCCCATTTACTGCTGCACAGCCGGCTGGCACCGGCGAGAGCCGTGCCTTGCTGCTCACGGCGCAGGGAGATGGGGTTGTCCTTCCTACACAATAGCAGAAGTTGTCACGGCCACTGCGTGCCGGCACAGGGCTACTGCAGTCAGCGCAGCGGGGCGGGTGGGGCTGGGGGCTGCCCGGGTCCCCCCGGCCTCCCCGCGCCCAGGGAAGAGCGAGAGGAGCTCTGCCGAGCCGTGTGCTCGCTGCCTGGCCGCGCTCGCTGCCGTCCCAGAGCAGCCAGGGGCTGGCTGGGGGCACGGCGGGACGGGTGCCCTGCGTGGGTGCCCTGCGTGGGTGCTCTGCGTGGGACCCCTGTGTGGGTGCCCTGCATGGGTGCCCCGTGTGGGAGCCCTGCATGGGTGCCCTGTGTGGGTGCTCTGCATGGGTGTCCTGTGTGGGTGCTCTCTGTGGGTGCTCCGCGTGGGTGCCCTGCGTGGGTGCCCTGCGTGGGTGCTCCGCGTGGGTGCCCTGCATGGGTGCTCTGCACAGCCTCCCCCGGCCCCGCTGCCCCCTTGCTCCCCTGCTCCGTGCTGCACTGCGGGAGCTCTCGGTCTTCCTCCTCATCAGGTGGGCACGCCGGGCTTCCCCATTTGCACAGCTCTCCTCAAAGAATTGCTCCGTTTGGAGGGTGGAAGCACCGCTCTGCAAAGCAGAACGTCCAGGGGGTGGCACACCGTGGCACCTTCTTCTGAGAAAAGAAATGCTATAAACATGCAGTCCTGCAAAACACATGAAGATGTCCCCCTTTTATGTGGGAAACCTAAAATGCAAATGCAGCATGGTCAAAGAGCTCGATGAAATAGGATTTATGTCTTCTGTTTTTAAATATTGGACATTTCCAAACAGCTTATACATTTGCTTTAGAAAATACAATTCTACCCAATTCTACCCACATACCAGCAATGCAGCTTTAGCTTCCTGGGCATTATTTTCAGCAGATTTGTCCTTTCTTTTGTGCAGCATTCATTGTCCAGCCTGACAGCTGCTCCTCTGTCTCTGCTCGCTCCTTTTTATCAGTAATCTCTTCTTTGATTTCTGTTTTGGTTTGTTTTTTTCTGAATGTCAAAGCTTATTTCTCAAGTCCTGAGCATACACAAAAAGACAAGCGATGTGACAAGAATGCACGCACAGCCGGGATTTTGAAAGCAGCTTCAGCGTGGCCTGCACACCCTTACCTGCAGAACTAGCCAGGCGGCTGCTGCCGCTGAGTGCCCTCCGTCCTGCGGAGGAGCAGGAGGAGAAGAGCCCGGCACGGTCCCGGCACGGTCCCGGCACGGTCCCGCCGCGGAGGCGGTGGCCGGTGGCTGGTGGCCGGTGGCGGGCACACGCTGCGGAGCCAGCGCTCGGCACGCACAGCTCACCGTCAGAAACACGGCTCTCGATATCAGGAGTTTGACCTAAAACTCTGGAAGCATTAACGCGGATGTAAATGACCTCAGCCTGCACTGTCTGGGATCCCGTGAGGAAACGCTTCTGAGCGTCACGGTGGTTCAGCCTTCTTTGCAAGAACAGGTTTTGTCATTTCTGACAGAGCCTCGATAGCTGGGACTAGAAAACAGAAGCGTGAAAGATGGCCATCACCTCGCCAGGTCTCCACATTAGGTTTTGGCTCGAAGATTGTGGGATGGCTAAAGAATGGGCAGTGTGGGCCAGTTCCTGTTTGAGATGAAAGAAGCCATACAAGAGTTAAAACCACCGCCAAGCTACAGTAAATACTCTGCAGGTGTTTATTATGGTGACATTTCAACACGGAAATCCTCTCCACCGGGCAGCAGAGGAAGCAGGCCTCCCCTGGAACAGGCAAATACAATAAATGCAGACAAAGACGGTTTCACAACAGGGCGGTGGTTTCCACTCTCAGGAGCGCTCATCTACCTGCTGCCGCGGCTGGAGGGGAGGCTGGGAGCGCAGTGCCGCCGGCACCGACCCCCCGTGCCTCCCCGGAGCTGCTGTGCCGCGATGCTATGCATTAGCCGTGTGACGAGCGCGGCTGGGGCGTTATTAACATGCGGACTAATCACTATTCTGACCACGCCACTGTCTGCTCGGCGCGTGTGGGGCTGGAGGAGAAGTCCATTCCCTCGGAGGAGCAGCTAGGTGCTCGGCTGTACCCCGGGGGCACTGCCTGTCCCCTCTCGGGCCGGCAGATAACCGCTATCGCATGCCATCACGACACCGTGTGGCATTTCCGCCAGCGGCGATACGGTGCCAGACATTGTTACTGAAATTATCAGCTGTTATTCTTAGAAATGTGCCCTCCACAAATTGCAAGGTGCAGCCAACAACCGCTGCGGTGATAATGGTACCGGCACCGCAGCTCTGCACCGTCCTGCAGCCACCGTGGTGCTGGCCTGCCTGCTCCCTGCCCCGCGCACACCTCGCACCCACACACCCATGAACCATCCTTCCCCGGGCTGTAAAGCGGCGTCCTGCCCAGCTGATTCCATGGAAGAGACCTTTCCCTTCCCGGCAGCTTTGTGCCCACGGAGTAAACAGCCACATAAATCAGCCCGCGGCAGAGGACGGTGGGAGGGAGCCTCCCGCGCGCTGCAGCAGCTCCGGGCGGACGAGCAGGGCAGGGAGGCGTTCACCGAAGCCCTGATCCCACCTCGCGGGTGCCCAGGCGGGCAGCGAGGCGGCAGAGCACCCACGGCACTGGGCGCCCTGCCCAGCTCCGGGCACAGAATCGGGGGCTGGCAAAACAACATCCAAATGCTAAAGGTCATGCGTGAACTGTATAACACTTTATAACACCATCGTATTTGGTACAAGTTCTTTACCTGTGCTTCGTCAGGCTTTGGGATCCCCTGTCTCAGAGTTGGTGAGCAGTTATCAGCCCAAATCAGGAAGATCCACTGTTGTTGTTATGTGTTACCGGTCGTTACTTTAGCTGCTGCAACCACAGGTGCCATTCTTCTCCTCTGTGTAAAGCACTCGGGTGAGCTGAGTCCATTTAAAATCCCATCATTACCTTCCATTATCGTTGCTAATGTTAGCAAGTTTGCTCATATTCTGGGGAAAAGTTCCCTCTTGCAGAGACAGTTCAGCAGCTCCGTATTTGACTGGAGCAACCCAGGTTATGCATCGCAAATCATTCAAGCTGCGAACGCGCTCCTTTCCGTGGGCCGTTCTGCAGAGCAGTCCCATGGGTGTGTGTTACTCGATATTTAGGAAGAAAGGAAGGAAAGGGGAAGCTTTTCGCCTTCCACGCGCCTTTGCTGGCTGCTGCTGTCGTTGGCAGCCCCTGGGGTCAGCTCGCTGCTGAGAGCACAGCGAGGCTTTGGACCCACGGCAGGGGCAGGGGAGGGACCGGCGCTGTATTTCTGCCTCTCCCGTCCACCCTTCTGTTAGACTAGCCCAGTCACAGACTCATTAGCCACTTGTGAGCCCAGGGCAGTCCCTTTGCTCGCTCCACTGCTGCTGGACAGAAAGGTGCTTTCAAAACCAGGCTCAGTGTGCCTAAGCCCTGAATCGCTCCTGGGAAAGCCTCTTCCCCCCAACCCGGGCACAGGGCGAGCAGGGCAGCTCTGTGACCGACTTCAGCACCCCACGGGTGATCGAGCCAGATCCTGCGCAAGAGGCGCTGGAGACACTGGAGGTGTCGGAGGCTTTGGAGGTGCTGGAGATGCTGGAGACGCTGGAGGCACTGGAGGTGTTGTAGACACTGGAGGCGCTGGAGGCATTGGAGGCGTTGGAGGCGCTGGAGGCGTTGGAGGTGCTGGAGACGCTGGAGGCGCTGGAGGCATTGGAGGCGTTGGAGGCGCTGGAGGCGTTGGAGGTGCTGGAGACGCTGGAGGCACTGGAGGGGTGGAGTGATGGCGGGTGCTGCCACGGCCAGCACGACGTGCTAATGGTGCTGCACCACTCCCGCCTCGGTTTCCCCTCTGTGGCCGCAGCAGCCCGGGAAGGATTACTGCTATTTTCTCCACTAGCACGTGGTGACCTGCCTTCGGCACCAGCTAACGCATGGCAAGGAATGAATTCAACCTGCCAGAGAGAGGAATTTGCTGTGGGAAATGCTGTCATTATGACATTTGATTTTATCCAAAATTAGGGTGAGAAGTGGAGACACTGAGTAGTTTCACAAGATTTCAGCTCAGGCAATAGCTAAGTGAGCTGTCCCAACATTCTGAAATCTCAGCGTGAAACTCTGATTTGAAATCTTTCATTTCAAAATACCATTTTAGAAGTACAATTTAGGGAGAGCTATACCCTCCCGCTGAAACAATTCCAGGGAGAAATGTTTCAACTGCCTTTAATACTGAATATGTAGGCGCTAAATAAGTAATAACCAATTTGCCTGTGCACAAGTGTGCTGTTCTGCATCTGAAGAGCAGCTATTTCTCATCTCTCTTCCATAAAATCCTGTGTAGAAAAAGAAAATTTCAGGGAAATATGGATGGATGCTATCAGAGAAACCCAATCTGAAATTCAGATGAATGCTCACAAACACTGACTGTGTCCTTTTTAATCAACTCCTATTGCAAACTTAATTTCTATTGATCATGAACATCTAAAGCTGGAGATTAATATCAGCCAGTGACGACAAACTGTGCTGCGCTTGTTTGCAAACAGCTGCTTTTCACTTACAAATTGGTGAGTTTTCATGTCCTCAAGTGGAAAAAAATATTTGGGGGTAAAGTATTCTGATATATAGGATATTCTGGAATATTCTGGCATAAAGTACGGGAGCAAATGGGCTGTAGCCTGTTTGTGCTTGCTGACGACTGCAGCTCGCTGGGAAGGGGCAGGGAGAGCGGGGGGAGGAGTGGCGGGAGGTCTGCGGCCAGGCGGGCTTTGGCTGCCCGGAGAGACACCGACGGCAAGCCCGAAGGGCTCCGCGAAGGGCTCGGGTGCAGTGCCTTTCCTGATGTTTTAATAAGCTGTTTATTGCAGGCGTTAAAGCTTTTTTCTCAAAATTGCAGGAGGGCAGTGGGTTTGCAGCTAAGGCAGCGGCGTTTTGCACCCCGAGCACCCCGCTCTGCGGGCGGCCGGCACGTGGCCGGCCCTGGCGCGAGGTCTCTGCTCTGGCCGCGCTCTCTCCTCCCAGCTCGCATTCGGATAAGCTTTTCTGTGGTTTCTACCTTAGATTTTCTACTTGTTTTTCCTCCCCCTTGCCTGCTACTCCTGTCCGCTCTGCACCCCTCTTGGCTTGCTTTCTTATGGCAGCTTCTGGCATTTACTAGTGTTTTAAACTACTATTTCTTTAAAGCTAATGCAGCAAGGAAACCTACAACCCCCTCACATGAGCTTTTCTACCATTTTATAAAAGCTCTGGTGACAAAACTCTGCCCTAGTATCTTCCCCACGTCAGCCAGAGGCTGCCAGCGGCTAACGTAACCCCCGAAGAGGAGAGGGTTCCCGACGCCCGGAGCGCAGCGGGGCGGCAGGCTGCCGGCCACGGGCGACGCCGACGGCAGGGCGCGGGGGGCACGGGGCCGCGGGCGGCCGCGCGGGCTGGCCCCTGCCCCGGCGGGGGGCTGCTGCCCCCGGGGCGCCCGCGTCCCCCGGCAGCGCCGCGCCGCCGCAGCCGCTCTCGGGCAAGCAGGGGCCTGGCTCTCCCCACCCGACTGGTTTGCAACCAGCACGGCGAGTTGTTTGAAGTCTTCCTCCAAATGAGCTCACCTGGCGTCCCTCGGATAAACACTATTAAATGTGTTTGATGTTTCTCCTTTCATACTCTATTTGCTTTCTTTACGCTCAAACTCAGAAGAAACAAGAAAATCAGAGAAAAAAAGTGCCCAGACAAACGGATCTCCACAATCTGCGCCGTGTTCGTGGCCATGAGCGGATCCCGCCGCCTGCAGCTCTCTTTGTAGGGGTGTCTCGGGGGGAGCAGCCTTTGCCAGACCCCGATCCATGGGCGCGTTGCTGGAATGGAATCATTTTTCCTGAGCAGAAGCACTGTCCTTCCAGCCCCGAGCTCGCGGCGAGGTCTCAGACCGGGCACACGGCAGGGTGGGGGAGGCCGAGAGCCACCTCCGCTCGCCCCGCGGCCGGCGGCCGGCCGGCTCCTCGCCTGGCGTGGGGCGGCCCAGAGCGGGTGCGACCACCGGCCGAGGGATTCGGGCTGCAGGCACAGCCCGTGCCGCAGACGTGCCTCCACTCCGGCCCTTCCTCAGAAGGTAGAGGGACCTTTGGGATTCGGGAGCGTGTGGGAAATGCCACAGGAGCATCCGTCACAGGCGAGGGACCAGCAGAGCACGGGTGTTCGGAGGCCGGCTCCGAGGGCTGTGCTGGGTGCTGTGGGCAGGGGGGACACAGGGACCCACGTGCCGGGGCGGCAGGAGCTGCGCGTGCCTGGGAGGTAGCCGAAACTCTTGGGGAGCACGGATGCAAATCCCCTGGCAGGAAAACCACTCTGAGAGCCTTCCTACCGGTGTGGGAAACCTCACGCACGGGCTCTGTGCCTTGCTCAAGATGAGTCAAACGGAGATGAAAGGCCTGAAGAGACAGCTTTGATCTGGCAGGAGGCTCCGCTGGCGACTCGAGCGGAGCGAGGAAACGGCGCGCCCGTGTCCGCGCCCCGCCGCGCGCCCCGCCATCCCCGGGGAGCATCTGCTCTCGCCTGCGTGCACCGCGCCGGGCGTTGCGGGGCTTTTTTCTCCTCCAGGTGTTTGTCCCCCCAGGGAAACTGAACCTCGGCTTCACAAGGGAGTAAGTTGCTCCTTTGCCGTGTGTCTGTCTCTGACTGCGTGAGCGGGGCCGGCGCCGTGCTGGCGAAGGTGAGCCAGGGACGGAAGGGACCACCGTCCCCAGCCCTGAAGAGGGGAGGCCACGGGTGTCCCCCCAGGGAAAGCGCCACGAGGCGCCTTTGGGGACGCCCGCACGGCACCGGGAGGTCGGAGCATCGCCCGCGCTGCGGCAAGCGCCTCGCTCCTCGCCCCACCTCGGTCCCGGCTTTGCCCGCCCGGCCGCCGGCGGGCAGTGCAGCCCGGCGCGGGGGGGCAGGAGGAGTTGCGGGGAAGCGGGGGCGGTTATTGCAGGGACGGGTAAAGCCTCGGCGCTGAGCAAAGGTTGGCGTCAGCGGGTACTTCACCAGCCAGGCTGGCGCTGCCCTCAGCGTGGCACCCGAGGGGTGACCTCAGGCTCACCAGGCACGGCAACGGGGGGCTCAAACCCCTGCATGCGCGAGGGGAAATGCATCACTCGCGGAGATGGGCATAGCCAAGCAGTGCCCTGAAACAGGACTTTTCTGAGGACAAATGTGTCCCATATTCTACAAACACCCAGCTTCTCTTGCTGTATATACCAAAAAGTACTCTAAAAATAAGCAGAATGGCATAGGAAGGTTAATAGCAGCAGCAGCAGATTTGAAGTAGAATTAACAGAGATATAATTTTTACATTTTAAGCACGAAATCTTTAGTATCTGTTTCTTGCTTGTTTGCTCCATTACGTGGTGCCTTTCCAGCCTGCGAGGCAGGCTCCTGCGACCGAGGTGCAGCGGGGCAGGGGGGCACCGACACCGCCCCGGCGCCGTGCCAGCCCCCCAGCCTGGGGGTCCCTGCAGGGCCCCGGCAGCTCCCTCCGAGGAGCGAAGCCGGGGGGTAAGCAGCAAAAACTCTCTCTTTGCTTTTCAGGAAGCTGGACACAGTCTGCCCAGCAAAACATGTCCCAGTTCAAAGCATCTGGCAGCTCTTGGTGCAGACACCAGCTTCACCCCTCGGTCTGCAGCACCTTGAGTTAAAAAAGGCTCCACGCAAGGAGAGACAAGCAGCTAACGCTGCTAAACAGCATTTTATCGCTGCACACAGGGCGATGGGGGGGAGACACTGAAAATGTCGTTGAACACAAGGAATTTCTGCATAATACTCCGCTTTATCTTGCCATTTATTATGTTGCTACATAAGTAAAAGATGGTGTTTCCCTGCAGTTTTTTTTGTTCTTTGGGTCAGAAATCGTCTTTGCACACTACGTGCGTATGACGGCTAGCAGACAGGAATCAAAGCTATTATGATATACGACTATAATACTAATGAGGAGATTTCCAGTCCATTAGATATACAGTAGGACGAGAACGTAGCCCATCTAGAAACACTGTGCTACGAGAATACGCGGGCTCCGTGTAAGGAATCCCAACCAACTGGCCAAAAATGGGGCCCAGGTGCCCGCACCCTCATTTTTTATTGCCAGTCGCAAGATAAACTGGACGCAATGGTGGCAGCCGCCCTGGCGCAGCGCGGCAGGAGGGGGGGCTTTGACAGCGAGAGGGGCTTCTGCCCGGGGTGAGGGGGAGCAGGGCCGCCTGGGGCTGAGCCACGGGCAGGGCACGCCGGAGCTCCGGCCCACGGCCACCGCCGCGATGGGCACGGATGCGACCGGGTCCCCGAAACGGGCAGACGCTGCTGAGACACCACCAAATTACCCTCCCGAATGCACTTCTTCTGGCAAGGGATTTTTTAATAATTCATTAACTGCCATAAATTTAAAAAAAGAACCCTGAATGGGTAGCTATCCTCATCTTGTTCAGCTGTTTCACTGCACTTTTCACTAAAAAAAAAAAAAATCTATTCTTTTAATTTTGAACACAATCAATAGGAAATATCAGTCCATACAGTCCAAGGTTCATTGCTTTCAGGCAACCGCTCATAAATATTCATTAGGGAATTAAAGAGCTATTAGCAAGGGTAACTGTTGAGGAGCATTCATTAACTGTCTTCCACAAGAAATGAAATTTGCATTTTTCGGTGTGGAAATCCACTTTGTGAAATGGCACCTTGCATGACAGTAAAACCCGAGATAAAACCTGATGTGGAGGCAAGAAACAGCACAAAGGGCGCTTTGGGCTGCGCAGCCCAGCCCGTTGATGGAGCTGCCAGAAGAACCTTCTCGTGACCCTGACTCACTCCGTCCTGCCCCGCGCGCGTTTCCTGGCCCCAGCACCCGACCCACCGCTCCCCGCTGCAGCGGCTCAGAAACTCGCCTCTTTTCAGTAACCGTGATTCATCCCGATTTGCATATCATGGTCACTGCCTCCACATTTCCTCTCATTGATTCCCCAGAAAGACGCTTCGCCCCGCAGTGCCGTATAATTATCAGTTTTGTTCATATTTATCAGAACTCCGGCTCCCCCCGGCCCCGGCGCAGGCGGCGATGGAGGCGATGGGGCATTTTACGTACACATCCGTAGCTGTGCACTGAGGAGCTCCGTGCTTGCTCTCCCATTGCACACAGGGGCTCCCATCATCATCTTGCGCCCGGACCTAGCAGGCGCGATCACATAAGCGATACCTACCCGGCCCTTGAGTCATCCGCAAGGGAGGGGCAGGGGCTCCGTGGATTTTATCTACAGAAACCGGGCAAGGCAGGGTCTTGGAGGGAGCAGGAGGAAAATGATCATTTTTGGGCCAGCGAAAGCAAATTAACCCGGCACACTCTGCGGTTGAGGACTGCACGCCAGCCACTGCAATAAGAGCTCCCCGCGTGTCGATTTAGGCGTGCGGCGGCTGTACGACACCGTCAAGGCAAACGAACGGCCCTGCTGTGAAGCCGGTAATTTTCCTACAACTGCAGCAAATGGAAATGCATAGGGGAATCCCAGGGGAAGATCTATTACATAAAGCAATTATTTCTCAGCCTGAAAGGCAAGACAGTAATCGCATTCCCTAATGTCTCTCCTAAAGCATAATTCAATAATTAATATTTGCTCTTCGGCATTTGTAAAATAATGGCATCTGAAAACGGGGAACCCGGCGCAGCCCAAGGTTCCCCTCAGCTGGGATCATGCATAATACAAGAATTTTACCCAACAGACAAGTAGCTACTGGAGTTTGGCCTGGGGTTCCCAGACCCCTGCGGGTCCAAGGGGTCCACAAAATGCAACAAAAACCAGGCAGGACAGTTCTCAGCAGGCTGGAATTCACTTGACTCCGATGGAGAATTTCTAGGGATCTGCGCAAGGCAAGAAAATACTGAAAACCAACACAAAAGGTGGTGGCTTTGCTTGAGGGGTTATTTGATGCTGCAGACCATTGCCCTGGGAAAGGGAGGGAAACGGAGTCGGCCCAGAGGCTCCCACTGGTGATCTCCGTCTCCCAGGTCTGAATCCTTGCGGCGGGCCATTGCTGGAGGAAGAAGAGACCCACTGAGCAATGCCCGACTGCCAGAAGTCCTGCAGAAAACTGAAGTCCCATTCTGCTGCCATCAAATTAGCCAGAAGTTATTTCCTCGAGTCTCTGAATAGGTGTATTTAAAACTGCAAACTAACCACGCTCAGAATCTCTCATATTATATTTCTCTGTAAAACCGCAGCAAGCTAGATATGTGTAAATATATATATACGCATACACACCCCCCCTTTTTTTTAAGTAACATCTGCCACTGTTGTGCAGTGCGTGCTCTCTGTCAGTGTTCCACAAAGCATCCTTCACGCAGGGGAGGAGGACTGACGGAAAGGCGGTCCCCCCGGGCGTCATTTTCCCTCTCAGACCCCGTTCGGTCACGCTGCATCCCCTCCTGGCCGACTCGCCGAGCGCCGGGCTGGGGAGAGCCCCCGGCAGCTGCGGAGCACCGCAGGGAGCGGGCAGGGCTCCTCGGGGGCGTCCCCTCCCCGCCTGCGATGCCCACGCTGCCGGGCACGGCCACGGCCACGGCCACGGCCACGCGGGTTAGCCGCCGGCAGCGGGGCGTTCAGCTGCGACGGCATCCGGCGAGTATCGGCCGCTCTGCACCCGCGCCGTGCAAACATGAACAGCCGTGCGCCGGGGCCCCAGGAAATAAGTGAATGTAGATAGTCCTCCTCCTCACAGAGGAATGACAGAGAGGCATCAGTACGCACATACACATACATTTTCGTCAAAATTGCATCTCTTTATTCATTTTTTTCAAAGATAAGTTTCAAGCCTACACGCTTTCGGGGTAAACCTCCCTAATGGATGAGTAAGTCAAAGCCGTAGAACAAAGGCCAGCAGCAAACAGGATGCTGAGAGTTTATCCTGAAGCCATTAAAGTTATGAAACATTTTCTGACTTTCAGGAATGATTCATGATTTTTACATTTTTGGGGCAGACCTTTTCAGTTAGTCACCAGCATGGTTTCGGCTCTAGGCTGCACTCTCGGAGCCTTTGGCTCCCATTTCTAAATCCAGACTTTGAAACGTCATCCCTGAATTACGCATATGACTTATGGAGTTCCTTTCTTTTTCCTCTCCCTGAAGGTGATGTTAATCTCTGTCTGGTCTTAGCTAGCAGAAAAACCTGAGAATCGAGGTGACTTTCCCACGTGTGCCGAGGCCCCGTCTGCCCCGTGCTGGGATGCTCTGGCAGGGCAGAGACGCGGCTCCTGCTGCCGGACGTTGCACGTTTCCTCCAGGCATTGCACTCGCCCAGCCCTGTCACTGCATTTAAAACACAAAGACAAACGTAAACGCTGGGATTAAATTAAATCAGAGAAAAGGTAACATTCAGAGTTAGCTTGACTGAATAGAAAGTTTTAAGGCAATATGCATCAAAGACATCGAAACTATAGAGTAAGCATTTTGCGAATATACATCGCTTTAAATTCCCTCAGTCAGCAACAGGGACGGCAGGAATCGGGGAAGACCCCGGTGCTCGCCAGCGCCCGCAGCAGCTTTCGAGCAGGCGGCCCCGGTGCTCCCGGTGCCCACCAGTGCCGGGCAGTCGCGTTCCAAGGCTCAACTTCAGATCACGACATTTCACTAGTAACGCCCCGGCGTACAAGCCTGGCGTATGTTACTTTGCACGCGGAAGTGTGGCGCTGCCGTTCCGATTCGGCGTGCTTTATGGGAAGTTGTGGCGTTCAGAGTGATTTAATCTGTTGTTTAGCTACACAGGGAGCAACGCCAGAGAAAATCCACACTTGAAGTAGAGAGTGAGGGAAAAACTGGTTGGTTGTGAGCAGAAATCTGGCAAATCAGAAGGTATAAATTCAATTATTAAAGAAAAACTGAAGGTGTCCCCAGACAACGGGAGTCAGAGATTCACCCCCGACCAGGCATCAAGATCCAAATTAGAGTAACGAATCTAAAACCCACCATGTGCAGGTGCAGGTCCCTGTGGGGCTGTTCTCGTGTGGCCGTGATGCTGCCGTAGGGGACCAAATGCCCTTGCGGGGGAGTGTTAGACCGCCCAAGGCACGGGCGGAGGGCGACAGCCGCCAAAGGCTTCTTTGGGAGGAGACCCAGGCACCTCTCATGTGGCAATGCCTGATCTGATCCTGCACAAATGCAGCGGAGGAGAAAGAATTTAAGGAGTGCTTTATTCCTAACTATTTAACCAAGAGAACTCATCGTCTGATTCTAATTAGGTTTTGTTATTAAGCTGTTATCTGACGTGGAAAGATAGACTCGTATGAAAATGGGCTAGAATGGAAAGTCTGAGAGCCGAAAACTTTCATGTGGGGCCTCAGTGACCGGCCATCGCCGGGCGCGAGCGGCACCCCCGGCCCGGGCCCTGGCCGGGGGTCTCTCCCCGCAGGGTCCGGTGACGCTCGCTTTCCACCTCCTTTTCTCTCCTCTTCTACACCACCAGGTACAGCCGCGTCCTGGGGCGAGGGACGTCCCCCGGGGCGGCTGCGAGACCCCGGGACTCCAGAGCATCTCACCCCGCCGCTGGCAGAGACCTGGCCGGTACCACGCCACGAACGGCGAGGTGCAAGTTTTAGGGCTGTTTCCCGGCGAGACAAGCCCTGACACACAGACGAGCAGCACTTTTCGCAGCGTTGCGCCTTCCCAGGGAGCTCCCGCCAGCGCTGCCATCCACAGGGTACGGTTGCCGAAGCTGGGGCTCCTTCCCGCTCTGGAGAGGGCCGGGGGTCCCTGCTGGGGGTGCTCTGGTCGTCCCCGCTAATGCAAGCCAGCCAAGCCTACCTGCTCACAAATGGCACCCCCCGGCCCCAAGCCCCCGAGTAACACCGTCCCTCCCAGCCTCCTTGCCCTGAGCCGCCCCACACGCAGCCAAGTCCACAGCAAAAGGTCTCGCAAAAGCCCCGAGTTTGGTGCGGGCTTTCCCTAGCCGCCCCGAGGGCCGCTTCGGCCCTCCACCACCTCCCTGCTGCGGCCACCCTGCCCCCAGCAGCGCCGCAGCCCGTCACCTCGCCCGGGTGCTGTTTGCCGGCAGCAGCCCGGCAGCGCCCCGCAGGGCACTCGCACGGCGCCGGGCGCTTCGGCAAGGCCAGCAGCCGAAACGCTCGGCTAAGCCTGGCTCTGCCTTCGCACCGCGGCTCTGCCGGCTGGGAGCAGCACGCCCCCGAGCCCCTGGGCCCGGGCAAAGGCAGCGGGCAGGCAGCGGGCAGGCAGAGGGCGGGCAGTGGGTGAAGGCAGCGGGCAGGCAGCAGGCAGACAGCGGGCAGGCAGCGGGCAGGCAGCGGGCAGGCAGCAGGCAGACAGCGGGCAGGCAGAGGGCGGGCAGTGGGTGAAGGCAGCGGGCAGGCAGCAGGCAGACAGCGGGCAGGCAGCAGGCAGGCAACGGGCAAAGGCAGTGGGTGAAGGCAGCAGGCAGGCAGCAGGCGAAGGCAGTGGGCAGGCAGCGGGCGAAGGCACCGGGCGGGCAGCGGGCAGGCAGCAGGCAAAGGCAGAGGGCAGGCAGCGGGCGAAGGCACCGGGCGGGCAGCGGGCAGGCAGCAGGCAAAGGCAGAGGGCAGGCAGCGGGCAAAGGTAGCAGGCAGGCAGCGGGCAGGCAGCAGGCAGGCAGCATCCCCCGGAGCTGCAGCACGCACCCGTGCCCACTGCGCCGGCACCATCCGCCAGCCAGTGCCTCCAAACTCAGTAAATAAAGGGGCCTGATCTGGGGACGGAGGGGCGGCTGGGTTTGCTTTTAACAGGAATCAGGGCCCCGTCTTCCCCTGGCTTTTTCTTCACTGCATCACCCCAAAGCGTGTAAAGAGCAGACAGTGCAAAGCCAAGTCAGTCCATCGACCATGAAAAACCCGACACTACGGGGAATGCTGCGAGGGCTTCAGACTAGAGTTGGGGAAACACCTCTCTCGTCTCGCGTACAGCTCACGCAGAATTAGGTTCCGCAGGTTAGGCACAACGTGTGTTGCAGAACTCTGGAATTCCCCTTCTAGGCCGCTCACCCGAGCCGACAGCTGGTACTACGGGTACCAGGTACTACGGGTACCAGGTACTACAGGTACGGCACGTACGTACGCTGGTGTTGTGCAGTTCAGGTCATTTCTGACCCCAGTTCCTGATTTGTGTCAAAGCTGGTGGCAGAAAGCAACAGTTCAGCTGGTACGTGCTGGCTGGGACTCCGCAACCTGAAAATTCATTCAGGAAACACTTTCTTAGTTTTCCCAAGACTCACCACATTTAAAAGTGTTCACTTCCCCAAATGTCATAGATTTTGTCCCTGGCAACCCCCTGAATGTCAATAAATACTAATAGCCTTTATTTGTGAAAACGTTATGCAAAGCCTACAGCCAAACCACTCACCTTCTTTTCCCTGTAAATAAAAGTGGGGATTGAAAGCTTTTCACGGTGACTGACGCTGAGTATGCTTGACGCTGCATGCTGAATGCAACACATAGGAATATGTGGGGTCTTTGGTTTTCTCCTTCCTTCTGCTGCTGGGATTTGCAAAAGTAGTTTTTGACTTCCAGAAGCAGAAGCAGCGAGGTGCCAGCAGCGAAGCAGTTAAGGACTGGCACTGCTGGGACACACATGCCAAGCAAATGCATTTCTATTTTCACAAGAGAGAAGGCAATGCAAATACACCAATACTGTTTACACAATAGAGAAGGGAGGCGAGTATCTCCATTATCAACTAGCAATTTTTCCAGACAAAGAAGCCTTTGCTGTAGCGCAGTAATCCTCTTATGCACCAACCGTATATAATTGACACTTCTCAATTATACACCTACAGAAGCACAAGGTTATTTCTTGTTTAGCTAGTTTTCAAGCCAGTGTGCCAGCTTTCCACATTTTCCATTACTCCACACCTTACGTATTGCAAATGCCTCTGATAGGAAATTACACACACTCTAATTACGGCACGCCGGGCCTGTCTGCGCGGCTCCCCCCGCCCTGCCGGGCTGCATAAGCAGCAGAGCATCAGTGAAAATTCCTCTGCGCTATTCAGGCATGACGTTCCTGCTCAGAAATCAGCTTTCGTCTCCCCTGATCTGTGATTTTCCATTTCCTCCCCGGGCAGGTCTTGCACAATGACCCCGCAGCGGCTCCGTCCATCTTTGCGATGGTGTTCGCGTGTCCGAGCCCTTCCAGGTGCTGAGAGGCAAGCGCAGAGGCAAGCGCAGGCAGCCCTTGGAGCCGAGCATCCTCTCCCGCTGTGCCAGGAGCAGCCGGTGTGCCCGGGCGGGAGCCGCTCCGGCAGGGCAGGGCACTGGCGGCAGCATCCCCAGCACGAGGTCCTGCCTTAGCCCCAGTCCCCCTGGCCAGGAGGGCAGAAAACAGACCAGAAACCACGAAAGCCACGACACCCGGGTTTCTTACGGGCGCCAGCTCCCAGCCCCCCTGCTGATGGGCGTTTGGCATCTCTCTTCCATCCCTCGCATGAGAGGGGGTTAAGAACAGTTGTGAGTTTTGCGCTGCAGAATAGCCAGTGGCCAGCACAGCCCCTGAACCCGTGAGTCTGGTGCACGGCGAGCCCTGCAGCTGCGGGGCCGGCAGCGTCCCAGGCCGGTGCCCGGCCCCCTGCCCTGCCGAGGCCGCGGGGGGAAGCCGGCGGCTGCGGGAGGCTGCAGAGCAAGGCGCTGCCCGACAGCCACGCGGTACCCGACTGAAGGAACCAGGCTTTGTGTCACCGTGACAAAACCGAGCACTACTTAAGAAACAAACACCAGGTTAAAATCATTTTGGCAAAGGTGGCCGTTCTGCCCCCGCCCTCTGCGCGCCTGGGAGCTCACCCAGCGCCCGTCCGGGGCACGGGCAGGTTCCCCAGGCATCCGCACGCCTGCCCAAGCCCTGTGCTGCGCACGCAGGGATACGGCGCGTGGCAGTGTCATGGATATTATACTCACATGCTGTGCGCTTCTCCAAGTGTTTTTGGCGTGCTTTTGCACACCAAGAGGGGGAGACAAGCAAATGCAAAGGTATAAGCCCTTTGGCTCGCTACTAAGAGAAGTGTGCATCAGGTAGGGAGGACAGCCGGGAGCCCCATCCCACCTTGTGCTCAGCTGCTGCTCATGATCCCCCTCTCGGTTGCTATCCCGCACCCTCTGACCAAACAGCCGCCCCACGGTGCTGCCTCCGAGGGGCGTCAGGCAAGGTCGCCAAAATGGTCCGGAGCCCAAGGTTATACATGGGATCACAGGGGGCAGCTTCTCCCCGCTCCAGCCGAGACGAGCTGCTGCAAAAAGGGTGGCAGAGTCGGCGTCCGTCATTGCTTTACTGGCCCCCAAGCTCAGACGAGGTGTGCCGGGGGCTTTCCTTGCGGGAAGCGCACAGGGAGCCGGCGGCTCGGGTAAGGCAACGCGGCGGCGTGACGTCTCTCGCTGCACCAGCCCCGTGCCGGGCGCGCAGCGGGCTCCTCAGCAAAGCAGTTTCTGAGCGCGGCGTCGCTCTGCGTTTGGCAGTGCCTTTGGGCACACGCGTGCCAAACCCACTCGGCTCGGCACGGCGAGAGGGCTCGCTCGCTGCTGCGAGCTCCTGGCCGCATGTAGGGCCGGCGCTGCTCGAGCGCAGGGCTGATGCTGGAGAAACGCGTGCTGAGATGGTAAAAATTCATTCCTGCGTGTGTGTTACTGGTGGTTTAAACAAATAAATAAAGTCAGTGCAACTGAACGCAGAGATAGTCCTAATAAATGTTCTGTGCTCTGTGAGCAGACTGGAAATGAGCTCAGTCAGAACTGGTAAAAGCCACTGAAACGGCTTATTCACCCCCTTCCCCAGCCCTACACACACACACACAGAGCTGAACTCTGCTTTCATCACAGGATTTATACACGTTGCTTCTATCATCAACAGGAATCAAGGGACTCGTTACTTTTAAAGGCACTGAGCTGCACTGTGTGCAACAGACCCGTGTTGGCTCAAGGAGCCCAGGGTTTATTTTTAGACCCATTTATACGTCTCTCACTTTAATCTCTCCTTGTTTAATCTGTTTTTGCACTCCGTTCTGACACTAGCGATAAGCAAAAAAATAATCAGTTTTAAAAAACCCCAAACCCCAGCACCGTGTGTTATTGACCACAGCAAGAGCAAACGCAGACACGGAGGAAACTATTTATAGCTCAGATAAACAGGCAGAGGTTTTGCTTAACTAAAGGAAATGGAAAAATAGTGCTCAGACATAGACCTTTAACGCGCTGCCCTTGCCTGGGCTGGAAGGCTGGCAGTCCCGCCGTCCCTGCCAGCCCACGGGGACGGGGACGGGGACAGGGACCTGGCCCCGCGGCGTGGCTGGGAACGGGGATGGGGATGCGGGCGCTGCAGCCGTGGCTGGGTGCCAGCCGGGGTCTCGGCTGTCAAGAGCGTTTCTGGTTTCACACAAATGCCCTAAAAAAGTGAATGGGCGACGGGAACGACGTCCCGCCCCAGCTGCAGAGGGTCGCTGCGGCGTGACTCCCGGGGCAGAAGGGCTTCAGCCAGCCTTCGGCAGGGGCTAGTGGGGCGATGCTTGGGGCACTGCGGGGCCAGGCTAGCAGGAACAAAGGTATTTATTCAGAAAGTAAAACGTATAGAGCACGGCTCTGTGTCACGTTAACTTTGAACAACCCTAAACGCATTAAGTAGAACTAATCCAGCTGAGTTTTCCAGGGAGAAGGAACATACAGCAGACATGTCTTAACCAGGGGTTTCCCTCAGCTCCTGCGCCCTCAGACTTTTGGCGAGGGAGTTTGGGCTTGTCACTGTTTCCCCAGTTTTGCAGTGAAGAAGCCCAAATGGGGCCGGCTGCCGTGGCAGAGTGGGGTCTGCCGCACGGGGGGCCACGGGGAGGGCAGCCCTCGGCAGCCCCAGGCATGGCACGGCATGGCACAGCACAGCATGGCATGGCACAGCGTGGCACAGCATGGCACAGCACGGCATGGCACAGCATGGCATGGCACAGCATGGCACAGCATGGCACGGCACGGCACGGCATGGCGTGGCACGGCATGGCACGGCACAGCACAGCATGGCGTGGCACGGCATGGCACGGCACAGCCCAGCATGGCACGGCACAGCATGGCACTGCCCCGGCAGTGGCTCCCCAGGGTATGCCACGCCGGCAAGGCCCAGGGCGGTGCAGGGTCGGGGCCGGCCGTGGGGGGTGGTGGGATGCCCTGTGCCGGTCCCGCAGCTGCGGTGGCGGCGTGTGATGCTCCCCAGGCTTCCCAAAACAGCGCCCGCAGCATCCCTGGTCGCCCGGGTTGTTCTGCCCTTCGGGAGCTCCGGGCAGGGACCGCGGCTCTCGCTGAAAATATGCCGACTGCGTTCCCGTTTTCTCAGCCACGCGAAGCCAGCCTGAGCCAAGTCAGGGGGTTAATCCCTGAATTTCAGGCCCAGGGAACAGGGCTGTGCTAATTCTTTCCTGTAGATTTGCTAATTTGATTTTTCTTTTTCTGAGACATCAAAGCGATCCTCCAGAGGAGAACT